>CM054058.1:441118648-442318648 GCA_028641055.1 Alopecurus myosuroides | reverse complement strand
GAACACCTCGTCATCTGACAACGCCATCCGCAATCGAACAATACCTCTGCGACGTAGAGCCAAGAGGTCCACATCCAAGGTAATACCGATGAGAGAGCCAACCACCCACGGACCTAGGAAGTGTCTCAATGGATTAGGCACCCCTTCCACATGCACCCACGACTGGTAGAACTCTAGTTTAGGCTCAACGTCTTCAGGCTTCCACTTGCTGAACAGCAGCCTAGTAGATTGAGATGGCACCCCAAAATCCATCCCATCGAACCTCTCCAATTCTGCCACTGACGGGAACACCACCTTGAAACGATTATCCCCACTAGGAAGTGCTTCCTACTTCCACCGCGGGGAGGAACTCATGCGAGCAACCGTCATCTTAACCTGTTTCGTCGTAGCGGCAGTGCCAACCACCGTAACCAGCGCCACCGGTCCCCCGGACGCATCCTCCTCCTGAAACAAGTTATCCGGGAACTGAGAGAACATAGTATGGAAACTACCAATCCCTCCAATGGACACCACCGGCTTAGGGAGCCTGAGGGTAGGACACTTCTTCATAGGGTGCTTCTTGGTATCGCACACGTAGCAGTAGTGTTCCACCGGACAATCTTTAGTTGCATGCGAGTCCACCTCAAATTTCCAACACCTGGTCTTCCGAACCACCGCAGCCGCGGCAACGTCAACCCCCACGGGTCCAGCGGCAGCGAGCACCTGTTGTTCAACCATGGGAGTTGGTAATGCCGCAGTTGCCTCGAGAGTTCCAGTAATCGCTGCGACCGGGGCCAGCTTCTTCTTCTTGTTCTTGCGTCTGACCACTCCCGCTGCTGACACCGTGCCAACCGCGAACCCATGCCCGGCCGGTGCCGCCACAGCTGCGGGCAACGGAGCCGCTGCGGGAGCAACAGCCACCTGTACTGCTACAGGGGTAGCCGTCGGCGCCACGCTTGGCCCCGCAACCACCGCCGCCGCATGAGCCAGGCCTGGTAGGGGTGGCATCTGCCTATGGTTAGGGGCCACCCCCTGCTGCGTTGGCGCGAAGCCGCCAAGCCGCGCCCAGCTCCCCCGCCCGTCGGTGCGCCGCGCCCCGCGCCGCGTCCACGGCCTGCCGGCCCCCGGGGCCGCAGTCCTGTGACAGCACCCGCACGCTGGGGGGCCGCCATCCTCGAGGTCGAGGTTGAGGGCGGCGAAATCAAAGCCTGCAGAAACGTTCGCCGGCTCGGAGAGGTCGAGGTAGCGAGCGACGCGGTGGAGGAAGGTGAGGCGCCTTCAACGAAGGCTTCGCTGTTTCACCTACCCTAGCCCGATCAGACTTGGACCATAGATATTCGAAGGCCCCCTGGAAGTAGGCCCAGGGCTTTGACTTGGACCCACCGGTCCCACTTGATGTCAAGTCCGTTCGAACCGCGGCCGCCGCGCTCGAACCCCCTGATTGCGGATCGCAGACCTCCTCCGCTCCCTCGCCGGACTTGGACGTCGAATCCGCCACCGCGTCCATGAACTCCTCAGGGAAAAAGTCGCCGAGACACGGAGCCGGTGTGATCCTCGGACGTGGGACTGGCCCCCTCCATCCAACGCGCACCCCCGGCACCCGTAAACGGCGCCCCACCGGACTCGACGACCTGCCTCCGGTAGCAGGAATCGGCGACGGAGACGCCAGGGGGCTCGTCGAGGAAGTACCTGCCGCGTCCGCTTCCGACGCCGCTCGGCGATACATCATCCGCACGTCCTTTCTCCCAGAACCTAGAGGCCCTCGTCGGAAAACCCGCACGGGTCCAGAACTCCTCCGCCCGCGCGCCGTCAGACACCGCAGGCCGATCGACATCCTCGCTCGTAACCTCCCAGACATCACCTAGCACCTCCTCCGCCGCCGCCATGGCGACACCCGCAGCGCACGCATCAGGACCCGCGGCATCTTCGAGAACACCAAAACGCGATCCCCCGTCCGGACCCGTCGGAGTCTCGGAGAAGAGAGGGTCTCCCGTGGCCAGGGTGAACCGCCGGTGGCGTGGACGCGCCGCATCCGTAGGTGGATCGCCGTGAGGCGGTCCTGTCGCCTGCATCCGTAGGTGGATCGCCGGGACGCAGTGCCTAGCCGGTGGAGAAAGTGTCAGACTGTTTATTCCTTACTAGAGACATGTGTGTGGCATGTAGCCTGCTAATTAGCTTAAAGCTCTTGCTTCGTTCGTTCATTACCCAAGTCGTTGTTTCCATTGCGTTTTTTTTTTTTTTGTGTTGTCACAATTACTGTTGATTTGGAGATATTCGTGTGAATCAATCAATGAATTTTTGGTTAATTAGTTCGTCATAGCTCTCACTAGCTAGCTTTTTCAGAGCTGGCTAAGGTTAACTACTGTGCTTAATTATTACCTCACCCACGCCTACTGTAGCCCCTCGATCCACATTCCTTGTCCATCAACATTAATCAAAAACCAACCTGCGGGCAGCAAACGATCCCTCCATTTGGGTCACTGGCAGACTGGCTAGTGGTCTTATCTAATGGGAAAAGGGTCATGTCGAGCAAGCCCAAGCAGCGGAAATACTGAATCCAAGCAGAAAAATGAAGGCGACGGGCGGGCACTGCAGCACCAGGTGGGCATCAAGCCGCAAACGCAGCTAGGCTAGGTCCCTCTCTTCGGTTCTGTGCCCGGTTCTTTGTCTTTTCTTTTTTTTTTTTTTTTTTGCCCTCTGCTTCAGTGTCCCCCTAAATCAAAATGTTTGACAACGGCTGCTGAGAACGCCCCATAACCTTTTGTTAACACGGACGGATGCGAATAATTAAGGCGTACTCCATTAGTACAGCTTGTGTATACGGTATTTGTACGAAATTCGTGCGTCGTCGTGGACGGTGGGCCCTCCATTCTCCCACATGTTCGCTATTGGTCAGTAGGTTCTCTCCGCAGATCGGTGGCATGGCCTCGTCGGTGGTCGACAGAATGGCCCGCGATTCGATCAAGGCGGCAACATCAAAGCGTGGAGTTGGCGGCGTGAAGGCGACAACGTCTAGGGTTTTTTACCCGGGTGGTTACTAGACGGTGGCCGAACTGTCTGGCACATAACAGAGGGGACTCGGGCGATGGGCAGACTATACCCGGATCGATCCATTCTCCTTCAAGATGGGGGGGTGGGGTGGCTGGGAGTACCGGCGGCTGGGCCCGACTGCCACGTGGGTCACGGTCCGCCGGAAAGAAAAAATATACTCCTGCCCATTTCGCCTGTGTGCGCCCCTGCATGCGGTGCTGGGCCGGAATATGGCCCAATGCTCCACGCCAAAGACTGCCAAGGAGAACAGTTGTGTCAGCCCATTTACAAGTTGGGCGGCTAGACGCCGTGCACACGGTCTCGGCTGGTCTAGGTAACTGGTAGGGAGAATTATTTTCCCAAACTAACGCGGATCTTATTCACTCTCTCCTCCCTTTCCTTCTCCCCTTCCAATGATCCGCACCGGAGCCGCAGCTTGGTTGCGTCGTCGTCCTCCCTCTCCCCGACCTCATCCTCGCGTCATTTGTCCTCCCTCTTCCTGATCTCGCCCTCCCCGCCCCCCTCCCACCACCCCCAAAATATCGCGTCGATGTCGTCGTGGTGCCTCTCCTCCGCGCCTCCTCGCTCGCCACGGACCCTCCCCGTTCGGCATCAACCCTCCTCGCCGCCATGCCGGTGAGTAGCCTGCCACCTCCACTACTAGTTGATTTTAGTTGATGAATGTGCAAGTTTTTACATGTGTAGACTTTTAGATGTGTGTGCAAGTTGCATGATTAAGATCCTATCTATGATTCAGTGGTTTTTATTTATTTAGATGCCCTCAGTTTTAAATTGTTAAATGTCCATTTTAGACGATGAACGTGTCCGTTTTTAGATGCGTAGATTTGTATATTTTGTGTAATCTTAGATGCCTGTACAAGTTGCATGATTTAGATAAACAATCTATTTATGAAACAATAGTTGTTTTATTTAGATGCCCTGCATTTTCGATTGTTAGATATCCATTTTATTTGATGCATGTGTATATTTTTAGATGCATATTTGCACATACATATCGTTGCTCCTTAAGTTCATCCAATAAGTATTCATTCACTGGTATTGAAAATTTATTTTTGATAGTTAAGTCATTCAGCTGCCTATAATCCACAAAAGGTTTCTAGGATTTGTCTTTCTTCCTAACAAGAATAATTGAACATGAATAAGGGCTTGAGTTGTGCATAATTTCTGAATTTAGCAACATTTTTCTTATTAGTGTTTCCACTATATTTTTGTGCGGATGTGACATTCTGTAAGACCTTATGTTTGGAGTCTTAACATCATGCAGTAGAGGAATCCTGTGGTCTCTAGATGTAGCTAGTAGGTGGTTTAAAAATTTCCTGAAATTGTTGTAGTAACTGGCCCAGTTCTGCACGTTCCTCTCTAAACTCAGTAATTAATGTGTGAGCCACTCCTTTGTTGTGTATTGTTATTTGTCTAGCCAAAAAGTCAAAGTGGACAGTGTTTGTGTTAAATGTGTTATTATCTTCTTTTGTATACCGTATGTATATGTGTTGTATACGGATACAACTCTCTCTCTCTGTACAAACTCGGCTTTAGCCCCTATATTAACATGTAACCGGTATGGACACAAGTACCGTTCCGTCAATACGTTTGACATGGTATCAGAGCATCATACTCTTCTTGCATTGCTTGTTGCCAATTTGAATCATTTTTAGCCTCCATAAATGTACATGGTTCACCTGTAGACGAAAACATGCCATACCGTACAATATTGTCATAATATTTCTTCAATTTGCGTATACCTTTTGAACGAACTCCAATGCCATAAGGAACCGTGTCATCTGTAAATTTTCTTGGTTTATGTATCCCTTTCTGGAGACGAGTACGAACTCCAGTACCAATTTCCGAGTCTGCAATATTTTCCCTTCCACCTACAGTATTTTCCCTTCCACCAGCTGTGGCCACAGAGGATCCTGGGACGTCAGCAGACAGTACAGGGGTGGGAATTGTCGCTGTCGGAGACCCAGCTCCCCATGCGCCAGGTGGAGGGCTGGTACTGGTCTGCACAGTCGACGATGACCGTGGCGTGTGGTTGCCACGCGCTTCCGCAGGCGAGACAGCACGATCTCTGGACGGGCTGTCGGGTGCGCAATCATGAGCATCATCATTGGGGGCAGATGGCGGCTGCTGGTTGGAGCGGGCGACAGCCGGGTGTGATAAACTGCTGTCATTACTCGGCACGGAACCATTCACCTCGGGACCTTGCGCACTGCTCTCACTGCGCGCAGAAGAATCCACCTCGGGATCATCTGCCTTAGAGTCAGAGCAGGCGGGAGAATCAGCTCCGTGTTTTGTGCCCGCCTTGTCATTTTCTGCCTGATTTTCAATATCAATTTCCAAGCTATTTTCAGCACCGTTTTCGTTGGAATTTTTTTCTAGAGATTCTTCCACCTGTTGCACATCAGTAATAGGAACAATAGGATACACATGGTTATCAATATTAGGTACATCCTCATTAGAGTCAATGGAGGATGGAAGAAGTAGTATTTGTTGTTTTAGAATGGCACCGGCATTGGGATGAAGGGAGGCAAAAGGAAACACATTTTCATCAAAAACGACATCACGAGAAATATAGATTCTGCCTGTTGAGACATCAAGACATTTGACACCCTTGTGGAGAGGACTATAACCAAGAAAAACGCACCGTGTGGATCGAAAAGCAAGCTTACGCTTGTTGTAGGGGCGTATGTCGGATATATACTGAATAGGGGTATATCAGATGGTAGTCAAAAGTGCCGGATTATTAGGGTGACCCAAGTGGTAGTGGGCTATGGTCCATTGGGCGGCCCAGTAAGCTGACGCGCAGAAGCCGGATTCTAGAAGAACCCGGGTCACGGCCCACGTGATCTGGCTTGGAGTAGAAGGCGGATTCCTTACTTTCCAAGTTAATAGTTACCGTAGTCTTCTAGGTTTCTTATTCTGTAAGCCCTAGCCCGGCTATTATATAAAGCCGGACGGGAGATATGAGGAAGAAGATACAGACTAACTCGCCGGGAAGTTGATCCTCAGCGAATAGCCAAACAGAACCTCACATTGTAATTGTATACACAGACTTTAGCCCTGATTAGTGAGATTGCAGGAGTAGGAACGCCGTATTACTACGACGTACCGAACCTGGGTAAATCCTGTGTCTTTGTCTTCAACGCGATCCCGTTCCCCCACGACTTTACCCGTAGTCTCATGGCACCCCCGTCTATGAAAACTACCACGATGTCTCGACAGTTGGCGCCCACCGTGGGGCAAACGACGTCAGGCGTTAAATTCCGATCTGGGATACTCGGCGGAATCGGCAGTTCCATAACTGTCGGAAGCCTGGAGTTCGACGATGACGTCGGACGCTTCCTCGACAATGAATCCTACATACCGGCGCAAAATCATCTGGTAAGTGCATGCGTGTTACCGATCGGATCTGCTAACATCTTTATCGGACTAACTGCAGAGGTCATGGGGTTTTGCAGTGGAAGCAAATTTTTCCCACCCGCCCTATACCCAGTCGAAGATGACTATGATACCGGATTTTGCTCAGATCGCCGACATGAAAGTGATACACACTTTATCGGTATGGTGCAATCCGAGGTCGCCGAAAATACGGACGACGGAAATCCCGTGCAGGAGGCAGACAACAGCACCCCCACCACAGAGGTGGAAGATCCGACATCCGTCAACATGACGATGAACTCGGAAGCTGACTCAGTACTAGCCGCCATTGAGGCGAGATTAGAGTCAGAAACCGGATCAGATGATTTTGATTCCGAAGACGAAGACGTGGACGCCTTCGAAAGAAAAGTTAAATCTTTTCAGGAGGGATTCCATGAAGTACTAATGGCAAAACCGACTGAAAACACGGACGCCGGCAGTCAGGAAAGCCCTAATACCCCTCCACCAGAGGAAGAGAGAGAAGATGGAGAAACTTGTCCGATATTTCCCAACGTCAAGGAATTGACAGAGGATGAACCTGCTAAAAAACCTCCCTCTTCCAAGAAAAAGCACAAGGCCGCTAAAAAACTCCAATACAAACTCCGAAAGAAGAAATTGGCTGATCCAGCTGATGAAAGCCCGGAAGTAGGAGATGCAAGCGGAATAAAACTTGCGGAGAAGAAAACAAAAGAAATCCTTGTTCCGCTAATGACAGAGCAAGAAGAACAGGAATTGTTACAAACACCAGTGGGATTGCATGAACCCCCTAAAGTGCTAGAAGCTAGGAGACAAGCTCTCCAACGGCAACAGCAACATCTATTCAGAACTCGCGAACACCTCCAAAAAACCCAGGATGACATCAAGCTCATGAAGGAAGAAATCGAGGAGTACGAGAAAAAGAATAGATCTGTCATTAAAGCTACAAGGTTACCCGGAATCGTAAGACCGGAAGTACTGACGCCAAAAGAAAGGTTTCACAACCCATATTGGCAAAAGTAGGTAAACGCCAAAGATGCCAGAGGCGAACCAATATACAAAACCGCAGCAGAAAACGCGAAAGCAGCGTTTGCCATCCTCAACAATGACATGTACTCCAACGGTGAAAAACTCCAAGGGGTGTATGCCTTCCTAGTAAAAGCATTGCAACAACAACAGCGGGGCCAAGAGCGATCAGGGAAGTTGCACGACAGCTCCGCCCTATGCAAAACAGCTACTTGCGCCGCTGGAGCACCTGGACCGGAAGAACCTGGAGATTCCGACAATTCAAAGGATAAGAAAGCGGATCCAAGGAAAGATAAGAAAAATCCCGACAATAGGGATGAGGCTTCTAGAACTGGATCTCGTCTCCCGAAAGGTGGACGCAAACCCCACGATCGGGAAGAAAAACACCGGAATGACGGCAAAGCAATGCCACCTCCGAGACACCCTGCTGAAAAAGCCGGAAGACATGATGTACCTCACAGGCGTGAGAGATATCGGACCTCCCAAGGATAAAGAAAGGCACAGGAGTAGAACTCCGCCTCATCCAAAAGGGCGTGATCTTGAAAGAAATAGAAACGATCCCGGAAAACCGCGTCCACGCAACAATGGAAAAGAAAGGAGTAGATCCCCTTCTGTCCATTCAGCCGGCAGGTATTCCGCACACATGGATAGGGCGAAAAAGGATGATCTGTACTTTGGACCTAAATGTTTCACTGATAGGATCCGAAGGATAACCCTGCATTCTGGCTTTGCCAAGGTCGGGCCAACGTACCAGAAATACACCGGCAGTACAAACCCGGATACCTGGCTCTTAGACTACTATACAGCCGTCCAGATTAACAATGGGACAGACCTGGAAGCTGTAAAGTTTCTTCCCCTAATGTTACTGGATGGAGCCAGAGATTGGATCAATGGATTTCCATCAAGAACTGTCGACAGCTGGGATGATATGGCTCGAGTATTCACTCAGCATTTCCGGGGAACTTACAAATGCCCGAACAGCATCAACCAGCTGAACCGTTGCACCCATTTCGAGGATGAACCATACGTGGATTTCATCTCCAGATGGACTGCAATGAAGAATAGTTGTTCTGGAGTAACTGACGTACAAGCAATGCATGCTTTCGTCAATGGCCTAAAACCCGGACTAGTACCGTTCATGGTTGTTTCCAAACAGCACAAAGATCTCGGATCTATGCTTACACCGGCCAATGAGCACGCTGCAGCCGAAGACGACATCAGAGCAGGAGGGAGGCAATATCGATACACTGATACTGGCCAAGAAAAATCCTCGCCCTGAGAAAAAAAAGAACTTCAGATGCAACACCAAACCCAAAAGAGGTTAACATAGCCTTTGGAAGTGAAAAAGGGAACAGATGGAAAGGACGCAGTTCAGAACCAATCAACTACACTAAATAAGAGTGGGAGAAGATTAAGTCGGAACCCTGCGTCCACCATTCGCAATTCGGGAAACCCACCCATACGAACGCACAATGCCGGCTGAATAAGCACATGAAAGGCAGTGCAGGATCCGGAAACAAGGGGAAGAGTTCCAAAAGGAAATTCTCTAAACAAAAGCCAGAAGCTGAGAAAGAATACAGTGAATCGGACACTGACGAAAAAATCCAGGAACAACAGCGGAAAGGCGAACCCAAGTTTCCGAGAGTTGATGGAGAGTGCGCCCTAACTTTCCTAGCAACTCCATCAGCAAAGGTGGCGAAAAGAACACTTCGATAAATAAACGCGGTTGTTCCGGCAACCCCAAAATTCTTGAAGTATTCGAACACACCAATCACATGGGATCAGTCTGATCATCCCGGAAACATCCCTGAACCCGGCACACAAGCTCTTGTTGTAAGCCCTATCGTCCAGAACACTAGGCTAAAAAGACTGCTGATGGACGGAGGATCCAGCATCAACATAATATACCTGGATACGTTGAGACATCTGAAAATCTCCGAGACCCGGCTCAATTACAGCAACATACGCTTCCATGGCATTGTTCCTGGCAGGCAAGCACGATCCCTAGGAGAAATTTCCCTAGATGTCACTTTCGGAGAAAAAGATCACTTCTGTCAGGAAAAAATATCCTTCAAGGTGGTGCCGTTCAAAAGCGTGTATCACGCGATACTCGGACGTCCAGCTTTCGCCAAATTTATGGCAAGATCATGTTATATCTATAACAAGCTGAAGATGCCAGGGCCAAAAGGAGGAGTAATCACCATATCGGGAGACTTCAAACTGGCAAACAAGGTGGAAAAAGAAAACGCCCTTTGTGCTGAGAAGATCATAGCAAAGGAAGAGCTGAAAGAGCTGGCCAAGGAGGTATCGCCGACAGAAATGCCGGCAGGAAAAGAATCCCGGAAGCCAGCAGATAGCTTCAAGGCATCCGAGAATACAAGACAGGTAATCCTAGATCCCAAAGATCCGACAAAATTCGTCGTAGTAGGAACTGGGATGACCGACAAATAGGAAGGCGAGCTCATCAAGTTCCTCCGTGAGAACTGGGATATTTTCGCCTGGTGTCCGGCTGACATGCCAGGCGTACCCAGGGAACTTGCTGAGCATCAACTCAAGGTGATTCCAGGCTCTAAACCCGTCAAACAAGGTCTCCGTCAATTTGACGGAAGAAGACGGAAGGCTATTGGCAAGGAAATTATCCGGCTTTTAGCAGCAGATTTCATCCAGGAAGTAATACACACTGAATGGTCTGCAAATCCGGTACTAGTACCGAAGAAAGACACTACTGCTCTTAGAATGTGTATAGATTACACCGGTTTGAACAAATTGTGTCCCAAAGATAGGTTCGCGTTACCGCGAATCGATCAAATAATAGATGCCACCGCAGGCTCTGAGCTTTTATGCTTTTTGGATGCATATTCCGGGTATCACCAAATACGCATGAAAAAGGAAGATCAAATCAAGACTTCTTTTATAACCCGTACGGGACGTATTATTACATAACCATGTCATTTGGTCCGAAGAACGCAGGTGCAACTTACCAGCGTTGCATGCAACGTTGTTTGCATAGTCAGATTGGCAAAAATGTCCACGTGTACGTAGACGATATTGCCGTCGTAACCAAGGAAAAAGACACGCTCCTTGAAGATCTGCGAGAAACCTTCGAAAACTTGCGCACTTATAAGATGAAGTTAAATCCATCAAAGTGTGTATTCGGGGTTCTCTCAGGAAAACTTCTGGGTTTCATCGTTTCTCACAGAGGAATAGAAGTCAACCCGGAAAAGATCAAAGCAATCTTGAACATCTCCAAACCCACATGTGTGAAAGATGTCCAAAGATTGACGGGTTCCGCTGCTGCCGTCAGCAGATTTATTAGTCGGCTGGGGGATAAAGCCTTATCACTCTACAAGTTGCTGAAAAAATCCGACAAATTCGAGTGGACAGAAGAGGCCGATGCAGCATTAACCTAGTTAAAGAAAACTTTGATGAAAGCTCCAATTTTGGCATCCCCAAAAGACGAAGAACCTATGTTATTGTACCTCACGGCTACAAACAGGGTTATTAGTGCAGTAATTGTTGTGGAACGGAAGAAAGACGAACAAAGCATACCAGACCAGCATCTGGTATATTACATAAGTGAAGTTTTCTTCGAGTCCAAGCAAAGGTACCCACACTACCAAACTGGCATATGGCGTATTTTTCGCATCTAGAAAGTTGCGCCATTACTTCCAAGGACATTCCATAACAGTGGCATGTAAAGCACCACTAGGGGATATAATAAACAATGCGGAGGCAACTGGCCGAGTAGCCAAATGGGTATCGAGCTAGCAGCCTTCGACATTAAGTATCAGCCAAGGAAGGCAATAAAATCCCAGGTTCTGGCAGATTTTGTCGCCGACTGGACGGAAGCAATGGAGAAAACACCAATGCCGGAGTCCGAGTACTGGATCATGCATTTTGACGGATCCAAGGTGAAGGAGGGCGCTGGAGCTGGTGTAGTCTTAAAATCCCCTAAAGGAGACACAATGGAGTATGTATTACAAATACACTTCAACGTCAGCAATAACGTGGCAGAATACGAAGCTCTGCTTCATGGCTTGCACATTGCAAAAGAAATAGGGGTTAAACGCATCCTGTGCTACGGCGACTCGGATTTGGTACAGCATCAGCTTAACCAAACCTGGGACGCAAAAAGCCCTATAATGGCCGAATACCGGAGAACGGTGGACGAGTTCGCCATTTGTTTTTTCGGATTCGAAGCACTCCACGTTAAAAGGGAGGAAAATTGGAACGCGGATGCGTTAGCCCGCATGGGGTCAGAGAGGATAAAAACCCTACCACCAGGTGTATTCGTCCAGCATTTGTACGATCCATCCATAAAAGGTGGAGATGTTGATTATCCTTTGGCTTCCGAGTCAATTGAAGTTATGCTCGTTAACCCGGAATGGACAATTCCATATTTAAACTTCTTAGTCAACCAGAATTATCCGGAGGGAGCAGATGAAGTCTTGCAAAGACAAATCCAGCGTCGATGCAAAGGATATGTGGTAATTGACAATTGCCTGTACAAACGCAGTACTTCCGGAATTTTTCTGCGGTGTATTTCACCAGAAGAAGGACGAGAAATCCTGCAAGAAATCCATGCCGGAGATTGCGGACATCATGCTCAATCAAAAAGCATAGTTAAAAAAGCATTCCGTGCCGGGTTTTTCTGGCTAACAGCCAAGACAGATGCGGAGCACATAGTTAATACATGTGGAGGGTGTCAATATTACGCCAAGCAGACCAATATGCCGGCCCAAGCACTCAAAACTATCCCAATTACATGGCCGTTTGCGGTTTGGGGGCTAGATATGATGGGACCGTTCAAAACTGCGCGAGGCGGACTTACACATCTACTTGTAGCCGTGGATAAGTATACCAAATGGGTGGAGGCCAAACACATCAAAAAGCTTGACGGTATAACTGCCAGAAATTTCATTATTGACATAGTCATGAGATATGGCGTTCCACACAGCATAATAACCGACAACGGGACAAATTTCTCCATTGGAGAGTTGGCAAAATATTGCCGACAAACTGGAATTCGCCTAGATCTCGCATCGGTGGCACACCCGCAATCCAATGGACAGGTTGAGAGAATGAATAGCTCAATCCTGCAAGGAATACGCCCAAGACTCGAATCTGCTCTTCATAGAGCAGCTGGAGCATGGGTAGAGGAGCTACCTTCCGTGCTTTGGAGTATTCGAACGACGCCAAACAGGTCAACTGGGCAAACCCCATTTTTCCTAGTTTATGGTGCGGAAGCTATCCTTCCAACGGACATGATCCATGATAGCCCAAGAGTGCGGGATTTCGACGACTCGGATGCCGAAGAAGCACGACAGGATGCCGTCGATCTCTTAGAAGAGGAACGAGAGCTTGTGCTTCAAAGATCCGCCATTTACCAGCAAGGTTTACGACGTTACCATAGTCGGAAAATCAGGCATCGTTCTTTTAAAGAAGGTGACTTAGTGCTGAGATTGGTGCAGCAAAGAAAGCACAAGTTGGCCCCAGTATGGGAAGGACCATTTGTAATCAGCAAAGCTATGAAAATGGGTCATATTATCTTGTAGATATTCGGGACACGGAAGACGATCCCGAGAAGCCGAATCGCAAAAGAAAGAGAAAGATAGATGATGAACTAGGAGAGACAAAGAGGCCTTGGAGCATCCAGCAGTTACGTCCCTTCTATACTTAGTTCAATTTCTATGTAAACATCTTTGAGATCATGAAATAAAGTTGTCGGAATTCTTATATCCATGTTTTTACAAGTTTATTATAGTACAAAACATGATTCCACCTTATCTATTTTCCAATGATCTTACAAAATACTCAATGTTAACCCGAATTGTGCCTGCGTGCTCGGTGTTTAAAAACTGAATGATTTTCAGCCTGCTAACGGCTGAAGGAAACTCGGATTGTGCCTGCGTGCCCAAGTTTCAAAAAATTCCTTACTTTTCTCTAAGTATTATCTGATTGTTTATGTGTTGGGTCACTGGAGCTAGTTAGTAAAAATGCCTTTAGTATGATCCATGTTTCCGAGTTTGAACTGATTGGTTTTACCCAGTAATTCGGCATGATGATTCATAGTACTATTGAGCCATTTCAAACACTAAGGACAGTTAAAGCACATGAGCCAGAGAATTTAGAAGACAAAGGAATATTAAAACCCGGAAACCTTGCAAAGAATTTCATAATTAAAACTGCAAAAGGCGGAGTTCTTGTTTATACAAAAGGAATAGAAGCATTACAATATAAATTACATTGTAAAAGTGCAGTAATGCTCCTATTGTCTACTTCCACCATCCAGGTTAAGGACAGCCCTTCAAGCATCCGGGTCTTCTTCGCTGCTGTCATTCTCCGGGGCTTCGGGGATCTCCTCTTCTGGATAGGTGATGGAGATGTTCACCATGGAGGCGATCTTGGTGGCGTGACCTTTGATCTCATCAAAGATAGTGGTCCGCTGGGTTTCCGTGTATCCTTGAGGGATACCGGACGCCACGCGCCAAGACTTGGCACCAGGGTAATGCATACGCATAAGGCCGAGTGCCATGCGTGCACCACCCCGTGCTGCGGAGCGTAAGGTGGACTCCCTAGACTCCGCCACCTCCAGGATAGCACCCGGAAGTTTATAAACTTCCGAGAATTCTATGGTACTTGTAGGGAGGAACTTGCTGATCAGTTGCATTCCAGCATCTCTGATCGCATTCCATACCTTTCCAAAGGCTCGGATTTTTTCAATACGAGTAAGACCTGGATAATTGCCTGTTTTTTCGGAACAAGCCTCCAAAAAGGTTAGGCGACAAAACAGAGAAAGAAAGCAAGACATGGATGAATCGGTAAATGAAATAAAACTTACCAAGAACCTTGTCGATTTCGGAACCTTCCTCTAGGCGAAGGAATAAGATACTTTCCAAGTCCTGGATAGTGGACTTATCTTTTTGCGCCTGATCAGAAGCCTTGGATTGAGCAATTCCAAGGGCCAGATTACTGGCTTCCAGATCTTGTTGAACCTTCATAAGCTCCTTATGAAGGTCCAAATTCTCCTTGCGGAGACGTTCGGCATTGCCGGCATCTTCAGCTACTTCCTTGGCCTTAGCCAAAGCAGCTGGAAAGCAAGGGAAAAATTCCGAGTTTAGAAAAATCTCGAGAAAGTACTTATTGATAATCCGGATAAAACAGAATAAAGCATACCTGTTGTTTCCGATAGCTGTAGCTGAGATGATGCCAGCTCATTATCCTTAAACTCAATAATAGATTGAAGGGTTTTCACCTCTTCATTCTTGACGTTAAGTTTATTAAAAATTTCCAAGTTTATTACATCAGCGGTATGCTGAAAAACAAAAATGAAAGCCAAAACGCTTAAGTTAGATCAAGGGTAATAAGAAGCATTAAGGGGAAAGTATACTTTCAACTTATTGCTTGGGGCTAGAGATATTACCTGGCTCATTTCCCGCAAGTTTGACAAAGTCTCGTTGAATTCTTTTGCGTATTCATAAAAAAGAATTCCAACGTGATGAAGGCCATCTTGTATGACCTGACGAGGTGAAAATACGAAATCATTTCGGATAATTAGCCCGCCCTGTGGCCAAGGGCGGATTAGAGGAGCAGGAGCGAAGAATTTCCTAGCTTCTGGACGGATATATCCGAGTTCATCAAATGGTTCTTCCTTTATCCGGATATTCCTGTCTAAATTGGGAATAGGCTCGTCTTCCCCAGATGCCCGAGGATTTCTACTCATCTGTGTTTCCGCCCTTTCCCCCGCACCCATGGTAGGTGCAATAGGCTGGCTGGATTGCTGAAATTGATTATCCGGGTTCGTGGTTTTATACCCCTTGCTAGACATAGCTAAGGGAGGAGAAACTGCAGCAGAAGAAGGTTCCATTTTGATAGCAACAACTTTATGTTTCTTCAGTTTCTTTGTTTTCAAAGGAGTTGGAGCAAGGCTGAAAAGGGAACATCCGAAATAAATATCTCGAAGAACTGAAGAGGAGTGACGATTAAAAAAGTTCCAGCAGAATACCTGGATGTGGCAACGGGAATTCCGTCAATAGTTATCGTTTCCTCAAAAGTCACTTGGCTTTTGCGTTTCCGGCCGCCATAGAAGCTGGCATGAAATTCGTCAAGCTTGGCGTCGGAAGCAAGATCAGCTCCCTCAAGTTCGTCAAACTAGGGAAGTAGCAACGATGCGTTTAAAGTCGGAAAAAGAGGTTAATCCGAGAGGAACCCGAAAGCAAGGAAAGTACAAATACCTTAGGGGCTGGATTTTCCTCGTGATATATTGCCAGACTTTCTGCGTATTGATCGCAGGTGGCGACCAGTTGGTTGACTCGCTTCATGAAATCCTTTTTGGTATAAGATTTATCCGTCCCCCTCATTCTATCTTCTGGCCCTTTATATTCGCAAAGGAGCCGGGAACGAAAGGAAAGAGGTTGAATACGGCGTCCAAACCAACATAAGACGGTATCCTTTCCAGTTAAGGGAGGTTGAGAGGAAGTAAGCTTGGCAATACGCCTTTTTATCTTCATCAGATCTTCCGGCAAAGTTTGCACTGCTTCAACTGTCCAACTCTCTTGAGGAGTGGCGGCGGAATTAACGAATGGAGGAACCCCGCTTTCCTTACCAGGAAATGGGATGTCCTGATGATAAAAGAAGGAACCTATCCAAGATTTGACGGGTTCCGATGTTTTTATCTTCGGATACCAATCTTCCCTAAGCCTCCGAAGAGTGAAAGAAATAGTTCCGCGGATGGGAGAAATACCTTCTGTGAGGTTATGCTTCACTTCAAAGCAATATCGCCAAAAATCTAGACTAGGTGCTATTCCTAAATACCCTTCAAAAAGGGCTTGGAAACTAGCTAGATAGAGAATAGAGTTTGGAGAGATGTTATGTGGATGAACGCTGTAATAGTTAAGGACATCCAAGAAAAAGGCGGAAGGCGGTAAACCCATACCTCTCGCGATGTGAGAGGTAAGGAGGACGTGTTCCCCGTCTTTTGGTATGGGCTCGAGCTCACCTTCCGAGTTCCGCCATTTGCCTTTGACTATTAGCCCTTTCCTTTCCATTTGTGGAAGAAGGAAAGGAGGAATATTGCTCGGACTCCAGTTGCCGACAAATTTCATCTCCTCGTCAGCTCTGGCGGCGGCGGGTTCGTCACCAACAAGCGTGATTTTCTCCTCCGCCGTCTCGGGAGCGAACGGCAGAGAGGGCGCGGAGCTCGAGCCCGCAAGATCCACGGCGGCGGAAGGATTTCCTTCGTCCGCCATGATGCCCGCGGTCTTCACCGGCTCACCGCCGGCGTGCGTTGGGGAATCCAACATAGGATCCATCGTGTTGATGATATCCTCGATATCTTGCGTGACGTTGCGGGCGGGCGAAGACGACAGAGATGCCATTAGGTGGCGGCGCTGGCTCGCCTCCGGTGAGGTTTTGGGCGCGGTGTGCGTTCGGAAATCTCTCTCTGCTGGAAGCTTGGGCGCTGTAATGGTGTTCGAAGTGGGTGCGGAAGGTTTTCCGGGAGGACGAAGAAGGCTATTTATAGCCGGAAATCCGTCACGATACGTGCTAACGGCTCTTTTGACCGTTGGATGATCAACGCGTGTCACTCGCCGGAAAATCCAGGAAATGAATCGACAGGGTGATTATGGTTATCTCCTCGTTTCCCACAAGAATCTGTCAGAGATACGTTTCTGGGTTTCCCGCTTTAAACCCAAACGTCCCTTACGTCAGCATGATTAAAGCGCTGACGTAGGAGGTTCCTTCTCCGCGAAGGATCGTGTGAGAAAAAGCCGGATTTTCAGCATTCCGAGTTTTACGTTATCATCTCTTTTTGAAGAAGAATAAGAAGAATCAAGACTGCTGGCCAATATTTCTCGGACAATATGCATTTGGCGAAAGACGACGAAACAGAGTTTTAATCCTTCTTGGGGGCTACTGTCGGATATATACTGAATAGGGGTATATCAGATGGTAGTCAAAAGTGCCGGATTACCAGGGTGGCCCAAGTGGTAGTGGGCTATGGTCCATTGGACGGCCCAGTAAGCTGACGCGCAGAAGCCGGATTCTAGAAGAACCCGGGTCACGGCCCACGTGATCTGGCTTGGAGTAGAAGGCGGATTCCTTACTTTCCAAGTTAATAGTTACCGTAGTCTTCTAGGTTTCTTATTCTGTAAGCCCTAGCCCGACTATTATATAAAGCCGTACGGGAGATATGAGGAAGAAGATACAGACTAACTCGCCGGGAAGTTGATCCTCAACGAATAGCCAAACAGAACCTCACATTGTAATTGTATACACAGGCTTTAGCCCTGATTAGTGAGATTGCAGGAGTAGGAACGCCGTATTACTACGACGTACCGAACCTGGGTAAATCATGTGTCTTTGTCTTCAACGCGATCCCGTTCCCCCACGACTTTACCCGTAGTCTCATGGCACCCCCGTCTATGAAAACTACCACGATGTCTCGACAGCGTAAGTTAGGCCAACAAGCACAGCCAAAAGTTCTAAGAGCATCATAGTTGGGTGTGACATGAAGCAAACGTTCTGTAGGGGTGTCAAAATTTGGAACTTTGCTAGGAAGTAAGTTTATGAGAAACGTGGCAGTAATGAAGGCTTCATCCCAATATTTTGGAGGCATGGAGGCATTGGCAAGTAATGCTAGACCCACCTCCACTATGTGACGATGTTTTCTTTCAGCGGAACCATTTTGTTGATGGGCATGAGGGCATGAAACATGATGAGTGATTCCAACTTTCTGAAAGAAGCCATTTAATTTCTCATACTCACCTCCCCAATCAGTTTGCATAGTTATAATTTTCCTATCAAACTTGCGCTCAACATATTGCTGATAATTAAGAAAGACTTGATAAACCTCAGAACGCTTCTTAAGAAAATATATCCAAGTAAATTTACTGAAATCATCGATAAAGCTTACATAATATGCATATTTTCCCACAGAGAGAGGAGTAGGACCCCATACATCAGAAAACACTTGTTCCAGAGGAGCAGTGGAAACACTAGATGACACAGGATATGGCAACTGATGACTCTTAGCTAACTGACAAGAATCACAAACATATGGGGTACTCTCTAGGGTGTAAGCTATCTTATTTCTCCTAAGAACTTGCTGAACCACAAAAGATGATGGATGTCCTAAACGTCGATGCCATGTGGAAGATGTTGGCTTTATTGTGAGGAAGGCATGCTTGGCAGTCTCATGAAACATGGGCACCATAGGATAGAGACCATCATAGCAGGGGCCTCTAAAAAGAACTCTTCTAGTTTCTTGGTCCTTGATCAAAAAGAAGAAAGGATGGAATTCAATAAAGACACGATTATCAAGCGTGAATCGATGAATAGATAAACAATTCTTAGATGCATTTGGAATATGAAGAATATTTTTAAGATCAAAAGAACCATGAGGAGTACGTAATATGGAATCACCAATGTGACTAATGTTCATACCTGTGCCTTCAGCAGTACGGACCTTGTCTTGACCATAGTACTTCTTGGCAACGAGAAGTTTGCTCAGTTCACTGGTGATGTGATCGGTGGCTCCAGAATCAACGTACCAATTTGTGTCCACACCATACGGAGCAGTAGCAAGGTGTGCCTCCTTCTCCGCCTCTTATCTCTTTTTCTTGTCATCAGCATAACGCCACCAGCAGTCACTCGCGGGGTGTCCATGCTTCTTACAAATTTGACAATCGGTATCCACATATTTGGTGGGTGTACGGTCAAGACGCCGTCCACCACCATCATTGCGCCTATCACGTCGATCATCACGACGTTCACGGTCTGGACGACACTCATCATCTCGTTTGTCATCACGGCGCCAACGAGAATCATCACGCCGATCATCACGGCGCCACTGGTCCTCACGCCTATCATCACGGCGCCACTTGTCATCATAGTAACGTTCGTTGGTGATCCCTCCATGGTAAGCACCACAAGGAGGGCTGATACCACGAACCGGAGATGAGTACCCGCAAGGAGGAGGTGGAGTGCGGCCACGAGCACGTTCATACCCTCGACGAGCTAGATGTGCCGAGGAAACAAATTGTCCATTATCCTCAACCCCATTACACATGTCTATATTAACATGTAACCGGTATGGACACAAGTACCGTTCCGCCAATACGTTTGACATCTTGTAGTGGTAACACCCTGAAATCATAAGCAAATTTGTTGTCTTGAATAGTGAAAACTGAATTGCATAGCTTACCATTTGTTATAAGTGTTCCACCCTCAACTACTTTCACTCTCCTGTATTTACACATATATATTCTTAATTTAAGAGGATATGTCTTGCAAAGTACGCCACTCCCAGTGTGCACAAGGACTGTTCACGGTGTCTTTTTTCTGTTTCAGCTGCACGAGGGTCACCTTCATTCTTTGGTAATTACCAAACGATTCGTTTTTGTACACTTGCAAATTATCTTTTTTCGTTTTACTATCTAGCTAACTTTTTTTTGTAAATTGTACCGTGCAATATTCGGGAAGAGTTCAACGAGTTAGTAGGCAATATCGTACATTTCGATACTCACGCAACCATTCACAAGATTCGAGTGAAAAAAAAAGACCTACTTCTACGGGGGAAATTGGCGCATCTCATCGCCATCAACAATCTAAATGGAGGTGATCTCCTTCACTTTTCATGGCAGGACCACAACCTCATATAGTTCTTCTCTACATGGGTGAGAGCACCGAAGGATAGCGACACTATGAAATTCGATGGCAAGAGTGAAGAAGATATTGACGAGAGTGACAAGGAGGAGGACCCATGGGAGCATGTGGTGGTTGCTCAAATAGTCAATTTTAACGAGCGTGAGAAGGAGTGTGTCCTTCAGAGACTACCCCAAAGAGATAGCTACATCGGGGCCCCTTTCATGCATCACTAATGTCTCCAATGAACATGTCATGGTATGTTTCTCAACTCTTTCTTATTCATATATTTTCTTGGGTCATTTATCGAATTTTCCACAGCGGACTACTACTACTCAGTTTTACCCCTAGCGTAGAATGGTGCTCAGTTTTGCCCTTACCTCGTGCGCAGCTACTATGGAGAGGTCGGAACGGTTACTTTGGAGTCGATTCCGTCTGGTGGCGTTAGCGAAGTGGGTCCGGAGCTTCCAAGTGGGACCGCCAAGTTAGTTGAAGTCGACCAGAGCTTGTAGGTGGGACCGCCCAGTTAGTTGACTTTGCTGAATAGTCCACACCCGAGCCTCCCGCCACCACCGTCGTGTGCTGCCGCTATCGTGCACTTTCGCCCAGTTAGTTGACCCGCCGTCGTGCGCTGCCGCTATCGCCGCCACCACCGCCGCACCACCCCCTGCTGCGCCACGAGCACCTGCGGCACCACCACCACCTGCGGCGCCACCACCACCTGCTCCACCGCCACCTGATCCTCAGCCAGCACCACCTCCCACCACCACATGTGTCGCAGCCAGCAGCACCCATTTGCGCCGTCAGCACCACCTGCACCGCCGCGGCCGTTCCGCGTGGCCACTTGCTTCACCACCACCGTCCTGCGACGCCGCTAGTGGGGCGCTCGTTCCACCACTCTGCCCGCCACATGTTGAATATATGAGCAATTTTCCAAATGATTTAATCCATGGAAAAGGTAAACAACATATGGCTAGAATAAGTGAAAATAATCTAGTCATATGATTAGCATAAAAACGCGACATAGACAGGTTCAAATAGATCGGTACTAGAAGAACATGTATTGAGACATGAAGGAAAAACATGAACACATATGGTGCAGAGGAAGAACCGTTGACGTTGGTCGCGTCAGACATGTCGCCGAAGAGGTTGTCGACGTCTGGGAAGAAGTCGTCGTTCGGGAAGTAGTCGTCGGCGTCCGTGATGACGATGATGCCAGTAGTCGCGCCGCAGCGCTCCCCAAAAACCTTATCGCCCTTCTCCCGTACAGGATCCTAAGAGACGCGGTTCCGGAGGCCTACTGTCCCGTCCCGCGGTGCACGCCGCGGCACGGGATGGAGATGTCCTGATCGGTGGCGCAGTGCTCGAAATATGAGGCAGAGGTGTTCTGTTGTGTGTCTCTGGAGAGGAGCGACCTCTTGTTTTATAGGCACAGAGCAGGAGCCGAACAGGCCACGCGAGAAGATGAAACGAAGAGTCGGGAAGGCGGATAGGCAACAGCCGAAGCTGAGCGGCCTCCGTAATCAAAACCCACTGAGCAAAATGTTTCAGATTCTTGCGCCTGTTCATATTCTAATTCGTGCGTGTGGCAAAATAAAGAGAGAGAGAGGCTCTCGGCTCGAGGCATTCCCGCAACCCGCGGCGCGCGCGCGCTCATCGTGGCGAGGCGGGCGACGGAGGAGGAGCGCGTGTGTAGTCATCTCTTTCTCATGCTCATACAACAAGTGGAAAGGCCTCCCTTATAAACAGGTAAAACTTACACTCAACTAGCAATGTGGGACTAAACATTTGTCCCACCTCTTGCCATACACGAATGGGCCACATGGGCCTCTAGGATTTTCAGGAATTTGTGGAGCACTAAAATAGGCTGGGCCATATTTGGGCTAAAATTCCAACAATCCCCCACAAGATCCTAGAGGCACACAAAATTTGCCTTAGGTTCGAAAACACTGTTTATATACCGGTTCTACAGTGGAGACTGTTAAGTTGAACTCCACCAAGAACTCTGTGTTACACTGGTTTGCAACTTGAACAGTGGACTGTGCCTTGAACTGCAAGTTTTCTGCGAATCTAGCTTCACACAAAGTCTTGACCGATACTTGACTACCGTGGGACTTCCCCGCGGGTGGAGCTTATACGTCATACTCCAAGACCTTTCATGAGTTTACTAGAGAGAACCCAATTCTCATAGACTGCGACGTTTAACAGTCGAACTCATATAGGTGAATTCCTCAGAAGATGTCCTGCAGGTCAACATCTTTGCTTACAATGAAGCCTCTTGGAAAACATTAAGATTTATATCAGCCTACCTTGCAGTATAGGAGAGTATTGCATCTTCAAGAAATGGTATTAAATAAATGTAAGGATACTCTCCTCTCAGTTGATCAACAGTTTTGTCTCCCAATTCTACTTCACGGGATCTCCGATCACATAGAGTGGGTTGCCGCTGTGAACAACTCATGCAGTGGGTCTCATTCCCATCTCCTTCGATGCATTATCGATCACATTACGTGAAAGACCCTTTGTGAAGGGATCTGCCAAGTTCATAGATGTTTGGATATAATCCAACGCAATAACTCCGGAGTTTTTCAATTTTCTGACAGATTTTAATCTCCTCTTCACATGTCTTGATGACTTCATATTATCCTTGGAACTGTTCACCTTGATTATCACAGTCTGATTATCACAGTTCATTAGAATAGCGGGTATTGGTTTTTCAACCACAGGTAAGTCCATCAAGAGCTCACGAAGCCACTCTGCTTCAACAGTGGCTGTGTCTAATGCTGCGAGTTCTGCTTCCATAGTTGACCTCGTTAAGATGGTCTGCTTGCAAGACTTCCAAGAAACAGCGCCACCACCAAGTGTAAAAACATAACCACTTGTGGCTTTAATCTCATCAGCATCAGAAATCCAATTTGAATCACTATATCCCTCAAGTACCCTTGGGTCCCCGGTATAATGAATTCCATAGCTCATAGTGCCTTTTAAATAGCGCATAACTCTTTCAAGCGCATGCCAGTGATCATTTCCCGGATTTGAAACAAATCGACTCAATTTGCTCACAGCAAACGAAATGTCGGGCCTCGTGGCACTAGCTAGATACATAAGCGAGCCAATAATCTGAGAATATCTCAACTGATCCTTAGTAATCCGTCGATTCTTTCGAAGTAAAACACTAGGATCATACGGCGTTGGAGAAGGCTTGCAGTCGCTATACCCAAAACGACTCAAGACCTTTTCCACATAGTGGGATTGAAGCAGAGTGATCCCACCATTGTCGTCTCTTAGCAGTTTGATGTTTAGTATAACATCAGCTACTCCAAGATCCTTCATCTCAAAGGATCGAGATAAGAAATCCTTGACCTCCTTAATTACGTCAAGGTTGGTTCCAAATATCAGTATGTCATCGACGTACAGACACAGAATAACTCCCTCGCCCCCACCATGACGATAGTATACACACTTGTCAGCTTCGTTTACAACAAAGCCTTCAGCAGTCAAAGTCCTCTCAAACTTTTCATGCCATTGCTTAGGAGCTTGCTTGAGGCCATACAGTGACTTCAATAACTTACAAACCTTGCCTTCATGGCCCGGTACTACAAAGCCATCTGGCTGCTCCATGTAAATTTCCTCATCTAACTCTCCGTTAAGGAAAGCCGTCTTAACGTCCATTTGGTGAACGAGAAGACTGTGTGAGGCAGCCAATGAGAGTAGTACCCGAATGGTGGTCAGTCGAGCCACAGGTGAGTAGGTATCAAAGAAGTCTTCTCCTTCTTTCTGGGTGTAACCCTTAGCCACAAGCCTTGCCTTATATTTTTCAATTGTACCATCAGGCCTAAGCTTTTTCTTGAACACCCACTTGCATCCTACAGGTTTGCACCCATAAGGACGATCAGTGATCTCCCAGGTTCCGTTAGCCAGGATAGAATCCATCTCGCAACGGACAGCTTCCTTCCAGTAGTCAGCATCAAGAGATGCATACGCTTCTGAAATAGTCCTGGGTGTGTCATCCACGAGATACACAATGAAATCATCACCAAAGGACTTTGCAGTCCTCTGTCTTTTGCTCCTTAAAGGAACTTCATTGTTATCCTCTACGGGATTCTCAACGTGTTCTATCGGAATGGTGGGTTCGGGAATTACAGACAATTCCTGAGTAGATGAATTAGGTATCTCATGATTCGATGAGCTAGGCATCTCCTTTTTGGGAAAGATGTCTTCAAAGAAAGTTGCATCATTCGACTCCATGATTGTACCGACATGCATGTCTGGTACCTCAGATTTTATTATCAAGAATCTATAACCAATGCTACGGAACGCGTAGCCCAGAAGAACACAGTCCACGGTTTTGGGTCCAAGCTTGCGCTTCTTGGGAATTGGTATACTGACTTTCGCCAAACAACCCCAAGTTCGTAAGTAAGAGATTTTTAATCTTTTCTTCTCCCATTCCTCGAATGGAGTTATTTCTTTGTTCTTTGTGGGAACTCGGTTTAGGACATGACACGCAGTCAATATCGCCTCCCCCCACCATGCCTTGGAAAGTCCTGATGTATCTAACATGGCATTAACCAAATCTGTTAGAGTACGGTTCTTTCTTTCGGCCACCCCATTAGATTGAGGTGAATAGGGAGGCGTCCTCTCATGGATTATACCATGTTCCGCACAGAAAGAATCAAACTCGTTGGAAAAATACTCTCCACCACGATCAGACCTAAGTCTCTTGATTTTCCGATCAAGTTGATTTTCTGCTTCAGCTTTATAGATCTTGAAGAAGCTCAAAGCTTCATCTTTTGTTTTTAAGAGATACACATGACAATAACGAGTGGAATCATCAATCAACGTCATGAAATATTTCTTTCCACCTTTTGTTAACACGCCATTCATCTCACAAAGATCTGAATGTATGAGCTCAAGTGGTGCCAAGTTTCGTACCTCCGCAGTCGTATGAGACTTGCGAGGTTGCTTTGCTTGCACACATACTTGACACTTAGAGCCCTTGACAGTAGTGAAATTTGGGATTAAATTCATTTTGGCTAGCCGAGTCATGCATCCAAAATTAATATGACAAAGACGTGAATGCCAGACATTTGATTCACTATTGGTGCAAACATGATTCACAACTTTATTACAAACGTCTGAAAGAGATAAACGGAACAAGCCTCCGCAATCATAACCTTTACCAACAAAAGTTCCAAACTTTGATACTACAAATTTATTGGACTCAAACATTAACTTGTAGCCATCTCGACACAGGAGAGATCCGCTAACAAGATTTTTATTGATAGAGGGCACATGATGAACGTTCTTCAGGCGCACGATCTTCCCTGAAGTAAACTTCAGATCCACCGTACCAACACCTCGAACAGAAGCATGCGACCCGTTTCCCATCAGCACGGAGGAAGTCCCTGCGAACTGGTATGAAGAAAACAAAGAGATATCAGCACATATGTGTGCATTGGCACCAGTGTCAATCCACCAATCACGAGAATGACATACTGGAAGAATAGTAGGGAATTTACCGTACCTAGCATCCTTCATCTCAGTATCCCCAATGACAACATTGACATTCTTGCCATTCCTCTCAAGTTCTCGCAGCTCATGCCGTTTAGGGCATTTCGGAGCCCAGTGACTCGGGTCACCACAGAAGTGGCAGGATCCCTTCCTTTTCTTGAAGTTGGTGGTTTGTGCAGGCTTGTTCTTCCTATCATACTTGCCTTTGTACTCAGCCTTGTTCTTGTTCTCAGGCTTGTTCTTGTTCTTGGGCTTGTAGGGCTGAAAGTTCTTCTTCTGAACGAAGTTTGCACTAGAACCTCCCTCAAGACCTTGAGCACGTTTGTCTTTTGCTCTCGCCTTCTCTTCCACATCAAGAGAACCAATGAGATCCATAACGGAAAACTCTTGTCTCTTGTGCTTCAAAGCGGTAGCAAAACTCCTCCATGAAGGAGGAAGTTTGGCAATGATGCCTCCGGCAATAAACTTGTCCGGTAACTCACAAGATAACTGCTCAAGTTCTTTGGCAATGGACTGTATTTCATGAGCCTGCTCAACAATGGAGCGCTCATCATTCATTTTGTAGTCATAAAATTGTTCCATGACATACAGTTCACTGCCTGCGTCCGAGGCACCAAACTTTGCCTCGAGCGCATCCCACATACCCTTGCCCGTAGGAATGGTCAAATACGGGTCAATCAGATTCTCATCAAGAACACTGAGAATAGAAGCCCTCAGAAGGGTGTCGGCTTCCTCGAAAGCTTTCTCATCAGCAACAGAAAGCTCTCCTTCAGGCTTGCCCTTAGCGGCGTCGTAGCACCTCATGGTTTGAAACCAGAGAGTGGCTCTCGCACGAAACCGCTTGAAATCTTTCCCTTTGAAAACAGGGGGCTTCATAGAAGCAGCAAAGCCAACGATTGAAAATTGCCTAAAATAAGGTTTTTGGATTGTTGAATACATGACAAATTTTCCAAATGATTTAATCCATGGAAAAGGTAAACAACATATGGCTAGAATAAGTGAAAATAAACTAGTCATATGATTTGCATTAAAACGCGACATAGACAGGTTCAAATAGATCGGTACTAGAAGAACATGTATTGAGACATGAAGGAAAAACATGAACACATACGGTGCAGAGGAAGAACCGTTGACGTTGGTCGCGTCAGACATGTCGCCGAAGAGGTTGTCGACGTCTGGGAAGAAGTCGTCGTTCGGGAAGTAGTCGTCGGCGTCCGTGATGACGATGATGCCAGTAGTCGCGCCGCAGCGCTCCCCAAAAACCTTATCGCCCTTCTCCCGTACAGGATCCGAAGAGACGCGGTTCCGGAGGCCTACTGTCCCGTCCGGCGGTGCACGCCGCGGCACGGGATGGAGATGTCCTGATCGGTGGCGCAGTGCTCGAAATATGAGGCAGAGGTGTTCTGTTGCGTGTCTCTGGAGAGGAGCGACCTCTTGTTTTATAGGCACAGAGCAGGAGCCGAACAGGCCACGCGAGAAGACGAAACAAAGAGTCGAGAAGGCGGATAGGCAGCAGCCAAAGCTGAGCGGCCTCCGTAATCAAAACCCACTGAGCAAAATGTTTCAGATTCTTGCGCCTGTTCATATTCTAATTTGTGCGTGTGGCAAAATAAAGAGAGAGAGGCTCTCGGCTCGAGGCATTCCCGCAACCCGCGGCGCGCGCGTCGTGACGAGGCGGGCGGCGGAGGAGGAGCGCGCGTGTAGTCATCTCTTTCTCATGCTCATACAACAAGTGGACAGGCCTCCCTTATAAACAGGTAAAACTTCTACTCAACTAGCAATGTGGGACTAAACATTTGTCCCACCTCTTGCCATACACGAATGGGCCACATGGGCCTCTAGGATTTTCAGGAATTTGTGGAGCACTAAAATAGGTTGGGCCAACTTGGGCTAAAATTCCAACACCACCTGCTCGACGAAATGGATAGAAATGAAATGGAGAGCGGCGGCGACCTGGGTGCGGAGACACCCCACGTCCACGATTGGGTTCCCATTGGGTAAGTACTGAGCTTTGAATTGACGATTCGACATGGGATGCCATTGATTTGCAGCTGATTGTGTCTCTGTTTTCATGGGATAGGATGGAGTTGCGGTTTTCTTTCTTGGTGAACATTAGAAGGGACCGCTACATCGTCGATGCAAACAATAAGAAGAAATCCCAAGGAGGTTTCAGTTATTCGGTCCCAATGGATTGTAATTGGAGTTTCAGACAATTTGGGGAGATAATTTGCAGCCCATATCCTTGGGGTTTGCATGATGAAGTGGAATTTAGATACTTTGATGGGGGAAAAGATTGGATCCAAATTAGTAATGATGAAGAGCTCGCTACCATGTTTCCTAAGCATAAGGAGGCAAAGAATTTTCATGTGAAGCTGCAAAATGATGTGGTTGTGCCGGCAGTTGGACAGACGGTGGCGGGTTCATCTTCTGTGGCACGACCATCACGTCGTACTGCCAACTCTAGCCAGAACAGTTCAAAGCCAACTCGACGTGGTGGCTCGACAAGTGTGGGCACTGGGAGAAGGGTTCCTATTGAAGTGAAGTCGGATGCCTACATTTCTGCGGATGATGAAGAGAGGCTATATTTTAATGTTATTCAGAATTTAAGACGGACATCTCGGGCTGAAATCCAATATGAGTCTGACAGTGACCTTGAAGAGGAGGAATACCGGCCACCTGTTGAATGGGACCCTGAGAACCCTCTTATGGCAGAAGGTTGCATTTTTGCTTCCATGGCTGAGTGTAGAAATGCACTTGTGACGTACTGCATTAAGGCAGAACATGCATTTATAGTTGACAAGAGCGATAAAAGGCGCTACACCGTGCACTGTATTTCTGAGGATTGTCAATGGAGGATGCACGCATCTAAAATGCGTGGTAGCACCAATATTCAGGTAAAAGTGAACCTTTTTCCCCACACATGCCAAGAATCAACCCTTAGGAAGCAAACAATCGGTAGAGCCAAGTCAAGATGGGTGGCGGATGAAGTAAAAAAGATGGGTGGCAGAAAACCATCAAGTGAGTACAAAGGAATTACAGAAAAACATCAAAAACAAGTTCAAGATAGATTTACCATACATGATGGTGTTCAATGGTAAACAAAAAGCATTGGAATATATCCATGGTAACTGGAATGAAAGTTTTGAATTGTTGTATTCATTCAAAGCTGAAGTGGAGAGGACAAACCCAGGTAGTATTGTTGAAATTGATCACCACTCCGTGGAGTACACATTTAAGGGAGTGACAAGGACCAAGGAATGCTTTAGGAGGGTTTTTGTGTGCTTTGAAACTTGTCAAATGGGTTTTTTGGTAGGCTGCAGGCCTTATTTGGCTATTGATGCTACTTTTCTCACAGGGAGGTTTCATGGATAGTTAGTAGCAGCTTGTGTAGTTGATGCACACAATTTTGTTTTTCTAGTTGCCTACGGTGTGCTGGAGACAGAGTCTGAGGAGTGCTGGACATGGTTTTTGCAGAATCTGCGCCGGGCTATTTCACATCCCAATGGGTTGGTAATTCATAGAGATGCATGCAAGGGTTTAGAAGTGGTCGTGGACAATGTGTTCCCAGGACTAGAGCATAGGGAATGCATGCGTCACCTTGCTGCAAATTTTGTGAAGAAATTCAAAGAAATGTTTTTACCGACAATTTATGGCGAGCATCTTTGACTTGCAGTGTGAGTAAGCACAACTACCACATGAGGCAGTTATACACAAATGAGAAAGTGAAGGAATACTTGGAAACACACCACTCAAAGTTATGGGCCAGAAGCCAATTCAGTGAACTGAGCAAAGTTGACTATGTGCACAATAATCTTGCAGAATCTTTCAACTCAACGATCCGGAAACTAAAGGATCTTTATTTGGCAGATTTTCTTGATGGGATAAGGATAGAATACGCCGAGAAATTTCATTTGCGTCTTGGAATAGATAATGCAAAATTCATGGGCCATGTTATTATCCCGGCTGTGATGAAGGTGTTGAAGAAAAAAACAGAAGGCTTGATAATGAACATGATATTTATCTCGGATGCCAAATTAGAGGTATTAGTCTTTGATAAAGCTAAGAAAAAATGGAGATATCAAGTGGATTTAGAAGATAAAACTTGCAGTTGTAGACAATGACAGATAACTGGGTTGACATGCATTCATGCCTTGTTTTTCATCACTTCTATCTCAGTTCCAGCAGGGAATATACAGCAGTATGTGCATGATTACTACTCTGTTGCAATGTTCAGAGTCACATATGCACATGCCTTGCCTGCTTTGGAGGGAAAACAGCAATGGGATAGAGTGGACCCTGGATTCAAACTTTGTGCTCCAGTTCTGAAGAGAGCTGCAGGTAGACCGAGGAAGAGTCGACACCGACGTCGCAGTGAAGGATGTGGACTTGGAGCGAGGGTGCGTAAGTGCACAAGGTATGGTGGGACTTGTCATCTCGGCAAATATTATGATAACACGGTAAATCCAGGGTTTGGAGAGAGTATTCCTGATGAAAATGATGGTCAGCAGCCGGATGCAGCATTTGAAAATGATGGTCAGCAGCCGTATGCATTATTTGGAAATGATGGTTAGCAATCAAGTGATTTAGATGATGCAGCATTTGAAAATGATGATCCAGTCCATGATCCAAATGATTATTCAAATGATGATCAATCCCATGATGCTCCAGTCGATGATCCGCTGGATGCTCTAGTCGATGATCCGCTGGATGCTCCGTTCGATGATTCTGCCATGATCTCGCCAGTTTCATTTTCAGATGGTTATGCAAATCCTTCCATGATCTCACCAATTTTCATTTTTCGTTTTTCATTTATCATGATCCTTTGTGTTTTATACAGATTTCGTGTAGTTTCAAAGAAGAAGGTTAAGGTACCGACTACCAAGAGGAGAAGACAAGAAGATGTGAGCAAGATGAGCACAAGGAGCAAAGGGCCACCAAAACAGCCAAGGATCACAAAGAAGCCCCGGCGCTATTTAGACTAAGTTGGTGTTGTATGTCTGTTTAATAATATTGTATTTTATGTTGACTGGTGATGTATCTATGTTAGAACATAGTTTGGATGATGTTTGAATAATGTTGGATGATGTTGAACCAAGTCATGCCAAACTTTTAGGCAAATGTGTTTCAAATGAGGTCTAAAGCTAGGGTAAACACCCCCATTTGTAATTTCATGAAAAATTCGACCTTGTCTAAATTATCCAAATAAATTTGAGGAGCAACTATATCACATATAACATCATTGTGCGTTGGATTCATGTAATTTTGAATTATTTTTTTGAATTATTTATGCTCATTTGAAACCGTCGCTCTATTTTCATGAGAAATGTGCTTCAAATGAGGTCCGAAGCTAGGGTAAATACCCCCATTTGTGCTTCAACATTTTTTGGCATCTTGTCTAAATCAGCCAAATTAATTTCCTAGACATCTATTCTACATATATAGTGTAAATCTGTAAGTTTGATTATGTTTTGAATAATTCTTCTATTTTTTTTAATAACATGGTTTAATAGAAAAATCATATGTAAAACAGATAAAAATCATCGCTTTAGTAAATCTGAAGTTTCATTATGTTTTGAATAATTCTTCTATTTTTTTATTTAAATAACATGGTTTAATACTTAATAGAAAAGAAATTATATGTAAAACAGATATAAACCATCGTTGTGGCTAACGGACCAACCAATCCGAGCGCAGAACGAGCGTCTCGCGGATCGCTGTGGCTGAGCCGAGCGCATCCGTCCGATGCAAGATTCCTTCTAGAAGGCGTCGATCCAACAGCCCAGGTCGAATCTCTGGGTGTCCTTCTAGAAGCTTTTCGGCTGCGTCAACATGGTTTTGTGAGGGTTGACCAAGTTTGAAATGAGCATACATAATTCAAAAAATATCAAAAAAATATAAAACCGACGCACATAGTATTTTTATGTCATATAGTAACGAGAAAAAAATATATACCTGTCTTATAAAGAATGGAACCAAAAAGCCTTCACTAATATGTGATATCTCGAACAGAGTAGTAGAGATTTCGAGGGAGATGAGGTGGCTTTTAAAACTTTGAAAATGAAAAAAGTCAAAAACTCACCAAAACTTCATTTTGGAGTGACTAAGAAAGATCCAAAGTTATTTTTTCATTTTGATGTTTTAAAATTGTTTTATTTACGATTTTCGATTAAAACCATTATTATTCAAAAGAAAATAAATAATATGAATATTCATCTAATAAATAATGAGGCTTCGGAATTACATTATATAGGTCGAATACAAGTCTAGGAAAAATATAAATAGGATTTATAAACATTAGAACGAAAGCCTTCACTAAAATGTGATTCCTCAAATAGAGTAGTAGAGATTTCAAAGAATATGAGGTGGGTTCTATAATTTTGAAAATGTAAAGTGTCAAAACCTAAGAAAGATCCAAAGTTATTTTTTCATTTTGATGAGTTTACATGCTCTTATAGTCTTGGTGAGTTTACATGCACTTATAGGCTGAAACTCCCGTATCGGACGAAACATTGTGAATCTTCCGAGGAGGTGGGTTCTACCTTTTTGTTTTGTGTTCCTATGGGATATCCTAACACAACCAAGCAAATATTTCCACATTGCTACCCCCTTTCGACGTCGTTACCGCGTGTTTCCGTATAAGTCCGGTATTTCTCCAAAGGGTCTAGGGTTTCACCGGGAGGGGGGCTACGGAGCGTATGGATCCCAACACAAGCTAGGGGTGCCATACCATGTTAGTATAGGTGTGTTGTGTGCTTTGGATGTCAAATATTTCACTCTGGGGTGTGACCCGCTTCACCGGCATCCACTTCTCTCTCGTGAGTTTACATGCGCTTATTGGGTGAAACTCCCGTATCGGACGAAACATGGGGAATCTTCCGAAGAGGTGGGTTCTACCTTTTTTTTGTTCCTATGGGATATTCTAACACAACCAAGCAAATAGTTCCACATTGCTACCCCCTTTCGACGTCGTTACCGCGTGTTTCCGTATAAGTCCGGTATTTCTCTAGCGGGTCTAGGGTTTCACCGGGAGGGGGGCTACGGAGCGTCTGGATCCCAACATAAGATAGGGGTGCCATACCATGTTAGTATAGGTGTGTTGTGTTCTTTGGATGTCAAATATTGCAATCTGGGGTGTGACCCGCTTCACCGGCATCCACTTCTCTCTCGTGAGTTTACATGCGTTTATAGGGTGAAACTCCCGTATCGGAAGAAACATGGGGAATCTTCAGAAGAGGTGGGTTCTACCTTTTTTTGTGTTCCTATGGGCTATCCTAACACAACCAAGCAAATAGTTCCACATTGCTACCCCCTTTCCACGTTGTTACTGCGTGTTTCCGTATAAGTCCGGTATTTCTCCAGCTGGTCTAGGGTTTCACCGGGAGGGGGGCTACGGAGCATCTGGATCCCAGCACAAGCTAGGGGGTGACATACCATGTTAGTATAGGTGTGTTGTGTATTTTGGATGTCAAATATTGCACTCCGGGGTGTGACCCGCTTCACCGGCATCCACTTCTCTCTCGTGAGTTTACATGCGCTTATAGGGTGAAACTCCCGTATCGTACGAAACATGGGGAATCTTCCGAAGAGGTGGGTTCTACCTTTTTGTTTTGGGTTCCTATGGGCTATCCTAACACAACCAAGCAAATAGTTCCACATTTCTACCCCTTCCGACGCCGTTACCACGTGTTTCCGTATAAGTCCGGTATTTCTCCAGCGGGTCTAAGGTTTCACCGGGAGGGGGGCTACGGAGCGTATGGATCCCGACACAAGCTTGGGGTGCCATACCATGTTAGTATAGGTGTGTTGTGTGATTTGGATGCCAAATATTGCACTCCGGGGTGTGACCCGCTTCACCGGCATCCACTTCTCTCTTGTGAGTTTACATGCGCTTATAGGGTGAAACTCCTGTATCGGACGAAACATGGGGAATCTTCCGAAGAGTTGTGTTCTACAAATGTGTTTTGGGTTGCTATGGGCTACCCTAACACAACCAAGCAACTAGTTCCATATTGCTTCCCCTTTCGACGTTGTTACCGCGTGTTTCCGTATAAGTCCGGTATTTCTCCAACGGGTCTAGGGTTTCACCGGAGGGGGCTACGGAGCGTCTGGATCCCAACACAAGCTAGGGGGTGCCATACCATGTTATTATAGGTGTGTTGTGTGCTTTAGATGTCAAATATTGCACTCCGTGGTGTGTGCCGCTTCACCGGCATCCACTTCTCTCTATGGAGTTTACACGCGCTTAGAGGGTGAAACTCCCGTATCGGACGAAACATCGGGAATCTTCCAAAGAGTTGTGTTCTACCAATGTGTTTTGGGTTTCTATGGCCTACCCTAACACAACCAAGAAACTAGTTCCACATTGCTACCCCCTTTCGACGCCGTTACCGCGTGTATCCGTATAAGTCCGGTATTTCTCCAGCGGGTCTAGGGTTTCACCGTAGAGGGGGCTCCGGAGCGTCTGGATCCCAACTATCTCTAAAGCTATCTAGAAATGACATGGACGAGTAGTGCAGACAGCACCCGTCTACACTATTGTACATGCCCTAAAAACAGAGGGAACCAAATCCTCTTACTTTGCCCACCTTACGTTCTCTGACTTTCTCCCCATGACACGTGGGTCCGGTGTGTGATGGGCTCCATTTGTCAGTGACCTAAAGTAAGAGGATCCCGTTCCCGCACAGAGAAGCGCTCGTCTCAGCGTCTGCAGGCCGTTTCCGCCGTAGTTTGCATGCATGGACTCGGTCTGCACCGTTCCTTACGATCAAACGATTGAAAATGACGTGGTGCATGGACTGGGTGTTTTGTCTCAATGTACCTGCATGCAACAACGGACACTGTCTAGTGGGGGCCCGTTCACCAGCCCGATACATGCAGACCTCGACGCAGCCCTGCCCGCCTCGTTTTTCAGAGTAAACAACGTCGCGTCGCATTTGAAGTGACGCAGCCCTGCACGCCTTGTTTCAGAAACACGAGTCGCGTCGCACCAGCGCTATTTGCAGCGACGCAGCCCTCCACGCCTCATTTTCAGAAAATGCACGAATCAATGCACGCAGCGACGCAGACTTTGGTGTGAGACTTTGGATTTCATCTCTTTCACCTCTTTAATACATGCATGCAGGCTACGTCGCATCACTTTGACTGCCTAATGCACGTACTACTAGATGTCCTACGCCTAATGCACGCACCGCTTTGACCATGCATCGCCTGTTCTACACTGCATCTTCAACGTTTTCACACAGTTGCTTCATCTACCCCAATTAATTCACGTCTCATCGGGTCTTTAAATAGCCCCTTTGCCTCGTTCTCCATCTTCTCATCCCTCTCCAGTCCCTTGGCCTCCTCCTTTCAGACCAAAGCACCATGTCGACCTACTCTCTCCCTTCCAGCCCCGAGTCCGTCAGCGACGAGGACAACCACCCCAAGGCTCGGCCCTGGTACGAGCCGGAGTGGACGCCGGAGGAGATGGGCATTGTTCCCGTCGAATCTCCTATCCGGAAGCGCTCGGAGTCACCCCCCTTGGTCCACCACCCCGACCCCGTCTGCGTCGACCGAGCCGCCAACTTATCCATCGCGAAGAAGAACCGCCTCCTCAAGAAGGAGATGAGGGCGGAGAAGAGGGAGATGGAGGCGGAGGCGAGGAGGGAGGGGAAGGCGGAGGCTCTCCGGCGCCGTATCAAGAGGGCCCATGAAAGCTCGGAGGACAAGAAGCGGGAGGAGAATCGTCGGGCCTTGGCCAACCAGGAGATGGCGACCAGGACGGCGGAGTGGAAGTAGGCCAACCCCCTACGGTTGGCCGGAGGATTGGAAGGGCGCCCGCAGACGGAGGGCGGTTAGGGCGCCCGCATGCAGACCGAGGACGTTTAGGGTTAGGGTTAAGGCCCCTTTTTTAAAAGTTTAATATATGTAAAATATATGTAATGTGTGTCGGGCCCCACTATCTATATGTAAAGTGGGGCCAATGTTTATGCTTTTTAATATATATAAGGGTATGTTTAAATTATTTTTGTCCAATGTTTAAATTATTTTTGTCCAATGTTTAAATTATTTTTGTCCAATGTTTGTCCGTGCTAATATATATTGGGCATCTTTTAACATTGGGCTTGTCTAGGTTTTACATGGGCCTGCCCTTTTATCCTAGCCGTTCTCAATTTTTTTTTCTTCTAGTGAACTGAACCTGAACTGAACACTGAACCTGAACCTGAATTGAACTGAATCTGAACTGAACACTGAACCTAAACTGAACACTGAACTGAACATACGAACTGAAACAAACTAAATCAGGGCTGGATTCCTGACGCATTTATTCCATGTCTTAATCATACACAAATTGACCATGTCAAGCTAACTACAAAACTAACTATATTATTTTTGACTAATGATCAGCAAATACACAACTCTAAGAACAATTGCACATAAATAAAAAATTGTAGCAAGCAGATTGCTCTGCTTCTTTAGATCGACAAGGTTCTCCAGCTGTTTGGCCATCTTCTTCAACTCGTCCATCTGCACCCCATTGTGCACCGTAGCAACAACCCCAGTAGCAGATCCCAATTGCTCCACCGCCGGTAGCAAATTGGGCACATTTTTTGTCCTCCTTTTGAATCCTCTTGATGTAATCCTCAAGCCAGTCGAAATGGTCGCATGGAAGCAGATTCTGCAAATACGAAAACTCAAATCGGATGAAAACCCAAATCGGCTGAAAATCAAAAATTGAGGAAACATAAAACGAAATCGATAGGGGGGGGCACATATCTCACCTCCCCAAGCTGTTTTTTGCTCTCGCATTTCACATACTCGCGCCCGCGGTTGCCGTTCTTGCCGCTCGTGGTGACAGGCCGATGCAGGGACGCCGTCCGTGGACAGTCAAGGCACCTTCCCAGCGGAACTGGCCCGAAGAGTGGGATACGGAAACGGAGCTCGACGACATGCCGCCGGAGAAGAATGGGATATCGCCCCTATAGCTGTACCAGACGGTGGCGCTACCCGTGGACGCCACGCTCTCCGTCGCCCTCGTCCGGCTCCTTCCTATGAACAAGGGTCGCCGCCCGCCTCTACACGTGGCCGCCCTCTCCGTTGATCGGCTGATGTTTCTACTCACCGCCGCTCGCAAAACTGAGGTCGTGGTACCAACTGAGGGCAGCCTGATAAATAACCCTATTTTCTTATGTTATAATGTGGTGGGTATGTTACATTGTTCTTTTATTCTTTCATGGAATGGTGTGTTCTTCCAGAAAATACCTATGACGGTAGCCGATAGCGCTATCATGGAGCATAGTGGTCCATTGGAGTACGCCATAGAGAATTAGAAGGGTCACCAAAGTTCCGTTCACCGGGGATAATGCCGACGGTCACGTCATTCTCAATTCTCAAGCATGGAGGCAATTCCATTCGTCCAGAGATTTGGAGGCTGGCCGAGCTATTCTGATCACCATGAGGAATAGTGACAACCCCAACTTGGACAGGATGATGGTCATCAAGTACCTTAGCTAGATAGATGGCTGAGTTTGTTGAAAGTAGACAAAAGTTTCAATTCCGTTTAGTGATATGTTTGTTTAACGTTGTCAAGGTCAAATGCATGAACTATGAAATGTAATAGAATCATCATTTTCTCAGTTTCCATGGAGGCGTCGGAGTAATGCAAGAGGGGTAACTCGCATGGCGTAGCTGCTGATGTGTTCAGTGATTGCTAACATCTAGCTAAACATGCTAGTTTGAACATACTAGTAGTTGTGTATATATTTTTTAACATACTAGTAGTTTGAACATCAATGAATTTTTTGCTATGTTTTTCAGAGCTGGCTAAGGTTTACTAGTGTGCTTAATTATTACCCCGGCCATGCCTATATAGTTGGCACCGTGGTATACAATTATCAGAACTGTGCGCACAGTGCAGTGCAGGTCCAGTTAATAATCTATGTCACACGTGAGACCGACAGGTTAGTAATGCATTTAACACGGGCAGAGATTACTCTGTCTAGGTCTCAAACCATCAAAGTAAACAAACAACAACGTCTCCGGCCCTATACACCAAGATAAAGATAGAGGGCGTATGGCGTAACTGAATTGAATCACCCAAGTCATCAGCTAGCTGCTACTTAGCTTAACGCTCTTTCTTTGTTAATTAATCACCCAAGTCGTTGTTTCCATTGCGTCTTTATTTGTCTTGTCACAACTGCTATTGGTTTGGAGATTTTCGTGTGGATCAATCAACGAGTTTTTGGTTAATTAGTTCGTCATAGCTCCAGGTTCAGTCGCTTGTTCAGAGCTGGCTAAGGTTTATTACTGTGCTTAATTATTACCCCAGCCACCCCTACTGTAGCCCCTCGATCGATCCACAGTCCTTCTCGCCAGAACTGGCTCGCTCATAAAAGGGTAAGCAACCATGCGGTGAGGAATGCAACCTGCCGAAACAAAACCTGCCTGCGCATCCCTGGTGGCTCCCAGCCTCCCACCTCCATCTGCTCAGGTCGACCCAACGAGTGAAGTCGCCATGGACAGAGACCTTTTGTACTTTCTCCGTTTCGAATTAATCGTCGTGAATTTGTCAAAATATAAATGTATTTAGACGTATTTAAGTGTATCAATATATCTATATCGAAGTGACGTATTTAAGTCACCTTGGACAGAGACCTTTTCTATGTCTCCTTCCCATTGACAAAATTATTTCTGCTACTCCAATTGATCCACATCAAAGTGATCATGAATTCATGATCGAGATTTCGTTCTTTTTCAGGCTCTTCAAAAAGCAAGAGATCACTTAACCACTAGCTCGGATGTAATTAAAACTATTGTCGTAGCCGGAGGGGTGGTTTGATTAAAAGCTGCAGCAGGAACCGATGTGTATGTACAAAACGTTCGAGAGAGAAGCACAGAGAATGTGGAAAGAGAATGACAAGATAATAGTTGATGAAAATAAAAGAAGCAGATAAAAATCAGTATATTTGGAACAGTGATATTAGGTGAAAACATGGAATTTGGATAAAGCAACGGTATGAAATAACTAGAGCGGTTTGGAACAAAGAAAAATCATACGCACAACGGGACAGTTGGAATATCATTGCATTCACATAAAATGCCTTTTATATTTGGTTGATTTAGTCCTCGCTCATAAGCATGAGAATTTGGGCATGTCGTGTATCTAAACAATGTCGCATCCAGTGCCTGATTTAGGACAAGTGGTTTTATTTATTTCATTTATTGAGCTCACTCGATGGAATGACATTGGGCCACCATATCCTCTCAAAAGATGGTGTCTCTAGCTGCCCACATTTACACTAACGAGACGGATGGAAGCCCGAGATCACACCAAAAGAAATAACCCAAATAACAGAACATGTAAAGGAGCTGAGCTGCAGTGATGTTACACACATCAGCAAGAGATCACTATGAACCAAAAGTGTCAGGCATTCAGCTAGGCGTTCGCTTAGCGGGAACCACAGGCTAAACGAACCCAGGCCCCACTCCCAGACCGATCATTTTAGGCTGGTGCTAGTGGAGGCTTTAGTGGGGGCGGTAGGGGCGCTACCGCCCGAGGCGGGGCGATAGGAGGCGGTAGGGGCGGGCGGTAGGTGCCGCCGGGCGGTGGCCGTGGCGCCCGTCGACAGGGCGGTGTCGCCCGGCTTACCGCCCGCGTTGGCGGGGCGGTAGCGCGGGGCCGGGGCGGTACTGGGGGGCGAGAGGGAGAGGGGGTCGGGCGGCGCGCTGGCGGGCTGGGGCGGTAGGCCGGGGCGGTAGCCGCTAGCCGTTGGGGGGCAACGGCTAGCTGACGTGGCGCCCCCCCATTGGTCCACGTCAGCTAGCCGTTGGGGGGAGCGTGGCTGGCTGGAAAAAAAAAATTTGGACCCAAATTTCCATCTCCAATCCTATAAATACCCCCCATATCCATCCCTTCTCTTCACACCATTTCCCTCCTCTCTTTCTCTCTTCTCTCATACCATCTCCGCCATGTCGGGTTGGACTCCAGATAACACCTCGTTCACGGAACTCTTGCAGTCCGACGGGTCACAACCTACTCACATAGAAGATGTCTCTCCCACACATCGTCGGTCGGATACCGGTTCTTCGCCGTATCCCCGAGTGTTGTACCCCTCCAACACACCACCTCCGGGGCCATATGGTCCGCTTCCTACGGGATATGGTTCATACCAGCATCCTCCGTATGCTTACCCACCACCACCTCCACCTACAGGTAGCGGGAGTCCACTTCCTCCGTATGCTTACCCACCACCACCTCCACCTACAGGTAGCGGGAGTCCACTTCCTCCGTATGGTTCTTACGCTCCACCTCCATATCCATACGGTTCATACGCTCCACCTCCACCGTATCAGCAACCACCTCCTCCGTATCAGCAACCACCTCTATCGTCTGCTCCAGAAGGCAGTGCTCCAAGCGACGGGTCCGATGCCGCGGAAACACTGGTACCAACGCGTCCAAAGAGGGTCGAGTGGAAAAGTGCGGACGAGGAAAAACTGGTAATTTTCTTACCCGTGACATGTTTATTTCGGAGTTGGTTTTTGTTTGGATTTTTCACTAAGACAATATCTATTGAGGTCTAAGCTACTGAAGCAATATAACAAATTGCAAGACCGCTCAACCGCCGGCATGACCGAAGCTGAAAAGCGCAAACATGGCAAGGCCCTACAGATAGTGGAAAAAGACCTAGGGCTGCTAGAGGATGACGACGACGACGACGAGCACGATGATTAGATTTTTTTAATTTTTATGTAATTTTTACAATTTATTATGCAATTTTATTAATTAGTATGTAATCGGTAACAATTTTAGTTCAATAAAATTATTTCCTTGCATTATTTGTAATGTTTTCGTCTCAAAAATATGTGTTGACGTGGAGGAGAGAGAAAAGCTGATGTGGCAGAGAGAGAATCTTACAGCCCGGGCTATAGCCCGTGCACTGGCACCGTGCCCGTGAGAGTGGCGTGAGAGTGGTGAGAGAAGGTGACGTGGCGGGGGCTATAGCCCGTGAATAGTGGGCGGTGCATTGGCACCAGCCTTACAGTTGGGATTTCGCATTTTCCCAAACCAATCGGGGATACCCTTTTCGGACGTTCTCGCAACCGGCATTCAAGGACTTTGTGCCTTCTTCACCAGGTGCTGGGTTCCCAGAATCAGGCTGAAGATATTGCTCATTCAGCTAGGTCTATCATAATCCACAAAAAATTATAATACTCCCTCCGATCCATATTAATAGGTGCTGAAGTGGATGTATTTAGCCATGTTTTATTGCTAGATACATCCACTTCAGCACCTATTAATATGGATCGGAGGGAGTACAAGATTGTCTATTCGTAGCATGGAGATTAAGAAGAAACATATTTTTTCAAAAAAAAAAAGAGAGAGCTTGCTGTTGACAAGCCTGATGCTCACATCATGTAACAAAATTAAGAAAAGGAAAACAAAAAGGGTTGCGACTGGAAAACCAACGGAGAGCCTGTAAACAAATATTTGCATATATGTATAGATGCAGTTGTACTGTTCCTAGAATCTAGTCTGGACATAAAAGAATCAGGTGTAAAACGTTCCTCATCATCGAACCTCACTGGGTGCCATTGCATGACACAGGATACAAAATTTTACTGGATCATGAAAATAGGACAGATTTATGCGTCAAAGGCTACACACCAGAAGATATGATAATTAAGATTTATGGGGAGCATTGGCAAAAAAGTACAGAGAAGCTCTGGGCGCTTAGCAAAAAAAAATGGCAAAAGGAAATGACACCGGAAATGCTTGGGTTAGGAACAGAACGTACGAGGTAGAAAGGATGCCAAGATGCAAACAGTATCAGCATAGTTTGAGCAAAAGATGCAAGAAACATTGCATGCACAGAAAGTTTTGAACTCAAACTAATACCTACGGATACATCAGTTATTCAAAACATTTTCCTCTTCTTGTTTCCTGACTCACCCTTCTGGTTGTTAAATCCTCTGAAGTCGTTGGTCGTCTCAGCAGTGTTTTGCTTCTTCATCCCTTTCCGGCCACCATGCCCAAACTTGGAGTCTTTTGACCTGCTGTTCTTCCCCTGTTTACGCTTAGCCTTACCACCAGACCTATCACCAGGAGAAACACCAGGCCTCTGCTTCTTATGTTGCTTGAGTCCTTCTTCAACTTCAAAATTAATATTTGGCCCGTCCTCCTTCCCTTCGGAAAATCCCCCCTGTTGCCTCTGCTTCCGCCACTTCTTCACCGACTCGATGTTCTCCTTCTTCTCCTTGGCCCTCTCCTTGATCTTCTCTGCCTGAACCTCCTTTGCCCTCTTCTTGGACTCTCTCGCCTTCTTCCTCTCTTCAGCCTCCTCAATCTGCTTCTTCTCATACAAGAGCTTCCCTTTGATCTTGTGCATGTGAGAGTCAGTCTTGACCATCTCTGCATAGTAATCTGTCGGCCTGAGGAACCGGACCTTCCTAGACTGCAGTTTCTCAAAGGCATGTCTGGTGCCATCCAGAGCCTGGGTGTAGAAAGCAAGCTCACGGGTAAGATCGTCATTCACATCAACCTTTTCCCCCTGATCATGATCGATGGTGAGCTTGTGCATCCAGTCCACGTTCTCCGGCCAGGCTATGTCCTCAAGCTTCTCGAGGAGCCGCTCTTTGTTATATATAGCTTTCTTTGAAGGTTCAGCCTGCAATTCTTCCTCTGAATCATCTTCTGACTCTATGTAGTCATCATCAGTATCATCATCATCCAGAATGGCTTCTTCATGAACCAAGGGCTCTTCGTCACTTTCAAGTTCCACCATTTTCGCTGTACCAAACAAAAACGGTATTAATCGGATTTTCCAAAATCCTGTACAAAAAAATATGTTCCCAAACTTTCACAATGTCACCCTATCACAATACAACCTTTTTGCCATGAAAACAAAACAGACATTTTTAGCTTTCAACAGAGATTTCAGTAAAAGGAATAAGTTGCTTTGCTTTTAGCCAAAGATTGCTTAGCCAAACACTTACTGTAACAGAGTTCTACACGGTTCTGTTCTAGACTAGAATACTAGATATATGCTTAGAAATATGTATGTGTGTCCCTTCAAACAGAACTGAGTAACAGTGAGCAAAGCAGGACCATTCATCCATATAACTTAGCAACAACATTTCTGCCATGAAGGTGGACATGCTTGGCTTTCAACACAGATATCCAACAAAGGGAATAAGTGGCTTTATGTTTAGCCAATGTCACAAATTGATTCGCCAGATAACTGAAGTACGGTAAAAGAGTGCAACAAACTTCATTCTAGAATAGATATATGCTTACAAATATATGTGTGTGGGTGCCTTCAAATGGAACTCGTCAACAACAGTGTGCAAAGTAGGAACAGTCATCCATGCATAACTCTAACAGGCTGGATACATTGGCACAAAAACTAGTTAACCAAATAAGATAACAGAATGCATACTGCATGCTTGCTAGTAAATATAAGAAAATAGGATAGTTTCTCATAGAGTTACTGACAAAGATAGACAGTCAGCAAGAGTATGTGGTCGTGGCAACAAGCTAGCCTTGTACATCAGATTCACTGCTTCCATCCAAGAGATTATATGCTCTAGTTTGTAGGCCAATGTCAGAGCTGAAGTAGATTCGGGGGCTCGCAAGGGCATTTCTTCGGCCATCATGCTCACGGCGTGGTGTCTTTGGAAGAGGCGGAACGCGGCCACCTTCGATGGCGAGCGACCTGACCCCAGGGGCTTGTTGGACACGATCAAGGCGGAAGCCCGAACGTGGGCCACGGCCAGATCGTCGGGTCTGAGTGCGATTCTACCTCCGACCTAGCAGTAGAGTGTCGTGTTGTAATCGGGTGTGGCCTCTTTAGGCTTGTTCTAAACTAAACTCTCTCTATCATGCAATGAAACGCAAAGCTTTTGCGTTTTCTCAAAAAAGAGCTGAAGTTGATGGTGTCAGTACTAATGGAGCCAGAGGGGAAAATGCTTAGAGTCACTGAGAGAAACAACGCATGTCCATTCACACCGCACACCCTGCGCCACCACCTAAGCTCTTGACCAGGAATAGTGTCCCGATGTCCAAATCCACTTGATATGCGTCGCAGCACCTCACCAATTCATTCGGGGGTGCCCATATTGTGCAGCGACTATGCACCAGCATCAGCTCGCCACAATCCGTTGCTCCCCTTTGCCTGCTGCCGCCCTCCTTCTGATCTGGGAGCCAACTTGTTCATCTTGCTCGAAGCTGCACTTCTAGTGGCCCGACAGCAGTGGCGGAGAGAATATGGTGATTTAATTAGGGTTGTGTGGGAACCATAAAAGGTGGCCGGCCAACTAGGGGGGCGCTGACGCCGACGAAGCCACGACGCTGATGCTGCTCCTTCTCTCTCATGTCTCACTCCGCCTGGGGTTCATCACTTCATCACCCCACCACCGTCTCCATGATGCCGTAGTTGCAGCCTGGCATTGCTGCATCACCCTTGCCGCAAGTTTCGTTCGGCATGCCGAGTCAGGGCACTCTGGATCAGGGACCAGCTATGCGAAATGGAAATGAAGTACCTCTAAGGGCACTTCGCGAGCACCAGCGAGGTATGCTGCTTTTGATTTTTCTTTCACTATGGTGTTTTTTGAATAAATTTCAGTTGGTTCCTGCTGATGAATGCCATGTTAAGTTACCTGTTACTACTGCAGTATACTAATTTGATTTTTCCTACACAATCTAGATCCTGCGATCAGCTCTGTTTTGTGATAATATCATGGTTAAAAAAGGCACGCCTAGGCTCTAGGCGACAGCAAAACGCCTAGCGCTTAATTGCGCTTAATCACGCATAATTGCGCTTAAGCGGTCGCTTTGGTCTGAAAAGCGCAAGGCGGTGGCAAAACGCATAATTAACGCCTAGCGCCTTCTTGAACTTTGGATAATATATTGACAAAGAAACTTCTTTTGTTTCTTCACAATAATGAGCCTATGCTGAGCCTCAATCAGAGTAAAGAGAGAGTGCGCATTCTCATGAATGACATTTTTTTATTTTTTGCAAATGGTTGAATATTGCAATACTTTCATGTACAAGAAAAAATGGTTCTATAAGGATTCAAAGGCTTGAAGGAAATATGATGATTTGTGGTCTTCTTTGCACCTTCAATGCAAAGCTTAAGCCGTTAAAAGAAATTCTATTGCGCAAGCAATGCTTTAAACATTCAGTTTTTTGCAGTGACGCAATAAATTATCGTGCTTAATTAACTAAATGTGTACTACTGGAGGGAGTATTATTCAGTTAAGCTAATAATTGTATCCCTTAGTTAAATATGTTTATTATTTGATTATACATCTGATATAGAAAGCTTACTCCATTTTGTTGTTTTCAACTTCTGAAGGAGACCTTTTTGGGTACATGCTACACAGTTTTTACATGTATATAAACTGTAATTAACATGCAGTAGTGCACTTCTTATATTTGCAAGTTTCATGCTACATAATTTCTTATATTTGTGAGTTTCATGCTACGTATTTGTGAGCTTCATTCTACATAATTTTGAAGACAACATGTTCGTTTGTAAACATTTTAGGAGAGGAACAATACCTACAGTATGGACGACCGGGTATGAAATCGAAAATTAGGGCCTAGGATCGATACAGATGGAGTACAAACAAGGTTTCTTATTAGTCTAAACCATACAAATCTGATATTCATAAAACGATTCAGACATTCAGGGAAAAAATATTGATGCATCTGTTTTTACTTCGAGTTAGATGTTTGATTCCATGCTTCCTGCTTTTTTTATATCCAGATTCAAATTTCAACCATAGAAAGCATGACCTAAAAAAACGAAATTTCCTAGATGCAAAATACACGAAAAGAACGGAGTCATATATTGGAAACTGAGAACGTGGAGATGAGTACCAAATAACTATCATGGGATATTTTGCACGGAAAATAAGCCTGATGCCTCGTACATGATACATCTATCGGTTTCTGAATTGATACCGTTGATTGACGCTACATGAGAACAGACTGATGGCTCCAAAAACATTCATACCCTGTTCCACCGCTCGCCCTTCACATGATAATATACAAGCCTACATACGAATAATGGACGTTTGGCTATGTTATATCCTTTCCTTTCACAACATTGATTTTCCATGATTTATGTCTCGACGTTTTCCTATAAGTCTGTCTGGTAGGGCTGTCTTTTGCAGCTGGTCTTTTATGCAGCAAGCAAATCATTCTATGTTTCAATTCAACTTACAGGTTCCACGTTCTCTTCAGGCGATATGTCTATACATCATGTCTTCCAATTGTCCAAAGGCTAACATTAATTAACGCCTTGCAATTATGCAGGAGTAGAAGGCTTAAGCTGGAGAAGGCACAACCAGCATCAGGGGAGACCAGAAGAAAGAACAAGGTGGTCCACTGGTCCTGATGAAGCGTGCAGCCATGTTTCTGTGCAATCAAATTTCCCAGAGTAGTATCATTATCATAGCCTGCTTCTGCTACTGGCCACGCATTATGCTCTAGAATAGACAGTGTAGAAAGTAAAGTGTCATGTAGGATGGATCTCCGAAGAAACCAGCATTATGCTTTGTTTTAGAAATGATGGGCGTAGCTAGGAATGCTCTTTAATCCGAGAAACTAGAGTGGAAACATGAAGAAGACGGCCTCGTAAATCGTTACTACGTGCTGAGGTAAACTAGCTCCCCGGAAAATACGCACTGTAATACAACCCGAACAAACATGCTGGCAAATCGCGCTGACCGTCTAGAATAATTCGGCGGAGGTTCAAAGTCTGCAAGAAAGGAGATAAACGGAGGGAGGGACGGAGAGGAGAAGGTACTCACCATGCCTACGGGGGACCATCGCTGGCGAAGAAGGTCGCTGGCCGCCGGAGAGGTTTGCCGGAGGGCGAGGTGGGGAGAAGGGGGCGTTGGGGTTCTGGGTGGAGGCGCTATGGGTTCTAGGGTATGCCAAGACAGCCTGTTGTTTTGGACTGGGCCGTACCTACTCATGGGTCAAAACGGGCTTAAAATACAGGGTCGAACCAGGCTGGCTTCCTTAGAGCATCAAAGACAAGTAAGTGCGGAGGAATGGGGCGCCCATCTGCGCTATCCACGTGTACGTTTTGTGCTGGTGAAATCGTTTCGTTTTGTCACAGAGCACACTGAGGTGTCCACGTGTCGCTAGCTTTTTGGTCTTTGTTCTATGTCTTCTCGGTTTGTGATTGGCTCCATTTCATGTGCGTGGTGGGATCGGATCTGGACCGGCCATTTTTTCCATTCGCTGGTTCTCCTGTGTGTGTGCCGTGGAATCCGCTGATCGTTGCTCCTCGTGTGTTGCGCGCAGCGATCGCGGGGTGGTCTTCCGTTTTGAACTAATCGTTTCGTGCTTGGAGTTTCTGTTGTGCGGCTGTCGGTGGGCCGTGTTGTTTTATGGACCTGCCGGTCAGTGGAAATTTTTTTCTCGGTCTTGTTTCTGTGCTTTTGGCGCGAGCTTGCGTGCACGGCCTGTTGTCTTCTTGACCCCGCTCTCTTCCCCGAACAGAGAGCCTCTTCGTCGTCTTTTCCTCCGCCCGCTCCGTCGTTTGCAGGAGAAATCGCCCGCTCCGCCTCTTCCTCGGCTTTTCCTCCCACTGCTCCGCTCGGTCTTCCTTCCTGCGTTGCTGGCTGGGGCAATGGAGGGGCTCGGTTGATGTATGGCGTACGCTACCTATCGCTCCGCCGCGACCTCGTCCTCCCCACGCACCAGGCCCTGATTGGAAAGCGGCGCATCGACGCTGGGCGAGATCCGCCTCATCATCCTTGCCCCTCTTCATCTTGCAGAAAAACGAGGGGTGGTAGGCATTCGTGTTGCCACCGCCGCCGTCTCTGCCCTTCGCCTAACCGGCCTCCGCTGGATTGCTGCGCAGCACTCTGCTCTTCGTCGCCACTGGAGTCGTTCGTGCGTGCTCGGTGGTGAGGTACACCCTCTCTCTTCTCCGTTTCTTCCACGTTTCCATTTGGTGGATGCGGCTTGTCGTTGAAGATCTGTTCGCTGCTTTTCTTCAGGTTGGCAGCCGTCGTGTGGAGCTCCGTCTTGTTTCTCTCGGTTCATGGGGTGCGGAATCCGTGTCCTTTCTCTGCCAAGGTATGGTGCATCCGTGCGTCTGCTCTTCTAGATAGCCTTGGGTGCTTGTACTTATGGTTTCTTCATGTTTGTGTACTGCACGGTGCCTGTTCGATGAATTGTGTACTTATGGTTTCTTCCTGTTTGTGTGCTGCACGGTGCCTGTTCGATGATATGGAAGCTTGCCACTATGGAAGCTTGCCTGTGGGGCTGAGGGCGACAAGGAGGAGGCACACGCGTCCCGAAGGAGGACGGCGGCGACGGAGCCGGACGGGGCGACCACCACGTCCTGGTGGAGGGCGGCGGCGACGGAGCCGGACGGGACAACCACCGCGGACCCGGCGGCCAAGGTGGCGGGCGGGAGGAGGCACACACGTCCTGGAGGAGGGTGGCGGCGTCCACGACCACGGTGGCGGGCGATACAAGGTACTGCAGTACCGCCTCCCGGAGGAGTCCGGCGGCGCGCCAATGGAGTCCACATCACCTCCACAATCGTCGTCGCCGTGGGACAAGCAACTGCCCGTTGCCCATGCTCTCCTCCTCGGCTCGTTCGCATCCCGTCAGACAGGTGAGCTCCTCCTCCCTCTCTCGGCATCCCCTCTCTGTGGTGTTCCTAGGTTGTTCCTGTATGGGCTACAGCTGCTATTCGTGCTAGATCCGTGTGCTGCTAGCTATACATGTGTTTAATGTCGTTGTGTGCTACTGGCTCCGCTTGTGCCAAGCTTGGTGATAATTTTGATGATTTGTGCTTCCACGTTTGATTTATTTAGGTGTTAAATCTTGATTTGGTTGGATGATTTACAGTTATGGTAATCTTGGTCAATCTTAAACGTTCCTTCTGAATGTCGAAGGAGGTACTAGAGATGCAGATGATGTCGCGGACACAATAATGCATGTTCTGCTCTCTTTATTTGCAGTCCCGAGAAGAGGCTTATTTAGACACAGGTTAGTTTGTGCTTACCTGCATAATTTTACCATCTTTCTTCCCATCTGCTCTTTGTCTCTCTCAAAAAGACTTGTGTTTGTAATATATGTGCAGGGACTGGTAATGGCATGGTGAAATCACTTCTGCATGCTGCAAGTGAGACATGCGAATTCAGACAGTTTAATCGCCATTATCAGAGGCCATCTTGCACTTTCAGGCACATAATATATGTTCAATGCCGGTTTCAAATGGAAGCTTAAATTGATTCTATATTGTGGTGCATATGGTTTTCAGATATATATACTTTTCGATTAAGACTGCAGCCTGAGAATATTGGTTCAAAAACTAAATATCAAAGAGTTGGTATGTGGTCTGGTTGAGTGTATTCCTGCTTTACCAGTCACATGATATATTGCTGTTTTCAAGTTAATGTAAGTTCGTTGTTGCTCCTACAGGATGAGAAGATAGATTCAGTGGAATCCAAACAAGCGGGTATTCATTAAGAAATGGAAGTCTTTATCCCACAGATTATTTTTGGTCGTCCATTCAATTCATTTTAGCTCTATTTTCCTACTAATGAAAAGTAGTACACACAATAATGGGATATTTCTTTCTTTCTTTCAGCTTTTGGTGCCACTTGTAAGCGCATACCGCTATGAGGGACCGGAGGTCAACACAAGGTCGGCACATTCAGAGGCCAAAATAGTGCACGAGAAGATCAGGCATAAGGCTTGTGGTGATGATGAGATTATCAGAATCCTCACTACTAGGAGCAAAGCTCATCTTCTTGCAACATTCAATTATTAAAATGATGCATTTGGTCACCTGATTAATAAGGTGCATATAGATCTCGTGCTCTGCTTTTTCTTTCCCGTGTACCGTTAGAAATCCAGAGTTACTTTGCATGGCATTTTACTACATCTATATTCAGTCATCTTAGATGGTACATATAGCAGAAAATTTTCCGTACATGGTCGTAGTTTTTTTGTGGCATCCCAATTGTTGCTTAAAGTGATAGTAAACTCTCTAAAGGTACACATTGGAATATGAATCTGGGTGTTAGACATAACCTCTAATGCTTTATTCCAGGCCACATCTGTGAAGCCATAAACAAGTTGCCTTGGGTTCTTCCGCCTTCTCAACTTGAGATATACTCCTATTCCCTGAGCTTCAGGTGGCATTAAATGGCTACCATGTCAATATGACTGATTTGAGAAACTAATTTTGTTTCAAGAAGGGTCAGACAATATTATCTTTTTTTCTTCTACATTATCTCCTAGATGAAAGGAGTAACGCCACTTTATTATTTGTTTCGTTTCTAATATATTGGGACAATTACTTTAATTAGGAGTGACGTTTAGTTCTATACTATCACAAATAGTACTTCATGCTATGGTTCTTCTTTTATACGTTCCTATTTAGTACGAATTTGTGTACCCTTCTACCACTGTAATTTAGTGTCGGCCAATTTTTCACATAATATAGGTAATAAAGGAATGAACTAATTATGATGCATATATGTCACCTTTTTGTTTGATGATATTGTTGTGATTTGGATAGCATTCTTCTGTTTGTGGCCAGTGAAGCTTTTTTGCCAATATAGACTGATTGCGAGGGTATGGATTGTGTTCAGTTGGTCTGGTTATTTTTCTTACTGCTGATCTTACTACACCTCAAGTTAACTTGGTATGCTTATACATTACATTTCAAGGGACATTTTTGTTGTTTAGTACAATGTTCAATTTAGTGTATTGCCCGGATATTGTTACTTACACTATACAATTTTATTTTCCTTGGTCCCAGTTATTGTCTCTCGTAGCATTTAAGTAACCATATGATTAGTCTCTTCTTCCGTGCATTGTATAGATTGAAAGATTTCATATTTACACATGAATAATTATTGGGCTCGGATCCATCGGTTTATGGAACCATTAGACTTTGCAAGGGTTTGGCTTAATTATAATCAATACTTGTTTAAAATAAAAGAATTATTAGAAATGAAAGGACTACTTGTAGAGAATTTATCACAGAACTACAATGGAAGATATGTGTACTCGTATGGCCCAGAGGTATCTAGCATTGTTATAGGAACTACACGCATATTCTTGAAATTGATGATCACGTGGTTCCTCTTTTGGCCGAATTTATAGATTCAAGACCTTGTCTAAGCTAAGACAAAATAAATAGATGACGAGAATGTTGCGGAAGCCCGAGCTAGCGAGGCCTATGAAGCTATAACTTAAAAGAAGAGCTCTTTCGCATGATACATGTACCTGTTTCTACATGATTATGGAAACAATTGATGTTGCTTTATGTTGATGTAATGCATTAGATAGTCATTAGCATGAAGCATTCTCTATTTAATCCTTTTAAATTATGTTTCTGTCATACCCACGTACTTGGGCAACTCTGAGCTTACAAAGCTAATAAGATGTGAAGCCAGGCCATGAGGAAAATTTTAGAGCAGGGGATGTCAATTTCAAGGCTAAAGCAAATACAATAATTGGGTTGTGATTGGAACGCAGATGACTGGTTAGGAGGCGCCCCAAGGGGCGCCCCAGCCTCTAGTAACTAGTTTAAGGGTGATCGAATGTTACGGCTGTACCTCTTGGTCTTCGTCTCGGTCTAGGCGATCTCAGGCCGATTAGGGTTTTGACCTAAAACCGGTGACTATGGCGGCGGCAGGGGTTACGGCAACGGAAAACCCAACCAATCCCGATCTCCTCTTAAGATCTCTCGGCCTGCTGACCGAGAGGGAATTTTTCGAGGCGCAGGAGGGGGGGGAGACCGGAGAACAATGGCGGCAAAGTTTCCGAAGGAACGGGGGTCATCGATCCCCAAGCCAGCAACGGATCTGAAGGAGTTGATGAAACGTCTGGTTCTGAAGGATGAAGAGCTTGACGATGTGGTTCTCCCGCGGGAGGAATTCGTAACCCTACGTGAAGAAGCTCAATGGATGGCGGTGGTCAAGGTCCATACCACGAAACACTTTGGCAACCAGCCTTTCTTTCAGAAGATGGATATCGCATGGGGATTTGCGAAGAAGTGGACTATTAGGCCAGTGGAGGATAACTTGTTCATACTACAAGTGTCATGCTTGGGAGATTGGAACAGGGCTTTACTTGAGGGACCATGGATATTCAGCACAACAAGGGGTAATGGTGGAACCCTACGATGGAGTCGCCGATCCTAAGTCGGTAGTGCTGGACCGGCTCTATGCGTGGATCCAGATCAGAGGCGTGCCACCTGTTTTCCGGAAGGAGAGCATTGTAAGGGACATGGTGGCTCGCATTGGTGAGGTCAAAAGTGTTGATCTCTATGCACTTGGATCAAGTGGTACAAGCTTTGTACGTGTTCGTGTGAAGCTAGATGTCAATAAACCTCTTCTGAGGGTGGTGGGTTTACATCCAGAAGGCCAGGAAAGGGTTTCTTTCCAAGTCTTGTACGAGAAAATACCGCGGTTTTGCGAGGTATGTGGCCTTTTTGGATACACTGACCTAGAATGCGGAGATGGGGTTCACGAGGGAAGCATGAACCAGTACGGGACCTGGATGATCGCTCCCGTGGAGGATTGGCACCCGCGGTCATCCGGGGTGCGGTCAAGGATGCAACCAGGGGAGGGAAGCCGAGGTGGACGTGGAAGCGGAAAGGTTAATGCAGAATCTCATAAACGCAACCCTGATGAGAGGTCTCCCCAAACTTTACACAAGAATGGTAGGGAGGGGAACCAACAGCTAGTGATCACAGACTCGCAAGTTAGCGAGGAAAATCAGATGACAAGAAGGAATCTGGGTGCTGCTTTGGAAAAGGAGGGTGCTGAGCATGGTGCGTCTCCTGTCAAAACACCAAGCCTGAAGAAGCAAAGGAAGGAGGGAGCAGAGGAGCAAGAGGCGGACTCCGGGATGGAGGTCCGCCAGATGCAATGAGTGCGTTAAGTTACAACTGTCGCGGCCTGGGGAGCAATGCGACAGTTAGAGAGATAGCGGATCTCGCTCGCCGTTTTAAACCTACTGTTCTTTGTGTTTTGGAAACGCAACTTCACAAGGAACGGGTGGAGAGACTAGCTAGAAGGCTAGGGTATGAGAAAAGTTTTGCTGTAAGTAGTGTCGGACGGAGTGGAGGCATTGCTATATTCTTGAAAAATGATATTAAGATGGATATTTTGCCGTATTCCCAGAATCATTTAGATATGGTTATTACGGAGGTAGATGATACACCTTGGCGGATCACGTGCGTCTATGGTGCTGCTAGAGTTGCGGACAGGTTTAGGACCTGGGACATGCTCAAATTCATAAAATCATCATCACCGCTTCCCTGGTTGTGCATCGGTGACTTTAATGAAGTGTTACATCAACACAAACATGATGGAATCAATGACCGCAACCTAACCCAGATTGCGGGTTTCAGAGAAGCAGTTGATGTGTGTGAACTCGTGGATCTTGGCTATGAGGGAAACAGATGGACATTTGAACGCAGAGTGGTGGGAGGCTCGTTCTGCCGCGTTCGTCTCGACAGGGCTTTGGCGACTGCCCCGTGGTGTGATCGGTTTCCGTCTTCCACTGTCCGTCACTTGACAGGGGCATCATCCGATCATAGCCCGATACTACTGACATGGAGAGAAAACGCCCGGCAGAGGAGAGCTAGGGAGGAAAGGATCTTCCGTTATGAGATCATGTGGGAATCGCATGAGATGTTCAAACCTCATCTGAGAAACATATGGGCAGAGGAGGGAAAAGCAACAACGATGGTACAAATGCAACAAAAACTGAATCATGTGACCAACTCACTAGAAAGTTGGGGGAGAAACTCGTTTGGAAGTGTAAAACGGGAGATCAACAGGCTACAAGAGAAACTGACGCAACTTAGAGCAGATGAGAGGCGCCAGGCACCATCGTATGAGGAAACAAAAACCTGTGAGAGGTTGGTGGACTTATATGCACGGGAAGAGGTAATGTGGCGTCAACGGTCGCGAATCCAACGGCTAGCCGAAGGTGATAAAAACACTCGATTCTTTCACTTGAGGGCAAGTCAGCGGAAAAGGCAAAACAAAATAAGTAAATTAATGCGGCCAGATGGTACTTACACAGAGGAGGAGAGGGAGATGGCCGAGCTGACGAGTGATTTCTATGAAACGCTCTACAGATCGGAGGGCACGACAAATATGCAGGAGGTGATCGACGTGATCCCTGTCAAGGTCACGGAAGCAATGAACGAGGCGCTAATTAAACCTTTCGAGGAAAAGGAGATGAAGATAGCACTCTTTCAAATGTTCCCTACCAAGGCCCCTGGTCCCGACGGTTTACCAGCACATTTTTTCCAAACTCATTGGAAGTTATGTGGCGAGGAAGTGACTTTGGCGGTTTTGAGGGTTCTGAAGGGAGAAGATAATCTGGAGGAGATTAATCAAACTTTTTTTGTTCTCATCCCCAAGGTGGCTAACCCAGATGAGTTGAGCCAATTTAGGCCTATAAGTCTATGCAACGTGATCTATAAAATCGCATCCAAGGTACTTGCTAATAGACTGAAGGAGTGTCTACCGGAGATCATCTCGGAGGAGCAATCGGCATTTGTCCCGGGTAGATTGATAACAGACAACATAATCACAACTTATGAGTGTATTCACTTTATGAAAAGAAACAGGGCAAAGAAGAACCGTTTTTGTGCACTCAAACTAGACATGAGAAAGGCGTACGACCTGCTAGAGTGGGGGTATCTTCGGGCCGTCATGATCAAGCTGGGCTTCCACCAAAGATGGGTGGATATGGTAATGCGGCTAGTTACTTCGGTGTCCTTCCAAGTTTTGTTTAATGGAGGAAAGTTGAGAAAATTTAACCCATCATGTGGAGTCCGACAGGGCGACCCAATCTCTCCTTATTTGTTCTTATTAGCAGCAGAGGGCTTCTCAAGCCTCTTCAAACACCACAATATTTCATCGGAACTCCAAGGTCTCAAGGTGGCGGCGTCGGCTCCGGCGATCAGTCACCTCTTGTTTGCGGATGATAGCCTGTTGCTTTTTAAGGCAGATACAGAAAGTGCAGGGAAAGTCCAGGAACTTTTGGACAAATATTGTTTGGCATCGGGCCAAAGGATTAATCGGGACAAATCTTCTATTTATTTTAGCAAGAGATGCCCTAGTGTCATGAAAGCGGGAGTAAAGGAAGCCCTTGAGGTACACAACGAAACACTATGTGAAAAGTATCTAGGGATGCCTGCTGAAGTGGGGAGAGCGAGACTGCGAGAGGAAGTGCTTTCAAACACATCAAGGACCGAATATGGAGCAAGATACAGGGATGGATGGAGCGTTTGCTATCGGCAGGTGGCAAGGATGTTCTTATAAAATCCGTGGCTCAGGCGAGACCGATTTACTCAATGTCCTGCTTTCGGCTGCCAGAGGGCCTATGCAATCACATAAATGCAATGATGCGAAAGTTTTGGTGGGGAAGCAAGGATGGAAAGAGAAAGACATGCTGGGTTGCGTGGTGAGATATGTGTAAACCAAAGAATATGGGTGGTTTAGGTTTTAGAGATATTTATCTCTTTAACTTGGCTCTCCTTGCGTGACAGGGATGGAGAATTCTGCAAGACCCAAACACTCTAAGTGCCAAGGTCTTGAAGGCGGTTTATTTCCCCAAGACGGATCTGCTGAACGCACGTCTCAGCCAGGCGCCCTCGCAGGTATGGCGTTCGATACACGAAGGAGTACAAATTTTGAAGCAAGGGTTGATAAAAAGAATTGGCACGGGAGAAACTACGGATCCGTGAAATGATCAATGGATCCCTAGGGATGGCATGTTACGACCTATGGCATGTTTAACGGAGACTCCACCTGCTACGGTAGCTGAATTTATCGAGCCAACTTCAGCTACATGGAGGGAGGACAAACTACAGAAATGTCTACTCCCCATGGATGTCGAACTAATATTACAAATACCTCTGAGTCATCGACAGCAACAAGATTTCTGGGCCTGGCACTATGATCGCAGGGGTCTTTTCTCTATGAGATCTGCATACATGATGCTGGTGAATACGAGGGAGAAGAGGGAAGATTGGCTGGAAGGGAAGGCCGGGACCTCGAATAGGAGGGCAACGGGGAAAGATTGGACGTCTCTATGGCACACTCAGGTCCCCTCCAAGGTACGAGTGTTCCTTTGGCGTTTGGCAAGGATGTCTTTACCAACAAACGACGTAAGATACAACAGGCACATGACAAATGATGGCCACTGTAAGCTCTGCGGTTCTGCAGACTCATGGAAGCAGGCGCTACTGGATTGCACGATGGCGCGTTGTGTTTGGGCGTTGATGGATCCAGGGATCACCGAGCATCTCAGCTACTCTACGGAGGGTGATGCAAGGCGATGGTTGGCAATAATGACAGAAACTTTGAGCAGGGATGATCAAGCAAGGGTTTTTGTTACCATGTGGGCTATATGGCATGCGAGAAGGAAGGCCATCCACGAGGAGCTATACAAGAGCCCTCTCACAACGTTCATGTTTGTTGAGAGGTTTTTGGGCGATTTAAAACAAACGGTTAACAAGGTGACGGGGCAAGGCAATCCGGTACCAGATAGGAGGTCGGCAACTTGGTTACCACCACCGCAAGGCATGATCAAGATCAACAAATGGTGTTGAGACTCTTCTATCCATCCTTGTCCAGCTGCTCGAAGTTGTCCATTACCGGGGACACTGCTAAGATCTTAGTTTCTAACTATGTAGAAGTTGTGCACTTTCACCCTTTGTCTTCAATTAGCCCAAACATCGTATACACGCGGAGTGCATTAAGGAAATGAGAGAATTGATACGAGATCTTTTAGAAGAAGAAATTCAACCCAACCGGCAAGACCCGTTCCACCTATAATTATTCTACATCTGCTTGTCAAGCCTAGGCTAAACTCTCACAACTTAGTTGATCAAGACAGAGCCCATTTTGTCAAAAAGGTTGCATGTAAAACTACTAGATTTAGAGGGACTTAGAATCTCTTTGTTCCTGGGTGGCCATCCGCAAGTATCCTCATTTCGGTGAAAATCACCATAGACATGGACCTAGGGAGCCTATCAACATAGACCAGTCTTTCCACTTCCACCCAGGTGTTTCATTGAATAGTTATACTTAGATTTTTTCCCTCAAGATCTAGTAAAACAATTTGTAACATTGCAGTGCATCTACTAAGTTCTAATGCTATAAAAAAATAACAAGGTAAAAGAGATGGCTACACACTACTAGGATAATAGCATAGCTTAATAAACTTGGTAAAATTTCCTATCATGCATACTACTCAAAAATCAACTACTGCATATAGAAAATAATGTGCGAATAGATGGTGTGTTACTTTCCTTTGAAGTTGGTGAAGAATAATCACCCTCTCTTCACAAAATAGAAACTTGCTCTCTGTACAATCTAAACAATACAAGTAAACAACAAGAAACGAACAATCACAAGCAAAAGAACAAAGTTTAGCAATCAACAAAATTAACACAACAATCTATTCTACCAAAGAAATTATTGTGTTTGGGTTTAGTGCATAGGAAGGACTTTGTCTTGAAGAGTTCAAACTTATTGAACAAAAGTTTCACTAAGGATTATCACTTTTACTCTAATATGCAAAAGGAAATCTTTGTGATTTGAATACACGGAGAGAAACTAAGTAATTAGTGTTTTCCATTGTGACTAAGGATTGGTCTTTGATCAAAATATCATACAAAGGTCTAATCTACTGTTGTCTTGTTTTCTTCAAGTCTTCTTTTGCTTCCTTGAGTTGCTTCTTGTGTCTAAGTCTTTATGCCTTCAATTGTCTTCCTTGTAGTCCTCCTTATTGAGTCGAAGAAAATCATCTATGATGTCTATCTAATATTTTGTGACTTATACATATAGAATAAGAGAGGTAGATGGGATTGCTAAATTTCCTTTGAAAATGACTTGTAAATTCGTCCTCCTCTCCTTCTTCTTCTTCATCTTCTGGGAGAGTATTCTTCTTGAGTTGAAGTTGGCTTCATGTTCAAGTCTTGGTCAAAAACTCTCATCTCACTTGGAAGACAATTTCTAAGTCTTGGGCAAAACTCACTAATCATCTTGAAAACAAATTCTATGTCCTGGAAAACAAATCCTAAGTCTTCACATGATTGGTCTTAAGGAAAATCTCTAGGCTCTTTTATGGCTTTCTCATTGATGGCGACTTCATTGAAAATTCTCACACTTGATGGTTTTGGTACTAACTAGGGGTTGTTCTTTATCTAACTTATCCACCATAAAGTCCAAGGGAACAGAAAAGAAAATGGAGAAAGACTTAGAAAAAAACATGGGGTTGGTCTTCTTGAAGTTGCTCTTGTTTTCTTCTAAGTGCTTATACTTCTTGGAGATGCTTCTGAAGTTGGTTTTCTTGGCTAGGTCCTTCATTGGTATTCTTGCTTCGTGTTGAAAATCTTCAAGTTGAAAATTGTAGCATCCTCTCCTTGGCTTTTTCAGTAATCCAGACTTAGTGGTTTTCAACTAGGAGGGTCAATTAGCACAAACTTCATGGACATGGTTTCATGACATCCAAGGGCTTAGGTTTTGGTCTCTCTAGTCTAAAATTAGTACTTAGAGAAAAATGCTAGAGAAAACATATTGAAAATATTTATAGAATTTTAAACTAAGTCAAAAACACTAAAAAAGGCTAAATAATTCTAAATTCAATTTTAACTAGTTCAAATATTATTTCGGGACAGATAATATGAAAGTATACATCCTAAGGTTACCAGGGATATTTTATTTGCAATTTTTAGATTTATAGAATTTAAACTATGCCAAAAATCATCAAACAAGCATATTTGATTTGAAAAAAATTAAGTCAAATTCGAATTTGAACAGTGATAAAAGATTCTACATGTTGTGTTGATTTCAAAAAGTCTAAGTTTTCTTAACTTGGAGCTACAGTTAAAAAGTTATGATATATCTAAGTTGCAAGGGTGTTTCTGCAAAACTGTCAATTAAATTTTATTCCGGAAATTGTACAGATAAGGCTGGGCACGTGGCGTGTCGTGATTGGGCAGACGCGTTGACTGGATGCTTGCGTGGCATGCTGATTGTGTGTTGCTGATGTGGATAAGTGAACGATCTGGATCGTGGGATCCAGATCCAACGGACGTGGTGTGTACCTCTTCGGGGTTTAATCCTGACCGTGGATAGAGATCAGACGGTGCTGGGCACAAGAGAGCTCGGGGTTTCCGGTGATGGAGATCCTGGTGGCGCGCTCCGGTGATCTGTGGCTCGGAAAAGACCGGCGACGACACTACGGTGGCTCTCCGGCTCGATGGAGATGACAACGAGGGGCGGCGTGACGAGAGGGACTCGATGGCATGGCAACCACGGATGTGGATGATGGCGATGTTGTGCTACGTATAAAAATAAAGGGAGAGGTCAGAGAGATGCGCCACAGTGTGGGGAAGCTGAAGGTCAAGGAAAAGGCGCGGGGCAGACTACGGTGACCGGATGCGAAATACGGTGGCAGCAGGAGTAACTCCGACGAGCTATTCCGGCGACCTGGAGGCCTTTCGAGCTAGGGTTTTTGAGGGAAAACGGAGAGGATGTGCATGGCTTTATAGCCAGGGGTCGGGGTAGGGTTTGTGACCTGATTTGCACAAAATCGTGCGAGGAAAATCCTCCCGAACTTGGAGTTTGTGTCTTGCCCGTGAGGAAGGAGGAGGACGACATCATCGATGATGTCACTATGGGGGTCCCCTGGTCTGTGAGAGGAGGAAGGGCTGCATGGGATGGGCTTCTCGTGGGCTGTTGCGGCCTGTTTGTGCGAGGGGGAGAGGGAAAGTGGATTGGGCCGAGAGAGAGAGAGGGGGGAGGGGGAAGGGGAAGCTTGGTTGCAGCGCTGCTGTTTCTCTCTCTCTCTCTCTTCTCCTTTTTTTCATTTCTTTTTTTTTCCTGTTTTATGAAAGTAATACATAACTTTTATTAGTGATCCCAAGTGGCCTCAATCAAACTTATATATTTTTGTAAAATCTTTCCCTTTCAAATGAAAACATTTAGGTTCTCTTTTAAAACACTTAAAACAATTATATTTTCAAAATATGATTAAACTCTACTTAATATTATTTCAAAATTAGGGAAATAATTATTTAAAGTCAGGGTCAATTAAAACTCAAAGACCTACACCATATTGTTTCAAAAAGTTATTTACTCATTTTCATACCAAGAGAATATTGTGAAAAATATTTTCTTACTTAATACTTATTATAGCACTTGAAATCTTTATAATTAATTTTGAGCTTCAAAAATTAATTTCCAAAGTCAAATAATTGGAGGATGAGTTATTATCACTTGACATAAGTTGAAGCAACCATCTGGAAAACGGTTTATAAAGCAAACCACTTTATGATATTAAGGTTTGGAATTAGGGAAACAGTTTCTTTGCATAATTATTTATTTTGAGGATTTAGGGTTTTAGAAAACAAAGGCATTTTTGGATTATCAATTTCAATAACATTGGAATAACCATTTATGTTTCATTTATGTTTGATTTTTATTTGTTTTTGGTGACTAGCTTTAGTGGAAAACAAAGTTTTAAATTTCGTGATTTTTAATTTTCTCCAAAAATCAGGGATGTTACATACGATTACACTACTTGCAAGCATCTGCAACTACAAGAAAGTAATTAAGAAATAAACCTAATCGTAGCAATAAAATCTAGGTGTCCTGCACTCCCTTATGTAAAGACTTGCAGACTTGGGTTCGGGTTTTTGTCACTATGTCAACCCTCCATAAGCAAACCAGTACGCAATGCATTCCTCTAGTCCCATAAAGGTGAAAATTCCATGTAGTCGACATTCACACATCATCACTAGAGAAATAACAAAACAACTTAAATACCACACCGTTAAATATTACTCAACGAAACATGATTACTTATCACAAGACTTATTCATGTCCTCAAGAACTAAACAAACTACTCACAGGACATCAGGTGGACCATGATCAGAGATGATATGATGATGGATAACAATATGGTCATAACAAGTATTCACCGATAAAACTCACAAGCATCAACTACTACTAGGCAGTTAACATCGGTATAGATATCCCGGAGAATAGCTCAAAATACAACCCTAATTGTTACAACGAGATGAGATGGGAAAAAGGGGATGGTGGTGATGATGGTGGAGATGATCTTGATGATGATAATGATGATGACAGGCGTGATGAAAGTGACGATGGTGAAAATTTTCCCCTCTAGAAGGAAATTCTCCTAGCAGTATCAACCTGTCGGGAAGGTCTTTTCTCTCTGTCTCATTTTCGCCACGAGACGGCATTAATTTTTTTTTACAAAGTGGATCCTCTAAGTTTTTAGGTCAAGGGGGTAAGTTTGCCAAAGAGAGGTAGAGGCGGGGCTTATGGCCACCAGGCGATGCCATGGCGCAGGTTGGGGGTGGACCCGCGCCTCACCGCTCTCCTAGTGGGCATGTGGGTCCCCTCCTGGACTCCTTCGGGCTCCCAAGTGATTTCTTGCAAAAACTCATATTCTGATTTTTCCTTTATTTATTGGACTCTAGAAGGTATTCCAACTGACATATGTTTTTCCCTTTGTTTTCTGACACTGATAAATAATTCCGGGAAACTGCAACACATGCATAAAACAATAAAATAACATAACTATTGCATTATAATATGGAATCTATGAATGAATGGGACAAATTATGACATAAAATAGTGATGCAAAATGGATGTATCAACTCCCCCAAGCTTAGACTCCGCTTGTCCCCAAGAGAAAACTGAGCTCGGTAACATGACCACATGTTTATGAAGTGAAGTTTCGATAACAAAGAATACAGACATGAAGCATCAGTAGTTACTCAGCAAACACTAAAGCATTCTAAAACAGCAACCTTTTCTCACAATACTTCTCAAAAATAAGTAATGATTCAATCACACAAAAAGTTGAAAAAAATGTGGAAACTCGTTGAGTAATGGCCAACTATGTTCTTGGTTAGAGAAAAACTAACAAATCAACCTTATCTTTCCACAAGAGTCTATTCCAGAGCTATTTGTTAAAAAAGAACACATGCTTCAATTATTAAATAGTCCTTGTATGATTTGGTAACTTTCAGAATTATATTCTCATAAAGGATGTGAAAAACACTGACACAAACAAAGAAGCTAATTTAGCAAAGCTCAACTTTCAACTTATTCTACTTGATGGTAATTTCAACTGTAATAATACATACATGATTAAGAACATTGCTGCAATATATAAGAATGCATCTCAATTCAACACTATAAATTTTATTGCGGTGAATAGGAAGGATGGGTAGAATGACTCAACAAAAAGGTAAATATAGGCCCTTTGCGGAGGGAAGCAAGGATTACTCATGTGCTAGAGCTTTTGAGGTTTTGAAAACATATAAGAGATATAAAATAACTTTTGAGTGTTGCATGCTTTTTCCAATGAATGACAATCAATAACTCATTACTTCCCATATTAAACAAAACCTTTTAATAACGGCTGAATTTGGAATAATTGCTAAGTCCCTAAACCAAACCAAACAAACACCTTTATCCCCAGTTCCACTACGAAATGGGGCTAAAGGATGTGTTCCAGCGGCCGAGGTCGTGTATAGAAGCCAAGTAGGGGCCTCTAGAACCGGTTCGTGTCTAAAACCGAACTAGAGGTTCCTTCAGACCCGGTTCCTGTCTCGAACCGGACTAGAGGTTTTTTGGGAAAAGGCAGCAACCTTTAGCCCCGGTTCCTGTCTAGAACCTGGGGTCAAAGGTCCTTGTCTGTATATAAAACAACCAGTCGCGCTCTTCTTCTTAGCCACTAACTCATTTTGGAGGGAGAAAGGTGTAAGAGGGTGTGTGGTATTTTTTCCCTCCTATGCATACAAGGTGTTCGATGAAATGCCCGGGAGCACGATGTCACTTCATCTCACACAAAACAAACATGGGTACGTTGTCCGATCCACACTTAATTAAGCTTTCTCCTCGTTCTTTCCTCCTCTGTTGAGGTACCAACTTTATCCTTTCATGTGTTGATGTACAATGGTCATTTCTGTAATCATGATATTTTGTAATATTTTTGATAATAATTATATACTGCAGATGAATCGGTAATGGATGTACGCTGACCTACACTCTCCCGAGTTCATGAAAGGCGTGGATTATTTTCTCAATGTGGCCCATACAAACAAGACGAATAATTTTATGTGTTGTCCATGTGTTGTATGTCGGAATGAGAAGGAACACTCTTCCCACAGAGTCCTCCACATCCACCTGTTTCACCTCGGTTTCATGTCCGGCTATAATTGTTGGACCAAGCAAGGAGAAAAGGGGTTATGATGCAAGACAACGAAGAAGAAGAGAATGATGACAACTATCATGATATGTTCCCTGAATATAGTACTAGTACTGGAATGGAAGAAAATGATGAAGAAGAAGCAGAAGACCGGGGACCAGAGCCCATCGATGATCTTGGCCAGGCCATTACGGATGAGAAGGCAGAATGCGAAATTGAAAAGGTGAGGGTGACGTTCGACCAATGTTAAAGGATCACAAAACATTGTTGTATCCAAATTGCGAAGATGACCAGAAAAAGCTTGGTGGCACACTGGAATTGCTGCAATGGAAGGCAGAGAACAGTTTGACTGATAGCGGATTTACAAAATTGCTACAAATAATGGATAAGCAGCTTCCAAGAAAGAATGAATTTCCGACAGTACATACCAAGCAAAGAAGGTTATGTGCCCCCTAGGATTTGAAGTGGAGAAGATACATGCTTGCATTAATGACTAAATCCTCTCTATGGTGAGCAATACGAGAATTTGGAGGCATGCCCTATATGCACTGCATTGCGGTATAAAATCAGATGAGACGACCCTAGCGATGTTGAGGGTGAGCACCCCAGAAAGAGGGTTCCTGCAAAGGTGATGTGGTATGCTCCAATAATACCACGACTGAAACGTTTGTTCAGAAACAAAGATCATGCCAAACTATTGCGAGGGCACATGGAAGACCGTAAGAAAGACAAGATGTTGAGACACCCCTCTGATGGGTCGTAGTGGAGAAAAAACGAGACAAAGTTCCCGCGCTTTGCATCTGATTCAAGGAACTTATGGTTTGGTCTAAGTACAGATGGCATGAATCCGTTTAGTGAGCAGAGTTGCAGCCGTAGCACCTTGCCTATGACTCTATGTATCTATAACATTTGTCCTTGGTTGTGCATGAAGCGTAAGTTCGTTATGATGCCAGTGCTCATCCAAGGCCCAAAGCAACCTAGCACCGATATTGATGTGTACCTAAGGCCATTAGTTGATGAAATTTTACAGTTATGGGACGAAGAAGGTGTTTATGTGTGGCATGAGCACAAAAAGAAGGAATTTGACCTACAAGCGTTGTTGTTCATAAACATCAAGGATTGGCCTGCTCTTAGTAACATTTCTGGACATACAAATAAGGGATACAATGCATGCACACACTGTTTAGATGACATTGAAAGTCTATATCTAGATAAATGTAAAAAGGTTGTGTACCTGGGGTATCGTCATTTTCTTCCACGCAAGCATCCCTTAAGAAAAAAGGCTAAGCATTTCAATGGTGAGGCAGATACCCGGGAGACGCCTATCCTCTGACCTGGGGATGATGTATTTGATACAGTGAAGGATTTGAAAGTAATATTTGTAAAGGGTTCTCGCAGAAAACCTGTTCCAAATGACGCTGACGGACACGCACCAACGTGGAAGAAGAAATCCATATTTTGGGATCTACCCTATTGGAAAGTCCTAGACATCTGCTCAACAAAAGAGAAAGAGGGAAGACCTTCTACACCAGTTGTGTCCTTCAATGGGAGCCCCTCTTGTGAAGTCTAGTTGGCTTGTGACGTACTGGATTTTTTGTTTACCATTCGTTGGCATAAGCATACACCTCGCTAAAAATAGACACTGCTCCACGGTATGTGATTGTTGGCAGGCACCCTACGATTTGGTTAGCCATGGTTTGTGTAAGATGGATGGGAGGAGTGTCAAAAAATTTATACCCCTGTTTAATAAAATAAAAGCTCTAGCACGTGAGTGATCCATGCTTCGCTCTGCGAAGGGCCTTTCTTTTACTTTTATGTTGAGTCTACATTTTCTAACTTTATGCACAGTTGAGAGGGCATAGTTACCATTCTCAGTTTAATGTGCATTTGTCCCAGAAACATTATTAATTAATTCATGATGTGTTATTTCTTGCTCTCAAATTAATTGTTCTAGTCTTCCTCATAAACTTTGAAGGTGTCCTGGCATTTATGTTTTGCCCCACTCTTAAGGACTAGCGAAATATCACTTTGGCATGCTTTCTCTATACTTGAGACAAATATATAAATTTCGATGCATTCTTATTCATGATGTTTTATTTGTATTACTTCTCATGATGCAAGGTAATTGATATGCTTTATTGTTGAAGTTTTATTTATCATGCTTGTCTTGAAGTTCTATGATCTCAGCTTACATATGCTTTTACATTATTGATGATCAAGATCATGTTGGTAGCATGTCACCTCAGAAATTATGTGTTTTTATTGTTTACCTACTCGAGGGAGAGTAGGAACTAAGCTTGGGGATGTTGATACGTAAAATATGTATCCTTAATTTCCGATGTTCCATGTTGTTTTCATGTTATTTCCCACATGTTTGCTATACACTTTATGTCATTTTTATCGATTTTTGGGACTAACCTATTAGCAAGATGCCACAGAGCCAGTTCCCTGTTTTCTGCTGTTTTTAGTTTCAGAAAAGTTGTTCTAGAAATATTCTCGGAATTGGGAAATTCAAAGCCCGGAAGTCTTCGAATTCCCGAAGGTTCCGCGGAGTCCCGAAGAGACCCAGAGAGGGGCCATAGGGGGCCACACGATAGGGCGGCGCCCCCTGGCCGCGCCTGGGGCGGTCTGGGCCCCCAGGTGCCCTCTGCCATCGCTCTTTCGCCTATATAATCCCCCAACATATTAACCCTACATATATACAAAAAATTTCCAAGAAAAACCTGAGGCCTCCGTCATCGTCATCCCGAGATCGGGAGGGTTCTGGAGCTCTCCTGGCACCCTGCCGGGAGGCAAATTCATCACCGGAGGGGTCTACACCACCATGCCCTCCTCTGAAGTGATGCGTGAGTAGTTCATCACTAGACTATGGGTCCATAGAAGTAGCTAGATGGTTGTCTCCTCCACTTTATGCCTCATGTTTAGATCTCATGAGCTGCCTCACATGATCGAGATCATCTTTATGTAATGCTACATGTTGTGTTTGCTGGGATCCGCTGAATGTTGAATGATATGTCTTCTGATTATCAATCTATCATCTTATCTTCATGTATATGTTATTTATGATCTTGCATGCTCTCCGTTATTAGTAGATGCTCTGGCCAAGTAGATGCTAGTAACTCCAAGAGAGAGTATTTATGCTCGGTAGTTGGTTCATGCCTCCTTTGCATCCGTGCTCGAGTGACAGAAACGTGACGGATGGAGGATGTGATATTGCAATTAGTGAGAAAACATGCCTCCAGGGCTTATGTCACTCGAGCACAGATGCAAAGGAGGCGTGAACCCACTATTGGGCATAAATACTCCCTCTTGTTGTCACGAGCATCTACTTGGCCAGAGCATCTACTAATAATGGAGAGCATGCAAGATCATAAATAACATATGCATGAAGATAACATGATAGATTGATAATCAAAAGACATAGCATTCAACATTCATTGGATCCCAGCAAACACAACATGTAGCATTAGGCAGCTCACGAGATCTAAACATGAGGCATAAAATGGAGAAGACAACCATCTAGCTACTGCTATGGACCCGTAGTCAAGGGATGAACTACTCACGCATCACTCCGGAGGCGAGCATGGTAGTGTAGAGCCCTCCGGTGATGAATTTCCCTTTCGGAAGGGTGCTGGGGAGAGCTCTAGAACCCTCCTGATCTCGGGTTGATGATGACGGCGGCCTCGGGTGTTTCCGGGGAAAAGTGGTATATCTTTAGGGTTCACGTATCGGTGGGGATAAATAGGCGGAAGGGCGATGGAGGTGGATGCCCAAGGGGCCCACACCACCCCACTGTGCGGCCAGGGGACGCCGCCCTATGGCGTGGCCCCACTATGGCCCCCCTCCGCGCCTCTTCGGGACTCCGTGGAACCTTCGGGATTTCTAAGGCTTCCGGGCTTCTAATTTTTCTATTCCGAGAATATTTCTAGAACTCTTTTATGAAAATAAAAACAGCAGAAAATAAGAAACTGGCTCTGTGGCATCTTGTCAATAGGTTAGTCTCGGAAATCGATAAAAATGACATAAAGTGTATAGAAAATCTGTATCAAATAACATGGAATATCATAAATTAAGGATACGTCTATGACGTATCAACATCCCCAAGATTAGTTCCTACTCGTCCTCGATTAGGTAAATGATAAAAACGCATAATTTCTAAGGTGACATGCTTCCAACATAAACTTGATCATAAGTATTGTAAAAGCTTATGTAAGCTCAGATCATAGTACTTTAAACACAAGCATGATAGATATAATTACATTAATAAAATGTAGCGATCACTTTGCATCATGAGAAGAAACACAAATAAAAGATCATGAATAACAATGCATTGGAAGTTATATGTTTGTTTCAAGTATAGAGAAAACATAACAAAGTGATATTTCGCTTGTCTTTAAGAGTGGGCAAAACATAAATGCCAGGAAACCTTCAAAGTTTAAAAGGAATATTAGAACAAATAATTTGAGAGCAAGTAATAACACATCATGAAGCAATTAATAATGTTTCTGGGACAAATGCACATTAAACTCAGAAAGGCAACTATGCTCTCTCAACTCTGTATAAAGTTAAAATATGGAGACTCGACATAAAACTAAAAGAAAGGCCCTTTGCAGAGGGAACCATGGATCACTCATGTGCTAGAGCTTTTTAGTTTATTAAGCAGAGGTATAAATTTTTTGACACTCCTCCCAACCTTTCTTACACAAACCAAGGCTAACCAAATCCTCGGGTGCCTGCCAACAATCACATACCATGGAGGAGTGTTTAGTTTTTAGAGAACTGTATGCTTATGTCAACGAATGGTAAACAGAAAATACAGTACGTTACAAGCCAACTAGACTTCACAAGAGAGGCTCCCATTTAAGGATGCAACTGGTGTAGAATGTCATCCTTCTTTCTCTTTTGTTTACACAATTATGCTTTGACTGATAAATTAGGGGGGGAAATAGTGAAGAGAATTTGTTTGTATTAATTTGGGGCTGGGCACCCCGCTGCCAGCTCTTCTATCAATTGGATAAGCGGATTAAGCCACTAGTCCCGGGTGTGAAATAAAATCAACAAGTGAGATAAAGATTCTTTGGGCCTTCCTCTTTCGGACAAGTGGCTGAAAAGGGTGGACTATCAGCGCATCATCGACAAATTCATGAAATGCTTAGCCTGCTGGAAAGCGAAGTGTATCGCTTTTGCTGGTAGACGACTCTGGTGACCTCTGTTCTGTCTGCATGGCCTGCCTATCAGCTTATTGCCATCATCCACCCGAAGTGGTTGTTCAAACAGATCGACAAGATGAGAAGAGCCTTCCTATGGGCTGCCTCTGACTCTATAGCCGGTGGAAAATGCTTGGTGAGTTGGAAAACTGTCTGTCGTCCTAAGGAACTCGGAGGTTTAGGCATTCCCAACCTACATATTCAGAGTATTGCGTTGCGCATGCGGTGGATCTGGCAGGAGGTCACGGATCGCTCTAGGCCGTGGCACGGTCTACCGATCCCAGTTGATGACACTGTCAGGGCTGCGTTCCGGGCATCCACGTCGATAACCATCCACGACGGGCACTCAACGAGCTTCTGGCACTCGCATTGGTTGCATGGGATCCCTCTATGCCACCAATTCCCTAGTCTCTATAAGCACTCCCGGCAAAAAAAGATATCGGTAAGGGCGGCTCTCCCTAATCGAGCTTGGATTTCTCTCATTAAGGCCAACCCGGGGGCCGTGATTCTTAGGGAGTACCTGCAGCTCTGGATCCTGCTTGAGGATCATGGTGATCAGCATTTCGATGACCTGCATGATGAGGTAACTTGGAGATGGACCAGCAACGGGCTCTACACCGCCGCATCAGCTTACAAGTTCCTCTTTGTTGGAAGCTCGCAACCCCTTCTACTGGCTGATGTCTGGCATGTTAGAGCCACCCCTAAATGCAGACTACATGCCTGGATTTGCTTGCGCAACAGGGCGCTTACAGCTGACAACTTGGCCAAAATGGGATGGCCTCACACCTCTTGCTGTCCTCTTTGCAACACTGCCCCAGAAACAGCTGTACACTTGCTCGTCTCATGTATCTTCAGCCAGACAGTTTGGGCTGCTGTAACTGCACGTTGCAGTATCCTGGTGGACTCCTCCCTTAACAATGTGGCCGACTCTCTGCAAGATTGGTGGGCTAGCTCGACGGCTTCAGTTAACCCTCGGCTAGTACAGCGATGGCACTCGCTCGTACTCCTTACCTGGTGGAAAATCCGGAAGGAGAGAAACGATCGCATATTCAACTCGATGTCATGCCCTCCAAGTGATGTCGCCGACAAGATTATCGAGGAACTATCTCTTTGGCGTGGGGCAGGAATTCTGGCCAAGTCATGGCCGGCTGGAGATTAACTCTTGGCCGCCCGACTTTAGTTTTTCTTTTTCTTTACCTTTTTCTCTGCTAAGCTTACATGTAACTAGCTCTTCCTCATTCCTGTATACTCTTTCCGGCTCTTTACCCGGATCCTCTTAATATATGAAGCAGCGCCTGCTACTTCCCTCAAAAAAAAAGATAAAGATTCTTTATTTACGTCCTCGTGAGCTAAAACAGGAACACAAAACAAGAGTAATTTTGAAAGTTTTAAAGGTAACACATGAGCAATTTAATTTGGAGTCGCGGTTAAGTACCACATGTAGGTGGTTATGGTGGACACGTTTGGCATACTTTGGTTTTTGGGAGTTGGATGCACGAGTAGAGCTCAAACTCAGTACAGGTGGATGCTAGCAAAAGACTGGGAGCGACAAATCAAGAGAGCAATAATGACCATAATCATGGATAGTGACATAAACATCATTAATCAAAGCATTGGTGGTACTACGAGTTCAAAAACTAAATGATCATAGAGGCTATAGGTGACTGGTTTATAATCACAAACATGGTGTAAGCATGCGCCAAGTCAACCAAATAAAACATTCAAAGGAGAACACCACAAATCTATGCTTCAATATGACAAGAACAACTCATGATTCTTTCAATGACACACTGAACACTCTCGGCTATTTGAGACAAATAATGCTACAAAAATAACCACTAGTCTTTAGAATTAAAATAAAACCTAGCATGACATGAAAAAGTCTAGCCACGGTCTATACAAGCTTCTATTTGCATCGTTATAAATTCTACCACATGCATCAGTTTCTTTTCCCAACAAGCACCATACAAAGTATGTTTTGACAAAAGCTCTCTAAATGATACAACAAGAAAGCATGAGATTACTGATATATCTCTACTAAAACTAACATATCTGATAAGAGATGCATGAAAACAAGAGCTAAACAGGAATTTTGCAGCTGCTAGAAGAAAAACTAAGAATACGAGCATAACGGGTATTAAAATGAAAAAGCGGAGCGTATCTCTCTCCCAAACAAGGATTCTAGGTTCCAATGATGTTTATTGCAGCAAGGAAAACAAAAGAAAACAGAACCAAAATAACATACACTCTAAGTAAATTTCATATGATGTGACCGAATGAAAATATAGTTTCACTGGAAGTGACGTGATAAATTGTTGATGAAGAAGGGGATGACTGATGGTTGAGTCTTCTTAAAATCTGCTGGGATGAACCACGGGGAATCCCCAAGATTTGACTTTGCACTCTTCTTGATCACATTATATCACCCTCTTCTCTTGGCCCTTGAAAACTCCGTTAACACCACACTCAAAGAGTAATTCGCATTAGAGGGTTAGTGCAACAATAAAAAAATCATGGGTTCTTTATGGGAACAATTGCTATTGATACTTTTAAACATTATCTACAGCCATTGATGTTTCGTGAAGCAAAAAAATCCACTTGACATCACAAAAGAGCAAATGCGAGAAAAATGGCAGAATTTGCCAAAACCAGAACAGTTTGTAAAGACGAATTTATTCGGGGCACTTACATTACTCAAATCGAAAAAATTAAAGAACAAAAAAGTTTCGGAATCAGCCGAGGAAAAAGCAAAAAAAAAAAAATTCAGATCATTCTGGTCTTTCTGGATTTTATACGATTTTTTACGTTGGACAGTGATGGCTAGGTTGAGACTCCAAGTGCAGAGTGTGTAGCTAGTGGCAAGCCTTCTTCCCCACGAGGGTGACTCGAGGATTTATATCGAACTCTTGGGGAGCCAGTATTTCAGCAGTTGTCTTCCAAGCTTCCTCCAGGATCCTGCAAACAAATAGAGAGTTTTGTGCCCTCAACCTCACCAAGTGGTTGTCAAGCACAAGGTGTGAGACTTCTAAATTGCAATGCAAAACTGAAAGTAAATGTGCAATAATTAAATCTACTACTAAATGCAAATGAGAAAATAAATATGCAATGGATTGTTTTTGTATTTTTGTGATGCAAGTGGTGATGGAGATAATGTAAATTCGAATTGGAGATGCAAGTAAAGTAAAGTGCAAGTAAAGTAAATTGCAGCAAAGTAACTAGAGTGTTTTCTTATAATTAAAATAGGACCGGGGTTGATGGTTTCGCACTTGCATTCTCTCAAATAAAGTAGTAGACGGTAGACATAAAGAATTACATGTGAGATTACAATAACATGTTTAACATTGAGTACTTTCATATGGGCATCACGTCCTAGAATAGAGATCTCTACGGTCATATTAATCCCTCTTATACTCCACCAAGATACGAAATAAATCACAACACCTCGATAATTAAGGAAAAACCAGAGTATAGCATTAAGCAATGTGACATGAACTTGAAGTAAGAACTTGCTAGATCTAGTCATGGAGATTGATTAGTGTCACTTCAAATCCCCTGTAACAAGGTACTCCTTTTTATCCCTAGTGAGGTAACTAAGAAAGGTTTAACAAAACCTAAGTGGATCGCTGAACTTTTGTCACTTTCACAGCACTAGCCACCCCCCGTTACTCCAACTAATGCACCCATCACCCCACACACGCTCTCAAGAACTAGATTGATCAAAGCTAGCAAATAAGAACGGGGTACATAAGATACATCTACTCAAATAACTCAAGAGAAACAATTGCAATCTCAGATTCAATAACTCATAGCAAAGATCCACCACATAGGAATTACAACGGTGCCTGTAATCATGTGAGGCAGCTCATACGGATCTAATTAGTGAAGCACATAGAGAGAGAGATACAAGTGCTACTTCCACAAACCCATAGCCCTGGGGTGGACTACTGTAGGGCCTGCCCTTCGAACCGCTGTTCAAGGACACCCCTGATATGCATACATTCACTATCCCAGGAAATTCAGTCGTGAACAACATATCAAGCTGGTACACAGATACAATATCCATTACACAGTTTACACAACACTTACAAAGACGCATGGCCACCTGACCAAGACTACACGATTGTCACGCAGGACAACACACAACACACACAGCGGAAGACTAAACACACACAAAACGCGGTAGATCCCAAGTCACACCTTAACCTACAGGCTGCTGACCCGGAGACGATCCTAGTTCGCATAGCCGTCAGCTCCGTACTCCTCCTGGTTGATCTTCTTCTGAGACTCCTTCTCAAAATCTGGCAAGTAGATACCAGGGGCGAAACCATAATGAGTACATTTGAATGTACTCAGCAAGACACCCATCATGTAACTTACCAAAGATGCAAGTATGCTTATATAGTGTAATAGGTAGGCTATAAATAGGGTTCACTATCAATGGTGTTCATATAGGATGACACCACAGTTGCAGTCAGGTTAATCTGTATCTTCGCTGAAGAAGATACTTCAGAAGAAAATAGTATAGCTTTGTTTCTCTTGTCGATATCGCATGTACAAGAGGTTTTATAAAACTTTATTAGAAGAAAGTTTTCTTTTTGCAAAACTTCTTGGAATCAATTTCCATATGTTTGCTTAGAGAAGAAAGATTTTCTCTGCAAAACTTCTTGTAAAAAAACTTCTGGCTTTTCACCATCGGTACCTCCATGGTACAAGGTTTTCTTCCTTTACGAACTTCCTGAGTTCAACACTCTTTTTGAAAACATCCTTTTGAAAACATTGACACAATGCTAGCTACATGGCCATTCAACTGTCCATATCCGAGGACGCGGCTTCTTCAAAAAAGTTGTACTCTGCAGAGGTGTACACATCCACCAGATACAGTACACCTTCCGTGAATAACCACGGAATGTAACAACAGTATGTGAAACATCAGATCACTGATCATAACTTTCCACTATGTTCAAGCTAGAATGTGTCTATCTCTTAGTTGAGTTTATTCTCCCCGGCAATCAAGTCCCGCTCTGCCTAGACGGGAGCCTCAACGAATGCGTCCGGAGGGTAACTTAATCCCACACTTTATATGTCTCAACATTGGGAGTTTTGAGGACATTCGGTTCGAGGGATTCCGTCCCTTATAGCGTTTGAGATAGAACACACACTAACAAGAACAAACTTCCAGTTAAGCCCCGTGCCCATGTTGGGGTAGGGGGGCAGTACGGTAAAGGTTGTCCGGCGAAGACTAGGTTATGTGTCATTTTTGAAAAAAACACCATTCTCCCAAAAACGACCACTTCCACATTCCTACGGAGAATAAGGATCCGCCTTTTCTCCGGGTTTTCCATAAAGCCCTTGTTTTGGTAAAAACACAATTTTAAGGTGTCCACTTAGGGACTAATATTTCTGATGGTAATGAATACCATATGGTGGCTTATGGGCTTGGTAACACCAAGTTTCAACTACTGGCATAGTATATATAATAGTAGTAGTAGTCCTCACTCAAAAATAGTTTTTTTTGGAAATCAAAGTTTTGTAAAACTTTTCAGAAGTAAAACATGCATGATAGATAATGATAAGTGTATGATAACAACAAGCATCAGGATGGCTTGCCTCAATCTCTTAATGTCCCTGGCCTTGAAGTTACTTGAACTTGACGCACAGCTCCACAACTGCTTCTTCTTCTTCTTCATTTTCTAGCGTCGTAAAAGAATAAAAGGCACACTCTTAGGTCTAAAGACCAAACGACTAAGCTAAGCAACACATACAGCAAGGAAAAGTACAATAGCGTAAACTCACAAACGTTATCGAGAAAACTGCCTCACATACTCTCAGGGTACAAAACTATCGTCAGACAAACATATGGTTCAGGAAACCATATCCCACATCTTACATACCACATATGGAGTGGTGTACCACTCTCATAACAAGATATGTAAGAAGCTAAAAATATAGCTTGTGGGTGCAAAGGGTTAGGTTACTATGATAGAAACATCAAGCAGGACAATACCCATGGCAATGGGTATTATCCACCACAAGCAACTGTCACTTAATGAGCTCATGACTTAGTTGTGTGTTTTAGTTTCATAAGATACTCTTTAACACAATAATAACACATGTATATACTCCTGCCAAGGTAAACCACTCAAACATAACCCAATAAGCAAGCAAACAACACCACAGAGGAATGGGCTATTTATTTACTACCTTAATGTTTACTTGAAGTAATGGAATCCATCAATCATGAAAATTTAAAAAACAACCAGTAGCTAATAACCAAAGAATCAAGTCATACAAATAATCTAAAACACCATCTTTACTCAAGATAAAACTCCTATTAAACAGGCATAAAACAGGACTGCACTAATAGCATACTAGTATGGAAAATCTACACAAGCATGCTATAAGAAATAATTATATTCCACAACTATAGCACATGCAACTAAATAATTCATGGCATGATAACAGAAGTAATAACTTCCTGAACATGCTATAATAAGCTCATACACTCATAAAATAAAAGATGACAAAACTATAGCTAAAATCACCATCTTCTAGTGGTGACACTAGTTCAATACTAGAGAAGCAAACAATGCTATCATGATTGTTTAAACCTAATCAAGCAAATCATGAATATAAGTTTACTTAATAACAGTACACAAATCTTACTCATTCTAGTAAGCACAAACAATCAAAATAATTTCATGAAACAACTATTAAGCAAGCACAAATTAATTCTAGCAATTTCTGTTTTCTTAAACAATTTCTAGCAAGCAAAACATGGTAGAACCTACACAACCAGTAGCTATGCACTTGATGAAAAGTTATATAAACCTTTTCAAAAATCCAAACACTCAATTTAAAAACATTCACAAGCAATCTATCAATCACAAGGAAATTAGTGTATTTGCAAAGAATTTAATTTAGCACTCACTAGTGAATCATTTCTTAACAGGATACTCCTAAGGAATATTATGCTAACAAAATGGATCAAATCTAACATACTAGTATCCTCTGATAAGAAACAACCTTCTCACTTGAATAAGTGAAAACAAACAATTATATTTTCCATGGTGGAAAATAGCAATTGATCACGATTTAACACATGATAATTTCTCACATGTGCATGGTTGGGGGATTTTCATCCACAACCAAGATGCAATGGGACCAGTGGGTTATGGGCCCACTAATACCAAGGCAAAAGAGGTACTAAGCCTCTGGTTACCCATGGCAAACATTAACATGCAAGATAAAATAAATACAAAGCCATTTATTCTAGTGGAAACAATACTAGTGCATAAAAATAACAAAACCTACACATGCTTCACTATTAAAAGGCATGCAAGCTAACAGAGGTTATAACTTCAAAATAACAGTACCTAAATGGTACTGGACCAATAGCAATCATAGCACAAAATGTATCAAAGCATCCACACAAAGATCTAGGCATCACAAAAATTCCAAATAATAAAACTAGAAGGTAACCAATGCTATTTCATTTTTTTATTTCAGTTTCCAAACATGCACACACTTTCTAAGGTAGAGTTACTGTAAGGAAAAAAATTAATAACAAGTCCTAACAACTTCATACAGGCTAGGAAACATGATCAAAACATTCACACACCTCATTTCAAACAAGAACATAATTAAAAACAGAAACAGAAAAGTGTTGTTTCTAGATCTGTCCACCAAAAATAATCTAGAGCTTCAAAAATTAATATAATCTAGGATAAGATAGATATAATCAATACAAAACTCATCCAATTGGATTTGCTCCAAAACCCATTTTTAAACTTCTTATAAAAATCATAGAAGAGCTTACTGGTCTTTTAATAAAATGGATGGAACTTTCATTCTATAACTCACCTTGATGTGAGGTTAGGTGCATTGGATAGATATTTTCAATACCTATCCATAACAGTTTAGTTTGTTCCATTTGGTCACGTATTTTAAAAGTTATAGTTAAAACATTCTCACTGACAGTCTGAGGCAAAACATTTATTGTGTTCAAAATATGGGTCCAAAAGTAGATCTGCAAATTTCCTATGGTTTAGATTTCATATCTTAGGGTCCATGAATTTTTCCAGATTTTATTTTGCAGTTTTACTATTTTTCACAAGTCCAAAGTAAAAGGTACCATTTCTGTGAAAAATAAATGAATAAAACACACAGTCGCGCGGGCTGGATCCACAGCGGGCGCGGCCCAGCAGCGCAGCGCGCGCGGGCGCGGGCGCGGGAAAAGGCCGATTCAACGACAACCGCGGATCAGAGATCCGACGGCGCTGGAGCGTCGTCTACCTCCCGACTCTCTCTCTCTTTAGCCGAACGGAGAAAGGAAAAACATGGCCATAGCTCACCTAGGGAGGCTCGGGAAGGGCTGGGAGGCTCGGGGGAGGGCTACTGGGTGCCCGGGGCTTCGAGGGGCGGCGACGGCGGCGGCCGGGGCGGCCTCACGCGGTGGAACGCGGTCGGCGTCCGCGGCGGCGCCCATGGATGGCGACGGCGCCTCCGGGGCCTAGAGGGGGTGGGGAGGTGTCCGGGAGATTCACTGGAACATGGGGAGTCTAGCTAGGGTGGTGGGATGGGCTGGAATGCAGTGGCTCGGGCAGGGCTTGGCCGAGACCGTGGTGGCCACCGGCGGCTAGAACTCGAGCTCTAGGGGCTCTAGGGACAAGGGCTCGGGGTCCAAGTGACTTGGGGAGCTAGGAGGGAGTGAGAGAGGTGCAGGGACGCAAGGGCACGGCCCTGGGGACTTATAGTTGAGGGAGGAACCTCGAGGGAAATTCGGGAAGCTCGGGTGGATGCCAATAATGGCATGGAGCAAACCCTAGGGCTTAAGGTCTTTTCCACTTCGTGCACTAGCTTGCCCTAGTCACCAAGCATGTGGTTGCAGGTCTTATCCTGGCCAATGGGTGCAAGTGGAGCAAGTGGCAAACCAAATAGGTCAAAGGCATGGGCTCCCACACCTGCCACATCAGCACCTCTTCTCTCTCTAATAAGTTCAAGCCTACAGCTTCTAGAAGGTATCCAATGCATTATTGGCCGAGTAGGAACCCCGATCAACAAGCTAGGTCAGGCCACACTTCCAAAAGATCAAGGGATCACAAAGAAAACAAAGGTGCAAAAGTGTATCTCCTGTTGTTCACAGAAAAATTCAGAAAAAATCGTCTTTAGGACTTAGAAATTTTCTAAGTGTTGAAAATAGACAGAAAGTTGAGAAAGTTGAGTTTGTTTTCAGGGTGCAAATGGTTCTTAAATTTTTTTTCAAGGTATGGATTTGTTAACCATGTTATATACTTTCATAAACAACTTTTGAAAACAAATTTGAAATAAGTTAAGGCCATGAAAACATTGGAGGAAAAGGTATACTTTCTGTTTCTCAAAAATGACTTTTCCTGCCTTAATTTTATACCATAAACACATCAAGAAAAAGATAGTTTTTATTTCCCCAAAAATAAAAGTGAGATTATGGTTTTGTAGTACACATATCAAGGATTAATTAAATGCCAAGGAAACATAAAATAACAATTTATAGCTTGGTGAAAACAATGATAGAAAACAGGTACTTGGATTATTTTTTAGGAATTGTTTTCTATAGGCAAGTTAAAAGAAAACTTCCATAGATTATTTTGCAAACTTGTTTTCTTGGATTCAACAAAGTTAAAAGTTTGTCTTAAGTTGCCAACCATAAAGACCCAAGTCTTGGAATAAAAATCTCTCAAGTAATAATAGGAAAACATCAGGGAAAAATAAATAAATAGGAATATCTCTCAGAAACATCAGGTATTGGTTTTATATAGAAACAAGACTTGTGTGGCAAATATGTTTAACATAACAAACACATGTTAGTTCAAACAATCTTGTTGTTATTAAAAAAAAAATTGTTGGCCCTAATTTTTGTCTTCTTGAGCACAGTCCAAGAGTCCAAAAACTGGGGTGTGACAACTACTCACTCTTCATGGAGATGTCGATGGAGATGACGTTGGAGGGGTAGGAGATCACACCGGCGGCGCCCCGCTGGAGTTTTCCCCCTCCAATCTGGAACTCCAGGTCTCTGTTTCGGTGTTTCGGCGGAGCTCTCCTCCGTAAGGGTACGGGGGACCCTTTTTATAGTCGGTTTTAGGTCAAGACGGAGTCGGTAAGTCGAAGATGGAAGGAATTGGGGCCACATGGGCCAAAAGGGGGCCTCTCACGCGGCCAAGGAATCTGGCCGCGTGGAGGGTCCTATTTTGGGCCTCCTTGCCCAATTCTCGTGGATCCTTCGCCCGCAAGTCTTCTCCTTCCAAGAAAATGACCCCGCAGATTTTCAGGTGATTTCGCGGAAGTTTGCCCCCTAAAACGTCAAAAATATAGAAAACGGGGTTTCTGACAGGCAGGGTTAATTCCATAAATGTTGGGGGACTTTGTAGTTTAACCCCAAAATACTATAAAACATTGAATTATACCCTTATATGATGCAATATGTAATAGAAAACCATGTGAAAATATGCAAAATTCATCTATGCATTTTACATGCATCAACATCCCCAAGCTTAACCCATGCTCGTCCTCGAGTATGAAGGTGATAAAACTAAGATGTTGCATATTGAAACAATCATGGGATATCAAGGAGGATTATTCATACTACATATAATCAAATGACTAATACTAGAAATGAGTAGCAATATACAATTCATGTTGTAAGAAATATCAAATATGCAAGCAAAGATGCTTCATGAAAGTTCACAAAGTGTATAATGAAATAAAAGCACTATGGACCAAATGCATACACAAAATGAAAAATAAAATCCTATATTGGTCAAAGAATAGCATAATGGAGAATAGAAAATATAGTGGACACTTTGGAGAATATTGAGTAGAGGTAAAACATGATCAAGTCTTATTTAGCCTCTAAATTATTCAACTAAAATTACTAATTGAAATGTGGTATCCATTGATCTAGGACTCTCATTGCCCCTTTATCACTAGCATCTTAAAATTGTGAGTATTGAAGTAATGAGAATGACAAGGTGGTTGAAAGCCTCATGCCCCGTGAGTGTGAAAACCTATTCCATGATTACTCAACTTAAGATTCCTAATAAGTTTTGTACAATCATAATAAGTATTAATGACATCATAGAGAACCGCAAAGAGGTACCTCTTGCCCCATGACATGGAAACAAGCCCATATTACAATGACAAGATGAACAAACGGAGTAGACTCATCATCCTTTTTATTTTCATTCACTATTATGCATAGCTTCTTATTTTATTATAGGATGTGTTGTAGAGTCACTCAAGTTGTAAGTAAATTTCCACCATGATAAAGCATGGCTTGGGTTAGCGGCCCAATGCGTTTCTCTAGTCATATAGATACTTACTCATCAAAACATACTATTCCTCTATTTCATTTCGGCATGGCAGGAGTCTAAAAACAAAAGTACATGATATCAACCAAATGTAAAAAAAAATTGTGCAATGTTGAAAGCTTTCCGGTGATATACGTTTATAGCTAACTCCCAACCACACACTTGTCAAACGCAAAACTTGTGGCTCCCATTATTGGGTCATGTTTATTAGATGCATAAAAAGTAAAGTGTGCCTTCAAAAGTTCGTGAGAGTCCTATCCCAAGTTCAACCCATGACAATTAATAAAGTGAATATCTTAATTTAGAACATAAATAACACAATAACATGGTGAACATACTCGGAATAGCAATTACGCTAATGGGAAGATATGGTGGACTCACTGGAAATACTTGGCTAAGGAGTGTTGGAAACAAGTTTTTACTTGTTGGAATTTTTAAATTTTTGGGCTAGCAAGAGGGAGATAATTGACCAGCTACTATGCATGCATATGTCCATAGAACTACTCATTTCATGACAAACTAAATAAACCAGAAATTAACATCAAGGACATGAATAAGAGATAGCTCAAGACAACATTATTGCAAATTTCTACACATAAAAAGCCTATAAATCATGCAAACATATGTAGCTCTTCAAATCAACCATGGCATCCCTATTCCAAGTCATAATTCTAGCATCCAATACATTCCAACCCCAAACTCCAGTAGCTCAATCTCATCTAAAATGATGGTGGTGGTCTTATCAAAACAAAAATAAAAACAAAAACTAGACGCTTCAAGTCTCTACGATAAATGCTTTGCTTAGAAAAACAGAAAGTAGACGTGTGCTAACCAAAAGAGTGTAGCTCTAGTGGGGTGTTCATCACATCACCAAGCTTATGGCTTTCACCATTCTTGGATGTCTTGAGGCGCAGCTCCTCTATTCCCTGTGAAAAAACTTCACAAAACATGTTTCTCCCATTCTTTTTCTGTGGGGTGAGATTAGCAAGGACAAACAAATCACATGTTTTTTGTGCAAAATTCCAAATCAAATGCTCCAGTAGATAGACAATAAGGTTCATTATGTTGTATGTTTACTCTCTTGCTTGAAAGAATCATGGAAATTCGATTCCCAAACCCAAAGAGTGCATAAAACAAAAGAAGGCAGAATCTGTCCAGAAAAGCAACAGCAACAAAACGAACGTTTTTCCCTAAGCTAGACTCGTCAAACAATTAAGCCAATTTTTTTGCTTACAGAGGACGAAAAGTTGCAGAACATACTAAAAAATTAGCTCAGTCCGACATACCAATAAAAACGTAAAATCGTACGGTGAGCAGACTCGTGCTGAAACAGAAATTTCATGCACTAGGATAGCAACTTATAAGTCCAAATGGGTTTGACCTGACTCTTTATTGAAAACTCCAGAATTAAAACAAAAAAAACTAATCTCTTGAGACAGCAAGAGGACACTAGGAAAATCCAAACAAAAAGAACCGGGTTGCCTCCCGTAAAGCGCTTTCTTTATAGCCATATATCTAGGCTTTACTTACTTGATAATCAAGAGGGATAAAGCTCATGAGGGAGCTTGTTCTTAAGAGTGTCCCTCTTCCTTGGGAAGTGCTCCATGCTTTTCTTGTGAGGAAACTGAAACTTGACATTCCGTCCTTGGAGTCTATGATTGCACCTGTAGTACGAAGAAAAGGTCTACCCAAAATAATAGGACTAGGGGATTTATCCCCCATATCCATAATAATGAAATCAACGGGTACGAAAGTCATGTGCAATTCAATTATAACATCTTTTAATTGTCCTACAGCATGTTTAGTAGAGTTATCAGCAAGGACAAATTCACTTGAGCACTTTTCTAAATTTTCTAGTTCTAGCAATTCATATAATTCTTTAGAGAGTACCGATACACTAGAACCTAGATCTAACATAGCATGGTGAATTTCTTTTCCAATTGAAACTAGCACCTTGGGGATCCATGCATCCCCAAGATTAGGAGGTATCATGGCCTCATTCTTGTACCTAGCAATTATTTCTTGCAAGACATGATTAGCAATATAAGATCCAAAGCCATGTTGATTAACTTTTATAGTGGGATCACTAACAAATTTTTGTAGAGTAGCAATAAGTTCTTGCAAGCTACTTTTTTCTAAATCAAGCAATGGATCCTTAATTTCAGTAAGCATCATAATTTCCTCTACTTTACTCTCTAATTTAGCTAGCATGCTTGATTCATGAGGACTAATTTCATCTTTGCTAGCAAGATAAGACATATATGGAAGTAAATATTCAGGGTACTTCACTATTTCATTCAAAGTTTCTTCTAAGCTAGTAGGGACATGCTCACTTGTATTCTCAGCAATATGATAAATATTTTCAATAATAGGAGCAGCAATAGTAATATAATTCATTCCTACACTAGGTTGTGCTTGTGGCTTTCCTGCTGACATGCTTAATAGAGTTGCTTGATTATCAGCTAATTTTGACAATGCTTTATCTAAATTCGAAGATTGAAGTTGAAATCCTTTAATATCACTACTAATGGATGCACTAGACTTATTTAAGTCATGTATCATAGCATTGTTACTAGCAACTTGTTCCATAAGCAATTTATTAGATTCATAAATTTCACTAGAAGGCTTCCACTTATTTTCATTAGCATTAGGATATGGAACAAAAGGTTTATTTGGCACATAAGGAGGTTTACTATATGAATTGTAAGCATTACCAAAACCATTGCTACCATAATTCCTAACAAAATTAACATCCACACTTTCAGAATTACTACCAACTAGCTCCTGCAAAGGCACATTCTCCATATTTTGTTTATTAATAAAAGCAAGAATAGTGTCCATTTTAGAAGACAAATCATTGGTTTCTTCAATTGAGTTTATTTTCTTAGTGGGATTGGGTGCTCTTTCAGTATTCCATTGACTATAATTTTGCAATATGCTTTCTAATATGCTCTTAGCCTCACCTACAGTTTTACTCATAAAGGCACCTCCAGCAGTAGAATCAAGTATATTTCTAGACATGTAGTTTAGACCATTATAAAAAGAGTGTAGTATGGTCCATTCATTTACTCCATGTGATGGGCATGTTCTAAGCATTAATTTAATTCTATCCCATGCCATGGCTACATGTTCATTATCATTTTGCCTAAATGAGAGGATATTATTCCTATTTTGCAAAATTTTAACGGGAGGATAATATTTCTTAATGAAAGCTTCTTTTAAATCATCCCAAGACTTTCTACTAGCTGTAGGTAGTAAAAGTAACCATTCTTTAGCCTTTCCTCTAAGTGAAAAAGGAAATAATTTCAGTTTTAAAACACTACTTTCCACATTTTTAAATTTTTGCATATCACATATTTCCATGAAATCATGAAGATGCATAGAGGCATCCTCCATAGCACTACCACCAAATTAATCTCTAGTAATTAAATTCAATAAACTAGGACTTACTTCATATATTTCAGCTTGTATTTCAGGTGTAGTAATTGGACTAAAATGCAAACTAAAATAAAATATGCAAGACGAAACAAAAAACAAGAACAAAAACAAAACAAAAACAAAAACAAGACAAGAAACAAAACAATCTACTTGAAAGAAGGTGGAGATAGAAAGGACGGTACTCACGTAGGTGCAACCTCCCCAAGCTTAGGTGTTTGCACACCTTGTTGGTGATGAAGACTTCTTGTGAGCTCCCTTGGACAACTCCTTCACCTATGGCTCCCCGGCAACGGCGCCAGAAAAACGATTGATGGCTAGGTTGAGACTCCAAGTGTAGAGTGTGTAGCTAGTGGTAAGCCTTCTTCCCCACGAGGGTGACTTGAGGGTTTATATCGAACTCTTGGGGAGCCAGTATTTCAGCAGTTGTCTTGCAAGCTTCCTCCAGGATCCTGCAAACAAATAGAGAGTTTTGTGCCCTCAACCTCACCAAGTGGTTGTCAAGCACAAGGTGTGAGACTTCTAAATTGCAATGCAAAACTGAAAGTAAATGTGCAATAATTAAATCTACTACTAAATGCAAATGAGAAAATAAATATGCAATGGATTGTTTTTGTATCTTTGTGATGCAAGTGGTGATAGAGATAATGTAAATTCGAATTGGAGATGCAAGTAAAGTAAAGTGCAAGTAAAGTAAATTGCAGCAAAGTAACTAGAGTGTTTTCTTATAATTAAAATAGGACCGGGGTTCATGGTTTCACACTTGCATTTTCTCAAATAAAGTAGTAGACGGTGGACACAAAGAATTACATGTGAGATTACAATAACATGTTTAACATTGAGTACTTTCATATGGGCATCACGTCCTAGCATAGAGATCTCTACGGTCATATTAATCCCTCTTATACTCCACCAAGATGCGAAATAAATCATAACACCTCAATAATTAAGGAAAAGCCAGAGTATAGCTTTAAGCAATGTGACATGAAGTTGAAGTAAGAACTTGCTAGATCTAGTCATGGAGATTGATTAGTGTCACTTCAAATCCCCGGTAACAAGGTACTCCTTTTTATCCCTAGTGAGGTAACTAAGAAAGGTTTAACAAAACCTAAGTGGATCGTTGAACTTCTGTCACTTTCACAGCACTAGCCACCCCCAGTTACTCCAACTAATGCACCCATCACCCCACACACGCTCTCAAGAACTAGATTGATCAAAGCTAGCAAATAAGAACGGGGTACATAAGATACATCTACTCAAATAACTCAAGAGAAACAATTGCAATATCAGATTCAATAACTCATAGAAAAGATCCACCACATAGGAATTACAACGGTGCCTGTAATCATGCGAGGCAGCTCATACGGATCGAATTAGTGAAGCACATAGAGAGAGAGATACAAGTGCTACTTCCACAAACACATAGCCCTGGGGTGGACTACTCCCTCTTCATGGAGATGTCGATGGAGATGACGTTGGAGGGGTAGGAGATCACACCGGCGGCGCCCCGCCGGAGTTTTCCCCCTCCAATCTGGAACTCCAGGTCTCTGTTTTGGTGTTTCGGTGTTTCGGCGGCACTCTCCTCCGTAAGGGTACGGGGGAACCTTTTTATAGTCGGTTTTAGGTCAAGACGGAGTCGGTAAGTCGAAGATGGAAGGAATTGGGGCCACAGGGGCCAAAAGGGGGCCTCTCACGCGGCCAAGGAATCTGGTCGCGTGGAGGGTCCTATTTTGGGCCTCCTTGCCCAATTCTCGTGGATCCTTCGCCCGCAAGTCTTCTCCTTCCAAGAAAATGACCCCCGCAGATTTTCAGGTGATTTCGCGGAAGTTTGCCCCCTGAAACGTCAAAAATATAGAAAACGGGGTTTCTGACAGGCAGAGTTAATTCCATAAAAGTTGGGGGACTTTGTAATTTAACCCCAAAATACTATAATACATTGAATTATACCCTTATATGATGCAATATGTAATAGAAAACCATGTGAAAATATGCAAAATTCATCTATGCATTTTACATGCATCACACAGTAGAAATCTGTTTCCTGCGCAAAAATCCAAAACCAACTCCAACTCACGTTAGAAACCTTACTTGGCACAACTAATACATAAAAATAAAGATACAAAGGAGTTGCTACAGAAGTATACAACCCCTTGACTCAAAGAAAACATATAAAAACAAAGCAAGAATAAAACCATGGGTACTCTCCCAAAAAGTGTTTTTCTTTAACGCCTTTTAGCTAGGACTAGAAAGGTAGATTCACGTGTTTTCAAGTGAAGAAGATGGTCACATAAGAAATATGAATTAAAGAAAAAGAGATCATACAAAAGAAAGTGTAAAAAAAATTAAGTCTAACCCACTTCCTACGCAAAGGAATCTTGTAAAAAATAAATTAAAGAAGCTCAAACTAGAAATCATGGGAAGGTAGAACAAGAGCAACTTCAAAACTTTAAACAAAAGGAGAGGTGTTTTAGTAACATGAAAATTCCTACAACCATAATTTCCTCTCTCATAATAATTTCAGTACCATAATGAACAAACTCAACAAAATAATTATCACATAAATCATGTTTTTCATAGTCTAAAAGCACACAATTCATATCAAGCTAAAAAATAGTGGGATCAAAATTAAAAATAAAGACCTCTTCTTTCCCACTTTTAGCAATAGAAAAACAAGATGATTGGTCATTCTTAAAAGGTATGGGACACATTATAGAAATCCTATTTTCAGTAGCATTATAATTTATAACATCAAGTAACATAGGACCATCATCTAGAGCATTATCATATAAATTTTGTAAGCAAACTTCCTCGCTATCATATATATCAATAGTTGGAATAAATAGAGGATTCTCATAGGATTTATCAAAGTAGCATGAATTACCATAAATAACAGTAGCAATATCATTCTCACAAGTTTCATTCATAGTAGTATCAAGGTCACAAGTATAGCAAGTATCAACTTCATCAAAAATAGATATTTCAAAAGAATCAATAGGATCATCACAACTATGATTTAAACAGTTACTCTCATTGGGAGGTGGATATGGATAACTCCATTGTCGAGACATCGTAGTAGAGTTCATAGACGGGGGTGCCATGAGACTATTGATAGAGACGTGGGGGGAACGTGGTAGTATGACGACCAAGAACACCAAAGTTTACCCAGGTTCGGTACGTCGCAACTAGGCGGCGTTCCTACTCCTTCAATCTCACTAAATATGGGCTGAAGCCTAAAGTATACAAAGTACAATGTGAGTTGGTTTAGCTATTCAACGAGGATCAACTTCTCGGCGAGTTGGCTTCTAGCTAATTGTATGTATCTTTCTTCTCTCCCGTCTGGCTTTATATAGATAGTCGGGTTAGGGATTACAGAAAGGAAACCTAGAAGACTACGGTAAGTTTCTAACTTGGAAAGCAGGAATCTGCCTTCTACTCCAAGCCGTACCACGTGGGCCGTGGTCCGGGTTCTTCTAGAGTCCGGCTTACGTGCGTTAGCTTACTGGGCCGACTAATGGACCGTGATCCATTACCATTCAGGCCACCCTAGTAATCCATCTCTTTAGGACACTATCCAATATACCCCTAATCGGTATATATCCGACGGTAGCCCCCAAGAAGGATTGAGACTCCAATTCGCCGTCCTTCATCAATTTGCATTCTTTCCGAGAAATGTTGGCTCTTCGTCTCGATTCTTCTTTTCCTCAAATCATGCTTTAACGCGAAACTCAGATTTTGGAAAATCCGGCTTTTTCTTCCATGAGCCTTCGTGGAGAAGGAACTTCCTACGTCAGCGATAAAATCATGCTGACGTCAGGGACATTTGGGTTTCGAGTGTGAAACCCTGAAACGTATCTCTGACAGATTCTCACGGGAAACGAGGAGATAGCAATAATCACCCGTCCCCTCATTTCCCGGATTTTCCGGCAAGTGACACGCGTCAAAGATCTAACGGTCAAAAGAGTCGTTGAAGCGTATCTCAAAGGTTTTCCGGCTATAAATAGCCTACCTCGAGCCCTCCGGCGATCCTTCCACTCTCACTTCACCTTCAGCTCTCAAGCGCCATAGCCCCTAGGCCAAAGTTCCAGCAACGAGAGCAGAGCCCGTGCACGTCCGGCACCATTCCCGGAGTTTCTTCGTCGGGAGCTCAAGATCTTCCCCGCGCCGCCCGTAGATGGCCACCGGTGATTCGCCCCGCACCGCGGAGGGACACTCGGTCTTCGTCGACATCGACGAGATCATAAACAACATGGACCCGTTCATCCACGCCGGAGAAAGCCATCGGCGACCAGGCCCGCGAGGATTCTCTTCTCGCGGGTGAGAACCTGGGCGCCTCTTCTTCCGTGCCGCCTCCGCCATTCGTCCCCGAAACGGCGGAAGAGAAAATCCTCCTCGTCGGGGAGGAACTCGCCGCTGCGGCCGCCGCCGCCGCCGAAGACGAGGGCGAGATATCCGGCAATTGGAGCTGATGCAACTTGGCCCCTTCCCTTTCCCCGACAATGGAGAAAGAGTGGCTGATTGTGAAGGGGAAGTGGCGGCAAGAGGAGGACGACTCCGAGCCCTTGCCCAGAGTCGGGTAAAGGGTTCTCTAAACCTCGCATATTTCTCGAGGTATGGGAATTCCACCGTCCGCCTTCTTTCTCCAAGTTCTCAACCACTACAACATACAACCCCACAACCTTCCTCCCAACTCTATTCTATATTTAGCCGGGTTCCAGGCCCTCTTTGAAGGGTATCTAGGAATAGAGCCTAGGCTAGATTTCTAGTTGTATTGTTTCAGGGTTAAGCGAAACCCCTCAGAGTGCGCACTCCCGACTTGCGGGACCATATCTTTTACCCTGCGTATATTCAGGCAAGATTGGTTCCCCAAGATCAAAACATCAGAATCCGTCAAATTATGGACGGGTTCCTTTTCTACCACCAAGACATCTTGTTTCCTGGAAAGGAAACAGGGATTCCACCTTTCGTCAATTCTGCCGCCACCCCTCAGGAAAACTGGGCTGTGGAGGCAGTCAGACTCTTCCGCCAGATCTACTCAGGATCAAGCGGCGCATCGCCAAGCTTGTTTCCGCATCTCCGCCCCTTACCGGCATGGACACAGTCCTATGCTGGTTAGAAAGGAGGATTCAGCCTCTGGCCAATCACGGTTCCCGGCTTATGTGTGAATACTCGGGAACCAAAGACGCGATGCGGACAACAAACAAATCTTTGTCGGCCAAAGATTTGAGGAAGCGCGTCAATCAGTTGGTCGCAACTCGCGATCAATATGAGGAAAGTCGGCCAATGTACACGCGACAAACCCAGCCCCAAAGGTATGGTTATTCATTTTGGGTTTTGATTCTGCGTTTCTTCCTTGTCGGATATTTATTTTAACTCGAACTTTGTCCTTTTTTGACAGCTTGTTGATCTTCCTGAGGAGGACCTTGCATCCGATGCCGAGTTAGACGCCATGCGTGCTAACTTCGCAGGTGGGAGGAAACGCAAGAAGCCTTCTGCCACTCAAGAAGTAATCGACCTTGACGGGGTTCCCGTCGCTACCTCCAGGTTAGACATCCGGGTTTATTCTTTTTCTCGAATTTCATTCCTTTGTCTCAGAATTCTGATTTCTTGGGAATTTTCTTTCTAGCCTGGCTCCAACAACATTGAAGCCAAAAAGGCTGAAAAAACTTAAGTTTGTTGCCCGGAGAGGGTCACAGCCTTCTCCTGCTGCTGCTCCTGACAACCCGGTCGCAGCTGCGGAGGAGAATGTGGTTGCTAGGGAGGAGGAACCCTTGCAGACCAGCCAGCCCTTTGCGTCCGAGCCGGACGCGAGGGAAAGGGTGGTACCAGAGACGGGTGGAACTTCTTATGCAGCTGAAGAAACGCCCATCCCGTCTTTCGACAAAGAATTCAAGGTAAAAGAAGAACCGTTTGATGAACTCGGATATATTCATCCGTGGGCTACCAAGTTCTTCGCACCAGCGCCTCTAATCCGTCCTTGGCCGCAAGGCGGGCTAATTGTAAGGAATAACTTCGTATTTTCACCTCGGCAGGTCATCCAGGACGGCCTTTGCAACGTCGGGATTCTTTTTGCAGACTATGCAAAAGAATTCAATGAAAACCTGGCAAACTTGACCAGGATGAGCCAGGTAATATCTCCAGCCCCCAAGTAATAAGCTGAATGTATACTTTCGACTTAATACTTTTTTCATTGTTATGCTTGTTTTGGACTAAAGCATTTTTTCTTTCTTTCCCGTGTTTCAGCAAACTGCTGAGAACATCAACGTGGAGGTTTTCAACAAACTTACCATCAAGAATAAGGAGGTTAAAACCCTTCTTAAAATTCTTGAAGATAAGGAGGCGGATCTTGCATCTACTCAGCAGCAGCTGAGTGAACTAGCAGGTATTAAATTTTTCTCTGCTTTCATTCGCAATTTTGTCTAAGTATTTTTCCGAGTTTCTAACTCTTCTTTTTTACTTGCTTTTCAGCTTCTTTGGCGAAAGCCAAACAAGTTGCTGAAGATGCCGGCAACGCCGAAAACCTCCGCCGCGAGAACCTGGATCTTCACAAGCTCAATGTGAAGCTGCAGCAGGACCTGGAGGCCAGCCAACTAGCTGTTGGCATTGCCGAATCTAAGGCCTCCAACCAGGCTGCGAAAGGATAAGGCCACCATCCGGGATCTGGAGAATGCCTTGAACCAGCGCCTGGAAGAAGGCACCGAGATGGACCGGATTCTCGGTAAGTACTTTGTCATTTACCGGATTTTCCATGTTTCATCTTCTTCTGTTTTTTCTAACACTTGTGTGTTTACTGAAACAGGAGATAGCCCCCAGCTTACCCGGATTGAAAAAATCGGGCTTTCGGGAAGGTATTCACCGCGATCAAGGCTGCGGGAATGTTGCTTATCAACAGGTACCTTCCCGCCAGGTCTGGGGAGTTCTCGGAAGTTGAAAAACTTTCGGAAGCTATCGTGGAGGTGGCGGAATCCAAGGAGTCCCTGCTCCGTTCTGCGGCTCGTGGTGGTGCACGCATGGCTCTTGGGCTCATGCGCATGCACTACCCCACTGCCAAATCTTGGCGTGTGGCGTCCGGCATCCCTCAAGGATACACGGAGGCTCAACGGGCCAACATCTTTGATGAAATCAAAGGTCACGCCACCAAGATTGCCAATATGGTGAACATCTCCACCTTCTACCCGAGGAAGCAATCCCGGCAACTCCCGAGGAATCCAGCAGCGAAGACGACGACTCGGATGCCTGAAGAAGCTGCCTGGTCCTGGGTAGAGATAGGAAAATAGAAGCATTATTGTTCTTACAATGTAAACCTTATTGTAATGCTTTCTATTCCTTTGTATAAACAAGTACTCCGCTTTTGCAGTTATATTATTAAGTCTTTGCAAGTTTTCCGGGTTTTTATTCCTTTATCTTCTAAGTTCTCTGGTTTATATGTCTTAACTGTCCTTAGTGTTTGAAATGGCTCAATAGTATCTAATCTTCATGCCAAGTGACTGGGTATAACCAATCAGTCGAAACTCGGAAACATGGATCATACTAAAGGCATTTTTACTTACTAGCTCCAGTGACCCAACATAAAAACAATCAGATAATACTTAGAGAAAAACAAGGAATTTTGAATGAAACTCAGGCACGCAGGCACAATCTGGGTTTCCTTAAGCCACCTTAGGCTGAAAATCATTCAGTTTTTTAACTCCGAGCACGCAGGCACAATTCGGGTTAACATTGAGTATTTTGAAAGATCATTGGGAAATAGATAAGGCGGATTTATGCTTTGTACTATAATAAACATGTAAAAACATAGATGTATGAATTCCGACAACTTTATTTCATGATCTCAAAGATGTTTACATAGAAATTGAACTAAGTGTAGAAGGGACGTAACTGCTGGATGCTCCAGGGTCTTTTGGTCTCCCCTAGTTCGTCATCTATCTTTCTCTTTCTTTTGCGATTCGGTCTTTTGGGGTCATCCTCCGTATCCCGAATATCTACAAGATAGTATGATCCATTTTTCATAGCTTTGCTAATGACAAATGGTCCTTCCCAAACTGGGGCTAACTTGTGCTTTCTTTCTTGCACCAATCTTAGCACCAAGTCACCTTCTTTGAAAGAACGATGCCTGATTTTCCGACTATGGTAACGTCGTAATCCTTGCTGATAAATGGCGGATCTTTGAAGCACAAGTTCTCGTTCTTCTTCTAGGAGATCGACGGCATCCTGTCGTGCACTTTCGGCATCCGAGTCATCGAAAGCTTGCACTCTTGGGCTATCATGGATCATGTCCGTTGGAAGCACTGCTTCTGCGCCATAAACTAGGAAAAACGGGGTTTGCCCTGTTGACCTGTTTGGCGTCGTTCGAATACTCCAAAGCACGGAAGGTAACTCTTCTACCCATGCTCCAGCTGCTCTATGAAGAGGAGATTCGAGTCTTGGGCGTATTCCCTGCAGGATTGAGCTATTCATTCTTTCAACCTGTCCATTGGATTGCGGGTGTGCCACAGATGCAAGATCTAGGCGTATTCCCGTTTGTCGGCAATATTTTGCCAACTCTCCAATAGAGAAATTTGTCCCGTTGTCGGTAATTATGCTGTGTGGAACGCCGTATCTCATGACTACGTCAATGATGAAATTCCTGGCAGTTACACCGTCAAGCTTTTTGATGGGTTTTGCCTCCACCCACTTGGTATACTTATCTACTGCAACGAGTAGATGTGTAAGTCCACCTCTTGCAGTTTTGAATGGTCCCATCATATCTAGCCCCCAGACCGCAAATGGCCATGTAATAGGGATAGTTTTGAGTGCTTGGGCTGGCATATTCGTCTGCTTGGCATAATACTGACATCCGGCACATGTATTTACTATGTGTTCGGCATCTGTCTTGGCTGTTAGCCAGAAAAACCCTGCACGGAATGCTTTCTTAACTATGCTTTTTGATTGAGCATGATGTCCGCAATCTCCTGCATGGATTTCTTGCAATATTTCTCGGCCTTCTTCTGGCGAAATACATCGCTGAAAAATTCCGATAGTGCTGCGTTTATACAGGCAACCATTGATTACCGTGTATCCTTTGCATCGACGTTTTATTTGTCTTTGCAAGACCTCGTCTGCTCCATCCGGGTACTTCTGATCCACTAAGAAGTTTAAATATGGAATTGTCCAATCCGGGTTAACGAGCAGGACTTCAATTGACTCGGAAACGAGAGGATAATCAACATCTCCACCTTTTATCGATGGTTCATGCAAATGTTGGACAAACACACCTGGTGGTAGGGTTTTCACTCTTTCCGAGCCCATGCGGGCTAATGCATCCGCGTTCCAATTTTCTTCCCTTTTGACGTGAAGTACTTCAAATCCTAGGAAGCAGATAGCAAACTCGTCCACCGTTCTCCGATATTCGGCCATGATGGGGCTTTTGGCGTCCCATGTTTGGTTGAGCTGATGTTGTACCAAGTCTGAGTCACCATAGCATAGTATGCGTTTGACACCTATTTCTTTTGCAATATGCAAGCCATGAAGCAAAGCTTCGTATTCTGCCACATTATTGCTGGCGTTGAAGTGTATTTGTAATACATACTCCATAGTATCTCCCTTTGGGGATTTTAGGACTACACCAGCTCCAGCGCCTTCCTTCATCTTGGATCCATCAAAGTGCATAACCCAGTATTCAGACTCCGGCATTGGTGTGTTTTCCATTGCTTCTGTCCAATCAGCGACGAAATCTGCCAACGCCTGGGATTTAATTGCCGTCCGGGGTTGGTACTTAATGTCGAACGCAGCCAATTCGATGCCCCATTTGGCTACTCGGCCTGTTGCGTCCGCATTGTTGATAATATCCCCTAGTGGTGCTTTACATACCACTGTTATGGAATGTCCTTGGAAATAATGACGGAGTTTTCGAGATGCGAAAAACACGCCATATGCCAGCTTTTGATAGTGTGGGTACCTTTGTTTGGACTCGGAAAAAACTTCACTTACATAATACACCGGATGTTGATCTGGTATGCTTTGCTCATCTTTCCGCCTTTCCACGACTATCACTGCGCTAATAACCCTGTTTGTTGCTGTGAGATACAGTAACATGGGTTCTTCGTCTTTTGGTGATGCCAAAATCGGAGCTTTCATCAAGGTTTCTTTTAACTGGGTTAATGCCACGTCTGCCTCTTCTGTCCATACAAATTTGTCGGATTTCTTCAACAATTTGTATAATGGCAGAGCTTTATCTCCTAGCCGGCTTATGAACCTGCTGACGGCAGCTGCAGAACCCGTCAATCTTTGTACATCTTTTAAGCACGTAGGCCTTGAGATGTTTAAGATTGCCTTGATCTTTTCCGGGTTTACTTCTATTCCTCTGTGAGAAACGATAAAACCCAGAAGTTTTCCTGAGGGAACCCCGAATACGCACTTTAATGGATTCAACTTCATTTTGTAAGTGCGCAAATTTTCGAAGGTTTCTCGCAAATCTTCAAGGAGTGTGTCTTTTTCCTTGGAAACGACGGCAATGTCGTCCACGTAAACGTGAACATTTTTGCCAATCTGACTATGCAAACATCGTTGCATGCAACGCTGGTAGGTTGCACCTGCGTTCTTCAGGACAAAAGGCATGGTTATGTAGTAGTATGTTCCATACGGGGTTATGAAGGAGGTTTTGATTTGATCTTCTTCCTTCATACGTATTTAATGGTACCCGGAATAAGCATCCAAAAAGCATAAAAGCTCAGAGCCAGCAGTGGCATCTATTATTTGATCGATTCGCGGTAACGCAAACCTATCTTTTGGACACAATTTGTTCAGACCGGTGTAATCTATACACATCCTAAGAATAGTACTATCTTTTTTCGGGACTAATACTAGGTTTGCAGACCATTCAGTATGTATAACTTCCCGGATAAAATCAGCTGCTAATAGCCGGATAATCTCCTTGCCAATAGCCTTCCGTCTTCTTCCGTCAAATCGACGGAGACCTTGTTTGACGGGTTTAGATCCTGGAATCACCTTGAGTTGATGCTCAGCAAGTTCCCTGGGTACACCTGGCATGTCCGCAGGACACCAGGCAAAAATATCTCAGTTCTCACGGAGGAACTTGATGAGATCGCTTTCCTATTTGTCGGTCATCTCAGTTCCCACTATGACAAACTTTGTCGGATCTTTGGGATCTAGGATAACCTGTCTTGTATTCTCGAAAGCTTTGAAACTATCTGCCGGCTTCCGGCTTTCTTTTCCTGCCGGCATTTCTGTCGGCGATACTTCTTTCGCTAGCTCTTTCAATTCCTCCTTTGCTATCACTTTTTCTGCGCAAAGGGCGTTTTCTTTTTCCAGCTCGTTTGCCAATTTGAAGTCTCCCGATATGGTGATTACTCCTCCTTTCGGTCCTGGCATCTTCAGCTTGTTATAGATATAACATGATCTTGCCATGAATTTGGCGAAAGCTGCACGTCCGAGTATTGCGTGATATACACTTTCGAACGGCACAACCTCGAAAGAAATTTTTTCCTGTCGGAAATGTTCTCTCCAAAGGTTACGTCTAGGGAAATTTCTCCTAGGGATCTTGCTTGCCTGCCAGGAACGATGCCGTGAAAATGTATGTTGCTATGATTGAGCTGGGTCTCGGATATTCGCAGATGCTTTAGTGTATCGAGATACATTATATTAATGCTGGATCCTCCATCCATCAGCACTCTTTTTAGCCTAGTGTTTTGAACAATAGGACTTTTAGAGCTTGTGTGCCGGGTTCTGGGATATTCCCGGGATGATCAGACTGATCCCAGGTAATTGGTGTATTAGAGTACTTCAAGAAATTGGGGGTTGATGGAACAACCGCATTTATTTCTCGAAGTGTCCTCTTTGCCACCTTTGCTGTGCGAGTTGTAAGAAAAGTTAAATTGCATTCTTCATCAACTCTCGGGAACTTTGGTTTGCCTTTCCGCTGCTGTTCCTGGATTTTTTCGTCAGTGTCCGATTCACTGTCTTCTTTTCAGCTTCTGGCTTTTGCTTGGAGAATTTCCTCTTGGAACTCTTCCCCTTGCTCCCGGATCCTGCACTGCCTTTCATATGCTTATTAAGCCGGCATTGTGCGTTAGTATGGGTGGGTTTCCCAAATTGCGAATGGTGGAGACAGTTTTCGGACTTAATTCTTTCCCACTCTTCCTTTGTGTAGGAGATAGGTTCTGTGCTTCTTCCTTTCCATTTGCTCCCATTGTCCTTTCCAAAGGCTATGTTAACTTCTTTGGGCTTTTGCTGTGCCTCTGGAGTGGCTTTTTTCTCAGAACGAGGGGTCTTTTTGGCTTGAATCAAAGCGTCGATATTTCCACCTCTTGCTCTGATGTCATCTTCGGCCGCTACGTGCTCATTTGCGGTTGTAAGCATAGATCCGAGATTTTGTGCTTTTTTTAACCGATCATGAACGGTACGAGGCCGGGTTTTAAGCCGTTGACGAAAGCATGCATTGCATGTACGTCAGTTACTCCAGAGCAGTTGTTCTTCATTGCAGTCCATCTTGAGATAAAGTCAACGTATGGCTCATCCTCAAACTGGGTGCAACGGTTTAGCTGGTTGATGCTATTGGGGCATTTGTAAGTTCCCCGAAAATGCTGAGTAAAAACTCTAGCCATATCATCCCAGCTATCCACGGTCCTTGACGGAAGCCAGTTGATCCAATCTCTGGCTCCATCCAGTAACATTAGGGGGGGGATTTACTGCCTCTAGATCTGTCCCATTGTTAATCTGGACGACTGTATAATAGTCTGAGAGCCAGGTATCCGGGTTTGTGCTGCCGGTATATTTTTGATATGTTGGACCAACTTTGGCGAAGCCAGAATGTAGAGTTATTCTTCGGATCCTGTCAGTGAAACACTTAGGTCCGAAGTATAGATCATCTCTTTCCGCTCTATCGGCGTGAACGGAGTATCTACCGGCTGAATGGATAGAAGGGGATCTGCTCCTTTCTTTTCCATTGTTGCGCGAACGCGCTTTTCCGGGGTTATCTCTATTTCCTCCGCTGCCGTGTCCTTTGGAATAAGGTGGAGTTCTGCTCCTGTGTCTTTCCTTATTCCTAGGAGGAGTACAGGATCTCTCACGCCTGTGAGGAATGTCGTATCTTCCAGCTTTTTCAGCAGGGCGTCTCGGAGGCGGCATTGCTTTTCCGTCTTTCCAGTTTTGTTCTTCCCGATCTCGGGGTTTAATTCCGCCTTTCGGCGGATGGGATCCGGTTCTGGACGCTGCATCCTTGTTATCTGGATTTTTCTTGTCCTTTCTCGGATCTCCTTTCTTCTCTTTTGAATTGCCTGAATCTCCAGGTTCTTCAGGTCCAGGTGCTCCAGCGGCGCATGTGGCTGTTTTGCATAGGGCCGAGTCGTCGTGCAACTTCCCTGATCTTGCCTGCCCTTGCTGCTGTTGTTGCAATGCTTTTCCTAAGAAAGCATACACCCCTTGAAGCTTTTCGCCATTGGAGTACAGATCATTGTTGAGGATGGCGAATGCGGCTTCCGTGTTTTCTGCTGCGGTTTTGTATAGGTTCGCCCTTGGCATCTATGCCGTTTACTTGCTTTTGCCAGGCAGGGTTTTGGAACCGTTCCTTTGGCAGGCAGTACTTCCGATCTTGCGATACCGGGTAACCGTGTAGGTTTTATGCCAGATCTATTCCTTCTCTCGTACTCCTAGATTTCTTCCTGCTGCAACTTAACGTCAGCCTAGGTTTTTTGGAGATTTTCTCGAGTTCTGAATAGATGTTGTTGTTGCCTTTGGAGAGCTTGTCTCCTGGCTTCCAACACTTCAGGGGGCTCGTGGGGTCCCACTGGTGTTTGAAGTAAATCCCGTTCATCCTGTTCTGACATTGGCGGAACAGAGTTTTCCTTCGTTTTCTTCTCCGCAGGCTTGACTCCGCTTCCTCCTCCTGCTTCCAGGTTTTCGTTGGCTGGATCTGCCAGTTTTTTCTTCCGGAGTTTGTACTGGAGTTTCTTGGACGCTTTGTTTCTTTTCTTGGAAGAGGGAGGTTTTTTACCAGGTTCATCTTCTGTCAATTCCTTGACATCAGGGTAAGTTGGAGTGGTTTCGCCGTCCTCTCTTTCCTCATCTGGCGGAGGTGTTTGAGGGCTTTCCTGACTTTCGGCATCCATTTTTTCAGACGGTTTTGCCATAAGTACTTCATGGAATCCCTCTTGAAGAGATTTGACCTTTCTTTCGAAAGCATCTTCATCTTCGTCTTCGGAATCGAGTTCATCCGATCCGGGTTCCGATTCCAATCTCGCCTCAATGGCGGCTAGTACGGAATCGGCTTCCGAGTTTGCCGTCACATTGACGGATGTTGGATCTTCCACCTCTATTGTGGGATTTTTTTCTTCTGCCTCTTCCACGGGATTGCTTTCATCCGTGTTTTCGGCGATCTCGGATTGCACCATACCGATAAAGTGCGATCTCATTGAAGGCATCTCCGAGGAGGCGGCAAATTCAGCAGGATATCGGCGATCTCAGCAAAATCCGGCATCATAGTTTTCTTCAACTGGGTATAGGGCGGGTGGGATAAATTTTCTTCCATCACAGAATCCCATTGCCTCTGCAGTTAATCCGATAAAGATGTTTGCAGATCCAATCGGTAAAACGCAGGCACTTACCAGATGATTCCGTGTTGGCATGTACGATCCGTTGTCGAGGAAGCGCCCGACGTCGTTGTCGAATTCCAAGCTTCCGACAGTTATGGTACTGCCGATTCTGCCGAGTATCCTCGATCGAAACATAACGCCTGACGTCGCTGGCCCCACGGTGGGCGCCAACTGTCGAGACATCGTAGTAGAGTTCATAGACGGGGGTGCCATGAGACTACTGATAGAGACGTAGGGGGAACGTGGTAGTATGACGACCAAGGACACCAAAGTTTACCCAGGTTCGGTACGTCGCAACTAGGCGGCGTTCCTACTCCTGCAATCTCACTAAATCAAGGCTGAAGCCTGAAGTATACAAAGTACAATGTGAGTTGGTTTAGCTATTCGACGAGGATCAACTTCTCGGCGAGTTGGCTTCTAGCTAATTGTCTGTATCTTTCTTCTCTCCCGTCCGGCTTTATATAGATAGCCGGGTTAGGGCTTACAGAAAGGAAACCTAGAAGACTACGGTAAGTTTCTAACTTGGAAAGCAGGAATCCTCCTTCTACTCCAAGCCGTACCACGTGGGCCGTGGTCCGGGTTCTTCTAGAATCCGGCTTCCGTGCTGTCAGCTTACTGGTCCGCCTAATGGACCGTGAGACATTACTATTCAGGCCACCCTAGTAATCCGGCTCTTTAGGACACTATCCAATATACCCCTAATCGGTATATATCCGACATCCATTCTTCCTCCTCTTGATCATCACTCTCCTCCTCTTTTTCATCCAATGAGCTTCCAGATTCAGCGATTTCTTCTTCCATAGGATCCTACAAGGCATTAGTCTCCTCCTTTGGGGGAGAGCATCTATTAAGATATTAAATTATGTAGTTATTCAAATCCTCATAATTATCAAAGCAATATTCAAATATAGAATAAATCTCGTATTTATAAGGTGCATCATCAATACTTTCAATCAAATAGGCAATTTCGAATGCACCCTTCGAAGCAATAAATTCTTCAATTTGTTCCACATCATAAAATTCATAATTTCCCTTAACATAAGAAGATACGATAACATTATCATTATACTTACATTGAAAAGGGAGGTGTTTATACCTCCTACAGCAACGAGATTTATCAAAGCAATAAGTAACATTATAAGTAGAGCACAAGTTTTTAGCATAATCATGCAATTTATTAGTTTGCTCTCATATGTATCCCTTTTTGTGACAAACGATGTTCCTTATAATATTTTTGTTGTTCATCCGTGAACCCACCTTGCCAATAAGATCTAGTTTCAAAGACATCAGCCATTGATAGCAAGCATGATAAAACAAAAATAACAACTAGAATAAGAACTATTTTTTTGTGTGTTTTTTATATAGAGAAGCAAACAAGATAAAATAAAATAAACTAAGCAAAACAATAACAAAGTAAAGAGATTGGAAGTGAGAGACTCCCCTTGCAGAAATTCTCTTCCTCCCCGGCAATGGCGCTAGAAATTAGCTTGGTGCGCGTATAACACGTGTTCATTGGGAGACCCAAGAGGAAGGTATGAAGAGCATAGTAGCAAGTTTCCCTCAGAAAGAAACCAAGGTTGAATCGACCAGTAGGAGGAAAAAGCAACTTCCCAAGGTTGATACAGGCTGAGATGGCAGGGCGTACTACCTGTTCAGCAACAACGTGGAACCTACACAACATAATCAATTCACTTTGCCCCAACAAAGCAGTGAGGTTGTCAATCTCACCGGTTTTGCTGAACACAAAGAGGTTAAACGTATAGTGTGGATAATAGTGTGAGAACAATATAAAAACAGTAGTGGCAGTGTGAAAACAGTAATTGCAGTGGTTGTATTATCTGTATGAGAAAATGGACTGGGGTCCACAGTTCACTAGTGGTGTCTCTCCATAGAGAATAAATAACATGTGTGGTGAACAAATTACAGCTGGGAAATTGATAGAAATGAAGGCTGCACCGTAGTGCATATGTAAGACATAAATATTACTATGTGATTCATGCGAGCATCACAACAAAATACATAGACCGTCATCCATTGCATCTATGACTAATAATCCACCTTCCGAATATCATCTGAACAAACGCTGGGTATTAAGTTGCAAGCAAGAGATAATCGCAGTAAGCAAAGTGTGTAATGTAAACAATGTAAACTAAGCAAACATCGTTGTTTTCTCCCTAGTGGCAACAACACATCCTCAATCCGTCACGTTTCTGTCACTCGAGCATAGATGCAAAGGAGACATAAACCCACTATCGAGCATAAATACTCCCTCTTGGAGTCACTATCATCTACTTGGCCAGAGCATCTACTAATAACGGAGAGCATGCAAGATCATAAATAACATATGCGTGAAGATAACATGATAGATTGATGATCAAAAGACATAGCATTCAACATTCATCGGATCCCAGCAAATACAACATGTAGCATTACAATAAGATTATCTCGATCATGTGAGGCAGCTCACGAGATTTAAACATGAGGCATAAAGTGGAGAATACAACCATATAGATACTAATATGGACCCATAGTCCAGGGATGAACTACTCACGCATCACTCTGGAGGCGGGCGTGGTGGTGTAGAGCCCCCCGGTGATGAATTTCCCTCCCGACAGGGTGCCTGGGAGAGCTCCAGAACCCTCCCGATGTCGGGTTGACGATGATGGCGGCCTCGGGTGTTTCTCGGGAAATAGTGGTATATCTTTAGGATTCACGTATCGGGGGGAATAAATATGCGAAAGGTCGATGGAGGTGGATGCCCGAGGGACCCACACGACCCCACGGCGCGGCCAGGGGGCGCGCCGCCCTATGGTGTGGCCCCCCTTCGGGCCTCTTCGGGACTCCGCACCTTTGGGATTTCTAAGACTTTCGGGCTTCGAATTTTCCAATTGCGAGAATATTGAACTAAAAACAACAGAAAACATGGAACTGACTCTCTGGCATCTTGTCAATAGGTTAGTCCTGGAAATCGATAAAATGACATAAAGTGTATAGCAAACATGTAGCAAATAACATGAGAACAACATGGAACATCAGAATAAGGATACGTTTATGACGTATCAAGGATTGCTCTCGAAATGTCAAGGAAAAATCCTATTGCAAAAGTTTTGTAGACTTTCTCAACGTATGTCAATGGATAAGATTCATGACATGTATGTATGTTATCAAAAGAGCATTGATTCCTATTAAGCTTGTCTCGTATCCCAATCGAAGCACCATAAAGAAGTCAATATTTCAAAGTGTGACATGCACTTGTTGACATAAGGAAGGGTGTGCATAGTATTCCACACACATGCAGGCAATTGAAAAATATATGTCTACTGGATAGGCAAGGAGATGGAAACAGTTATTTCATATACAAACAAGATACGATATACCTTAAGAACTAATTTGTATACAAGAGAAACAAAATTAAATTGGTGAAGAAAATGTATGTGTGGTACATACGAAGGATTGGAGACATTGTATGTCCCATTCATTTTCCTGAAGACAGAGATAAGGTATTAGGTTGCTATTTGATACCACCAGAAAGACAAAAAAATATTCTAAGGAATACAAAAAAACTAAAAACTCGGTCTGTGTTCAACGGAAAAAATTCTCAAGAGCAAGGAAAAGTATTTTGTTTCCATTCGACCTGCAGTGCATATGAAATGGCCGAAGGGAGAAATTTAGCAAGAGTCTCCCAAGAAATTGTGCACCAATCTTAAACTTGTTTCTTTTCTGGTAAGGGCTCTAGAAGCTTGTCATTATTAATGACTAAGGGAGAAGAAGGATTGTGAATGAATTTATTCATTACACTTTGGAATTTGGAAGAAAACTTACCATAAGTTAATGGTGAGTAGAGGGTTCGACTTAAGAAGGAAAGGGTGTCATGATTGACCCACTGATAAAGTATCACAGTACAACTGGTGTCATTTTTTATGTTGAAAGTTTCTTATCTAATAGGAAACACTGAAAATAGGGGATATTGAAAGTTTATGGAATAAAAGTAGAGTCTAGCAAATCCAGCTCGGGTATAAGTGTTATACAAATTATTGATTTTCAAATTTTATAGTCAATGGTTTAACCATAGGAATACTAGATCAATTGCTCCTATGTGCAATATGATACCAGAAATACTAATGGCCTATATGGACTAGCAAAATAAAAGGGAATAGTTGGTGATGGAGTAAGATTACTACATTCACCATATTTTAGTTAGCTATTTATTGTGAGAATTGGCACAAGTTGCCTCGCTGGAAACATAAGTTTGAATTATGAATATATGGATATCATACAATGAATCCTGCAAGTACACATCAATTATATCAAAGTGCTAAAAATGATTGTAATTCCACGAGTTGTGGTACTAACGGTTAAGTCATATTGGAAAGTGATGCATGAGATCCACTTTAGTGTATTGTTGTCGATTGATCACGAGTCACATATTACATGCAGAAAATCATGGTAAGGTTGGTATCGCGAGTAATGGACATATTGTATAATAAGACAAAAATACTTTGTGGTACGTAATACAATTTTTTTAATTTTTTCTGCACGCGACCCAAAATCGGGTAAGTTCGGTATCGCGAGTAATGTGAATATTGTATAATAATCAGCAGGTTCAACATAATGTCTTTCGCATAGTGAGTGGGAGTCAATATGGGCGTCTATGGCCCCACTATTGATTATTGACATGGAAAGGATTTCCAGTCCAATACACTATTGAACTTGTAGGGGTAACACACTTAAGTTAGGTACGGTTCTATGTGTATATTGGTAGGTCCAGATAAAAAAGAGTATCATCGAAACGGTGTTTATGCGTAAGAGATATATTGTATATATCAGAGAAAATTTATAATGAGTCCATTGGATGCCCCAGAGTAATATAAACACTTTCTATTAGTGCAGGAATTTACACTATTAGGAAAGGCCTATAGCCGCACGACTTAGCGCCGGCACTCACACTTTCAAGTCGACCAAAGCTAGATACCGCCAGTGCTAAAAATATACCCCTAGAGTTCTAGGGAGACCTTGCGCTGGCACTAAGCGCAATAGTACCCCCGACGTACCTGCTTACACGCGCGTCGGCGGTACCCAAGATTTTTTTCGCTCCACACCCCCCGGACCACAATTTTTAGTTTTGTAAAAAATAAACAACTTTCATAAAAACATCAAAAAATAAAATCCTTTGAGATCTAGTTAGGGTTTAGGGTCTAGTTGGCATAGAAAATTTGAAATATGAATTTTGACCATTTTTGAAAAAAAAATGTAAAACAGACATAATTTTTGCATACGACATTGAAAACTGTGTTTAATATATAAAAAGTAGAGCAAGTTTCCAAATCAACCTCATCGGGGTTTAACTGGTGAGGTTTCCTCAGATTCGCCAAATTCAAAAAAGAAAAAAAGTTATTTTAAAAATAAGAAATTTTCCTGAAAAAAAACAAACTACTTAATCAATAAAGATTATTGTTACTAAATAATTATTGTTTTTGAGAATAATAGTTTCAAACTCAAACGGTAAACATGTGACATCGTGCTCAAGGGATTAATAGGATTGATATCATACATATATCATTAAGTTATAACTTCTCTCTCAGAAGTGTAGTCGAATGGAACTAAGATGTTAAGCGTGCTGGGGTTGAAGCAATTTCAGGATGGGTGACAGACCGGAAACTTGACCGACAAGGAAGCGTCATCGAAGTTGACCAAGTTTTAGTGTGCTCAATCAAAAAATTCAAATAATTGGAATATACATATTGTTATTTCTTTTAAAAATAAAAATAAATTAAAACCCATTCCGAAAATATTTGCGACAAAAGAAGTTACCCCCCGGCGCATAGGAATTGGTTAGCGTCGACGTAATGATCGCCGGCGCAACCCTTGCGCCGGTGGTAAGCCATTTATGCGCTTTGGCGGTAAGCCTTTCCCAGTAGTTTATTTTGGAGTTTTTCTGAGAGAGAAAATAATGTTGCACGCTTTTTGGAGCATGTGAAGGGGCATGAGATCTCCTAGGACATCAGAAAATATTAGATAAGGTCGATGATTTTATTTATAGGGGTCACAGGGTTCCAAAAGAGATTCGGGCAAAAACCTGAGAAGGGGAAGTGCGAGAGGAGGGCATATCTTCCCCCATAACTGAACCCATCATATGGGGAATGCCAAGCGGGCCCCAGGGCACCACACCAATGCGCATTTCTCCTCCCTATTTTTCCCATGTTTGGTTGAAGAGATAAAAATAAAAAATAGAAAGGGAAAAAGGAAAAAGGAAGGGGAATTGGACTCCACGAGGAGTCCAATCCTAATTCCCCTAAGGGGGTGCTGCCACCTCGTTGGTGGATTGGGGGAGGGACTTTTCGCTCGCTATCCTCCAAATATAAAAGGACCCAAAGCTCTTGAGGGAAAACATATCAATTGGCCTCGTGCCTCTCTCTCTAGTAGAATTAGAACCTCTAATTGAACTAGAGCTTCTTATAACTGGGGTTTTGAGGTGTCTACTCCCAACTAGATCTAGCTAATAATTGATCTCTCTCTCTCTCTCTCTCTCTCTGGCGCGCGCGCGCCGCATGTTGAGAACCCCGCCTTCTTATACACCTGTAGCGCCTAGTCCGGAACGGTGAAGCGCTGCAGAACTAGTCCCCACGTATGTGTGCGAGCTCTCAGAGGGGTAACACGTGAGGCACTCATTCTGCTGGATTAATGTCACTAGTACAAAACCTGGCAGTAGAGCCGGTTTTGGTACAATGGTTAGAGCCGGTTTTCGTCAACCGGCTCCAATCTAGGGTCTCTAATAATGTCTCAATAGAGTCGGTTAATAAAACCGGTTCTAAAGACCAAATCCCTTATGCGGCTGAAAATAAGAATTGTCTCCAATTGTAGAGACAGACGAATTAAAATGTCGTCTATAAAGGATGCTCATTAGGGACGGCTTCTACAAGTGGCAGTCTCTAGTTTCGGATTGTCCGGTTTTTCTTCCCGACATCAAAAGACCCTATATTTGCAATAATAGTGTCCTCGAGAACAATACCTGGGTGTCCGATTTTTTGCTACCGCACCACACCACAGGACAAATCCTTACCCAACGATTGTATCTAGTAATATACATACAGTAGACCGATCAAAAGTATACATACATCTAGCACCTTCAAGTTGTGCAAACAATGTAGGAAAAAAGATAAATGTTTAACTCGACAATACACATAGACAAATTTAGCTAGCTAAAAAGTTCTAAATGAGATGTTGGGGTTATTGGACTCCCTCGAATGATCAAAACAGATTGATCAACTTGAAGATTCTTGCCTTTGCCGAACGTTTTCCACCCCCAAATGTCCATGATAATGCGACCATCGGGTGTCATGTTGTTATGTAATGATGGTGACGTGCGCTCCTTCTGCTCCAAGTCGTAGTACACCGCATCTATGACTCTGTATGCCAGCATTTTGCGCTATCTTCTTAGGCAGTTTCTGCGCATGAAACATGTACATACAGACGGTTCATGTTTACTGAATATTAACACTAAGGCAAACATCATAAATGAGAGGGTTGTCATATAATTACATATCATGTCATGTCTGTTCAGATTTGTGGCCGTAAAGCGAGTCACAAACAAAAGCCCAAGATAACGTTCAACGGGTAGAAGCTGAGCCAAACGTTCCTTCTCATCATTACGCAAAGTAACTCTTTGGGCAACAATGATTGTGTCATCTTCTTCAATCTCATTATTAGAACATACTGTGCAGCAACGGTTGCATACATGTGATGGCTAGGTTGAGACTCCAAGTGCAGAGTGTGTAGCTAGTGGCAAACCTTCTTCCCCACGAGGGTGACTCGAGGGTTTATATCGAACTCTTGGGGAGCCAGTATTTCAGCAGTTGTCTTCCAAGCTTCCTCCAGGATCCTGCAAACAAGTAGAGAATTTTGTGCCCTCAACCTCACCAAGTGGTTGTCAAGCACAAGGTGTGAGACTTCTAAATTGCAATGCAAAACTGAAAGTAAATGTGCAATAATTAAATCTACTACTAAATGCAAATGAGAAAATAAATATGCAATGGATTGTTTTTGTATTTTTGTGATGCAAGTGGTGATGGAGATAATGTAAATTCGAATTGGAGATGCAAGTAAAGTAAAGTGCAAGTAAAGTAAATTTCAGCAAAGTAACTAGAGTGTTTTCTTATATTTAAAATAGGACCGGGGTTCATGGTTTCACACTTGCATTCTCTCAAATAAAGTGGTAGACGGTGGACATAAAGAATTACATGTGAGATTACAATAACATGTTTAACATTGAGTACTTTCATATGGGCATCACGTCCTAGCATAGAGATCTCTACGGTCATATTGATCCCTCTTATACTCCACCAAGATGCGAAATAAATTATAACACCTCGATAATTAAGGAAAAACCAGAGTATAGCTTTAAGCAATGTGACATGAAGTTGAAGTAAGAACTTGCTAGATCTAGTCATGGAGATTGATTAGTGTCACTTCAAATCCCGGTAACAAGGTACTCCTTTTTATCCCTAGTGAGGTAACTAAGAAAGGTTTAACAAAACCTAAGTGGATCGCTGAACTTCTGTCACTTTCACAGCACTAGCCACCCCCCGTTACTCCAACTAATGCACCCATCACCCCACAGACGCTCTCAAGAACTAGATTGATCAAAGCTAGCAAATAAGAACGGGGTACATAAGATATATCTACTCAAATAACTCAAGAGAAACAATTGCAATCTCAGGTTCAATAACTCATAGAAAAGATCCACCACACAGGAATTACAACGGTGCCCGTAATCATGTGAGGTAGCTCATACGGATCTAATTAGTGAAGCACATAGAGAGAGATACAAGTGCTACTTCCACAAACCCATAGCCCTGGGGTGGACTAATCCCTCTTCATGGAGATGTCGATGGAGATGACGTTGGAGGGGTAGGAGATCACACCGGCGGCGCCCCGCCGGAGTTTTCCCCCTCCAATCTGGAACTCCAGGTCTCTGTTTTGGTGTTTCGGCGGCGCTCCTCTCCGTAAGGGTACGGGGGACCCTTTTTATAGTCGGTTTTAGGTCAAGACGGAGTCGGTAAGTCGAAGATGGAAGGAATTGGGGCCACAGGGGCCAAAAGGGGGCCTCTCACGCGGCCAAGGAATCTGGCCGCGTGGAGGGTCCTATTTTGGGCTTCCTTGCCCAATTCTCGTGGATCCTTCGCCCCCGCAAGTCTTCTCCTTCCAGAAAATGACCCCCGCAGATTTTAGGTGATTTCGCGGAAGTTGCCACCCTGAACGTCAAAAATATAGAAAACGGGGTTTCTGACAGGCAGGGTTAATTCCATAAAAGTTGGGGGACTTTGTAATTTAACCCCAAAATACTATAAAACATTGAATTATACCCTTATATGATGCAATATGTAATAGAAAACCATGTGAAAATATGCAAAATTCATCTATGCATTTTAAATGCATCAACATCCCCAAGCTTCTATGCATTTTACATGCATCAACATCCCCAAGCTTAACCCATGCTCGTCCTCGAGTATGAAGTTGATAAAACTAAGATGGATTTTGCATATTGAAACAATCATGGGATATCAAGGAGAATTATTCATGCTACATATAATCAAATGATTAATACTAGAAATGAGTAGCAATATACAATTCATGTTGTAAGAAATATCAAATATGCAAGCAAAGATGCTTCATGAAAGTTCACAAAGTGTATAATGAAATAATAGCACTATGGACCAAATGCATACACAAAATGAAAAATAAAATCCTATATTGGTCAAAGAATAGCATAATGGAGAATAGAAAATATGGTGGACACTTTGGAGAAAATTGAGTAGAGGTAAAACATGATCAAGTCTTATTTAGCCTCTAAATTATTCAACTAAAATTACTAATTGAAATGTGGTATCCATTGATCTAGGACTCTCATTGCCCCTTTATCACTAGCATCTTAAAATTGTGAGTATTGAAGTAATGAGAATGACAAGGTGGTTGAAAGCCTCATGCCCCGTGAGTGTGAAAACCTACTCCATGATTACTCAACTTAAGATTCCTAATAAGCTTTGTACAATCATAATAAGTATTAATGACATCATAGAGAACCGCAAAGAGGTACCTCTTTCCCCATGACATGGAAACAAGCCCATGTTACAATAACAAGATGAACAAACGGAGTAGACTCATCATCCTTTTTATTTTCATTCACTATTATGCATATCTTCTTATTTTATTATAGGATGTGTTGTAGAGTCACTCAAGCTGTAAGTAAATTTCCACCATGATAAAGCATGGCTTGGGTTAGCGGCCCAATGCGTTTCTCTAGTCATATAGATACTTACTCATCAAAACTTACTATTCCTCTATTTCATTTCGGCATGGCAGGAATCCAAAAACAAAAGTACATGATATCAACCAAATGTAAAAAAAATTGTGCAATGTTGAAAGCTTTCCGGTGATGTCCGTTTATAGCTAGCTCCCAACCACACACTTGTCAAACGCAAAACTTGTGGCTCCCATTATTGGGTCATGTTTATTAGATGCATAAAAAGTAAAGTGTGCCTTCAAAAGTTCGTGAGAGTCCTATCCCAAGTTCAACCCATGAAAATTAATAAAGTGAATATCTTAATTTAGAACATAAATAACACAATAACATGGTGAACATACTCGGAATAGCAATGAAGCTAATGGGAAGATATGGTGGACTCACTGGAAATACTTGGCTAAGGAGTGTTGGAAACAAGTTTTTACTTGTTGGAATTTTTAAATTTTTGGGCTAGCAAGAGGGAGATACTTGACCAGCTACTATGCATGCATATGTCCATAGAACTACTCATTTCATGACAAACTAAATAAACCAGCAATTAACATCAAGGACATGAATAAGAGATAACTCAAGACAACATTATTGCAAATTTCTACACATAAAAAACCTATAAATCATGCAAACATATGTAGCTCTTCAAATCAACCATGGCATCCCTATTCCAAGTCATAATACTAGCATCCAATACATTCCAACCCCAAACTCCAGTATCTCAATATCATATAAAATGATGGTGGTGGTCTTATCAAAACAAAAATAAAAACAAAAACTAGACGCTTCAAGTCTCTACGGTAAATGTTTTGCTTAGAAAAACAGAAAGTAGACGTGTGCTAACCAAAAGAGTGTAGCTCCAGTGGGGTTTTCATCACATCCCCAAGCTTATGAATTTCACCATTCTTGGATGTCTTGAGGCGCAGCTCCTCTATTCCCTGTGAAAAAACTTCACAAAACATGTTTCTCCCATTCTTTTTCTGTGGGGTGAGATTAGCAAGGACAAACAAATCACATGCTTGCTGTGCAAAATTCCAAATCAAATACTACAGTAGATAGACAATAAGGTTCATTATGTTGTATTTTCACTCTCTTGCTTGAAAGAATCATGGAAATTCGATTCCCAAGCCCAAAGAGTGCATAAAACAAAAGAAGGCAGAATCTGTCCAGAAAAGCAACAGCAGAAAAACGAACGTTTTTCCCTAAGCTAGACTCGTCAACCAATTAAGCCAATTTTTCTGCTTACAGAGGATGAAAAGTTGCAGAACATACTAAAAAATTAGCTCAAGCCGACATACCAATAAAAAACGTAAAACCATACGGTGAGAAGACTCGTGCTGAAACAGAAATTTCATGCACTAGGATAGCAACTTATAAGTCCAAATGGGTTTGACTTGAATCTTTATTGAAAACTCTAGAATTAAAACAAAAAAACTAATCTCTTGAGACAGCAATAGGACACTAGGAAAATCCAAACAAAAACAACCGGGTTGCCTCCCGTAAAGCGCTTTCTTTATAGCCATATAGCTAGGCTTTACTTACTTGATAATCAAGAGGGATAAAGCTCATGAGGGAGCTTGTTCTTCAGCGTGCCCCTCTTCCTTGGGAAGTGCTCCTTGCTTTTCTTGTGAGGAAACTGAAACTTTACATTCCCTTCCTTGGAGTCTATGATTGCACCTGTAGTACGAAGAAAAGGTCTACCCAAAATAATAGGACTAGGGGATTTATCCCCCATATCCATAATAATGAAATCAACGGGTACGAAAGTCATGTGCAATTCAATCATAACATCTTTTACTTGTCCTACAACATGTTTAGTAGAGTTATCAGCAAGGACAAATTCACTTGAGCACTTTTCTAAATTTTCTAGTTCTAGCAATTCATATAATTCTTTAGAGAGTACCGATACACTAGAACCAAGATCTAACATAGCATGGTGAATTTCTTTTCCAATTGAAACTAGCACCTTGGGGATCCATGCATCCCCAAGCTTAGGAGGTATCATGGCCTCATTCTTGTACCTAGAAATTTTTTCTTGCAAGACATGATTAGCAATATAAGATCCAAAGCCAGGTTGATTAACATTTATAGTGGGATCACTAGCAAATTTTTGTAGAGTAGCAATAAGTTCTTGCAAGCTACTTTTTTCTAAATCAAGCAATGGATACTTAATTTCAGTAAGCATCATAATTTCCTCTACTTTACTCTCTAATTTATCTAGCATGCTTGATTCATGAGGACTAATTTCATCTTTGCTAGCAAGATAAGACATATATGGAAGTAAATATTCAGGGTACTTCACTATTTCATTCAAAGTTTCTTCTAAGTTAGTAGGAACATGCTCACTTGTATTCTCAGAAATATGATCAATATTTTCAATAATAGGAGCAGCAATAGTAATAGAATTCATTCCTACACTAGGTTGTGCTTGTGGCTTTCCTGCTGACATGCTTAATAGAGTTGCTTGATTATCAGCTAATTTTGACAATGCTTTATCTAAACTCTAAGATTGAAGTTGCAATCCTTTAATATCACTACTAATGGATGCAATAGACTTATTTAACTCATGTATCATAGCATTGTGACTAGAAACTTGTTCCATAAGCAATTTATTAAATTCAGAAATTTCACTAGAAGGCTTCCACTTATTTTCATTAGCATTAGGATATGGAACAAAAGGTTTATTTGGCACATAAGGAGGTTTACTATAAGAATTGTAAGCATTACCAAAACCATTGCTACCATAATTCCTCACAAAATTAACATCCACACTTTCAGAATTACTACCAACTAGCTCCTGCAAAGGCACATTCTCCATATTTTGTTTATTAATAAAGGCAAGAATAGTGTCCATTTTAGAAGACAAATCATTGGTTTCTTCAATTGAGTTTATTTTCTTAGTGTGATTGGGTGCTCTTTCAGTATTCCATTGATTATAATTTTGCAATATGCTTTCTAATATGCTCTTAGCCTCACCTACAGTTTTACTCATAAAGGCACCTCCAGCAGTAGAATCAAGTATATTTCTAGACATGTAGTTTAGACCATTATAAAAAGAGTGTAGTATGGTCCATTCATTTACTCCATGTGATGGGCATGTTCTAAGCATTAATTTAATTCTATCCCATGCCATGGCTACATGTTCATTATCATTTTGCCTAAATGAGAGGATATTATTCCTATTTTGCAAAATTTTAACGGGAGGATAATATTTCTTAATGAAAGCTTCTTTTAAATCATCCCAAGACTTTATACTAGCTATAGGTAGTGAAAGTAACCATTCTTTAGCCTTTCCTCTAAGTGAAAAAGGAAATAATTTCAGTTTTAAAACACTTCCACATTTTTAAATTTTTGCATATCACATATTTCCATGAAATCATGAAGATGCATAGAGGCATCCTCCATAGCACTACCACCAAATTGCTCTCTAGTAATTAAATTCAATAAACTAGGACTTACTTCATAGCTTTCAGCTTGTATTTCAGGTGTATTAATTGGCCTAGCAATGAATTGGTCATTGGGTGTATTTGTGTAGTCACTTAATTTAGTTCTATCACCCATTTTAACAGTTTTTATGTAGTTTTTACTTTTTTATGCAAAACAAAAGTAAAGTAACTAAGCAAATTCGAAATACTAAAATAAACTAGATAACTAAATGCAAAACTAAAATGCAAACTAAAATAAAATATGCAAGACAAAACAAAAAACAAGAACAAAAACAAAACAAAAACAAAAACAAGACAAGAAACAAAACAATCTACTTGAAAGAAGGTGGAGATAGAAAGGACGGTACTCACGTAGGTGCAACCTCCCCAATCTTAGGTGTTTTCACACCTTGTTGGTGATGAAGACTTCTTGTGAGCTCCCTTGGACAACTCCTTCACCTATGCCCCCCCGGCAACGGCGCCAGAAAAACGCTTGATGGCTAGGTTGAGACTCCAAGTGCAGAGTGTGTAGCTAGTGGCAAGCCTTCTTCCCCACGAGGGTGACTCGAGGGTTTATATCGAACTCTTGGGGAGCCAGTATTTCAGCAGTTGTCTTCCAAGCTTCCTCCAGGATCCTGCAAACAAGTAGACAATTTTGTGCCCTCAACCTCACCAAGTGGTTGTCAAGCACAAGGTGTGAGACTTCTAAATTGCAATGCAAAACTGAAAGTAAATGTGCAATAATTAAATCTACTACTAAATGCAAATAAGAAAATAAATATGCAATGGATTGTTTTTGTATTTTTGTGATGCAAGTGGTGATGTCGATAATGTAAATTCGAATTGGAGATGCAAGTAAAGTAAAGTGCAGGTAAAGTAAATTGCAGCAAAGTAACTAGAGTGTTTTCTTATATTTAAAATAGGACCGGGGTTCATGGTTTCACACTTGCATTCTCTCAAATAAAGTGGTAGACGGTGGACATAAAGAATTACATGTGAGATTACAATAACATGTTTAACATTGAGTACTTTCATATGGGCATCACGTCCTAGCATAGAGATCTCTACGGTCATATTGATCCCTCTTATACTCCACCAAGATGCGAAATAAATCATAACACCTCGATAATTAAGGAAAAGGCAGAGTATAGCTTTAAGCAATGTGACATGAAGTTGAAGTAAGAATTTGCTAGATCTAGTCATGGAGATTGATTAGTGTCACTTCAAATCCCCGGTAACAAGGTACTCCTTTTTATCCCTAGTGAGGTAACTAAGAAAGGTTTAACAAAACCTAAGTGGATCGCTGAACTTCTGTCACTTTCACAGCACTAGCCACCCCCCCGTTACTCCAACTAATGCACCCATCACCCCACACACGTTCTCAAGAACTAGATTGATCAAAGCTAGCAAATAAGAACGGGGTACATAAGATACATCTACTCAAATAACTCAAGAGAAACAATTGCAATCTCAGATTCAATAACTCATAGAAAAGATCCACCACATAGGCAGCTCATACGGATCTAATTAGTGAAGCACATAGAGAGTGAGATACAAGTGCTACTTCCACAAACCCATAGCCCTGGGGTGGACTACTCCCTCTTCATGGAGATGTCGATGGAGATGACGTTGGAGGGGTAGGAGATCACACCGGCGGCGCCCCGCCGGAGTTTCCCCCCTCCAATCTGGAACTCCAGGTCTCTGTTTCGGTGTTTCGGTGTTTCGGCGGCGCTCCTCTCCGTAAGGGTACGGGGCACCCTTTTTATAGTCGGTTTTAGGTCAAGACCGAGTCGGTAAGTCGAAGATGGAAGGAATTGGGGCCACAGGGGCCAAAAGGGGGCCTCTCACGCGGCCAAGGAATCTGGCCGCGTGGAGGGTCCTCTTTTGGGCCTCCTTGCCCAATTCTCGTGGATCCTTCGCCCGCAAGTCTTCTCCTTCCAAGAAAATGACCCCACGGATTTTCAGGTGATTTTGCGGAAGTTTGCCCCCTGAAACGTCAAAAATATAGAAAACAGAGTTTCTGACAGGCAGGGTTAATTCCATAAAAGTTGGGGGACTTTGTAATTTAACCCCAAAATACTATAAAACATTGAATTATACCCTTATATGATGCAATATGTAATAGAAAACCATATGAAAATATGCAAAATTCATCTATGCATTTTACATGCATCAACATGGCATACCATCTCCTTTTCACTTAGGTTAAAGAAAAGCAACATTTAGACATTTTGCAAATTAATTTCATAGTTCATCTACAAAATTAGTGGCAACAAAGTAATTACATGCAACACAGTAATTACAGGCAAACAACGTAATTACAAGCTAACTTAGTAGATCATCTATAAAATTAGAAGTATAAATTATAAGCAAACGGGGTAATTTTTTATAAATTACGAGCAAACAGACAAATTACAAGCAAATTGGTTAAGTAGTTCATCAACAAAATTAGTGGCAACCGACCCAATATCTATCAATTTACAAATAGTAAATATTGCAAGTTTGAGAAGAGGCAAAATTAGTGGCAGCCTGCTCTAAGATCTACGAATTTACAAGAAATATAATATAGCAAGTTTGGTACGAGGCAAAATTAGTGGCAGCTGGCAGCGAGAAGAGGCAGAAACGGGAGGGGGCCCTCAATCGGCGTTGTAGGGGACTCACAGCGAGAAGAGGCAAACGCCTCCAGCGTCGCCGCAAAAACACCGCGACGTAGTAGGAGATCGGAGGTGAAGGGGCACCGGCGAGGCTATCAATTTGGAGGGCTCACGCGGCGAGGCTAGGGATTTGGAGGGGCGAGGGAGGCAAATGGGGGAAAATACCCCTCCACGCAGTTTAGAAAATTGTCCAAAATTTTTGGCTCTGCCGGCAATAGTTTAGTACCCGGACCATCTGAGCATTCTCTAGATTTTGATTTTATGAGAAAAACTGAAATTATTAAAAAGTATTCGAAAACGAAATGAAGCCAAGGTGTATATATGCTTGTGTAATGGTATATCATCACGAAGAAATCATAATACGTTCATAAGTTGACATGATAATATCATCTATTATAAACTATCGTGATTACACGAGAAGGTACGACTGTTCATATCGAGGATATTCTAGATACAATTTAATTGGTTGAAGGTTTTACAAGATTTTCTATCATAATTAGTACAATGTAGTGGTGCCCTATAATGAACACACATCATTTTTCATAATTTTCTGACATGTTTTACATATTTTAGAAATTATATTAAGAATATATTGTCTCGAAATTCATTTAATACAAGAAAATAGAAAATAATTTTTAAAATATCTAAAAAATCAAATTATAAATATGTTCCGCTATGCTTCATTACAAAAATAATAGTATAGCTTTATAGAGTAATACCATGCGAATATGTTGCTAATGAAAATTAGGAATGTATCCGGACCCTATAGAAAATATCCGGACGCTGAGAATATTTTCTCACAACGCGTAACAGGATCGCGACGGGGAGAATGCTCGTACATGTTCACGATAGCGTGTCGGTGTGCATGTACGCGTGTGTGAACAACACGAACGCGTGCGCATGGCGGTGTTCGATCGGATATATGCCACGCACTGCGCGGCGCATGTCATGCATGTACACCGTACACGCGCTCTCGCATATGCACGCCCCACGTGTAGACGTGCACGACGACATGTCACGTACGTAGTACACGCGCCGCTTGCTAGCGCAGCCGTGTGCAATATCTAAACCATACAAAACTTTATCCGGACCCTACGGATATGTTATCTTAAGATAAAATATATGCTCTAACATTCATACAAATCCATGAATAATATATATAAATAAATATTTCGACGATTAAATTTATAATACACTTAGACGGTCGACCTCACAATTACAGCCATGTAATATCCATGCCTTCCTAGGAATGTCGAAGCTGAGGCGAGCGTCCATGGAGGCGTACTGAACTCTCTCTTAGCTCAGTAGAACATCGCCCCGTCCATGGAGGCTGTAATATCCACGCCTTCATCTTCTTGTCCTGCTTCTTGTCCTTCATCTTCTGCTTCAGAGCAAGTTCGGTCCCAATGTACGCTTTGGCGAGAGCGTACAAACTCGGAATAGGGTTACTGGTTGGGTTCGTCACAGCGATCTAGAGGTTGACCGCAGAAGGGATATCAATTCTTAGACACGAAGCATACAAAGATCATTGTTGTCAGCCGCGGCGAAGAATCGGATGATCGATCCCCTAAGAATTCCCTAAGGATCGCTGACACTGCATCAACGCGACATATATGGAAGACGAGGGTCTCATACGCCACAGACAGTTGAAGCGCAGAGGAGCGCTGCCTCTCACCTGGAGCGTGCTTTAGGACTGGGTCGGTGAACTCGCAATCCAGTCCAACGCACCTGATCCGCGCGCCGTCCAGGAACTCCTTCACGTGGCAGATGCACCTCTCCACATGGTGTGCACAGAGGGTGACCATGACCTTGAAATGCATTTCTGTGAGCTTGAAGTAGTAGACCCGCGATGGAGGAACGACGACCTCCATTGGAAAAGCTCTCGAGATCGCGAGATATTGCGTGGAGGAGAGGCCCGGTCGGAGAGCGGGGAAGAGAGGAATCGTACAAAGACTCGCGATCGATCGAGGGAGGCCTCCCCAAGGTTAGATGCTTCAGTCTTCCTGGAATTTGCTGGGATGAACCATGGGGGCATCCCCAAGCTTTGGCTTTGCACTCTTCTTGATCAAATTATATAACCCTCTTCTCTTGACCCTTGAAAACTTCCTTCATACCAAACTCAATGTAATTCGCATTAGAGGGTTAGTGCACAATCAAATATTCATGTGTTATGCATGGGCACGAGTGCTATTTATAATTTTAAGCATTAGCTACAATTACTCATGTTTCATGAAGCAAAGAAATCCACTCGACATATTAAAAGAGAGAATGCAAGTAAAATGGCAGAATCTGCCAAAATCAGAACAGTCTGTAATGACGAATTTTTTCGGGGCACTTAAGTTGCTCACATAGAAAAATATAAAGATTGAAAAAGTTTCAAAATTAGTTGAGGAATAAGCATAAAAAGTTTCGGGTCATTTTGATCTTTCTGTGAATTATACGATTTTTTACGGTGGACAGCAGAAATCTATTTCCTGCGCAGAAATCCAAAACTAACATCACTTTTCGTTAGAAACTTTACTTGGCACAACTAATACATGAAAAAAAGATACAAAAGAGTTGCTACAGAAGTATACAACACCTTGACTCAAATAAAATAGAGAAAAACAATGCAAAAATAAAAACATGGGTTATCTCCCAAGAAGTGTTTTAAAGTCTTTTAGCTAGACATGATAATTTGAGAAAATGCTCACATAAGAAATATTAATTAAAGAAAAACAGAGCATCAAGAAGAAAAAGTAAAGCAAATTTAAGTCTAACTCACTTCCTATGAAAAAGAATCTTATAGAAAAACATGTCAATAAAGCAGAAACTGGCTAGCATAGGAAGACAAAATAAGCGCAACTTCAGAAATTTCAACATAAAGAGGGAAACTTAATATTGTTGAGATGCATGAAACTATGTTTCCCTCTCTCATAATATCTTTCAGTGGCATCATGAATAAAATTAACAATATAACTATGACATAAAACATTCTTATCATAATCCACATGCATAAAAGAATTATTACTCTCCACATAAGCATAATCATTCTTATTAATAATAGTGGGAGCAAATTCAAAAAAATATCTATCATTATTATTCTCATCACCATAATCATCAAATATAGGAGACATATTATAATCATAATTAACTTTCTTCTCAATAGTAGGTGGACTGAAAATATCATATTCATCATTGTAATCATCATATATTGGAGGCAAAGTACATCAAAGAAAATTTCCTCCCCAAAACTTGGGGGACTAAAAATATCATATTCATCAAAACCAGCTTCTCCAAGCTTAGAATTTTTCATAGCATTAGCAATAATGGTGTTCAAAGAATTCATACTAATAATATTGCTACTAGCATGCAAATAAAGTTCCATAGGTTTTTTAATTTTCTCTTCAAAAGGATCATGTCCTAATTGAATATAAAGATTATAAAGTTCTCTCCTATTTTTGTTGTTTTCCATTAAGACTAACTAGTAAAAATAAAAACAAGGAACAAGTGAAAAAAAACCTAACTAGTGAAAACAAGAAACAAAAAGATATAATTGCAGAATCTAAAGGAAATAACTTCGAGCACTCACACATAAGGGTGTGAGTACCTTTTATCTTACCTCCCCGACAACGCCGCCATAAAAGAGCTTGATATCTACGCACACTTCTATTCTTGTAGACAGTGTTGGGTCTTCAAGTGCAGAGGTTTGTAAAACAGCAGCAAGTTTCCCTTAAGTGCATTACCCAAGATTTATCGAACATGAGGAGAAGAGGTCAAAGATATCCCTCTCAAGCAACCCTGCTAATTACGATACAAGAAGTCTCTTGTGTCCCCAACACACCTAATAGAATTGTCAGTTGTATAGGTGCACTACTTCGGCGAAGAGAGAGTGAAATAAAAATAATATGGATGTTTATAAGTGATAATAGCAATCAGGAATAAAAATGGAAGTAAGCAAACATGTAGCAGAACTGATTGTAAATGATGTTTCCATGCTTAGAAACAAGTCCTGGGGATCATACTTTCACTACTGAACACTCTCAACAATAATAACGTAATCTTCTGTCGGATAACAAACACCAATCATTGCGTAGGGCTGCAAAAAACACTCCTTAGAGTTCGCATTTTCCCATCTAGGTAATCCCCACGCTATCACCATGATACCTAGATGGTTCTAGACAAACACGACAATTTCATAGGGTCATCAACACAAAATATAAATATCATGCTAAACCACACGATGCACATATTGTCACCTTTACACCGTGATCGAAGTGTCTACGAAGATCTCATAACAAAACCATTTGAGTATCATAACAGATGAAGAGTAACATCTACTTATTCAACTAGATTACAAAACTCATTACCACATAAAGATCACACCATGGGAGACAGGGGTGGAGCTGGGCATGGTGCTACAGGTGTTGTAGCACCGGTCTAGCCAATTACATCACAACACTAATTATCCAATGATTAGGAAAAATAGAGGGATTTAGCTTTAGCACCGCTCGGCCCAAACTAGCACCACTTGGCCCAAACTAGCATATGTTCAAGCGATCGTATCCAGAAGGCCACACTGTGTCGCACGTACCTAGCCACGTAGGATAGCAGATAGCTAGTTTGCTAAGGGCTTTGATCACGGTTTCCAGGTTTCAGCCGTCGCTACTCTCCGTCCCGCACACGACCACACGTCCCTGCACACGTCTCCTTTCAATCGCATCGACAGGCCGCAGGGCGCAGGCGGGCGGCGGCACTCGGCAGGACGCGACGGGCCACACGCGACAAGTCTCAGACGTGCGACGGCACGCCGTCCTCTCCGGTCTCCACGGCTAAAAGTATCCAATCTCTCTACGTACTCGTCTGTATTCCGTTCATGTGTTCTGGTTATATTGTGTTAATTAATTTTGTCAATTGCTAGGATGGACAAATTTGTTGTAAGAAAAGATGCCTCTACCTCTAGTCATAATTTGGAAACACAAAAGCGAGTACACATTGAACTTGATATGGATGATATTGTTGCTAATCGGGCCTTCGAAAACCAATTTGTGAGTTTGATAAGGAGATTAGAGATCAAGCTAAGAGAGCCTATTTGTCTATGGGTCCATGTCAACCACGTGGCCATGCTTTTCCACAGAAATTGCAAGGCGGACAGATGAGAGGATTTATAAAAACATGGTTTGATAGATTTGATTGGCTAGAACATAGTGTGCAGAAAGATGCGGCTTATTTTTTTTATTGTTATCTCTTCAAACCTGAAAGGATTGGCAATTGGGAAAATGATATATTCACTAAAGATGGTTATGTTAATTGGAGACGAGGAATTGAAACTTTCAATAATCATGTTGGAGGACCTGATAGTGCTCACAACAAGGCAAGAAAGCGTGCTGCTGATTTTAAAAATCAGAGACAAAGTGTGGCATATGTGTGGTCTGAGACAAGCGCGGAAAAGGAGATGAAATATAAAGCTCGCTTGATTATTGTTTTAGGTATTGTGAGGTTTCTTCTTTTGCAAGCTCTTGCTTTTCGTGGGCATGATGAGTCCAAAAGTTCTAGAAATAAGGGAATCTTTCTTGAGATGTTGGAATGGTACAAAGAAAAAGATCCCAAAGTTGCAAGTGTTCTTGGTGTAAATGCCCCCAAGAATTGTCAAATGATTTCTCCTAATATACAAAAAGATTTAGTGAAGGCATGTGCACATGAGACAAGGAATGTAATTCTTTCTGAGTTGAAAGGGCGCCTTTTCGCGGTGCTTGTTGTTGAGTCTCGTGATATATCAATAAAAGAGCAAATGGCTATGATTTTCAGGTATGTTCCAACCTTCCTATTGATCTTTCAGTTCATTGTTGTTATAAAATGCCACTATAATAAAACAAAAAATTCATGTAGGTATGTCAATGGAAAAGGTGAAGTGATTGAAAGGTTTCTTGGAATTAAGCATGTTTATGATACTACATCATCTTCGCTTAATTGCGAGGGCAAGGATATGATGGAGCCTGCAACATGAGAGGTCAGTTTCATGGGTTGCAAAGACGCATATTGGACGAAAATCCATATGCCTTTTATATACACTGTTTTGCTCATCAACTGCAACTAGTGGTTGTTTCTGTTGCCAAGTGTTGTACTTCCGTTGAGGATTTCTTCAATTATTGCAATCTGCTTGTCACCACTGTTGGAGCTTCTTGTAAGAGAAAGTATCAACTTCTCCAAGACCACCATGACAAACTTGTGGAGCTATTAGAAAACGGTGAATTTTTTCCAGGTAGAGGGAAAAACCAAGCCACAAGTCTTGCAAGGCCTGGTGACACGCGGTGGGATACACATCACAAAACTCTAGTTCGTCTTCAACTAATGTGGACCTCCGTATTAGAGTTATTGGAAAATATTTGTGAAGATGGAGAGAGCGAGCAAAAAACTAAAGCATCAGGTTTGATAGAGAGGATGGAAAACTTTGAATTTGTTCTTATAATGCATCTTATGATTAGAGTGTTGGGGAAGACCCAAGAATTGTCACAATGCTTACAAAGAAAAATCATAATATTGTTCGTGCTATTGGGTTGATTGGATCAGTTTAAAAAAATATGAATGACATGAGGGCAAGTGGCATGGATGAGAATTTGAAGAAGTGAAGATCTTTTGTGTTAGTAGGAATATTATTATGCCAAATATGAATGATACAATACCAATCAGAGGTCGTTCAAGGGGTCGTGGAGCAAAGTTAGTAAGTTACTATCATCATTTTCATCATGGCATTTTCAATGTTGTCCTTGATCAGATTCTAGTTGAGTTAAACCACTGCTTTGCTGAAAAATCAACTCAGTTGTTGAGATGTATTGCTTGTCTTGATCCTAAAAATTCTTTTGCCAACTTTGATGGAGACAAACTAATTGAACTTGCCAAGATTTATGCTGCTGATTTATCAGAATATGAGTGTGTTACTTTAAGGGATCAACTTGCCACATTTGTTGTTGACGTGAGAACTGATGAAGAGTTCTCAAGGTGTAGTGATCTTGGTAATCTTGCTGTCAAAATGGTTCAAACGGATAGACACACATGCTACACATTGGTGTATCGCCTTATTGAGCTTGCTTTGATATTGCCAGTCGCCACTGCAACAGTTGAGCGGGCTTTCTCAGCTATGAATATTATCAAGACCGAGTTGAGGAATAAGATGAATGATGAATGGGTAGATCATAGCATGGTTTGTTACATTGAGAGAGGCATTTTTGCGGAAATTGAAGATGAGATCATTTTGCGTCGTTCCATGGTTACAATAATCGTTCATGCCAATTACCCAAAGTCATTAATAGGACTTAGCGAGTTGCTCGTATGTTATTTATTATTGAATGAATTCAGATTCAATATCATTTCATATTCATATCTTTAATGTTTGTTCTACATATATACAGATTACTTACTCAAGCCGGTGATACACGAATCATGGTGGTGATGTTTTAGCTGAAGAGATTATGCCATGATGGTATTTCTAGATATGATGCAATAATTTTCTCATGAGATACTCAAATAGTTTGTTTATGTCTGTGTCTGCCGTATCAATATACTTTGACTATGGTGAATTTTGGTTGCAATCTAGTAGATTTTTTTTTGCTTGTGTCATCAGTTAGCACCCCCTCTTTGCGTTTCCGTCTCCGCCACTGATGGGAGAGAGAGATGAAACACATAGCTACCGGTAGAGCCATCAGCCCCAAGGGTGAACTACTCCCTCCTCATCATAGGAGACAGCAACAACGATGAACATAGCGGTGGAGTCGATGGAGATGGCTCCGGGGGCACTTCCCCGTCCCGGTAGGGTGCCGGAATAGAGATTTCTGTCCCCCGGAACTTGTCGGCGGCGGCGGATCTACATAACTTTTTGTGGAAGGGGGCCGATTTATTTAGGGTTTATGCATCAAGATAACTATATAGATGAAATGGCAACGTCGATGGGTGTCCAAGGGGCCCACACCACCTGGTGGCATGGCCAGGGGGACTCGCTCCACCCTATGGTGTGGCCACCCTGTGCCCCCCTCCAGGTCTCCTTTGGACTCCGTTGACGTGTAGGGAATTCTAAGACTTTTGGCTTTTGTTTCGTCCAATCCCGAGAATATTTTATTTCCATAACAAATTTTTTGAAATAAAAAACAACAGAAAACATGAACTGACTCAGTGGCATCTTGTCAATAGGTTAGTTCATGAAAACGTCCGGAAAACGAAGGAAAACATTTGAAAACATAAAGGTATTGGATAGAAAAACAAGCATGGTGCATCAAAAATTATAGATACGTTTGAGACATATCAGCGGTTGCGTAACTTGCATTGATTTTTTAATTCCCGTACACGCAGCCGAATAGAAAAGTGCCCTTAATGAAAGTTTCTTGGTTTGATCCGATGGAGTCAACTCCGCCCGGTAAGGTCATCGGTACGGTCAGTTCCAACCGTACCGGTGGTCGTTAAACCTTCTAAAACTTGTCTTCACGAGATGGTTTGCTTGGTCAACTTCCAATCAACCTATTATCCTCATAAAATGCTTGATATTCATGATTTTTATGTCCATAACTGCAAGCAAATAATTCATAAGGAAATTTGCAAATAAATTTTATTTTGCACGCAACAGTCTACATACGCACTGCCACACCTCCATCTCCATGGCAATTTAGGGATCTTGGAAAATGGAGGTAACAACATCATCCATGCTACAACTCGAGCCCCGTCATTGCCGGTTTGAGAGGAGGGGGTAGCTGGCCTTGGCTTCCGCCGCCAAATTATAGAGTTCGGTTTTGAATGGACGGGTAAGAGTATATGAACATGAAAGGGATGGTAGAGTTTGTCTCAATATAATAGAGATGGTAGCAGGGGTTGTTCGTCGAAGGGGAGTTACCTGATTTATTTTTCCAATGTCATGTTCCGTGGACCGAAGTTGGGGGTGGGGTCATTCGCGTCACAGGCGAGACGTCACCCGTGGTTACAAAGAATTTGGTACACTGTTCAAATTGATGATCCAGATTACTCGTATCCAAGATCCAACGGCCGATAACCGTCATGTTGGCAGTGGCCTGAGGAGCTAGGTCATGCTCCTGGATTACTTTTTCGGAGGGATTTATTAATTACTAGATCATGCAGGCGCACGTTGCCGCGCCCGTCTATTAGGATTATAGAATGTCGTGAATATATGAGTATATTTTGAACTCAACAGGGAAGTTCGATATATTCAAATTTAGGTACCAATCTGAAGTGTATTTTGTAATAGCGTGCATTTCCATGATTGATCCATTTTTTACAACAGAATGTTGGAAATTCGTGCAAATATATGGAAATGAAACATGAAATTTAATTTGCATCAATTGGCTCATACTAATTAGTAATTGATAACTGGTCCACATCATAGCCGCCTCTTGAAGAAAAAAAAAATGAATATATAGAAATTTGTACAATCCATATATATTTAATGAAATATGTACAACAAACCTATAGTTCATCGACATGTATAGAAGCACAAAAATCAATGCACTGAAATGGAAATATTTAAATTAATCATGAGATAACATATAACAATAATAAGAATTAAAGTAGAAGAGAACAGTTGGGTCACAAGGAGTACCTTATTGTAATGTTCAGTTCAGTGGAGTGAAGGACGAGGAAAATTATCACTTGAAAGAAAGTGCCAATCAAGTGAATTCTTTCCCATATCAAATTAGGATGAACTAACAAATGACATGTTCCTCTTCATTGCCTAATTAAAAATATTTTGCTCTGAGTCGGATGATCTTCAAACTCATACTACGCAGTATTTCGTAGATTTAACCTGCGCACAATGTCATTCATTCTCAACATAAAATTAATGAACTTTGGATAATATTTCTGCGCCGTACACGATTTGAACCAAAATTGATTATACCATTATATGGGACCAAGCTATGGATCTATATTAAGACGTAGTCCGCACAACCAAACGATATTCAAGGATGATCTACATAGGCTATCCAAATCTATCATCCGTGAAGGTTAAGCTTAGCAACTTTGATCAATTGCAGAACTATAATTCTTCATAAGACTTTTTTGTTTTTATTTGACAATGAAACTATCCCACATTTTGATAAGTAATACATGTATAAATTATTATTTATTTATGGACTGCTCTTGTGGTGTAGATACTACTAGCCACATATTGACAATCCTTCTCCCTGCTTCTACTCGGTAATACATGTGTAGGTACATACAATGAGACCTTGGCCGTTCCTACACCTTATGTATGTGAGGTACTACTCGCCACCGTGACATGAATTATGTTGAGCTGCGTCCTTGTGGTGTCCCCTCCTACTCCATGGCCCTCTGCTTTCCCAGCTCAGACAACATGATCCTGCACCAAAGAAAATTGCAAGTTATAAATCATATGTTTGGATTTTGCTAATCACATCATGAATTAGTTTACCTTTCCTATGGAAAAGAAACATGCTGCCATTTAGTGTTTCCAAGAACCACCTCAAGTATAGTTCATGTGTGCCCTTTTTTTAGGATTCGCCGGTGGCATTCAAATGTGCACCGAAGCAATGCTGGCCTAGCATCACGGCTCTCCTTTGTAATTTATAATAGATGTTCGTGCATAAAGAAGACATTTGCATCATCCCGTAACAGCTCATCCTTGGGCAAAGAAATAAACTGCAGCTCATCCACATACCCAACTTCGGATTAGCTGTTACTTGATACAAGTTCGGAAACATGGCACAGAAAACAGCCGCAGAGAAATTGCAGAGAACTCAAACAGTAATCCCAAGAAAAACCTAAGAACCATTACGATATGATAACCAAGGAAATCTGAATCAATTTGAGCACTACTTGCATAATTCCAAGAAAAATATAACCACCATTATGATGTGATAACTAAGGAAATCTGAATCAAGTTGAAAACTGCATACATTTGTCAAACCGCCATGCATGAAACAAACTCCTCCATCTAAACACTACATTCAGCGGGTAAAAATAAGTCCTATATGTCCTTTTACAAATTATGCTACAAAAAAGAGAAAATATGTTACCAGGGAAGAATGCATTATGTAGTGGCTAACAAAGTTTTCCTCGGCAATCCAATGATTTGCTTGGTCCATGTGGCAAACATGATGAATTCAGCTTCCGCTGACAGATCGGCACTTAGAACTCAGATTTTGTATATGGGAATGAAAATTGGACAATGCCTAGTTTAGAAAGTAAAGGGTATATTGTGATTAGCCTTGGCGTATCTAACGACTGAGGTATTGTTACATCTGATTTTGGCAAGGAACCACCAATGTTCAGTAGCAAGACTCATTCTTTTTAGAAATATCAGGGTTGATACAAGTCATCGCAGTTTCAATGTAGCTTAATGTTGGACTTCCAATATTATTTTGTACGTGTCAGCACGTATCAAATAGAATAGTATATATAAGGTGATACACAGGAAGTTCCATACCTAGCTAGCTTTTTATCAGAGTGCCAATAAGAAGTATTGTGATGGTCAGTTTCTAAGCAAGGTTGTACATATTATCAGCCTAAAAGGAAATTGCATTGGTCCCCCATATAGCACGTGACATCCAATAATATTTCCACTGAACAATGTATCAATAAATCATTAGGAATGGATACAAGATGTGGATATTATGTTTGACAAATTAGATATATGGCTCACATAATCTTTATTTGGAGATTCCTCTTGTGCTCGAGCACGCAAACAAAACCTCTGGAGATCATTCAAGAAACTATTCCAATAACACCCGCAGCTGCGAAAAAAATGAAAATTGATAGTACAACATCAAAAGACATTTGGCAAAGTGATGATTGTGCAAGAAGTTAAGTACAATTGACTTGCCTAGAAACTTGTCTGTTCTTTCAATCGGAGAGTGCAAATCACTAAAATCTTATAGGCAACCAATAGGCATCATGTTGTACTTCCAAATCTGTCCATAGATTCGCTTAATCACGAAACTCCATGTTTTTCGACGACTTCACAAAGAAATCGTTGATAAGGCAAAGATTCCCTCCATGAGCTTTTCCCTCAACTTTGCTGCACGGGCTGCAAGAATTTCATCTCACATCATGCTACCCTTAGAAATTCAGTACTAAGTACATGGATTTTTTTTGTATAATTAGCAAAAAAAAAACCTAACGAATATTCAATTACCTGCTCGCCTGATGCGTCGACCTTGCTCGTCAGGAGGTCCGATGGGAGATACAAGGTGTGGGCAGCGGCGGAGGGCGTCTAGGCCAGGAGGAGAAGCGCGAACGCTGGCCAACGCGAGGGGCGGCACTTCGACAAGCCGGTAGGGATGGGGATGGGGGGAGACGATCCCCATCATCATGGCACTCCTCTATAGATCCTCTCCCCGCCTGTGATGCCGTCGTGGTGATGGCAGGCTCGCCGGGGTGGGGTGCCAGTCTGTCGCACCCGGACTTCTAGAGGATACTCACAGTCCGCTAAATAGTATAACAAATAGCTTACGGCACCCGCATCTCAATATGAGCAGGCCAACACGTAAACGTGTGACAACCATTCTCTACTATCCATCGTCTGCGCAAACAATCCCATAGAAATCAGGACACTTCCGTTGACGTACTTCATAACATACACACATGGTACGTCAACGACATTAGAACAACTGATATCACAACATATCTCTAAGACACAAAAGATTGAAATAAGTTGCAAATAGCTCTCACTAGAGCAGAGATAGCAAATACAATCATCCAGAGGACATATGTCCCAACAATTCATCATTACAACACAGCGGAAGCATCCAAAGTGTCTGAGTACAGACAAGATCCAAATAGGCCTAAGAGGCCGGAAACGAAAAGACGGAGCCCATCCACGATGTCTCGAATCCTGCCCAGGTCCGCTATCTACTCGTCAGAAGCCTCGTCATACTCCACGTAGTAGCCACCATGGGGATCCTCGGAAACGTAGTCTGCGGAAACCACAGCCCCAACGGGATCAGTACATAAACATACTGGCAAGCAAGACTCACAAGATACCATAGTGTACCCGGCAACACCAAGTACAGATGCTTTGGGTTCAACGGAAGAATAGGTGATACAAAAGTGCGGCAGCAGGCTGCTCTAACCAACTACAGAAACATGCTATAACTTCCGGCTAACAGAAAGGAGATAAGATAGCGTATCGTAACCAACTACTACCAACTCCAAACAAACCCATCCTGGATCTCGCCCCTTATCCAAAGAAGCAATCCGAGGATAACTCACACAGTTGGATTAATGATGGTTCAAGTTATGGTGCCAATAAGATCTATTACTAGTCAATTTATCATTAGTTAGGTGTAAGTTGTTCTGAGTACTTGTTAGCCAGTACTTTCACCAAGTCATCCATAACCGCGGAAAACACGGCTTCTCGAGAAGATTTAACCCTGCAGGGTGCACCAATTTGGCCGTACACGTAAGAATATCCCGCCAGACGGGAATCAAACCCACCAAGCGGGGCACTCAACACAACTCAACTCTTCTTCGCATCAAGCCCAAAGAACCACGTGCTGTGCGTGCGCGGCTAATCGAGCCCCCACGAAGAAAAGGGGGACCCTCATAGCACTAGAAGATCACGCCGCCCTAAATGCCGACTACAAAAGTTCCACCCTGGCCTCGGGTTCGTATCTGCATATACGTGCATCAAATGGAAAGCCCGAACTAAGTGTGGCGATTTGGACGAGATGCGTATCGAATCAAATTGAGGGGGGCGCCCATACACGCTTCCCACGTGCGGTTAGTGCGCTCATCATGGATCAGTAGACAAGACCCTTTTCCTAATTAGGGTCGACGCTAGCAGGCCTCAAAACCATATCGGGCCTCCTGTCGGTGCCTTATCATCAAATGAGCATTACCTCAAACATTAACAGGTTGATTGTTTAAACATCGAGCCCCAGAACATAATGGATATGGTAACAGAAATAACGGACAGCAGACTCGAGCATAAACAACCCTAAGCATGCTAGTAAGACACAGGCAACAAGCAACAAGGTCATAGATGTGGAGGTGAGGCTATATCAGGTATACAGGATAACCTGTGATAGGATCGGAACACAAGCAACGATTCATAAGGCTAGCAGAATAGACAACGGAAAGTATCGGTATCCAATGTGGAAAGGAACACAATGGTTCATGTGAGTGAATACTTGCCTGCAAACTCAGCAGCCTGGTACTGAGCTAACTCCTCAGAAGGGGTGTCGTAAACCTCGTCTGTCTCAGCGTCGTCGTCTATTCGAGAAAAAGCAAACAAACAACACAGAGAGACAAACAATCAATAACATGGCATAATGCACAATCATGGGATGATGCATGACAATTTAATTGATGCATCAAAGGTAAGCTAGTTGACATGGTAACAATAATTAAATGGACCCATATGCAATTGGGGTTGCATGTGGAAAGCCCATGAATTAAGGTTGAAATAATTGTTCTACAACTAACCAACAGGTGAAAGTGGATTAGCATGATGCATGGATGAGGAATACAAAAAGAAAACAACAATAGATCCAATTTGAAATAAAGTTTACCAAGTTTGGAATTTTATTTATTAAGTTATGAAAATTTGCTTCTTAAAGGTGTTACACAAGCATTTGTTGTTTTCACCAATTTTAATTGTTCAAAATAAATAACAAAATTCATAATTGGAAAGAACACAAAATTTTAGGTGGAATACATGTTTCATTTGTTGAAAAAGGAATTAAAATGAATTAATTATGAATTAAACAAGTTTGAACAAGATTTAAATGAATTTAATTCAAGTATGAATTTATTTGAATTTTTATTTGTTCAAAACATTTAATAAAATTCATATTTGGAAGGTTTATACTTTTCTGGTTTGAAAACATATTTTATATGTTCAAAAAGAATTTTATTTGACCAAGTTATGAATTTAGCAATTTTAAATGGTTTAAACAAGGTTTAAATTATTTAACCAATTTTAATTATTCAAAACATGAAACAAAGTTTATATTTGAAAAGGTGGTTCAATTTGACATGGAAAACATATTTTATATGTGACATTTGAAATAAGTTTGAATTGGTTATGAATTTAATTAAATTTGAAATGATTTGTTTGAATTTGAATTTTGAAAACATTTGAAATGTTCAAAACAGAAAACAAATGATTTAAAAATGTAGAGAATTAAATTTTGGTTCAGGATACATGTTTTATTTATTTTATTTGAAGTTGAAATTTAAAAGTTATTTGTATTTTGAAATTGGGGGTTGTTCTGCAATTTTTTAAAACATTTAGAGTTGGTCCAGGGACTTAACTGCGAAAAAAATATCACAGAGAGGCCCCTGGGGCTTACGTGGCCTTCACTACCACTGGCTGGTGGGCCTGCCAGCCAGCGTGGCAAGGCAAAAATATGGGGGAAAATCCCGCGGAGGCGAGGGCTCGATCCCTCGACCTCGGGCGCGAGCGCACGGGGGCGTTACCACTGCGGTGTGTTGCCGTTCGTTGTCAGGTAAGGTGCAAGGGGGGTATGACCTTCACTTAGCTCAGTTAACTGAAACTGACGAGTTCAGTTTCTGAACTTTGACAGAGGAGCACGGCCGCCGACGGCGAGCTGCTGCTGCGTGCGCGTTGCTGCTCTTCCGTGGTGCGTGTGCTGCGTGCAGTGGCCGTGTGCACTCGTGCAGAGAGTAGAAAGAGAGGGGAAGGTGACAGAGGGGAAGCTCACCCTCGATGTAGCCGTGGCAGAGGCTCGGGCTCGACGGCGGCGGCGTTCCAGTTGCTCCCCGAGGCTGCCGTGGTGTCGAGGAGGTCGAGGAAGCGACGGGGGATTCGTTCCCGTGGCTAGCCCGAGGAGAGGAGAAGCATGGCGGCGGCAATCGTCGAGGTTTCAGACGGTGGTGGTGCGGTGGGGTTCAGAGATGAACAGAGGTGGGTGGAGAGAAGGAAATCGACGGTGCGGCGGTGAGAGGGAGAGAGGAGGGAGGACTAGGGCTAGGGAAGAGGGAGCTCGTGGCCTAGGGTTATATGGAGGAGGGGAGGAGCTCGTGGCCGTCTGCTCCTCTCTGCTGTCGACGTGGGTGTTGCGGATGGACGCCGTACAGAGGTAGGTGACGATAGCGAAGAGGTAAGCAGGCCGTGGGCTGGGCCTGCTGCCCACTGGCCTGCGTTTTTCCTTTTTACTTTTATTTTTTTGATTCTGTTTCTTTTTTTTTTGCAGAAAAGAAAAAGTGAGAAAAAGGAAAGGTTTTGGGGTTAGAAAATTTTAGGAAAATTTGTATTGATTAAATATTGTAACAGCAACAAGTACAAACTTTGGTTTTCCAAAAATTTGAAATTAGTTGCTGTTTGCAATTTATTTGCATTTGATTAATTTTTTTTTGGTATTAATTGATTAAATGAAAAGAACAATTTAGAAGTTTGTAATTTCAAGTGTAATGGTAACAAATGATAGATTTGTTTTTGTAATTTTCATAATGGTTGCTGTTTGGAAATTTAATTGAATTTGACTGAATTTGAGATTAATTGAATAATTAAAGAGAACACTTTAATGGTTTGAACTTTCTATTTTAATGGAAACAAAAGATTGGATTGTTTTGTAATTTTTATTTGAAAAAATTGTAACATAACAAGTATGAAACAAAATTTGAATTTTGGTTTGGAAATTCAAATGGAAAACAAAGGAAAACAGCTGAAAAACAAAGAAAAACAAATGCAAAAACAAATGCACTGATGATGTCATGATGCAAAACATAAATAAAACAAGAAAACAAACATTCTAGGGGTTGTTTTCATACTTGGGATGTTACAAAACGCCCCCCTTGAAGGAATCGCGCCCCGAGATTCCTACTGAGAAGAGAAAAGGTCCGGATACTTCTTGCGAAGATCCTCTTCGGTCTCCCACGTTGCCTCTTTATTGGAATGATGGGACCACTGCACTTTCAAGAACTTTGTGCTCTTGTTGCGAGTCTTACGCTCGGTCTCATCGAGAATACGAATAGGGTGCTCCTCATAAGAGAGATCTTCTTGCAGTTCAATGGAATCATGATCAACTGCACGACCTGGGTCTTTGAAGCACCTCTTGAGCTGTGACACGTGAAACACATCGTGCACCTTGGATAGTTTTTCTGGAAGTTCAAGACGATAGGCATTTTCTGCACGCCTTGAGAGAATGTTGAAAGGACCAATGTATCTCGGTGCTAGCTTTCCTTTCACACCAAAACGATGAGTGCCTCTGAGGGGAGTTACACGGAGGTATGCTTTGTCACCAGGTGCATAGATCATATCCATGTGCTTGCTGTCATAGTAGCTTTTCTGACGAGACTGAGCAATCTTGAGATTGTCACGAATGATACGAACTTTCTCTTCGGCTTCCTTAACAATGTCAGGGCCTAAGAGTGAACGTTCACCAGCTCCAGACCAATTGATTGGACTCCTGCATCTGCGGCCATAGAGAGCTTCAAATGGTGCCATGCCTAGGCTTGCCTGGAAGCTGTTGTTGTAGGAGAATTCAGCATATGGAAGGCATTCCTCCCATTTCATGCCAAAGGAGATACCACATGCTCTGAGCATATCCTCGAGAATCTGATTGACTCTTTCGACTTGCCCTTGAGACTGAGGGTGATAAGTTGTGCTGAACAGAAGTTTGGTGCGCAATGCCTCTTGAAAGCTTTTCCAGAAATGAGAAGTGAAGATGCTTCCACGATCTGAGCTTATTTCCAATGGAACACCATGAAGAGGAACAATCTTTGTTGTGTAGAGCTCTGCTAACTGGCTAGCTGAGATTGTTTCTTTGACAGCAAAGAAGTGAGCTACTTTAGTGAGACGATCAATGACAACGAAGATTGCATCGTTGCCCCTCTTAGACTTTGGAAAACCAGTGACGAAGTCCATTTCAATCATGTCCCACTTCCACTCAGGGATTTTTAGAGGTTGGAGAAGACCGGCCGTTTTCTGATGAACTGCCTTAACACGTTGACAAACGTCGCATTCAGAAACGTATTGAGCAATTTCACGTTTCATGCCAGGCCACCAATACAGTGTCTTGAGATCCTGGTACATCTTTGTACTTCCAGGGTGTATGGAGAGAGGAGTTTCATGAGCCTCCTTGAGAATGACATCTTTGAGACTTTGAACTTGAGGAACTGCAATGCGTCCTTCGAAGAACACAGTTCCCTTGTCATCAATTGCGAAGGACTTAAATTTCTCCTTGCCTTCTTTGATGTGTTCTACCATCTTCTTGATTTCAGCATCACGAAGTTGTTCAGAACGAATCTTGTCCTCGAGAGTTGGACTGGCTGTCAAGTTTGCAAGATAGCCTTGAGGAACAAGACCAAGGTTCAGCTTCTGGAATTCTTCATGAAGTGGAGGTTGGCTTTCCATGATCATGAGATTATTGCAATACGACTTGCGACTGAGAGCATCGGCCATAACATTAGCCTTGCCTGGAGTGTAAGAAATGGTAAGATCAAAGTCCTTAATCTTTTCAATCCATCTCCTTTGCCTGAGGTTTAGATCTGGTTGAGTGAAGATGTATTTCAGACTCTTATGATCGGAAAAGATTTCAGTGCGATTACCCAACAAGTATTGTCTCCATTTCTTGAGGGCAAACACCACTGCTGCAAGTTCAAGGTCATGAGTGGGATAATTGAGCTCATGTGCGTTCAACTGACGTGAAGCATAAGCCACAACTTGACGTTCTTGCATAAGAACTGCACCTAGACCTTGGAGAGAAGCGTCACAGAATATCTGGAAAGTTTTGGAAGGATCTGGGCCAACCAGAACTGGTGTAGAAGTGACTTTAGTCTTCAGGAGATTGAAACTTTCATCACATTGTGGAGACCAAACGAACTTCTTGTCCTTCTTTGTGAGATCAGTGAGAGGTTTAGCAATCTTGCAAAAGTTTTGGACGAAATGAAGGCAATAGCTAGCCAAGCCAAGAAAACTTCTTACTTGCTTCACCGTCTTTGGAGGTTTCCAATCAACAATTGCTTTAACCTTTTCTGGATCAATGGCTATGCCCTTGGCTGAGATGACATGACCAAGGTAAGCAACTTCTGGAATCCAGAACTCACATTTGGAGAACTTGGCATATAGACGATGCTCGCGAAGTTTCATGAGAGTGAGACGAAGATGTTCTTCATGCTCTTCCTCGGATTTTGAGTAGACAAGAATGTCATCGAGATATACCACAACGAACTTGTCGAGGTATTCATGGAAGACAGAATTCATGAGTCGAGAGAAAGTCGCCGGTGCATTGGTGAGACCAAAGGACATGACGGTGAATTCATATAGACCGTAGCGAGTGGTGAAGGCTTGTAACACCTGGGGTGTTACCTGTTTGTTTTGCTTGCATCATATGCATCACATGAGCATTGCATTCTGTTTTTCAAAACAAATCAAATTCAAAACAATTTAAACTTTCCCCCCCTGCTCAAAATTTCCAATTTCAAAATGTCAAACTAAACCACTCAATTGTTTTTTCACTGGTTGAATTTGTTTTAATCAACTTGCTTGTTAATAAAATTTTCCCTGTTATTAAAACCCTAATGGCAAATTCAAAACTCCAAATCAAATCAATCCAACTCATCATATTTAAATATGGGTTTAAAGATTAAAATTTGGCAAACAAACTAATTTCAATAATGTTTGTATCATTGCTTGTTGCTTATTAAATAAAATTTGTTATTTCCAAAATTCCCAAATCAAAACATTATTTGAAATTCACCTAACCACTTGAAAATCAAACTAATATTACCAATCTTGAAAAATCAATAACCAAACTTGCCTCTAATTATTGTTTTGCAAATTAATAAACTTTAATTATCAACTAAACACCCTCACACCCTATTTGACAATTTTAACTAAACAACTTTAAATCATTTAGAATTTCAATCTTGTGAAAAATAGGTTGACATTGCTTAAGTTCCTGTTTTTGAAAAGTATCACAAATAATTATAAAAGATTAAACCCCAAACCTTTTCTATTCATCTCTCTCTCTTTCTTTTCATTACAAAAAAAGGGGGAAAAAGGGAAAATAGCAAAGGAGAGAGGCAAGCCCACCCTTTCCCTTTTTCTTCCCAAGCCCAACCCCATCCTCTTTTCTCCCCAGCCCATTATCTTTCTGGCCCACCCCTTTTCTCTGTCGTCTTCTTCAACTCGACGTCAGCTTCTGTACGAACAGAAGGAACACCACCCGATCTCTCCCCCCCTCTCCGATGAAGAGCCGTACTAGGCTACCCACTCCTTAAAACCACCTTCCCCCTCTGTAACCCTAGCGCCTCCATCTCCCTAACCCTAGCGCCGCGGCGCCTTCCTGTTCCTCTGCACCATCGTCCCCTCTGCATCTTCTTCTGAACCCTGCCGACCTCCACCGTCTGCCGTCAGGCGTTGCTCCCTCCCGACCACCACCGACACCTCGAGGAGGCACCGTGGCCGGGAATGGAGTCGTGGAGACTCCGTCCATCCCCTCGTCCCCTCGGCTGGTGCTGGAAGCGTCCGTGGTGGCCGCGCCATCGACGGGAAGCCTCCTGCTGCGCCACCGTCGCCTTCATCGCCAACGATGATCGAAGCCTGCCCTCGCCCGCCCGCGTCGACTGCCGCGGTGAGCACCACCCATCTACCTCTATTCCCTTCCTCGTGCTCTGCAAAGCCGCCTTCGTGCGCTGTCCGCATGCCTCCGGCGATCGCCGTTCTGGTTTACCGTCAGGTACAGCAGGGAAACTCATTGTCGAGTTTCAGTTATCATGCGAGGTGCTGAATATTTCTTCAGTCAGACCCGCTTCCTACCACGAACGCCTGAACACCGTACTGGTCCTGTCCCCTTGCGCGCAGCGGGCGCTCCCGGGTTCGATACCCCTTCACCGCGCGGAAGAGACCACCCTTTTGCGCTATTTTCTTACCGCACAATCTCTGGCCCCACTTGCCAGCGCCTCAGTGTGCAGGCGTGGCATCCGCACGCCTCGCCAGCGCCACGCGGGCGCGGGCCCCGCGCGTCAGCCAGCGGGGTTAACCCAAGCAGCGGTAAGAGATGCCCAGATCCAGATCTGGATCTGGATTTTCGCATCTGGGCCCCTGGGTTTTTCTGTTTTGCACCGGAGCCCATCTCTACTGTTTTCCCTCACAACCACATCCCTGCCCTTTTGCAAAATAAACCCTAACACTTCTTTGCTCATAACTTTCAAACCACAAACCCAAATGACACAAATTTTATATGTATCCCACTCCAAATTTCCTGTACTTTTCAAATATGCAATTTGTTTTCTGTTTTGAATTTTCAAAAATGCAATTCAAATTTGAATTCAAATAATTTAATTGTAATTTGCAACAATTCATAATTAATTCATACTAATTCCAAATAAGGCAAATAAAATATGTTTTCCATACCATTTTGAATAACCTTTTCAAATATAAATTTTGTTTCATGGTTTGAATAATTTAAATTGCCTAAATAATTTAATACTTGTTTAATTCATTTAAATTTGATAAAATCATAACTTGCTCAAAATAAAATAATTTTGAACATGCAAAATATGTTTTCAAACCATCAAAGTGTGAACTTTTCAAATGTGAGTTTGAAATTATGTTTTGAATAAATAAAATTCAAATAATATTCAAACTTGTTTTAAATTCAATTAAAACCTGTTTAATATTGTTTAATTCATAATTAAATTATCCTAATTCCAATTTCAATATTTGAAACATGTAATCCAACTGAAATTTGATGTTCTTTTCAAATATCAACTTTGTCAATTGTTTTGAACACTTTAACTTGATGAAAACAACAATTGCTTGTGTGACATGTTTAAGTAACCAAACTTTCCAAACTTAACAAATATTTTCGCCACTTGTTAAATTCCTTTTCACTTGCCTCTATTATTGTTATTCATTGTTATTTTGTTGTTTTCCTCATCCATGCATCATGCTAATCCACCTTCACCTGTTGATTAGTTGGAAAACAAATAATCTAACCATAATTCATGGGTTGTTCATATGCAACTCAAATTGCATATGGGTCCATTTAAATTTGTTTATCTTGTCAACTAGTTTACCTTGATGCATCTTTAACTTGTCATGCATCCATATCTTGATCATGCTGGATCTTTTGCCGTAGTAGTAATTGTTGCATCCGGTGTTTGTTCGAGGTTCGTTGCTTCTTCCCGGATAGGACGCTGAGATGATGTGAGCAACGACAAGTTCTGCTACCTTGCGGGATCTCAGGCAAGTATACTCACTTGCTGCCATATGGCTGCCTTTCATCACTTGTTACCGATTCTTTCCGTTGTTCTTTTCTGCTAGCCTTAGTAGTAGTTGTTTCTATTACGAACCCATCACATGAATCCCTTAACCTTGATATTGCCTCACCTCCACTCCTATCACCCCTTTGGTTGAGCCAGTGTCTTACTAGCATGCTTAGGTTGTTTTGCTCGAGTCTGTTACCCGTTACTTTCCGTTACTAGATTACTTTTATTGTTCTGGGGGCTCGATGTTAATCAATCAACCTGTTATTAATAATATGCTGATAAGGCACCGGCAGGAGGCCCTAAGTGGTTTTGAGGCCTGCTAGTGTCGACCCTAATAGGAAAAGGGTCTTGTCTACTGATCCATGATGTGCGTGCTCACCGCATCCGGGTGGTAGTATGGGACCCCCCTCGACTTAGACCTGATCTGCAGCTTGTCCGAAGAGCCACACTTAGTTCGGGTGTTCCATTTGCTCCTTTGCATAATGGGCGGATCCCCCATGGTTACTTATGATGATGATGCATATAGGGCGAGGCCTGTAGTGCCGGGGTGTTGTGTCCTGCGGGAGTTTTGCACACCTGCGCTGAGTATTCGGCTGCGTGGCTGGGACCTTATAGCTCCGTGGCTCCTAGGATGGGTTGTAGAGATGGTTTGGGTCGTGTCAAGCCAACCTGAGTTTTAGTTGGTGGCTTGAGTGTGTACGGGTACTGGAGCACACCCTGCAGGGATAAATCTTCTCGAGAAGCCGTGTTGTCCGCGGTTATGTGACGACTTGGTGAAAGTACTGGCTAACAAGTACTCAGAACAACTTACACCTAATGATAAAAGCTTGACTAGTAATAGTCTTATTGACACAACAACCTGATCCATTATTCATTAATCCAACTGTGTGAGTTATCCTCGGATTGCTTCTTTGGATAAGGGGCGAGATCCAGGATGGGTTTGTTTGGAGTTACTTTCAGTTGGTAACTATCCTCGATCTTATCTTCTTTCTGTTAGCCGGAAGTGGTAGAAGTTCTATAGTTGGTTAGTGCAGCCCGCTGTCGCTTATTTGCAATCACCCCTTCCTTTCCGTTGATCCCAAAGTATTTGTATCTTGTGATGACTGGCTACGCCGGTATCTTGTGAGTATGGTTTATCCACTTGCCAGTACTTAACCGTACTGTCCCACGAATCTCTTTCGTGGCTGCAAATTCCAAATTGCAGTCAACAGGTTTGAAGTCTGACGACGTTAGCTTGGGAATCCCTCCGGCTTGGCCTGGGCAGGGATTGGACGCTCTCGGTTATCTTCAGGACTCTTAGTCCAATTTGGATCTTGTCCGTAGCTGGACACATTGTTGTTTCTTCCGTTGTTATTTGGATCTTTGTATTGTATCAGTTGTATCCTTGACCCGTTTGAGTCATCTTGTATCTATCTGTTTCTGTTGTATTTGTGGAATATTCGTGAACTGTTGTAATGTTATCATAAGTGGCAACCTGGTATCGGTTATTATGCGGATTTGGCGGGAATGCTGAAATCTGCATGGTGCCCGATCTCGGGGCGTCACAAGGCTGTCTTTGGAATATCCTCTTTTCTGATCTTTATTTGATGGTAACCCATTCTCAAGTCCAACTTGGAGAATATTGAGGCTCCAGCAAGTTGATCAAAAAGATCATCGATTCGAGGAATTGGATACTTGTTTTTGATGATTTTCTCGTTAAGAGGACGATAGTCAACAACGAGTCTCTTTGTGTGATCCTTCTTCGCAACGAACAGAGTTGGGAAACCCCAAGCCGAGGAACTAGGTTGAATGTAACCTTTTTCCATGTACATATCAATTTGTTCCTTTAACAACTTCAGCTCGGGAGTTCCTATCTTGTAAGGATGCTTAGAGATTGGAGCAGTACCTGGCTCAAGCTCGATCACGAACTCAACAGCTCTGTCCGGAGGCATCCCTGGCAACTCTTCTGGAAAGACGTCAGGGAATTCGCAAACCACCGGAACATTTTCAAGCGAAGGTAGAGGTTTTGCATCGAGGTTGCATAGCTGAATGGGACTTGATTCATTTGGAAAATAGACTATCTGGAAAGAGGGGTGGAACATAGTTATTGACTTCTGAGCACAATCGATCCTAGGTTTATTGGCCTTCATCCAATCCATACCAAGAATGACATCAATGTCAGAATTGCCAAGAAGTATGAGAGAAGCAAGGAATATGTGGCCTCCAATTAGAATTTGATTTCTGTGACTGATCTTGGACGTTTGCATAGTTGCTCCAGGGGAGTTTACCACTAGCGGGGAACCCAAACCAACAAAAGGGAGTTTAATTGATGTCGCAAAGATCTTTGACATGAAAGAATGTGATGCTCCGGTATCAAACAACACTTTAGCTGGGTTAGAGTTTACGGGAAATGTACCGAGAACGACGTCAGGAGCTTCATCAGCTTTGTCGATCTTGACATGATTCACCCTTGCGGTCCTCCCGACAGGCCTGTTGTTGGAGTTGAAAGCCTTAGGCGGGGGGGGGGGCGCACCATTGCCTGGTTTCTGTTGGGACGAGGTGGTGGTGGAGGTAGTTGCCTCTGCGTGCACTTTTCAGTGTAGTGCCCCGTCTGCTTGCACTTGTAGCAAGTGACGACACGAGGAGGCCCTGGCCTTGGCTGCCCCATCGAAGCCCTCTGATCATGCATCTGAGCAGGGTTGGGTGGGCGGGGAGCGAAGCCTGGAGAAGCTTGGGCGTATGGAGCCCGAGTGACAGCACCATTTGGCACCCAGATGCGGCGCTTCTGCGGAGGGGTGGTCATGTTGGAGGAGGAACCACCCTCACGCGAGTGCTTGCGAGACTCCTCGAACGCCTTGCGCCCATTTTCTTCATTGAGCGCGGTGTTAACGAGCTCCTCGAAGTTGTTGGCCTTGATATTGGTGAGGGCGTACTTGAGTTCCAGGTTAAAACCTCTGCGGAACCTTGCCATCTTCTTAGCTTCAGTGGACACCTCATCACCAGCGTAACGAGCGAGGCGGTTGAACTCACTCTGATAGCCAATGACGTCCAACTTGCCTTGCTTGAGTGAGCAAAACTCTTCACGCATCCTTTCCATGAGACCATCTGGAATGTGGTGCTTCAGGAAGGCTTCCTTGAAACAAACCCAGGTGATTGGAAAGCCAGCTCTCATGGCCTGGTAGTTTTCCCACCAAGTAGCTGCCTGACCCTTCAGCAAATAGGATGCATACTTGACCTTGTCTTCTTCAGCTACATGAGCAATCTCCAGAGCCTTAGCTATCTCACGGATCCAGTCATCAGCGTCCAGAGGCTCGCATGTGGCCACGAAAGCTCTTGGGCCCAGACTGAGGAACTCCTTGATGCTGACCCGTGGAGCCGTCTGGTTGTTGTGCTGATTAGTCTGAAACTGGGCCATCTGTGCCATGACTTGGGTCATCTAAGTCAACAGCTCCGTGATTGGCGGTGGCTCAGGCGGGTTGTTCCTTGTTGGCGGCATCCTGAATGGAAATGCATTTTAGCACAACAATAGAAAAAGAGACTTGGAAACCGAAAGAGAGATTATTCCGACGCATGAATAGATAACCAACAGTTACATCATCACATGTTCAAATACATCAGAATATCCAACACACCATAAATGGTTCGAATGCCAAAGGATAACTAAACATAGCTAAGAATGGATACATCGTACTCCCATGCTCATCACGCAGGACGGCGGCTAGGAGTACGGCGAGAGGTACGGTGAGGAGCACGCCCACGAAAGTAGGTAGAACGACGATCCACGTAGATCTGACGTGGTCTAAGAGCGACTCTAGGTGTGGTGAAGTACATAGCGTCGACTCCCTGTGCTCCAAAGCGTGGAATCCTAGTGTAACCAGCATCGAGGTTGAGGAGTGGACCTCTGATCGGCTCGTAACCTCCAGCATCTGGCAGACGACGACCAACTGGCTGATCGAAACGTGCGAAGCGCTCGTCTCCAACAAAGTCTGTGGTGTAAGTCGCCAGACGAGTCAAAGCAAGGTAGAGCTGCTCTCTGACTGAAACCAACTCCTGAGATAGTGTGCTGGCAACTGCGTCATTGTGCCTCACAAACTGAGCGGTGGTGTGCAGCCTGGAGTTATCATGCTCGTAGACATCCAAGTTGTCGTAGAGAGTGAAGTGAGCTCCCTCCGAAGTGATGTAACCACGGGGGATGTGGCGATAGATAGAATCGTCAAATCCCCAGTAGTCAGCACGAAGGACGGTGAGACTCACATAAGCTGCCTGCTGCACAGCCATATCCATTGTGGAACCTACTTCCTCGTAGCGGTGGACTACGCTCATGCCATCATCTGACAGAATGTAGACGATAGCCTGGTAGTAGGTCTGGTCAAACTCTCGCTGCTGCTCGTAGACCTGGTACTCTGGTGCCCAACGGAACCCCAGAAAAGTGACCATGTCTCTCAGCATCTCCGGATAACCGGCAGTGCTCTCGCAACGAGTCATACGAACCACCTACGGGTAGAACCTGAGATCCATCTGCAGATGATGGGGAAGTTTTGATTAGACGCCGGTAGAAGAACTGAAGTGGCAAGCAACAACAAGGTTTCAACGGACGAAAAGGATGTTGAGAAGAACAGGATATTGAAGCAACATTGGGGAAACACGAGACCAAACACTCCTGAGGTACTACGGAAAACCCCATCCGGGCTTCTAAAGGATAAATATCTACTGCTTAAGGAATAGAGGATCTGCTTCCGGGGCTTACACGCCTCCGTTCTCAATCATGAGTAGGCAACATGATAAATCATGTCACAACCACCTCCATTCCTATGGTCTAGTAGATATAACTATCCTAGAGAAACCAGGATACGTGAAACCCTAACTTGAAAGTTTAGGTGAGAAGAGAAAACAACGTTGCACTTCCTTACCAGAAAAAGGGAGGGTGGGTGGGGAAAGAAATAAAAGAACAGAATTCCTACTCTCACGTTTCATTTTTCCTATATAGCTACAAAATAGTTTCTAGACTCAACTGCGACCAGTAAAAGGGATCCTACAGGCAGACAGGCTCTGATACCATCTGTCGCACCCGGACTTCTAGAGGATACTCACAGTCCGCTAAATAGTAGAACAAATGGCTTACGGGGCATACCGGCACCCGCATCTCAATATGAGCAGGCAACACGTAAACGTGTGACAACCATTCTCTACTATCCATCGTCTGCGCAAACCATCCCATAGAAATCAGGACACTTTCGTTGACGTACTTCATAACATACACACATGGTACGTCAACGGCATTAGAACAACTGATATCACAACATATCTCTAAGACACAAAAGATTGAAATAAGTTGCAAATAGCTCTCACTAGAGCAGAGATAGCAAATACAATCATCCAGAGGACACATGTCCCAACAATTCATCATTACAACACAGCGGAAGCATCCAAAGTGTTTGAGTACAGACAAGATCCAAATAGGCCTAAGAGGCCGGAAACGAAAAGACGGAGCCCATCCACGATGTCTCGGATCCTGCCCAGGTCCGCTATCTACTCGTCAGCAGCCTCGTCATACTCCACGTAGTAGCCACCATGGGGATCCTCGGAAACATAGTCTGCGGAAACCACAACCCCAACGGGGTCAGTACATAAATGTACTGGCAAGCAAGACTCACAAGATACCATAGTGTACCCGGCAACACCAAGTACAGATGCTTTGGGTTCAACGGAAGAATAGGTGATACAAAAGTGCGGCAGCAGGCTGCTCTAACCAACTACAGAAACATGCTATAACTTCCGGCTAACAGAAAGGAGATAAGATAGCGTATCGTAACCAACTACTACCAACTCCAAACAAACCCATCCTGGATCTCGCCCCTTATCCAAAGAAGCAATCCGAGGATAACTCACACAGTTGGATTAATGATGGTACAAGTTATGGTTCCAATAAGATCTATTACTAGTCAATTTATCATTAGTTAGGTGTAAGTTGTTCTGAGTACTTGTTAGCCAGTACTTTCACCAAGTCATCCATAACCGCGGAAAACACGGCTTCTCGAGAAGATTTAACCCTGCAGGGGTGCACCAATTTGGCCGTACACGTAAGAATATCCCTTCAGACGGGAATCAAACCCACCAAGCGAGGCACTCAACACAACTCAACTCTTCTTCGCATCAAGCCCAAAGAACCACGTGCTGTGCGTGCGCGGCTAATCGAGCCCCCACGAAGAAAAGGGGGACCCTCATAGCACTGGAAGATCACGCAGCCCTAAATGCCGACTACAAAAGTTCCACCCTGGCCTCGGGTTCGTATCTGCATATGCGTGCATCAAATGGAAAGCCCGAACTAAGTGTGGCGATTTGGACGAGATGCGTATCGAATCAAATTGAGGGGGGCGCCCATACACGCTTCCCACGTGCGGTTAGTGCGCTCATCATGGATCAGTAGACAAGACCCTTTTCCTAATTAGGGTCGACACTAGCAGGCCTCAAAACCATACCGGGCCTCCTGCCGGTGCCTTATCATCAAATTAGCATTACCTCAAACATTAACAGGTTGATTGTTTAAACATCGAGCCCCAGAACATAATGGATATGGTAACAGAAATAACGGACAGCAGACTCGAGCATAAACAACCCTAAGCATGCTAGTAAGACACAGGCAACAAGCAACAAGGTCATAGATGTGGAGGTGAGGCTATATCAGGTATACAGGATAACCTGTGATAGGATCGGAACACAAGCAACGATTCATAAGGCTAGCAGAATAGACAACGGAAAGTATCGGTATCCAATGTGGAAAGGAACACAATGGTTCATGTGAGTGAATACTTGCCTGCAAACTCAGCAGTCTGGTACTGAGCTAACTCCTCAGAAGGGGTGTCGTAAACCTCGTCTGTCTCAGCGTCGTCGTCTATTCGAGAAAAAGCAAACAAATAACGCAGAGAGACAAACAATCAATAACATGGCATAATGCATAATCATGGGATGATGCATGACAATTTAATTGATGCATCAAAGGTAAGCTAGTTGACATGGTAACAATAATTAAATGGACCCATATGCAATTGGGGTTGCATGTGGAAAGCCCATGAATTAAGGTTGAAATAATTGTTCTACAACTAACCAACAGGTGAAAGTGGATTAGCATGATGCATGGATGAGGAAAACAAAAAGAAAACAACAATAGATCCAATTTGAAATAAAGTTTACCAAGTTTGGAATTTTATTTATTAAGTTATGAAAATTTGCTTCTTAAAGGTGTTACACAAGCATTTGTTGTTTTCACCAATTTTAATTGTTCAAAATAAATAACAAAATTCATAATTGGAAAGAACACAAAATTTTAGGTGGAATACATGTTTCATTTGTTGAAAAAGGAATTAAAATGAATTAATTATGAATTAAACAAGTTTGAACAAGATTTAAATGAATTTAATTCAAGTATGAATTTATTTGAATTTTTATTTGTTCAAAACATTTAATAAAATTCATATTTGGAAGGTTTACACTTTTCTGGTTTGAAAACATATTTTATATGTTCAAAAAGAATTTTATTTGACCAAGTTATGAATTTAGCAATTTTAAATGATTTAAACAAGGTTTAAATTATTTAACCAATTTTAATTATTCAAAACATGAAACAAAGTTTATATTTGAAAAGGTGGTTCAATTTGACAAGGAAAACGTATTTTATATGTGATATTTGAAATAAGTTTGAATTGGTTATGAATTTAATTAAATTTGAAATGATTTGTTTGAATTTGAATTTTGAAAACATTTGAAATGTTCAAAACAGAAAACAAATGATTTAAACATGTAGAGAATTAAATTTTGGTTCAGGATACATGTTTTATTTATTTTATTTGAAGTTGAAATTTAAAAGTTATTTGTATTTTGAAATTGGGGGCTGTTCTGCAATTTTTTTAAAACATTTAGAGTTGGTCCAGGGACTTAACTGCGAAAAAAATATCACAGAGAGGCCCCTGGGGCTTACGTGGCCTTCACTTCCACTGGCTGGTGGGCCTGCCAGCCAGCGTGGCAAGGCAAAAATGTGGGGGAAAATCCCGCGGAGGCGAGGGCTCGATCCCTCGACCTCGGGCGCAAGCGCACGGGGGCGTTACCACTGCGGTGTGTTGCCGTTCGTTGTCAGGTAAGGTGCAAGGGGGGGTATGACCTTCAGCTAGCTCAGTTAACTGAAACTGACGAGTTCAGTTTCTGAACTTTGACAGAGGAGCACGGCCGCCGGCGGCGAGCTGCTGCTGCGTGCGCGTTGCTGCTCGTCCGTGGTGCGTGTGCTGCGTGCAGTGGCCGTGTGCACTCGTGCAGAGAGTAGAAAGAGAGGGGAATGTGACAGAGGGGAAGCTCACCCTCGATGTAGCCGTGGCAGAGGCTCGGGCTCGACGGCGGCGGCGTTCCAGTTGCTCCCCGAGGCTGCCGTGGTGTCGAGGAGGTCGAGGAAGCGACGGGGGATTCGTTCCCGTGGCTAGCCCGAGGGGAGGAGAAGCATGGCGGCGGCGATCGTCGAGGTTTCAGACGGTGGTGGTGCGGTGGGGTTCAGAGATGAACAGAGGTGGGTGGAGAGAAGGAAATCGACGGCGCGGCGGTGAGAGGGAGAGAGGAGGGAGGACTAGGGCTAGGGAAGAGGGAGCTCGTGGCCTAGGGTAATATGGAGGAGGGGAGGAGCTCGTGGCCGTCTGCTCCTCGCTGCTGTCGACGTGGGCGTTGCGGATGGACGCCGTACAGAGGTAGGTGACGATAGCGAAGAGGTAAGCAGGCCGTGGGCTGGGCCTGCTGCCCACTGGCCTGCGTTTTTCCTTTTTTTTTTATTCTGCTTCTTTTTTTTTGCAGAAAAGAAAAGGGGAGAAGAAGGAAAGGTTTTGTCGGGGGGTTACCCCCGAGTAGGGTAAAAGCAAGTGGTAAAGGCAACAGTCAGAAGAGAAGTTTGGTCGAGTAGCCGCCTACCCGGTACTTGCTACCCGGTCGACTGCTACTCAGTCTTACGAAAAGATGACCAGAAGGAGATATCAAGCGAGTTATGTCCGTTCGAGTAGAAGAGCTGGCCCGAGTAAGATTGGCGGGAATCTACTCGGGCCAGAAGTCAAAGGAGCCGTTCTGACACAGGATCCCGCGTATCCTGGGTCCGTACTTGGCACTATTCAAACTACTGTTCATCTGGGACCGGCCTGCCTGACAGCGACAGTGTGGAAGCAGGCGGTCGCAGGATAAGGGGGCCCTACTCTGTGTTTGGCACAGTGATACCAGACTGTCCCCTTGGTTTTGCCCAACGACTTTCCGGATGCAGCCAAGATTAGGAACCAAAGCTGTCAGCGGGAACTCGGAAGAAGGACGATGTGCACACTATGTCGACACTTGTCCGTGTTTGGACGTATCCGGCTGGGCACCGTGTATATAAGGTGCCCCGCCGCCTCCTGCGTGAGGATCGCATGCTGGGACACAGGAAACCCTAGATTCTTGACCTAGTTCATCACAAAGAGAGAAGAGTGGCTACTCGGTAGCAAGAACATTGTACTGTGGCTACTCGGTGAGACACCAGAATACATAAAGAAAGGCAGGAGTAGGGGTTTTACCTCCTCACGAGGGCCCTGAACCTGGGTAGATCGTGTTGTTTGCAGTGTTTAGTTCTTACCTCACGCGGCTACTCGTCGCGTGATCCCTCCCCGAGCACCTCCAGCGTCCATCGTTCCCACATCTTTAGCCATCCTATGGCATCTGCCGTGACACCACCACGACAGTTGGCGCCCACCGTGGGGCAACCAGCGGCGCTGGCTGGAGTTTCTGTTCGGACGGGATCTTCTTCAGCGGAGCGCGTAGTCTGTGGCCTTGTCCACAGATTCGGCTCCTTCGACTTCGTCACCGACAACGCAGGCGACTTCGGTGGCAAGGCCATGCCGGAGGGCGGCACGGTGATCTCCTTCGGCGCGCACCTCGTCTACGTCGCCACCGTCACCGACCATGTCTACCCCGAGCTGGTGCATGACGCGGAGGATCCTCCTGCGGTGATCGCTGCTCGCGGAAGGCCTGCGTGCCGTTCTGCGGACCGCGCTGAGGTGATGGTGACCGGCTTGGCGGCAAACGCCGGCGCAGCTGCTACCGGCGCCGCGGCCGTCGTCGAGGATCTTGCTGCCTCGAGCGCTGGAGGCAGGACCCACCGGCCTTACGAGAAGGACTGCAACCTCCCTCCCTCCACCACTCCGACTATTCCCGCGTCGGCTGGGCGGAATGGCATGCCGCCTCCCACCGACCTCGAGCTCCTGAGCATGAAGGAGCAGCTCGAGCGGCAACGCCAGGAGCTGCTCGCCGAGCAGGCGGAGTTGGATAAGGTCAGGCTAGAGCTTAGCTTAGACCAGCTTGAGTACAACAAGGCTCACGGCTTCACGCCAGTCACTAGGAGAGCTAGCAGAGTAGGCGCCACGCGGCGTAACCTTGGTGCCGAGATGGCGACAGTTGTAGAGGTTCCTGCTCAGTCCGCCACCGCAAACACCTCCACTAGGCCTAGGTATAGCACACCCGCCAAGACACTTAGAGCTGCAGAGGCTGTGGCCGCCGAGTTGCCTCGTCTCGACGGCGACGCGCGCGTTAGGCAGCAAGAGAGGCTCAACGAGTTGGTGTTAGAGGCTGCTAGGCAGAATGAGGAGTTCCGGAAGGCCAACCCAGGTGCTGGAGCTTCGCAGGTGGTGCACTCGCACGCGGCTAGATCTAACGATCAGGCCTCGTCTCCGCACCCCAGCCGCGAGAAGAGCCGCAGCGGACGTTCCGCCAGAGATAGGCAAATGCAGGTGTATGACCCGGCTGCTGCCGCGAGACAGCTTGCTGTGCCGCAGCAGCCCGGGCAGGAACACAACGCTGCAAGAGCAGGCTCTCAAGCCCATCAAGCTCAAAGCCAGGCCCGAGGTGGAGCACGCCCAGGTCCTTCTCAGCGTCCCGCTGCTCCGCCTACTCGGCAGAGGCAGCAGCCGCGCGCAGTGGCGCCAGTCGCCAACCCGGTGGAGCAGCCTGCAGCTGTGCAGGTGGACAGATATGATGACGGCTACTCGGCCATGGAGATGGCTGGCTATGACATTCTGGACCGTGTTGGCGAGCGCGTGTTGGCGCCTGGAGATGCGAGGCATCAGCTGGACCGGATCAACTTGTCAGCCCGGCTGGAGAACACGGGTCCCCCTGGCCCCGAGTGCTTTGGCCCGCGCATCATGAACGAGCCGTCCGTGAAGAACTTCCAGCTCGCAAGGGGCACCAAGAGCTACAACGGCAGCACCAAGCCGGAAGATTGGCTCAATGACTATGTCACCGCGGTTCATATCGCGAACGGCAACAGAAGATGGGCGGTGCGCTATGTCCCGCAGATGCTAGAGGGTCCAGCTCGCACTTGGCTCAACAACTTGCCCAAGAACAGCATCAATTGCTGGCTGGACTTCTCGGACGCCTTCATCAGCAACTTCACAAGCACTTACAAGAGGCCGAATAGGCCACAGCAGCTGTCCGCTTGCAGGCAGCGAGAAGACGAGACAGACCGCGAGTACCTTACTCGGTGGAGCACATTGAGGAACACCTGTGAGGGTGTGAATGAAGCCCAGGCCATCACTTGGTTTGCGCAGGGATGCAGGCATGGCAGCATGTTGTGGCAGAGGTTGCAGAGGGAGATGCCAAACACTCTGGCGGAGACCATCAAGATTGCGGATCAGTACGCACTCGGTGATCCTACTCAGCCCCTGATGGACTCCTCTGAGCCGAGAAGAAACTTCAGCAACAGCAAGCGCAACGAGTTCCGCAACAAGCGCAGGGGTGACCGAATAGATACTCGGTATGACCCTGAAGAGGTGAATGCAGTGACTGTTGGAGCTGGGGGTAGCCAAAGGCAGAAACCTGCTGGAGCCTACGGGCAGAACCAGAACCAGGGCCAAGGCAACAAGAAACCATTCCGTACTCCTCAGTCGGGTAGCGGCAACTCCGAGCAGCCGAGGAAGTTCGTCTTTGACGACATGAAGGATGGCCCATGCAGTTTTCACACTCACCACCCCTCAAGGCCTGCTAACCACACTACTCGTCAGTGCGAGTGGTGGGATGTGATCAAGAATGATGGCTTGCCTCCTCCTCCTCCTCTGCCAGCGGCCAATGCCAATGTGCAGCCTACTCGCGCACCCGCAGCTCGGCCGCCAGTGTTCCCGAGAAGAGAAAATGTGAACCAAGTGGCTTTGGGAGCCAACCGACACTTCAACAATGAGAGCTACCGCAACAACAACAACTACAACCGCAACAACAACAGAGGCAACAACAACTACCAGGGCAACAACAACAACGGCAACAATGGGGGCGGAGGCTCCAACCAGTACCAAGAGCACCATGAGAGCTACATGATCTTCACCTCTGAGCCAGTCGACAAGCAATCACAGCACAGGCGTGCCATGGAGGTCAATGCAGTGATTCCTGCTGTCCCTCACTACATGTATTGGTGTGACCAGGAGATCAGGTGGTCCCGAGTAGATCATCCCAAGGTGATGCCCAACCCGGGTAGCTACGCCTTGGTGCTGGATCCTACCTTCCTGGGTCCCGAGAAGAATGTGAGGTTCAGCAAGGTGCTAATCGACAACGGCAGCAGCATCAACATCGTGTACAAAGACACACTCGAGAAGCTTGGCCTGGCCGAGAACATGATGCTGCCCAGCAAGACCACTTTCCATGGCATTGTGCCCGGGATCTCGTGCAACCCGATTGGCCGAGTGTGGATAGATGTGCTATTCGGCACCAGGGAGAACTGCCGCACAGAGCGCCTGCAGTTCGAAGTGGTTGATCATCAGAGCCCTTACCATGCTCTACTCGGCAGGCCTGCTCTGAGCAAGTTCATGGCCTCTACTCATGTTGCATATCTGAAGATGAAGATCCCTGGTCCCAATGGCATAATTACTATCTCTGGTGATTACAAGAAGTCCATGGAGTGTGCCTCTGCTGGTTCCCAGTTGGCGGAGTCGATGGTGATCGCTGCCGAGAAGAAGAAGATGTATGAGGTGGTGGCCATGGCGCAATCCGCGCAAGCTGGTGCGCAAGGCGTGCCGAGTACCCAGCACGGGACCGCGTTCCAGGCGTCTCAGGAGACCAAGAAGGTCCAGGTCGACCCCGAGTTCCCCGACCGCGTAGCCATCATTGGCTCCGGGTTGGCGGAGAAATAGGAAAGCGAGCTCATCCACTTCCTCCGTGAGAATCGGGATGTATTCGCCTGGTCCAATGAAGATCTACCAGGAGTCCCGAGGGAGTTGGTTGAGCACTCATTACATGTGCGTCCTGACGCCAAGCCAGTGAAGCAGGCTATGCGCCGCTTCGGAGATGAGAGAAGGAAGGCCATTGGTGACCAGATCACCAAGCTGCTGATAAGCAATTTCATCATGGAGGTGCTGCATCCGGATTGGCTAGCCAACCCGGTCATGGTCGAGAAGAAGAAGGAGGATCCCAAGGCTGCCACTGCATGGCGCATGTGTGTCGACTACACCGACTTGAACAAGGCATGCCCTAAGGATCCCTTCCCGCTACCTCGCATCGATCAGGTGATCGATTCCACTGCTGGTTGTGAACTGCTGTCTTTCATAGATGCCTACTCTGGTTTCCACCAGATTGCACTCAATCCTGCTGATCAAATAAAGACTGCTTTCATTACCCCGTACGGGGCTTATTGCTATCGTGTCATGTGTTTTGGCTTGAGGAATGCGGGTGCAACCTATCAGAGATGCATGCAGAAATGCTTGCACGACCAGCTCGGCAAGAATGTGCAGGTGTACGTAGATGACATTGTCATCAAAACGAATAAAACACATACTCTGCTTGCCGACCTGGAGGAAACCTTTGCTAACCTACGCAAGTACAAAATGAAGCTGAATCCGAGTAAATGCACCTTTGGTGTCCCGGCTGGCAAGCTACTCGGCTTCCTGGTGTCTAGTCGGGGCATTGAAGCCAATCCTTCAAAGATAAAAGCTATTGAGAGCATGTCTTTGCCGAGATCCTTGAAGGATGTACAGAAGTTCACTGGTTGCTTGGCATCTCTGAGCCGCTTTCTGGGCCGAATGGGCGAGAAGGCCCTGCCTCTGTACCAGTTAATGAAGAAAAGTGACAAGTTTGTCTGGACTCCGCAAGCGGATGTGGCATTCAACGAGCTGAAAGCAATGCTGGCTAGCGCTCCCATCTTGGCTAGTCCGCTACCCAAGGAGCCAATGCTGCTGTACATTGCTGCGACTAACCGAGTAGTCAGTGTGGTGATTGTGGTGGAACGAGAAGAAGAAGGCAAGAGTGTGCAGCGCCCAGTGTACTATCTCAGTGAAGTGCTGTCCAGCTCCAAGCAAAACTACCCGCACTACCAGAAGATGACCTACGGCGTGTACCTGGGCGCCAAGAAGCTAAAGCATTACTTCCAAGAGCATCCTATCACGGTTGTGAGCTCTGCTCCCATCTCGGATATCATGGGCAACAAGGAGGCGAGTGGCAGAGTAGCCAAGTGGGCAATCGAGCTGGCCGCGTATGCACCCGCGTATGCGAGAAGAGAAGCCATCAAGTCTCAGATTCTGGCAGAATTCCTGGTGGATTGGGCCGAGGTGCAGTATGAACCTCCTGCTCCAGTTTCTAACTACTGGAAGATGCACTTTGATGGCTCGAAGGTGAAGGAAGGCCTTGGTGCTGGCGTAGTGCTTACGTCACCCAAGCGAGATCAACTCAAGTATGTGCTGCAGATTCACTTCAAGGCGTCCAACAACGTAGCAGAGTACGAGGCAGTGGTGCATGGTTTGCGAGTAGCCAAGGAGGTTGGCGTGCAGCGCATTATATGCTATGGCGATTCAGATCTGGTGGTGCAGCAAGTCTCTGGCACCTGGGATGCTCTAGATGCCAACATGGCATCATATCGCTTCCTGGTACAGTCTATGACTGGATTCTTCGAGGGCTGCGAGTTCCAGCACATTCACCGAGCAGAGAACGAAGCGGCAGATGAGCTGTCCAAGTTGGGATCTTCTCGGCAGTCCATCCCGGCGGGAGTTGCCTTGGAGCACTTGAGGAAGCCATCCATCAAGCCCTCTCCCAACTCGGAGTCCATATTTGTTCCTTCTCTGCCAAGTGAGGAATCTGATCCCATGGAGATTGACTGGGAGAATGCTACAGGAAACCCGGGGACTACTGCTCCTAACTCGGGGACTGCCGTCCTCTACTCGGGGACTGCCACTCCCTACTCGGGGACTGCCACTCCCTACTCGGGGACTGCCACTCCCTACTCGGGGACTGCCACTCCTTACTCGGGGACTGCCACTCCTTACTCGGGGACTGCCACTCCTTACTCGGGGACTGCTGTCCTCAACCCGGGGACTGTCGCATTCATTGAGGAAGTCCTTGCCAATCGATCTGGGCTCCAGAGAAGTGCTCCCAACCCCAAAGAGCAACCAGAGGTGCCTGTCCCAATGGAAGTGGACGAACCAGTGTTTCCCACACGGGAGACACCGAGTTGGGCCATGCCCATATTATCCTTTCTAAAGGACGGTACTCTGCCAGAAGATGAAGTGACTGCAAGGCAGATTCAGAGAAGATCCAAGGGCTACACCATAGTCCGAGATGTGCTGCACAAGAGAAGTGCCACCGGCGTGCTGCAACGCTGTGTGGATCCAGCAGAAGGAGAAGAAATTCTGGTAGAGATACACCAAGGAGAATGCGGGCACCACGCCTCTTCTCGGGCATTGGTCAAGAAAGCTTTTCGGCATGGCTTCTACTGGCTCACAGCTCTGCAACAAGCCGAGGACATCGTGAGGAAGTGCAATGGCTGCCAGATGTTCGCGAGTAAGATTCACATGCCTGCTTCCGAGCTGAAGACAATTCCTATCACTTGGCCATTTGCTGTTTGGTGTTTGGACATGGTCGGACCTTTCCAGCCGGCTAGAGGCAACATGACTCACATCTTGGTCATGGTGGACAAATTCACCAAATGGATCGAAGTGAAGCCTATTCGGAAGTGCGATGGGGCCACAGCTGTGAAATTCGTGAAGGATGTGATCCTGAGATATGGCTACCCGCACAGCATCATCACCGACAACGGCACAAATTTTGCTGAGGGAGCAATGGTGCGGTTCTGCAGAGATAAGCACATCCGACTAGACGTTGCGTCTGTTGCGCATCCAGCCTCCAATGGACAAGTTGAAAGAGCAAACGGCATGGTACTGGCAGGCATAAAGCCCAGGCTGATGGAGCCACTGTTGAAAACACCTGGGTGTTGGCTAGACGAGTTGCCAGCGGTGTTGTGGAGTCTACGGACTACCCCTAACCGGTCAACCGGCTACACTCCATTCTTCTTGGTATACGGGGCTGAGGCCGTGTTGCCAATAGACCTAGAGCATGACTCCCCCCGAGTAACCCTCTACACTGAGGTGGAGGCGAGAGAAGCTCGAGAAGACGACGTTGACCTGCTTGAAGAAGCAAGAGAGCTGACTCTGTCACGTTCGGCTATCTACCAGCAAAACCTGCGGCGTTATCATAGCCGAAAGGTGAACCCAAGGGTTTTCCGAGAAGGAGACTTGGTCCTTAGGCTTGTGCAGCGCACAGCCGGGATGCACAAGTTATCTCCTCCATGGGAAGGGCCTTTCATTGTGAGCAAAGCGCTACACAACGATGCATACTATCTTATAGATGCGCGCCCACCACAGGCGAACAGGGCAGATAAAGCTGGAGAGGAAACCAAGCGCCCTGGAATGTAGCTCTACTCCGTCGTTTTCATTCATGAGCAAAGATGTGTATGTACCCTCTTATCCGAGTTGAAATTCTATTCTGCAATCTGAAATTGATCTCGGGGACTGCCCTCGTCCAAAATTGCTCTAAGTGTTTCTACTCGGCTTTACCTTTTGCCTATTCGGTTGCTCTACTTCAAAATTCAAAGGTACATTGAGTACTGTGTTTAAACCTACATGCCAACTCTTCGACTTTGCTGCTGTCCGAAACCCGGCTTCATGGCAAGCAAGAGAACAAGCAAAAGGTCCATGAGCACAAGAAAAATTACTAAGGAAAGGAAGAGTGCAGGAACCGAGTAGGGTGCTTTTATTACTGTTCTTTGTCTTATCTTTTCGGCTAAGTGGTGGGCTGCGTTACTATGATTGTTTCTAAGCGGCTAAGTATTTGCAGCTCTGCTCTTTAACTCTTGTGACTCGAATACCAAAAAAGCAACAAGTTGCGGGTAGAGCTGAGACGAAAAGAGAGAGTGAATAAGAAATGCAACTCGGGGACTCGCATGATAACGCAACCCGGCATCGAGCCCAGGCTGAACAAATTGATTAAGTTGAAAATAACAAGTGGGAATAAAAATGAGTAGCAACGGCATAAATAGTCTGATACATTTGCACCCGGCATCCCGGGGATCTGATAAGTGTTTGAGAAATAAAGCTGCAGGATAAACTCAGGTCGAGGCGGCGTTCTCGGTGCTAGCCTTAGCTGCCTCATCTTCGGTAGTGGCAGTGGTTGTGTCCGCCTCTGCGCTGGCATCAACAAGCTTCGATGCTTCGTCCTCGGCGTTGGGCTCGGTGGCTACCTGGTCTGAAGTGGCCGTGGCCACCGAGACGGGCGTTGTCGCGGAGGTGGAGCCGCTGGCGTGGGCGCGAAGGTTGACGGTGTCGTCGAGGGCAGCTCCCGACGAGGTGCCGAACTCGAGCGCGGAGGTGTCGATCGACATCTCCACGTTCTCGTCCTCCTCGTCGCTACCCGCGATGACCGCGGCCTTCCCCTTCCCGTCCTTGCCAGCAGGAGAGTCGAAGTAGCTCAGCTCCGGCTCGTCGGTGTCCGTCTCCTCGTCTTCATCCTCCTCCTCGCCCTCGTCCACCTCGGTGTCGGGCTCGGTGAGGCCGTCGATGAAGGTCGCTGTGTCGGCATACTGAGCGACCTCGTGAGCAATCACCTGGCGAATAGCCACGCAGTCGGGGTCCTTCTCCCACCTGGAGTCTCGGCGCATCTCGCGGATAATCTGCATATTGAGGTTCTCGTACCAAGTGGTGACGAAGAGCAACATCATGTCCGCACCTGCCCGAGCTCCCGAGGCGCGCCATTTCTTCAGTTCAGCTTTCACGCGCTGCAGCTTCAAGGCAAGTCCGGAGATTGTTGTCGGCGCGGAGTCATCAGGCCAGAAGACGTTGTGGATCTGGAAGGCGACGCGCACCAGCTCGGTGCCCACGCCCGCTAGCCGCGGACACTGGCTCTGCATAATCAGGATACTTTCCTCGATTTCTGCTCTGGTGTCCAAAGGCTCGCCCTTCTCAGCACGAGCTGCTCGGACCTTTTCCAGGGCGGGCACGCTAGAAGATTCAAGGTTGGGAAAGATTCCTGCAAGAGCTATCGAGAAGATCAGAAACAGTAACAGAGTGGAAGCGTGAAACGAGAAGCAGAGAAGAAAGGCGCAGCCGAGTAGCGGAGAAGCGGAGAAAAGGGAGCACTTACTGTTCAAATCATGGCGCAGCCCTAACAGCTGGGTCTTCCATGTTTCCTCGTTGGATATATGCTTCTCTTGGATCAAGCGGAGCTCCTCTAGCTGAGTGAAGAGCCCAGCGTTGCTCTTCTTCAGCACCTCACACTCCTGTTTGAGGGTTCTCTCCCTGGCCTTGGCTGCTGCTTCGCTCTTTGCCTTCTCGGCGATTACTCTATCCCTTTCGGCACCAAGGTTGATAGCATCCTGGAGCGCAGTCTGCAGCTGGACTTGGAGCTTCTCCATCTCAGTAGTGTGCTCTTTCAACAGCTCGACAGCCTGGCTGGACAACTGCTGCTTCACCTCAGCCGGTTTGAGGCAGTCCTGATGCTCCTCAGCGAATTTCTTATGATCTTCTGCGGAAGGCAAAGCACGGTTAGCAGAGAAGCGAAAGAAAGAAACACAGGAAAAGCCGAGTAGACGGCAACGTACCTTCCAATCTCTTGATGGTGGCCTGGCCACTCTCGACGAAGGCACGGCAGTTCTCGTGCTCGTCAGACAGGGCCTTCAGCTTCCCTGCAGGGTGAAATTAGTTAGCGCAAAAAGCAGAAGCGGGCGTATACACCAAACGCAAGAACCGCGCAGCTAGAAGCGTACCTTCAACTTCAGACAGCCTCAGAGTGCTGTTCATCACTTCCTTGTCGGCTTCCTCGGCGATCATCTTCTCTTTTTCCAAGGCGGCAATGCGCCTCTTGGCAATGGCGTGGTTCCAGAGTAGCCGACGATGCAAGTCGGTCCGCTTCAGTACGCTATTCTGAGAAGCAAAAGAAACAAGAATCAGGCAAAGTATTTGAGATTCAACCCGAGAAGGCGGCTACTCGGGAGAGTGTCCGCCTACTCGGCCAGAATCTCGGGGACTGGGTGATGGATAAGGAAAAGAAGAAGAGTAGAAAAGAAGTGAAAATGCAACTCGAAGAGGCTGAATAGGAACTTACCGCGTAGGATTGCTCGAGGTCTTCGGCGTTCTTGCGGTGGACAAACATCTTGGCAGCAAGGGTAGCAGAGGTGGTTGAGACGGTCATGGGCTTGTAACCCAAGTCCACCTTGTTCCAATCCACACGCATATGGTCGATGTCGCCCAGATCGGTGCCGTTCCAATTGGTGTTGCCGAGAACTTTGCTGTCCCATTTGGCATCGATGAAGCCGATCAAGTCGAGTACTTGCTCGAGGCTCTGGGACGTTATCGTCTGGTCTTGAACTCCACGAGAAGCAATGGAAATGGACTTGTCTTGATTTGGGGCCGGGGGCCTGGAGTCCACTGCCACGGCTTTCCTCCCTTTCTGAAGAGCAAGATTCCGGTCCTTGGGGGAAAAGCCGACCTGGTGCTGATGACTAACCTTCACCATGTAGTCAGGGTAGCAGGGCTGATCAGCTGCAGCGGCGGCGGCAGCAACCGCGCTAGGATCGCGAATAACCAGCTGACTGGACTGGCCAGTTGATGTTGGCGGCGGCATGTCGGCAGCCCGCTTCTTCGTCTTCTCCTTCTGGGCAGCTGGCTTCGCGGCGACTGGCTTCTCGGTTTTCTGCTTCTCGGTCTTCTTCTTCTCAGCCTTCTCCTTCTCGGCGGCTTTCTTCTCGGCTGCCTCCTTCTCTGCAGCATCTTGGGCACTCTTCCTTGTAAGCGGCCTGGCCGGAGGGCTGGCTGCAGCCTCGGTTGTCTGCACCAAGGAGGAATCTGGCTGAGCGCTACCTTGATCTGTTGGTGGCGCCAGGGGCGCGCTATCCGGTGCGGCGTCTGGCTGAGCGCTACCCTGCGCGGCATCTGGTTGCGCGTCGCTCAATGGGTACTCCTCCGTCACGGTGACTTCTTCTACCCGCTGCTCGGCAGCGGGATCCGGCTGTGAGGCATCCATCTCTTCTACCCGCGGCTGGGCCGCGGGGTCTTCTTGTCCAGCAGCCCCTGTTGCTGGCTGCTCTTCTCCTTCTTCCTGCCGCTCAAGGGCGGCGTCGTGGTGCATCTCGGTCTCTTGATCCTGGTTCTCCTCGGCGGTGTTGGCCGGAGGAGAAGGTGGCTTCTCTTGGTGAGCAGCGTCCTGCGCTTCTTGACCTGCGCGGGACTGCTGCTCCAGCTCGGCTTTCTGGGCATCGGTGCCCTCTGATGATGCGTTGGCGGCGTTGTTCTCGTCGCCCTCGAGATCGATAACCTTGTCGACGTCGATGGCGGCTTTCTTCTGGGCCTCAGTGGACGCAAGAGCGGCGTCCGCGTCCAAGGGGGCTCTGAAGAGAAAATTGGGTTCAGAAATAAGAAGAGGGCAGGTGAAATCAAGAGAAAACAGCGAGGCAAAAGGATTGGGAACCAACCGAGAAGAACGAGGTGAACCAAAGCGTATAACCGGGAAAGAACTTACCCTTGGCGGGAAGGAATCGCTGGCCTCTTTCTCTTCACGACCTTCTTGGTCGTCTTCTCGGTCGTCTTCTTCTTCTTGGCGGGAGGTTCTTGGGCGCCACTGCCTGTCCGTTTGCGGGTGGCAGGAGCGGCAACTGCAAGAGGCTTGACGACCTGGGCTGCCTCGTCCTCATCCTCATCCTCATCTTCGCCATCAGCATCAGCAACATCTGTGAAATAGAAAGGAAGAAAAGCACTTCAGAAGCAGAAAGCGATTGGTTCGCGCTGCTCGCAGTCAGAGGGGATAAGTTCCATTACCTTCAACTTCATCTTCGGACCAGTCACGAAGAGACGATTCCGCGGGATGATCACCCGCCTGGGCGGCGTCAGAAGGATCGAGCTTGTCCGCGGTCTCGAAGGAGGCCTAGTCATCTTCTTCTCGGTCAGATGACCAGTTCCCTCGAAGCACTCACAGCTCTCAGCAAGCTGGCGGTCAAGGACCTGAAAGAACAGAGAAACATCGCAAATTAGCCGAGTAGCATGGAGGCATTTTACCCGGTTGGGCGTGCAAACACAAAGCACACTAGGCCTAGGGAAAGTTGCTAAGTATCCTACTCGGCAAGGCGTGCAAACAACAAGCACATTAAGCCTAAGTATTTCTCCTAAGTGTGCTACCCGACAAGGCGTGCAAACACAAAACACACTAAGCCTAAGCGGTTCTGATAAGTGCCCTACTCGGCGCAGAATGCAATTGCTAGTCGCAGCAAGAAGAGAAGGCTGTCTACTCGGATTACATATAAACTGGAAGCAGAGGAAGGAGAACATACCCGTGGAATCGGCTTCGTGCGGCTGAAGGGGATGAACCCATACTGCCAGTTATCTCGGAGGCTTGTGGTCAGGATGGACCTTGCGTGCGCGGCGACTTCCGCGTTGCTGAGCTCGAACGTGGTCGTCCGAGTGCAGTCGCGGGGGCCTCCCAAGTAGCACATTGGGTGGGAGCGCTGCTGCAGAGGCAGCACCCGGTTCCGGATCCAGCAGGCCACGGGATCATCGCTCTTGAGGCCCTCTCCGATTAGTTCAGCGAGCCGCTCCTCCATCTGCACTGCGTTGCGGTCGTTGGAGGGCTTCGTCTTCCAATTCTGCCCGGATGGAGCTCGGTTGCTCCAAGCAGGCAGGTTGATGCGGTCCGTTACCTTTCCCCCCTTCGTGGCGGGGATATTCTTCACGTAGAGGAAGGATTTTTGCCACATACGGACGGAATCCAAGCCCTTGATGCGAGGGTGATTGGTTCCCGTCCGCTGCACCATCATGGCGCTGCCGGTGTCGGTTACCCGGCTGCCAGAGGCCGCGCCGTCCTTCTTCCCTTTGCTCTGCTGGCGGAGGTGGAAATACTTCAGCCATGTCTGCACCGTGGGGCGGACGCCAAGAAAGGCCTCGCACACCACGGTGTGATAGGCGAGGAAGACGACTGCATTTGGGGGGAGGTGATGCATCTGAACACCGAAGTGGTCCAGAAAGGAGCGGAGGAAATCGGAAGCCGGCAGGCCGAATCCTCGCGCGAAGTGCGCGAGGAAAACGACATGCTCGCCCTCCCGCGGGGCCGGAACGATTTCGCCGTCGGACGGCCGGCACTGAACACCAGGAGGAACCCTCCGGGTGTTCACGAGCCAGGAGCAGTCGTCGACGGTGACATCAGAACCAGCCCAGCCGGCGCGAGCAGCCATGGCAGCGAGTGAGAAAGCGGTGGAAGGTTTGGAAGAATCTGATGGAGAGAATGAATCCGCGGCGGCGCAAAGAGTTGCGCGGCGGCGGAGAGCTCGGCGGCGGAGAAGAAACAGAGAGGCGAAAGAAGAAAGTACGGAGGAAGGAGAAAAGGAAGTTACCGATGGGGGTATTTATACCCTCTCCTCAGATTACCGTTACCATCGGGGTAGTGGGATCGATCGTGGCCATAACTCTCGTGTGGTGGGGTCTGTGGCCGGTTAGAAACGCACGCAAGCGCGGAACGCGCGCGTAACGGCCACAGTTGATCCCACGACCAGATCGTGGGTTATTACTGCGCTTGATGGGACATGACGAGCCGGTGGGCCCACTCCGTGAAAACTGGGCGCGTGGCACGTCGTGTCCTGGGCAGCGAGACGTCGGGGTCGCGGATGCTTGACACGTGTCCAGTTGCAGCACGGAAGGCTGGATTGTGCTCTGCGCTGCAGAGACTCTGCTTGAGAAATTCTCTAAGTCCTTTTACTCGGACACAGAGAAGGAGACTAGCCCTATTCGGAAGAAAAGAGACCCAAGGTACTTTCCAGAGTGCTACTCGGAGGTTTCACTCGGCATCTTGAGCTCAAGGGCGGTGTTGCAAAGATTGGTTTTAAGCTGGCAGAGCCTAGTGAACGAGTTCGCAAGACTCTACCAGCTTCGGGGACTGCTGTCGGGGGGTTACTCCCGAGTAGGGTAAAAGCAAGTGGTAAAGGCAACAGTCAGAAGAGAAGTTTGGTCGAGTAGCCGCCTACCCGGTACTTGCTACCCGGTCGACTGCTACTCGGTCTTACGAAAAGATGACCAGAAGGAGATATCAAGCGAGTTATGTCCGTTCGAGTAGAAGAGCTGGCCCGAGTAAGATTGGCGGGAATCTACTCGGGCCAGAAGTCAAAGGAGCCGTTCTGACACAGGATCCCGCGTATCCTGGGTCCGTACTTGGCACTATTCAAACTACTGTTCATCTAGGACCGGCCTGTCTGACAGCGACAGTGTGGAAGCAGGCGGTCGCAGGATAAGGGGGCCCTACTCTGTGTTTGGCACAGTGATACCAGACTGTCCCCTTGGTTTTGCCCAACGACTTTCCGGATGCAGCCAAGATTAGGAACCAAAGCTGTCAGCGGGAACTCGGAAGAATGACGATGTGCACATTATGTCGACACTTGTCCGTGTTTGGACGTATCCGGCTGGGCACCATGTATATAAGGTGCCCCGCCGCCTCCTGCGTGAGGATCGCATGCTCGGACACTGGAAACCCTAGATTCTTGACCTAGTTCATCACAAAGAGAGAAGAGTGGCTACTCGGTAGCAAGAACATTGTACTGTGGCTACTCGGTGAGACACCAGAATACATAAAGAAAGGCAGGCGTAGGGGTTTTACCTCCTCACGAGGGCCCTGAACCTGGGTAGATCGTGTTGTTTGCAGTGTTTAGTTCTTACCTCACGCGGCTACTCGTCGCGTGATCCCTCCCCGAGCACCTCCAGCGTCCATCGTTCCCACATCTTTAGCCATCCTATGGCATCTGCCGTGACACCACCACGACAGGTTTTGGGGTTAGAAAATTTTAGGAAAATTTGTATTGATTAAATATTGTAACAGCAACAAGTACAAACTTTGGTTTTCCAAAAATTTGAAATTAGTTGCTGTTTGCAATTTATTTGCATTTGATTAATTTTTTTTTGGTATTAATTGATTAAATGAAAAGAACAATTTAGAAGTTTGTTATTTCAAGTGTAATGGTAACAAATGATAGATTTGTTTTTGTAATTTTCATAATTTTTAAAATGGTTGCTGTTTTGAAATTTAATTGAATTTCACTGAATTTGAGATTAATTGAATAATTAAAGAGAACACTTTAATGGTTTGAACTTTCTATTTTAATGGAAACAAGAGATTGGATTGCTTTGTAATTTTTATTTGAAACAACTGTAACATAATAAGTATGAAACAAAATTTGAATTTTGGTTTGGAAATTCAAATGGAAAACAAAGGAAAACAGCTGGAAAACAAAGAAAAACAAATGCAAAAACAAATGCACTGATGATGTCATGATGCAAAACATAAATAAAACAAGAAAACAAACATTCTAGGGGTTGTTTTCATACTTGGGATGTTACACAGTCGAAGGGAAGGAGGCGGACTGGCGGCAAACGATTCGATGGTGTGTTCGCCCGAGTGTGAATCGAAGTGGAGGAGGGATTTTTTTTAGCGAGAGTGACGCGAGGGATTTGTGCGCAAAGAGAACGTCTATGCTTCTTGGGCTTCGTACGGGCCCAAATTAACGACAATCATCGATTTGACTGCCGGAGAAGCATCATAGGGACAACCAGCTAACGCGGGATCAGACGGGCAGCAGTAGCGAGATCGTGAAAACGGACGGTTGTGGGCGTCAATGCCCTGAGAGAGCTCCCTTTTGTCTTAGTTTTAATATCTCTAACTAATAATGTTCTAAATAATATTTGTTTCCATATGTAGCCCCAAAAAAAATGGTAAGGCGGAGCCACTTGGGCCCATATAGGCCTACCCTTATAACACACGCGGCTACGCAAACAAATCGTAGGATTATCCTTACACTTGGCCACCACCAACCACAGGGAGAGCGCAGCCCCACCAGGACATCGCCTCCACAAGAGCAATTCCATGTTGTCCTCTTCCACCAAAAGATTCGCCATCCTTCTATGCCGACAAATCAACTCTGATGTTCCTTTTGTTTGTCAGCACCATAGGTTGACCATACTTTTAGCGAGGCAAGCGGAGCCACATATTCATCATGGTTTTCAGGGTTGGAATGCCATTGTTGTTGCATGGTGCTGGAATTGTCCAATGAACCAAGGAGGCGACGCCACCGATTCACAAAGGGCCGCTCGAGGGTTTACAGGTTTGATCCGAGGTTGATAATATTTTCCCCTAGTTTAGAATTTATGGATCTAGTCTCTCGAGGTGGTTCCAGTTCAACAAAAATTGTATACTTGGTGTTCCAACACCTTACGATGAGAAGGACATAATTGTTAAAATATTTCTTCCTCGACTATTTTGTCACCAAACGTATCAACTTTTTGACTTATCCTCCAAATAATTTGTTTCCACATTTAGCCCAAAATGAACCGGTAAGACCGAGGAGGATCCATATGGGCCCATACAGGCCTACGATTGTAGCATACATGATACACACCAAGAAGCCCTAGGGTTGCCCTTGCGCTTGTCCGCCGCCACCTATATGGATAGTGTATCGCTGCCGAACCATCACCTCCACAAGAGAAACTCCATGGTGTTCTATTACACAAAAGGGTCGCCATCCTCCTATGCCGACACATCAACTCTGGTGTTCTTTTTGCGTCTCGGCATCACAGGATGATGATTTGTCGAGCCACACCTTCAGCCGGGCAAGTGAATATGCCTAATCATCATGGCTTGCGGGGTTGGAGATCCAATTATGTCCATGGAGTTGGCATTGTTCAATGGAGGGAGGAGGCAATACCAAGCATTCACCAAGGTCCGTGTCTCGAGGAATCACAAGTTTGATCTAAAATTGATTGGGTTTTCTAGGGATTAAGTTTATGGATCTAATCCCTCGTTGTGGTGTTCAATTCAAGTTTTTTCTGGGAACTTCAAGGGGTTTTGAACAACGAAGTACCGAGAAATATCAAAAGAGTGGTGATTGAATTTTAAGCCTTTTTTAGTTTGAAAGTCAAAGTTCTCCAATACTTCCTGATGCACATATGCCTAGGTATCTGACACACATATGGCAGTTTGGTAGAGTGGTGGGGTAAAATAACATATCTCCATGGATAATTACATTCATATTCTATAACCAGAAACTAGAAGATAGCCCATGGCATATACAAAAAGTCCATGACCATATTTATATTATTATAATCATGAGATATAATTTCAGATTATATGCACATGATATTGTAAATGTTCGCATATTTTTGTCCATACTTGGTCAAACTTGACAGAGTTTAACTTCAACCAAAAAATGCTATCTATTTTGGGTAGTAGGGAGTAGTACACTACTCTGTGCCAACCTGAAAAAAAGAAATGCATAGTAAAGACATGCACAAAACACATATAGAATATTAGAAGCTAATTAGAAGATATATGCATACCTTCTCTTTTATAATCCTTCTTGTTTGATTTCTATTTAAATCTGCCTCCACATAACTTGCTCGTACTTGTTTAAATGAAGGTGTAAGGGTAACCAAGTGCATTAGTCGCTCCGGCCATGATGATTGCTTGTGTGTGTTGTAGTAATCTGAAATCCCATCCCAATAAGAACTTGCTATCAACACATTATGTTAATCACTAGACCATGTTTTCCCTTTGATGAATTTTGCTTTCATAGCGAAATGTTATGGATTTGGCGACATCTCTTGCTCCACAATTGGACTATACGATGGTTGTTGTGAGACACCAAAACTCAATATGTTTAGGAAATTCTCATATCCTTCCATTTGCGGACAATCAGCAGAAACACATTTCCATAAGCAAATACATTAGCAAATCAGTACAAAACATATTATAAAACACACAACGATCACCATAAAAAGATTAAAGAACATAAAGCTAACAATAGCAAATCGCAACACCTCCTATTCAACTACACATCTCTCTATTTATCTCTGCAGGGTCAAATCACACCTCTTCTCGAGCAAATTTTCAGGCACCACATCCACGCCCGATTCAGTTTACAAGTCTTATTCCCTCATGCATTGTATGTACTTCTTTCTCACGTACTTTCCCAACCGCCTCCTCACCCTGTCTCCCTATCTCCCAGCCCAGCCTCATCCCGCTTTCCCCAAGAGCAACAACCAAGCATAGGCGCCCAACCCTGCATCCCAACCCCAGCCACGCCTCCACTTCCCCTAAGACCACTGCTCCACCCCATCCTCTACTCCTTCTCATGTCCGAAGACACCCCACCTTTGAATATCCTTCCAGGTGCGACCTCTTCCTCCCCCTCACCCCGGCCAGGACCTCCGCTACTATCTCCCCCACAACCAAATATAGTTGCCGGTCAAGTTTAAGACCTCCACCCTCTTGTCTCTCTCCCTTTATGTGAAAAAAAAATACTCATAGCTTGTGCGGGCAGCCATTGGTGATGGCGACCTCTTGGTCGTCGAATGGCTCTGGACCAGGGTGTGAACTTAAGAAGGAATGGCGATTGTTCCCCTTGTGATTTTGTATGGACGTTTTGAGCGATATGTGGAAGAAAGTGTAAACATGCACGAGCCTTTCATGAGCCTCACGAGAACGATTTTGGATCACCATGGTCTATATTGAGTTTACACAATGCTATGTACGAGCCACTCGAGATGCACTAAGCATACAAATATTTCTCAGCTGAGCATTATTGCCTTGTGTAGCTTCACACCAGCTGCCCATAAATAGAGGAGAAAGTAATGTGCTATTTTTTCCTTGTTTTGAACATAAGTAGTGCACTAATCAAACACATGCTATTCAAACAACTATACTAGTGTTAACCAATAGACATAGGGGATAATGAAACCTGGTTCCGAAACATCCAATGCCAATATAGGTAATTGAATCCATAAATAATGAAATAGACTATAAAACGCATCAATGTACTTGCTATAAAGAAATCATAGATACTCACTTTGTTCCATAATATAACCCGTTTTGGAAAACTATCTTAAAATTTGCCAAAACGGCTTATTATATTATAGAGCAGAGGTAGTATAGATATCTAGTGCTCCGATATAGTTGCGTGCTACTAGATTGCATGGTGATACGAACTGTCCGTTTGCACATGATCCCCTCTCTCTTCATCTCTGGCACACTCCAACATTTTCTCTCACCATGATACATTAGCAAAAGCGACCCTGCCTTATTTCATATTGTTTGCACATGATCCCCTCTCTCTCTAACTCTTGCATAAAATTTCTACCGTCATCTCCATTTATTATACACGAATCCATGAGCCATGTTCTTACTTCACAAATTTACTATCGGTTAAAGATTAATTGAACCATAAACTAAGCACTTGTTTCAAATTGACCTATACCACAAACGGTTTATAAGAGCACCACACAACTCAACAATAGACCAAACAAAGATGTTTTATTTGTAGCTTAGAGGATTCAAAGACTAGTTGCTATAAATCAAGCAAGATAATTTTGTTCCAAACCACTCGGTTCCTAGAACCGAAGAAAAGGAGCTACAAACAAAGATCAAGTGGAGGCACTTGTTTAGCTCAAAGGTAGCGGGCCGATCCGGTTTGAAACGTAGTGGCCGGCCGACCACGAGCTTTGTACATAAAAAAGAACAACAACATCCTAGGATGTAGAGAACGTCCATCATAGTTCAGAATGGTGGCGGCACCAAATTTATCTCAAATTAACCCTAGTTTAGAGAGTTGGGGAATGGGGGTGATCAAAGCAAGGCTCACATGAATGAGACGATGGCCAATTTCGAGGAAAGACATTGTCTTGGTGTGTGTGTGTGTGTGGGAGGGGGGGGGGGGAGTGCAAATGTATGAGGTGGAAGGACAATCTACGATCATGTTTCATCTCATCATTTGAATTTGAATCGACGATCAAAATCAGCTTGGAATCGGGTAGCATCCTTACCCGTTGCAGCACAAGATATGTGCTCCGCAAAACTCATAAACCTATTCCTCTGAAAGATTCACGGATAGTAGCTTTAGCAAATAGTCACACATATGTTCTTGTTGTGAGGTTAACACCGGTTCTACAAATTCATCCTCAAGGAGTAAAACTGATAAAAATTGGAGTGCGGTCTTTTGGAGCCCGAGGAGCTTGTAATTTGAGAAGTTCACAAAGGCATTTGAAAGTTTCAATTAAATTGGAAGAAAATACAATAAAATTGGAAGAAAATACCTTGGTGTAGATAATGATGAACTCTACTAGCGTGCAAAAGTCAATCAGAAATTCGTTGTATTATAGACTGGAAAAAATGACAAATATGTGAATCGCAGTGCGGTGGATGGTGAATATTTTCAAACTTGAAATTTTGTCAGGTTTGTTATTTTGTGTATTCTACAATACAACGAATTTTGCATTGAAATTTTACACACAGGTAGAGTTCAACATTGTCTATACTAGGTTTTTTTTTCTGAATTTTTGAAACTTGCAAATGCCTTTCTGATTTTTTTTTAGTCTACCTATGTTGAAAGGGGAAGAGAAGAGAGGCGACGCCAGTTCTATTTATCTGCAGGGCCACTCTCCCCGCCTCGTCTACTCCCAGCTGTCCGATCACGATCCGACGGGGCGAAAAACCCGGCAACGCGACCCGCCCGGCTCTGTGCCACGGACCCTTTTAATACTGGGACGGATTCGGAAATTTCCCCGTTCCCCAATGTCCCCTCCTTCTTCCTCCTCTTGCCTCCACCTCCCCTCCGGTTTCTCCAATTCCTCCCGAAATTCGGATACCTGCTCCATCAATCCACCGCAATTCTTCACCCCGGCGGCGAAAGGGCACGCTGGGAAGCCCCTGAGGCCACTCGACTGGCGCGGATCGGCCTCCTCCGTCTCTGGTAACAAACCCTAATTTTTCATCCTGGGCGGATTGTCCCAGGACTCCCTTTTCCGATCCTCGTTTTGCTGTGGCAGTGAGCAGCCGGGACCAGGACCACTCTTTTATTCCCATTCCGTTAGTTGCCGATCTGTTTCCTGCGTTATAGCCTGCTAACCTGATCCATCCGTGCAATTTTCGGCCAGGTTCCTGTCCTCCGGCGCCCAGGATCGATCTGGGACTCGGTGCCCAGGCGTGGAGAAGCTTATTTTCGAGCGAAAAAATTGTTGGGGGGTTCAACTGAACCCCCATGCCCCAGGTTAAGTCCGCCCCTGCAGCAGAGCCAGTACTACTGGTTTTAGATGGAGATGAGACCTTGTCTGAGGGTGGGTCGGTGGGATCCGGGTCGGGCCCAAGCACTCCGGATGCTCGGGGAAAAGAGCCATCTTCGTCAAGCACTTCGGCTACGCGGAGCAAGAGGAAGCGGGGTAGCTTGAGTTGTGGTGGAGTGGGTGTCGATGGTCCAGAGGAAGCAGGATCAGATTCAAGTGACACCACGTGGAGTGTCGATAGTGTGCATGACCGTCACCGGCTCTCGCTATCGAGAAGAAAGAATGGCAGGTCGGAGCATTCAGTAACTTCCGGTACGTTGATCGGCCGGCCTCGTGGTGTCTTGAGGTTGAGGAGCTTCCCCAGAATGTCAGCATCGAGACTGAGACTGGAGCTCGTCAGGTTATTCAATCCAATTGCATTTCTAAGGCTGCCCATTTCATGAGGAGAAAAAAGAAGAGGAAACCACGAGTGCTTAAGGAGAACAGAGTTACTGGTGATGACCCTGTCAGTCGCTTGAATACTGAGAATGATCATCATGACAGAAGAACTAAGTCTTGTTCTGAGAACAGTCTCTTGGTTGAAAAGCAGTCTCGTCTTTCAGGCGAACAATCTAATTCTGTTCATGTTGACAAGGAAAGCTCTGGGTATGCCCAAGGGGACGGTGATGCACCGTCTAATCCTGTTCATGTTGATAAGGAGAGCTCTACTCATGCGCATGGGGAGGACGGTCTCTCAGTTGAAAATCAGTCTCGTCTTTCAGGTGAACCATCTAATCCTGTTCATGTTGACAAGGAAAGCTCCGGGCATGTGCAACAGGATGATGATGCTACCTTGGAAGAAAATGCTGCTATGATGCTCTGTTCTCTATCAGATAATAGACATACTAACCCATCGAGGAAGAAATCACCCGGTAGATCATCAAAGGAATCTTCTTTTCAGCATGATAATCGCTTCAAGGATCCATACAGCAGAGGCGAGGATGTGGCCGGTCCTTCTAGGTTGCTGCGGAAGCGTGAGGGTAAAGCACCATTCAGGAAGCGCCGTCCACGTCGTCATTTTTATGAAGTCAATCCTCGTGATCTGGATCCATTTCACATCATAAAAGAGCGGATTAGGGTGTTTTGGCCTCTTGATGAGACGTGGTATTTCGGCCTGGTCAAGGAATATGACCCTGTGAAAGGGTTGCATTTTGTCAAGTATGATGATAAGGACGAAGAATGGATCAATCTTCAAAATGAGAGAATCAAACTCCTTTTTTTGCCAGGCGAAGGTCGCAAGAGATCGAATCATAAAGCATATAAAATGCACTATGAGGAGGACAAAAGAGAAGACATGGATGGAAACAGTCCAGGAAGCTCTGTGTCACAGCCCATCATCTCATGGTTGGCTAGATCAAAACAAGAAAGACCTGCTACATCCAGTAACATCGACAAGCCAGATCATGGTCAATCAAACATTGTTCCTGTGGTGTCAAACTCTTTCGATGCCAATCAGGGAAAGTTGCAGCCTGATGATGCTATACCTGGCAGTAGTTTATTTGGAAATGGGGATGCAGAAGTTTATAATGACGGGAATAGATCTGGGGATAGGAGATTTCAGGTTGTTTATTCTAGGAAGCGATTTTGCAGGGGAAGGAATGGTTTTGTCAATAATCCAGAACATGATTTAAATCCTAAAAGCAGAGCACATTCTGCAGGGATTCTTGCTTCAGTTATTAGCAGGGGGACTGATACTGAAACTGGGGCTTCAGTGAAATATGTCATGTTGGTATTAAGCCTGCCTCTGAAATCTGTTTACAAGCTAGTTTCTGAAGCCTGTAGTGTTTGGATTCCCAGTTCTCTCTTCCACCCTCAGCATGGTTCCTTGATCACCTTATGGCCTGCTGTATGTCTGGACATACTTCTTTTTGATAATATTTTAGGTTTGAAACATTTGCTTCTTGGGACCTGCTTAAGATCAGCAGTATCTCTTTTCTGTTCACTTGCCGGAAGCTTCAATCAGTGTTCTGGGAAGAATGCTTCTAAGGATTCAAAAATGCCATGCACCTCGGTTAGATTCCAGATATCTGGTTTGCATGGTAGGAGCCAAGTAGTGTTTTTGCTGTTCAGCTTCTTTGGGATATGCGAGTCACAATGGAAAAACCTGCAAGCAAAGCTTGGGTGCCACTCTTTGAAAAGGGAGCTGTCTAAAGTTGATTGCACATACGCTAACATCAAACAACTCACTGATGGAACTGACCAAGTCTGGACTTCAAGGATCTTGTCGAAGGTAAACAAACACAACTCACCTTATCTGTGCAGATTGAATAGACATTTCAACATCATGTTTGGATTGATTGATTCTCAATATTGCATGCCCATGATTTTATTATAGAAACATAAACATATATAACTTAATACTGATGGTTTCCACTTTATGGAGATGCTGATTAATAATTAGAAGTAGTAGTCAGCTGCAACCCCGTTTGAAGTACGTTGTCACTTGGTAGTTATTGTACTAACCACTATGGAATTACGAGCCATGTTATCTACGAGGGAAACCTAGATCCGGTATCATGTTTTGTCAACTGGAGTTACAGGATATGTCAAAATGTTATTATTATCTTCCTAAAGCAAATGCTGTTCGGAAGCACAATACATACTAGATTGCTAGTTAACATCTAACTGAGCTTAGCCGAGTAGTGATATCCTTTATGAGAGCTTCGGTGACTGATAGGACATGTGTTTCGATAAATAAATTGGATGCAGCCTTTATACTTAATTTGACATGTTTTTTTTTTTTGGAATATCAATTAAATAGATTCATATTTTATGGGATGTTTCTAGAACATATGCGACATAGTAAGCATTTTCTTATCTGAAGAAATTGAATTGCTTGTGAATTGATGGAAGATCAATTTCCTTTTAATGTGTCTGCTTTGTGCTATTCTCTGTTCCAGGATAGGTAGGGAAATAAGTCTTCGTTAAATTTATGAAGAAACGTATCTTATACCTTTGTCTGATTAATCTTACTATTTTGAGTAGAGTGAATCGAGTTAGCAGTAGGCTAATAGCCAGTAAATTATATGATTTGCAATAAAACCTCACGGTTGCCTGCAACATTGGAGTTTTCCCTTTATTTTCTGTCCCATTTTAACTGTACTGTGTAAATATTGTGTTTGATATTTTTCATCCATCTATCGGTTCTTGTGACTCCAAACTGAAGATTGAATATTTCCACAATTTTTTTGTTCCCTTTTGTAGCTTAACTACCGTAGATTATGGTCGATGCTATTTCCCCATTTTTTAAATCTAAAGCCTTTTCTTGGTGTAAACAGATCTGTGCTGTTTCATATACTGCGAAAGCTTATGTAGCCATTTGCCAGGTGCCCTATTATAGTACTTGTGCATGTTGTTTTACAAATTTTTAGGATTTAACTGTCAATTGATTTATTATGTGAAAAGGTAGACCACAGTCAAGTAAAAAAAAAAAGTTAAACAACAGTCCACATGTTTTGAAAATCTGGTTTCTCCAGTAAGCGTGTCTTGATGATATTTGTGCATACGATCTTTTTATATAAGCACAAGAAATTCTGAACTTCGGTACACAGTTCTAGTTCTCTAGTTCTTTCTATGGCTCACACGATTTCTTTTACATTTATTATGTAGATTGAGAATGGTGTATTGTTTAATGGATATATGCATTTTAACTTATGTCTTAGATCATCTGTCTGCATATTTTCTTAATATAACCGAATGCATTAGTTCAAAGCATTTTGTGCTGAAAATCTAGGTCTAAAGCCATTACTAAGTCAACTTATAGTTATTACTGACTACCTTTTCTGTTTCCAGAGTTCGTCGCTTGATATCCGGGGCCCACAGTTTCTTTCAGAATCAAATTATCCAGATGTTGATCCTGTCATATTTTGTCTTGATAATCAGAGTGAATTTACTAGAAAACAAATGGATCTAGCTGCACCTTCGCTACTGCTATGTCATCATCTAAAGTTGCTTGTTGAAAGCAATTTGACTTCCAATGTTTTAGTTCACCAGGCTGTTAGTTCCAAAATTTCTCCAGAAGAGAGTCAGCAGGCTATTTCACAACATACTTCTGATTCGGCCGATCAGGCTGGTCCCTTGGATATGGATACCCTTGGTTTCATAAATCATTCTAGTTCTGCTAGCAAGACGCGTGATACCGCTGATTGCATTGTAAGTATGGATTGTAATGACAGCAGTGATAATGATATCAATGTGGCAAGCGTAAGGCTTCTAGATCAAAATGGGCCTTCTGTAGCTGACGGCAATTCTAATAGTGGTGAAGAACTGTGTTCTTCCAGTCATAATGCTACAGACTCTCCAGAGAAGTCTAAACAGAGGTACTCTTCTATGGATATTCCTCAAGATAAGACATTTAATCCTCCAGATGATGTGTTACTTAACAAAGGTGGCAAAGCTACAGAGCATATATCTAACTTGGTTCAGGAATTGAATGAATATCCGATTGGTCGTGTTACACCAACTGCCCCAAGGACGACCTACCATCGGAACCGGTTTGCATCCATATCACGCACCTTTGGAGATGGTTCAAAATTATGGCCAGAGGATGGTTCAAAGAAACCACGGACCCCTGCTTCATACTCAGTTTCTCCTAGAAGTGATGAACTTGGACTAAAACACAAAGGACATTTCCGCAAGATACAAACTCACAGCAGCGCTAAGACAAATGGTGCAAAGAGGCTTCCTGATAATATTAGAAGTGGGGAGAGCAGCCCAGAGTCATTGACTTGTGTTGCAAATATCCTGGTAACAGTTGGTGATAGAGGATGGAGGGAGTATGATACTCAGATTAAAATTGACAGTGATGGACAGAGTGATCGGAGGATTTGTGTGAGGCTTGCTGAAGGAATTAAGTATGCTCACAAGGTTTGTCAAATTTTGCAGGCTGGGGCTACAAATCGCTATACACATGCTATGTTGTGGAAAGGTGGGCCTGAATGGAGCCTAGAATTTCCTGACAGAAGCCAGTGGCATATTTTCAAACAAATGCATGGCGAATGCTATAATCATAACCTCAGAGCTGCATCTGTTAAAAACATTCCAATACCAGGTGTCCGCTTGGTTGAAGGTCATGATGATAATGGGAGTGTATTGTTTGTGCGCCCCGAAGATTATCTTTGCCATATTGGACCAGATGTTGAAATGGCTCTTGATGAATCCCGTGTGATATATGACATGGACAGTGATGATGAAGAGTGGATCTCACGATGGAGGAAGTCTCAACATAGTAAGAACAGCACCGTGGGTGAGTTGACAGAGGATTTGTTTGAGAAGGTCATGGACAAATTCGAGAAATTTGCATACACCCATAACTGCAATGAGCTCACCATTGATCAGATTAAGGAACTAGATATGGATGATGTACCACTGGACATCATTGAAGTGATACATGATCATTGGCATGACAAGAGGCAGCAGAAGGGAATTCCACTCATTCGCCACTTTCAGGTGAACATATGTTTTGTCATATTTCTTTTGTCTTGTTCTCTTCGTTAGGTTGATGATTTATGGCAAAAACACAGAGTGAGTAAGCATGTCAGAATATTAGAGTTCTGTTATTTACCTTCCTCTGGATGTTTAGTAATTTATGCCTTGGCTCCTTCATGATCTTACCTACTTAATAAAATTTGGTTTCTTATGCTTATAAAATTTGCCTTCAGCGTATATATTTCAGCTATGCAAATGGTGGAGCTTGGTGCTAAACCATCATCATATGAATTTAAATAGCTTAGGCACTTCTAGTTGTTTGACTTGTCCAGTTGTCCCTGAGTATTGTTCTATTCCCTTCGATCCATATTAATTATCGCTGAATTGGATATATCTAGTACTAAAACATGTCTAGATACATCCAGTTCGGTGAAAATTAATATGAATCGGAGGGACTACCTCTTAGGTAGTTAGGTACTTGTACAATATCCTCCTGTGCCTTTAAGTAGCTTATTTTCTGTAGTGTCACTAGATATGGAGTTTCTCTTCCAGATAGGGCAGTAAATAAGTGTCTATAAAGCAAGTGCTGGGTCACGGTTAGGTACTTCTATTCTTAATATTTTTGTAGAGACTTTATCTTCAACTGGCAAATCTGCCCATGCGTTGCTACAGATTCACTATTTTATAGGTCATAGAGAATTTTACTGCTCAAAATTAGTTTTTTCTAGGTGGGATAAATGATTCTTGATGGGAATGTCGAGTCGTGAGAATGGCAGGTCTTTTTCACAGTTGTCGTCCCGTCATCAAGAAATGATGCTATGTCTTGACGTTGGTGTATCCACGTAGTATGTCTAGGAAGCAGGCCCTTGTCGACAGAAACGCGCATGTGAGGAAATTGCGGCAACGGTCACCGAGTGCGACGAAATCAACTAGCAAAGTCAACGGACAGAGTTGAAAAATATGCGGAATTAGTCCAGCGTGGTCGACGATTCGAGTTGTTTTTTCCCTGGACAGATTATCTTCCTCGCATCCAGCTGGCGCAACAGTTCGCCCTTAGATGGCTGGAGTCGGTGTCTGGTGGTGACCTGAGGTGGGGTTGCAGGTGCAGGTCATGAGTGCTGTAGCTAGGGCATCGGGTGGCGGCAGAGATGGGAAAAGAGAGAAAGGGGCCACTTGGGTTTAAATAGGCATAGGCAAGAGGCGGTCCAACATGGAAGAATCGAAATCGGACATGGCTATTTCGGCTGCGGCATAGTCACTCCCTCCTGAGCGAGAAGAGTGACCCGTGCCAAGTTGATGAAGCCCATGCGTGGTACAAACAGAGTCCAATCAGCAAAGGAACAGCAAATCCAACCTGCACCTTCAACTCTTTTCTACTTTTTATCTGGTAATCCAGCCCTTGTCCGATCAAAGAGAAAATTAATTAGTTTTAGTTGGAAATGCAGAAATAAAATAATCAAGTACTCTAACTTCCATGTATGGAACATTAGATAACAATTGGCGTGATGGTTAGTGCGCTATGAATAAGTTAACTCAACGAAACCAAGCGACTAGGCTTCAAGTCCCCTCTGCGGCGTGCCATTTATTTTTAGACTTGACTGGTGCCGAGTGGATGAAGTCCATGCGTGGTACAAACAGAGTTGGATCAGCATAGAAACACCAACCAATCTGCATCTTTTCTATTGTTTTTTTAAACTGGTAACCTGGCTCTTGTCCGATCAAAGTGAAAATAATCATTTTCAGTTAGAAATGCAGAAATAAAATAGTCAAGTACTCTAACTTCCATGTATGGAACATCAAATAACAATTGGCGTGATGGTTAGTGCACTTTGAATAAGTTAACCCAACAAAACCAAGCAGTCAGGCTTCGATTCCCATCTGTGGCGTGCCATTTATTTTTAGACTTGATAGTCTTCAGATTGTCCAGCCGGTCCAAAACTGCGACGGAGACCTTGCTCCCCACTAAAAAAGTACAAAGAGGTATCAGAAACGCTTACTGACTATGGACCGTCGGTTTATGACCAAAATTTTGAAGGGCTAAAATGCAAAACATCTGACGGACCACAAGAAATGCTCCTGCTTTTAATATTATTAGGTATAGATTTACAGAACCAAATTATGCCGATGATTTCAGGGAAATGATTGACTTGCATTTTTTAGCTATCATGCTCTTATCTTACAAAAATGTTGAGACTTGAATGCATACTCCCTCTGATTTTACTTCTTACCATTTTCAGCCTGTTATGTGGAAGATATATGCGCAGCAGCTAGAGGAATGGTACCAACAGAGCAGGTTGCCTCCAAAACCTGCAATGTTCGCCTTCTGTTTGAAACCTCGTGGACGCCAGCTTCAGATACCATCTAAGGGATCCAAGGGACCTAAGCAGCGATCGCATAAGAAGCTCATGTACTCGGGTTCCCACAGCTATTCAAGAGAGCAAGGTACATCCTTCACGTTTTGTAGCCAAATCACTGTCTCATGTTTTTCCTCCCCTGTTTTCTGAAATTGTTTCCTGTTTCTGTCAAAGTATCAGGCCGGAGGCATGGTGAATATGTTGGGGATGGGAGGACAAGTGAATCCTATGACGGTGGTTCTGTTCATTCACCAACAGGGTACTCTCCCAGGTTCTCTACGAGAACAGAATCTCCCCGCACATTCGATGCTCCGGAAAAAGGTTCTACTCCAAGATTCATCAGGACTAACAGTGGGAAAAGGAATGCAAGCTTTGCATTCCCTGAGGATCACCAAGCGTCCCCGTCCTTGCGAAACCAGAGAATAAGGAGAGGAGGTGTGCCTGATCACTGGAACACTGTGTTGCAAGAGCACCAAGGCTCGAAGCACATGTTCCCAGGGGCGCCCCAGAGCCACCGTGTCGATGTCGAGGAGCTCAAACTGCGTGACGCGATGAGCGCCGCGCAGCACGCCGCGGCTATGGCCAGGCTCAAGAGGGAGAGGGCACATTGCCTGATGCTCAAGGCGGACCTCGCGAACCACAAGGCCTCGGTCGCCCTCATGATCGCCGAGGCGATCAAGGCGTCCAGCAGAGGAGACCCGCGGGACGAAGAACGGTGATGACGACACCTTTTGTATTCGGGCGTGAGCTGATGCAGATAGCATCCCTTTTTGTCGATAGGATCAAGGCAGTAGATAGCATCTCAGCCCCCCGTTTCTTCTATCTTTTTTCCTTTTGTACATGTGTTATTTTCTTCTTTCTATCTTGGTTCACCTTGTCTAGGGATGGATGGATGGATGATGTCTCCCGGTTAACAGTGGTGGGAAGATGGTGATATAGGGCAGCTGTTGTTGGTTGATGCCTTCTCGTTGTTGTAAGTTGCTCCAGGGAAGGCGATGGCTTCTGCTTTTTTGCCGTTAACCCAAAAAAGGAATGAAAAATGAAGAGAATAGTGCAGGACAGTAGTTGTGCGTCTTTTGTTGTTTGTTTGTGTTTGGCTCAGCTGGCTTATATTGTGACCTGTGGACGTGTCTGCAGAATGAGACAGGTATGAACCATGACTGGACTGAAGCTGCTTAGCTTGTTCAGATCATTTGTAGGAAAAACCCCTAATTAGGGCCCGTCACTATTTTCTGAAAACCGAAATAGTGGCTCCAACCCTAGAAACACCTTTGTACTTTTCAGCCCCTATTAATTTTTTCCATTCTAATTGTATGTAGATTATATAGTAAATATGACTCGCTCTTAGTTTCTCACCACGATAATCTCTCCTATCTAAAAGAAAAATTCTCCTATTATTATCTAAAAGAAAAATTTGGTTCCTTCCACCGTTTAAAAGCTGCATCCTGTCGTCAACATTTTTTTTTTGGTCAATCGTCGCGCTTTTGCATTATAACCCTAAAAAGAGAGCTGACTTAACCCGCAGTACAGACTTAACCTGCTCCCGACCCCATCTTCCTCCTCTGAGATCCCGGCGCCGCCACCCCAACTCTCCCGCCCCATAGCTCTCAACATACCGGCGTCGCCAAGGCTGCACGGAGAAGGACGGACCCCCCGCCCTCCTTGGCGCATGGGGAGGAAGTACCCAACGTCGGGAGGGGAGGCGCCGCACGCCGTCCTCATCCGACCACGCCAAGACCCTCATGGCCAGCAGAGAAGATTGCACGACAAGCACCAGCATCGACTGCAGCCATGTTGCGGTGGGCTGTGACGGCGGCGCCGGCACAGCGGCCATGGCCTTCGACGACCCGCCATGATCCGCAAGATCTGTGCGCACCTACCACCGTCTATGGCTCAAAGCCAAGAAGGAGTGCCTGATACGTTCCGCCAACCTCCTCCAGGTGCTCTGCTTCCTCCACAGCGGCATCTACATCAAGGTCGGCGAGTACATCGCGCAGCTGGTCAGGACTCAGGAGGGTTCCTTCTGTTCGTTTTGCATAATTTTCGTTGAAGCTCAGTTAAGGATATGTGGAAGACATGAAGCTTTATTATGTTGCTGTTCACTGGATGTAGGTGAGCCAAGGAAAGGCCCGATTAACGCTTGTGGCTGAGGGAATGGGTGCAAGACAGGCTATCCATATTGTCATCCTGTTTGATGTGTTCGCTGTTGTTCAGAATCATCTGTGGTATCATTTAGAACCATTCGTTGCAGGTACATATAGTCCTGATATGAATCTATACTACCAGCAATTATTTACTGGGGGATTTCCAAATCTTTTACTTACAGTCCTTCAGATTGTTTCTATACATTCACATTTTTTACGTTAGATCTTGTAAGCGGGGAGATTAGCTACCAACCATGCATTATGATTTCTCAAAAGAGAATACTGTCTTTTTTTGCTCTATACGAATTCAGAGTTCTGGTTATTTGTCTAATTCCATGTTTCCGGTGCTTCTTCGAGGGCCGAATGATGTGATGTAACTTGCGCAGGTAAATCTGCCTGCAATTCTTGTTTGACCTGCCCATTGAATTTATGTGTTGTTTGGGAGATTGAAGGTTAATGTCAGAATAGTTTCTTATCTCTGGATTCGGTTGATCAAAGAAAGATAAAGCTAATTTGATTAGTTAAACTATCAGTTGTGTGAAGAATTGTCCCAATTCGTCCAACCTGCATGTTTAATTCAGGAGTATGGTACATGACTAAAACCGGCTGGATTCTCTTGCTAAAATGGTCCACATTCTTGTTCTGTAATGCTGTGTATTACTTGGCAAGTGACAATGTTGCTACTATGTCATGTTCTCGATGTATGAAAATCATCTCCATTCTTGCAGTTAATGGGCAAAATAAGTACTATCCTTCTGTTATTTTTGCTGAATTAATTCAAAATCAATACCGTCTATTGACTTCTCTCGATCTTGTCATCTCTGGGTTGTTAGTTCTCATGTGCGGAGTGATTATACCAAACTGCCGCGGCCAGCGGACATCATTGGATAAGGTCAGCCTAATCTCCCATGTAAGTGGCATCAGCCTCTCACTGTGCCCGGTGACCTCATCCTCATCTCGCTCACGCAGCTTCCGCTCCATGGCCCGGTCGACCTCCGCTCTGCACCGAGACGCCACCCTTGGTCTTCGCTTCCCCACAGCCCAGATTATAAGATGTATTTAAGAGAAATACTTTAGGTTGTGGGTAACTTGAGTTTTCCTTGTTTCAGAGCAATGGCCGTTCATCAGCACGAATTGAAATTTTGAGCAGATTTGTTGCAAAACTAAGTCAATTATAATTAGTAGAAGATCAACTTGAATTTCCACAATGGATTTTCAAAGGTTTTGTAATCTTTACTAATTAATTGGCATGGTGGACTTACGCTTATATTTGACTGATGTATAGATAGCTGTTATGCATATGTTAGTGATATTTCATGCAACTGGCATTAAGGTAGGTCCCAGGATTTACCCAAAATCCGCTTGCTATGAAAATTCATCTTTCGTTCACTATGATTCCTAGCACTTTTGCAGTCTGACCATGTTTGTGGATGTGCTAATTGCATATAGCTAATCAAATTTGTTCGAAATGAGTTAGTCGGACCCTTACTATATATTGTTAGATTCTACATACTTTTATAGTGTTTTTTTTTCCATTTCAAGCCTATATGGTCATATAACTCAATTTTCTTCAAGCACAGATGCCAATAGCAAATCACATATTAGATCTGGAAGCACAATTTGATTGAGCTGGCTTCAACATTTATTCGATGGAAGATGAACTAGATAAACTTCGAAGCCTCCACATTGGTATATTCTTCAGACCAGGTTTACTTGTGCACCAAGTTGTTGGTGTGTAAGAATCGCATTTAGTTTCGATCTTTCGGCAGATGGCAGAGTTAGTTTGTTATCTAGACTCCAATTTTGACGGAAAATGTACATCCCCCCTTATTGTAATTGTCTGGTTGAGCTAATGTGTAACATGTAACATATGTATATGATCATCCAATTTCAATCTGTTGTGAAATTTTCGCAATACATTGCGTTTGCTCACTTTTGAGAGGCATCCAATTTTTGTATTTTCATTATACATTTCAAGAAAATCATCATTTGTTTGTGCAAATGTGAAGGAAAGCCTCATATTTCAGTACCCCAGAATCCAAGATCCATAGTACTAGATTATGAAGCTTACCGGTAAGAGCGGTTTTCTTGTTTTCTACTAAAATTTGAGATATTACTATATTTTCTTTGTGTAAGACAGGCCAAGATATTCAACTAAATTTTCATATCTGGTTCCTTTCTGTGAGCAATTAGTCGGAACAAAAATAATTTGTAACATCACACGCTAAAAGGTATAGTATGTTTCCAACCATAATGTCACAAAACTATAAAAAGATATTTGTTATCCCGTTGCAACGCACGGGCATTTAGCTAGTTCAAACATAAATGTTTTTATCAATGTCTACAATTCAACCATATTCAACCGGGCAATTTGAAAACGCCAAAATTCATATTGCAACTCCTTTTTTTTTGAACATGCAAATCCCTTCAAACTCTAATGTAGCATGAAATGCTGCCTTGTCATGCGTCATACTCAGTATAGGTGGAGGCTAGCAAAAGACTACGTGCGACAAATCAAGAGAGCATAATGACCATAATCATGCATAACGACAAAAACATTATTGATCAAAACATACATGGTATTGCAAGTCAAAAATTAAATGATCATGAACGCTAAAGGTGACTTGTTTATAGTCATAACATGGTGTAAGCATGCGCCAAGCCAATCAAATAAAACATTCCAAGGAGAATACCACAATGTTATGCTTCGAGATGATAAAAACAACACATGATTCTTTCAACGGCTCATTAAGCACTCTCAGATGTTTAGTACAAGTCATGATACATCAATAATTACTAGGCAATAAATTAGAGTAACATCTAAGATGTAATTTTTACGCACGCTTCTATTCTTGTAGACAGTGTTGGGCCTCCAAGTGCAGAGGTTTGTAGAATAGCAGCAAGTTTCCCTTAAGTGGATTACCCAAGGTTTATCGAACTCAGGGAGGAAGAGGTCAAAGATATCTCTCTCAAGCAACCCTGCAATTACGATACAAGAAGTCTCTTGTGTCCCCAACACACCTAATACAATTGTCAGTTGTATAAGTGTACTAGTTCGGCGAAGAGAGAGTGAAATACAAATAATATGGATGATTATAAGTAATAATAGCAATCTAAAATAAATATGGAAGCAAGCAAACATGTAGCAGAACTGATTGTAAACGGCGTTTCAATGCTTAGAAACAAGACATAGGGATCATACTTTCACTACTGAACACTCTCAACAATGATAACATAATTGAATGCATAAATATCTCTCTTCACTATGCTACTCCGAACCACTCTTCGGTCGGATAACAAACACCAATCCATGCATAGGGCTGTAACAACACCCCTCAAGTCTGTATTCCCTCTCTAGGGCACCCCATGCTGTCACTATGAGCGCCCCAAATTAGTATTAAACAAACGCCACAATTTCATTGGGTCATCCAACACAAGATAAAAATATCATGCTAAACCACACGATGCACACACTGTCACCTTCACACCGTGATCAGAGTGACTACGGAGATCTCATAATAAAACAACTTGAGTAGCATGATAGATGAAGAGTAACATCTACTTATTCAACTAGATTACAGAGCACATGATCACATAAAGATCACACCATGGGAGAGAGAGATGAAACACATAGCTACCTGTAGATCCCTCAGCCCCGGGGGAGAACTACTCCCTCCTCATCATAGGAAACATCAACGGCGATGAAGATGGCGGTGGAGTCAATGGAGATAGCTCCGGGGGAACTTCCCCGTCCCGGCAGGGTGCCGGAACAGAGATTTCTGTCCCCCAAAACTTGTTGGCGGCGACGGCGGAGCTACGGAACTTTTCGTTGAAGGGGCTGATTTATTTAGGGTTTATGCATCAGGGGGCATATATAGGCGAAAGGGAGATGGTGGTGGGCGCTCGAGGGTCCCACACCACCCCCAGACGCCGCCCGGGGGCCACCCGCACCCAGGCATGGTCTGGGGGCTCCAGCCCCCTGGGTCTCCTTTGGACTTCCTTGACCCTTCGGGAATTCTAAGACTTCTGGCTTTTGAATTGTCCAATTCTGAGAATATTTCCAGAACAATTTTTCTGAAACTAAAGACAGTAGAAAACATGAACTCGCTCTGTGCCATCTTGTCAATAGGTTAGTCCCAGAAAATCGATAAAAATGACATAAAGTGTATAAGAAACATGTAGCATATAGCATAAAAACAACATGATACATCAGAAATTATGGATACGTTTATGACGTATCAACATCCCCAAGATTAGTTCCTACTCGTCCTCGAGTAGGTAAACGATAAAAACAAATAATTTCTGAGGTGACATGCTACCAACATAAACTTGATCATTATAGTAATGTAAATCATGTAAACTAGGATCAAATGAATAAATGTTGTGGTTTATAGTTGATATCAAATAGAATAATGTATAAACCATTAAGAATAACAAAGTAAAACTTTTCAATGATTCAATACTAAAAGACAATCAACCGTGCAATGGTTTATTAAAGATGATTTAAGTTTCTGGAATAACAATATAATCATACAAGACATCAAACTCTCACAACAACTCCTGTTAGGATCAAGTCAAGTGACAACAATATGCACGTAGGAAAATCATTAAAATATTTGTGCACTCAAAACAACCAAGCGTTCTGTATTGGTCCATGGATGTTGTGGCTAAAAGAACATTAGGGGGGGGAGGGGGGGTTGTATGGTCAATGAAAGAAAGTCTCACACAAATGAAAGTGAGCATTAGACAATAGGAAGTCTTATAATCGAAATTATGCAAGGAGTAGTGATTGCCACACAACAGATGCACATAGAGCTATAAGTGTCTAAAATCTCTCCAATGGAACTAGTGGGGGTGCATCCAACTTGCTTGCTCATGAACACCTAGAGCTTTTTTGAGGAGGCTCATCATTAGAATATACAAGCCAAGTTCTATAATGTAAGTGCCCCACATAGTTATGCAAGTCATAATATGAAAACTCTCTCCAAACTGAAGTAATGATGCTAACCAAGCACAAGTGTGGAATAAATGATAGTAGTGCTGTCCCCCCTCTCTCTTTATTATCTCTCTTTTGCCCCTTTTTTCTTTTTTTTGGCTATATATATATAGGAAAATGGTTCTGCACACCCAGGTGTACGTACTCCCAGATTCAATATACCACATACCACAATCGCTTATACCTATTTATCATTTTTAATATACTTCAATATTAAATGCTAGATACCTCGAAATGAAATCTATGAAAAAATCCAAACGAATCTACATATTTAATATTATTTACTTATATACTGCTTTTCTGTACGTAAAAATGGTATATTGAAAAAACTAAGGAATTTGGTGATACCTTTCTGATACAACTTGCGTTGAGGTATCTTACAATAATTAATGAAGTATATGAAAAATAATAAATAGGTATAAAACACATGTATGCGAGGTATATTGCATATGGGAGTACGTACACCCGAGAGTATATAATAGGAGTCATATATATATATATATATATATATATATATATATATATATATATATATATATATATATATATAACCTCACTGGTAGGGGCAACATTCTATTTTACAATGAATCATCACATTTTAGTATTCATAACTCAAACTGAAATATCTCTGATGTATATAAAACTAAATGCCCCCGCCAGTGTAGCAGTATGCAAAATAACAATGAAGCATGACAAGTAACATAATGATGATGGATGTTGTATGGCAATATATCTCGGAATGACTATGGAAATTCCATGGTAGGTAGGTATGGTGGTTGTTTTTAGGAAGATAATTTTTGGCTTATGTGTAGAAGAACAAAGTTCTCCCACGGGGTTTGGATGCACTCGCGAAGTTTGCACCAACTCTCAATGTGAGAATGGGCAATGCACAGTACCGAAGAGTCTAGCAAATATGTATGGTGGAAGTACCGGAAAACCGCAACATAGAACTCACAAGTTAAAAGATTACAACTAAAATCATTATCTTACAAGGCATAATGAAAATCACTCCAAGAGGGTCCGTGGCAGTGACAATCACTGCTAGCTACCCCGACCGTAGCGCGTAACATAAATCCATTACAATTGCTATGAGCAAAAGAAGTCATATAGCATTATCCTATCAACTGGTTATCTGAGTGTGGCACAGTTTCAAGATTTTATATCAACCATTAATTTTTTTACTTTACTAAACCAACACGTTTACCATTAAGCATATTAATATCTCAAAACAAAAGCAAATAATCAAGTGAAATAGTTTAGTGATCTACAAGAATATGCATGTTTTTTCCGTTATACCATCTACCACATGTAGCATTTTCTATTTCCATCAAATACCAAACAAAAAAAACTCTCCAAATAATATAGCAATGAAACAAGAGAGTACTAACATAACTCTACTAGAACTAACAACTCTGAATACGAGATGCATGAAAAATATGAGCTAAAAGGATTTGCAGCAGCTAGAAGAAAAACTAAGAATACGAGCATAACGAGTATTCATATGAAAACGTGGAGCGTGTCTCTCTCCCACACAAAGAATTATAGGTTACAACTAAGTTTGTTGCATCAAGGAAAAAAAACAGACGCTCCAAGTAAAGTTCATATGATGTGACCGAATAAAATATAGTTTCACTAGAATTGACCAGATAAATTGTTGATGAAGAAGGGGAAGCCTTGGGCATTCCCAAGCTTAGACGCTTGAGTCTTCTTAGAATTTTCTGGGATGAACCACGGGGGCATCCCCAAGTTTTGGAATTGCACTCGTGTTGATCATATTATATCACCCTCTTCTCTTGACCCTTGAAAACTTCCTTCACACCACACTCAAAGTAATTCGCATTAGAGGATTAGTGAAAAAATAAAAAAATCCATGTGTTCTACATGTGAACAAGTGATATTTATACTTTTAAACATTAGCTACAGCCATTGATGTTTCGCGAAGCAAAGAAATCCACTTGACATAGTAAAAGAGCAAATGCAAAAAAAAAAATGGCAGAATCTGCCAAAACCAGAACAGTCTGTAATGACGAATTTTTTTGGGGCACTTAAGTTGCTCAGATCTAAATACATAAAGAACCAAAAAGTTTTTTTGGGGCCATTTTGATCTTTCTGTAATTTATACGATTTTTTACGGTGGACAGCAGAAATATTTTTCTGCGCAGAAATCCAAAACCAACTCCAACTTTCGCTAGAAACTTTACTTGGAACAACTAATACATGAAAATAAAGATACAATGGAATTTCTACATAATTATACAACACCTTGACTCAAATAAAACATAGAAAAACAAAGAAAATAAAATAAAACCATGGGTTATCTGCCAAGAAGTGGTTTTCTTTAAAGCCTCTTAGCTAGGCATGATAATTTGAGAAGATGATCACGTGAGAAATATTAATTGAAGAAAAAGAGAGCATCAAGAAGAAAGTATAAAACAAATTTAAGTCTAACCCACTACCTATGAAAAAAGAATCTTGTAGAAGAACAAGTCAATAAACCACAAAGTGACTAGCATGGAAAAGCAAAATAAGTGCAACTTCACAAATTTCAGCATAAAGAGGGGAAACTTAATATTGTTGAGATGCATGAAACTATGTTTCACTCTCTCATAATAACTTTAAGTAGCATCATGAATGAAATTAACAATATAACTACGACATAAAACAATCTTATCATGAGCCACATGCATAAAAGAATTAATACTCTCCACATAAGCATAGTCATTCTTATTAATAGCAGTGGGAGAAAATTCAACAAAATAGCTATCATTATTATTATCATCACCATAATCATCAAATATAGGAGGCATATTGCAATCATAATTAATTTTCTCCTCAATAGTAGGTGGACTGAAAATAACATGTTCATCATTGTAAACATCATATATATATAAGGCATATCATGATCACAATAAAATTTGCCATCAATAGTAGGTGGAACTAGAATACCACAATCATTATAATCATCATATATTCGAGGCAAAGTATCATCAAATAAAATTTCCTCCTCAAAACTTGGGGGGACTAAAAATATCATATTCATTAAAACTAGCTTCCCCAATCTTAGATTTTTTTCATAGCATTATCAATAATGGTGCTCAAAGAATTCATACTAATAATATTGCTAATAGCATACAAAGAAAGTTCCATAGGTTTTTTAATATTCTCTTCAAACACTTCATGTCCTAACTCAAGATAAATATCATAAAGCTCTCTAATATTTTTTTGTTTTCCATTAAGCCTAACTAGTAAAAATAAAAACAAGGAACAATTAAAAATAACACTAACTAGTGAGAATAAAAACAAGAAACAAAAAGATATAATTGCAGGATCTAAAGGAAATAACGTCGAGCACTCACACCCGAGGATGTGAGTACCTTTGTAGAGGCCCCAAACCAGATGGTACAGAACCCCTCATATGCATCCATTCGCGATCCTAGGAATTCAGTCCTGAACAACATACAAAGTTGGTACATAGATAACAGTATCCATTACACGAATAATAGAGTCTTACAACACATGGTCACCTGGCCAAGTCTTAAAAACTGCCACGCAGGGCAGACAAATATCTCGCATGCAGCGGAAACTTAGCAAAACACACAACGTAGAGAGCCCGTGTCACGCCTTCACCTACAGGCCGCTGACCGGGAGCTGGGCCTAATTCACGTAGTCGTCAGTAAAGTACTCCTCTTTGTACTTGAAAGTAAAGTATGGGAACCTAGAGGGGGGGGGGGGGGTGAATAGGTGCTACGACCAATTTTCTTTTTTCTTTTGATTTAGGCCTGACACAAAGGTAAATTCTCTAGATAATGCGGCTACGGTGAATTTACCTATATGACAAGGATAATGATGAACACAATGCAAGTGATAAGTAAAGGGAGTGAGGGAACGAGGTAACCAAAGTGAAGCACACGGAGACACGATGTATTCCCGAGCTCCTCCTTGTTAGGGGAGTACGTATCGTTGGAGGGATGTGAGCTCGCCACGAAGGCCTACTCAACGCCACAAAGGCCTCACCCTATTCTCCGACGAACTCTGCCACAAAGGCCTAGTTCACCTTCCACTATTGAACCCCTTTGAGGTGGGGATCGAGTCCTTTACAAACAACTTGGGGCACACACCCACAACCAAATTGGGGGCTCCCAACACTTCTTGAATCACCAAAAAGAACAAGATGCCTAGGTTCTCCACAAGAGGAAACCCTAGGCTAGATCCCTCTAGCTAGAGAGGGGGAAATGAAGAACGAGTCGGTGAAGATGTAGATCCGGGTCTTCTCCTTCAATCCTCCAAGTATCAACGAGTTTGGGTGGAGGGATTGGGAGAGATCTAGCTTTTGGAGGCTCAATAAATGCTCGTCTTAAATGCTAGAACGAGCAACCACTTGGGGAAGAAGGGGATGGGGTATTTATAGCCCCATCCCAAAACTAGCCGTTTTGACCCTTTTCGTGCCTGGCGGTACTACCGCTGTCACCAGCGGTACTACCGCTACCTGTGTATCCGGGCGGTACTGGAGAGCCCAAGTCGCAGGGCGCAGGCGGTACTGCTGCTGAAGTACCGTGGTACTCCAGCATCGGTACTACCGCTGAGTGCGCCATGGCACTACCGCTGGCCAACCACTTTGAATAAATTCGAAGTGGCTGGTGGTAGTACTGAGACACTACCGCTCTAGTACCGGGGGATACAGAGAGCAAAATCCTAGCCAGCGGTAGAAGGCCGATACTGGGGGTGGTACTACCGCTTCCTGTAGGGAGCGGTACTACCGCCAGCCAGTAGCGGTACTACCGCTGAGCAAGGTTTTGCTCAAAACTGAACTGGGTGCAGCGGTACTACCGAGCCACTACCGCCTCAGTACCGTGCGAAACAGAGAGCATTTCTCTCCTAGCGGTATTGCTGGCGGTACTGGGCGCGGTACTACCGCTTCCTCTGCGGAGCGGTACTACTGCTGCCATGCCCGGTACTACCGTTGGACCATGTCAGTTTTGGTGGCAATGTCTTGGAAATTTCTTCACCTTTTTGGCGTGTATTTGATATTACCTGAAATACTTGACGCACTGTTAGTAGCTTAGTTGTGTTGTTATCAACTCCAAAACCTAAGAGAGATTGAAGATGCAAATGCACTTTCAATCTCCCCCTTTTTGGAGATTGATGATAAGACACTAAGGGAGGTACAAAGAATTTGGACGAGCACTTCGAGAGAGTGATACATAAGGAATAATTTGCTTATGTGGCAACTTTTTTCTCTTTTAGTAAGTGTGCTCCCCCTAACTCTTTGAAACCTAGCAAGGGTACAATAGATATAATGATTTGAATGCTTGCTTAAAGAATTAAGATAATAGCCATAAAACCAAATCCTTAACATCAAATGGTTCAAACACACAAACTTAACACCAAATAGTTCAACACAAGCACACGACAACGACACAACGACACAAAGTTTGACAAAACACAAACCCAAGCAAAAGCAACGATCCTAATAGAACTCTCTCCCCCTTTGGCATCAAGACACCAAAAAGGGAAGAGGCGATGCTAGCGTCCCTGGAGGTCACTGGTCGTCGGAGCTAGAGGCACTAGCCGGGCTGTGGAGATGACGCTCATCTTCTGAGTTCACATCTTCAACCTCCTCATCAGTATCACCACGAGTCCAAGGCTCGTGAGAAGTAGTGGCATCATCTAGAAGCTCGGGATCAATCCACTTATTTCCTTGCTTGGACTTCCATTCCCTAGAAACTGTGATCCTGTCCTCAGACTCAGCACGAACAGGCACCCCCAGATGGGCAAACCTGTCATGTGTCAGCTGTCTCTCCTTCTTGCTACGAACATGAGCAAGATATGCCTGGTCCTCCATGTCAACCTGGCGACAGAAGATCTTCTTCAATGTAGAGGACATCCAGTTGCGAAAACCATCCTTGTGAGTTCTCCCCTGCATCTCAAAATCTGAGTCACTCGAGTCATCGGTGTCCGGACCAAGATCATTTGGACCAAGTAGAGGAGTGGCATGCTTCTTGATGCGAAGGTCCTTGACTGCACGAGTCTTCAGCTCCTGATCATTGTCCAACAGAGCATCAGCAAGCTTGGCATTGCGCCAAGTGGTGGAGATGAGCTTATAGACCAAAGCTGCAAAGACTGGCACTCTCCTCTTCAAGATGCAATTGTACATCTCATTCCAAAGGATATCCATAATATCAAGCCTCAGGTCATCACCGTGATGCCTGTGAGATAAAACCATCAAGTCAACAAGGGAGCCATGGATCTGATCAAAGTTTCCCACTCGAGGAGTCAATGTGTTCTGGAATATCCTGTGGAGAATATCATATACCGACAACAGATGCTTGGACTGTCCAACCACAGCCCGTCTAGGAATGTACAGATCATATAGCTCAGTGAGTGACATGGGCTTCTTCGGATACGGAAGCCTGAAGAAGGTTGTGTGAAAGTCAGCATCAGGAGTTTCTCCATAGTCCTTCAAGCCCAGAATAGTAGCAAACTCACTCCAGGACGCAGAAAACCTCTGATCCTTAGTCATCCACATGATCTTCCTCTCATCTATGTGAAAGTACAGCGTGGCATAAAACTGGCCCACTAGATTATCATCATAGTCCTCATTGATCTCCATGAAGTCCAGGATCCCAAGTTCTTCACACATCTCCAAGGCTTCTCCAAAATAGTCCATCTTGGCTCTCATCCGTGCAACATTGATAGAGAATTGAGTAACCACCTTGTTTTTGTTAAGTGGATACTCCTCATAAAAGATCCTCTCCTGAAACCGTGTCCAGAAACACTCATTGGCTCGAGGTTCCCTAGGATGATTGTAGGGATTGGTCCTCCTTTTCCTCCTGAACTGATCATCTGACATATTGGAGAGAGACTTGTCACAAGCTGCTTTTGACTTCATGTTGATAGACTTCTGCCTCCTAGTCAAATTTCCCTATGGCATAACCTCGGGGGCTTCATCTTCCTCAGGGTTCTTGCGGCCTCTCTTAGCCGCACGCTTGCGACCTCCACCCTTCGAACCACTAGCACCTAATCCTAAGAAAGAAAATAGGGGGATAGCACAAGATAAGTGAAACTTCAATCAAAACGATCAGCAAGAGGGAATCAAACTAGGACTCTAAGGGTTTTCAGGCTCCAGGGGTTCCAGCCATAGCGGTAGTACCGCTGGTGACAGCGGTAGTACCGCTGCTGGCGGATTCAACCATGGCGCCCAAGGAAACTACCAATGTCATCTCGAGTCAAACAACCTAGAGAGTGCTAATAGGATTTCATCTACCAATGGAAACACACCGAACTACCCCTAGACTAGGAGATCTCTAGACCCTATGAATCATCATCTCTCAAGATTGCTCAAGGGAGAGAGATAGGAAGGGTACCAGAGCTCATCGTCGTGGAGGGGGAGTTGGGGATGGTCCCCGAGCGTTCTCCGGCGAGAGAGGGGCATTCAACGGACGGGGAGAGCCCTCCTTGGTGACCGGAAGTCTTGGCGGCAGCGAGATCTGAAGTGGGGAGGAGATGAGGGAAAATGGGGGTTATGAGGGTAACCCCCCGTTCCCAGATCTCTTTTATCCCCTCAGATTTTGCCACAGAGGTAGTACCGCCACACTCAGCGGTAGTACCGCCCACTGGTACTACCTGGACCAGGGGGTAGTACCGCTGCCGAGTCTGCGCTGGGCACAAACTTCTGCAGCGGTAGTACCGTTCAGGTCTAGCGGTAGTACCGTGCGCTGGGTACTATTGACAGTTACAACGGTAGTACCGCTTGTAACTGGCGGTAGTACCGCTAGCCAAAATTTCATTTCACCAAGGGATCGAAAGGATTGAAAATTCCAGAGAGAGAAGTGTCTTAGGGGGAATTGTTTGGGCTTGGGATTAGAACACCAGCTGAGATGGTACTACACACTCCGACTTTTGCAAACAAACTCAAAAATCAAATAAGGCAAAGAGGGAGTGTGATTCCCAAACCAACACCGACACAACACAAAACACAAACCAACACAACAAAAACACCACTATAAAACCAACACAAGAACCAACTCTTCAAGAGAAGAGGTTGGTGTCCTAAGCCACCATGTAAGAGATCATGGTATGTTACCGCGAAGATATATCTTGGGTACATTGCCAATTCTCAACATTGAAGCTCACAATTCAACATTAGAAAAAGAGAGATAACAATGAGTATTTGCTTTGGGCATAATGGGGGGGGGGAGGGAGAACCCAATGTGTTAGGATAACACTCCCCCTATGTCCATGCCTACACCTAAGCTCGAACACGTTTCATCTATAGGGGTGTGTGCAAGATCTTCAAGTCAAACTCCTAGAATCAATGACATTTAGTTCATTCCTCAAGAACAAGAATCTTGCATCATCAAGTGGCTTCGTGAAAATATCCGCAAGATTGTCCTTGGTGGGCACATAAGATAGTGCAATATCGAATCTCAATGTGCTTCGTTCTTGTATGTTGCACGGGATTGTATGCGATCTTGATGGCACTTTCATTGTCACGCAAAAGAGGCACCTTATCCATATGAACTCCATATTCCTTGAGAGTTTGCCTCATCCATAGTAATTGAGTGCAAGCACTTGCGGCGGCTACATACTCGGCTTCGGCGGTGGAGAGAAATATGCAATTTTGCTTCTTGGAAGACCAACTCACCAAGGACCTACCAAGAAATTGGCAAGACCCGGAAGTAGACTTCCTATCATCTTGATCACCCGCCCAATCGGAATCCGTGTAGCCCTTGAGAGAAAATTGTGCCCCCTTTGGGTACCACAAACCAAATCTTGGGGTATGAACCAAATAACGAAAGATCCTATGGACCGCCATCAAATGGCTATCCTTAGGAGCCGCTTGATACCTTGCACACACACACCTACACTCAAAACGATACCGGGCCTAGATGCACAAAGATAGAGCAAAGAACCAATCATATAACGATACAACTTTTGATCCACATCTTTACCCTTCGTATTACGTGATAGGTGGCACTTGACTTGCATAGGAGATGTCTTGATCTTAGCATCTTGGAAGTTAAACCTCTTGATCATGTCTTGGGTATACTTGGCTTGAGAAATGAAAGTCCCACGAGCCAATTGCTTGATCTCAAAGCCAAGGAAGAATTTAAGCTCACCCATCATAGACATCTCGAACCTGTCAGTCATAAGCTTAGAGAACTCATTATTGAAAGCTTGGTTAGTTGAGCCAAAGATAATATCGTACACATAGAGTTGGCATATAAAAAGCTCTCCCTTTACCCTCTTGGTGAAGAGAGTGGGGTCGATCTTCCCAACTTCGAAACCACGGTCATCTAACAATTCTCTAAGGTGCTCATACCAAGCACGAGGTGCTTGTTTGAGACCATAGAGAGCTTTGTCAAGTTTGTAGACATGGTTAGGAAAGTTGAGATTCTCGAACCCGGGAGGTTGCTTCACATATACTTCCTCTTTTAGTGGACCATTCAAGAAAGCACTTTTCACATCCATTTGTTGCAATTTGAAATTGTGAGAAGAAGCATAAGCAAGGAGGATACAGATGGACTCAAGGCGAGCCACGAGTGCGTAGGTTTCATCAAAGTCAACGCCTGCAACTTGAGTGTAACCTTGAGCAACCAATCTAGCCTTGTTCCTTATGACAATGCCATTCTCATCTTGCTTGTTCTTGAAAATCCACTTGGTGCCAATAACATTGTGGAAATCTTTGGGCTTCTCAACCAATCTCCAAACTTTATTGCTCTCAAAGTTATTTAGCTCATCATGCATTGTTTCAACCCAATCGGAGTCCTCTAGAGCTTCGAATACTTTCTTAGGTTCCACCATAGAGATATGAGCTTGATGCTCACTAAAATGTGCCAATTGCCTTCTTGTGGATCTTCTATATTGAATATCCTCCAAGACCTTGTTGTCTTGGGCATCAATTTGCTTCAAAGCTCTTCTTATCCTTTTGAAACGCCAGGCTTCGATCTACGCATTATTGCACGGAGGGATTACTTGATCATTTGGGTCCCCATCTTGACCAACTTGGCCTTGATTATCATCATCATCATCATCATCATCAACAATATCTTCAACACTAGCTTCAACTTGAGGAGAGGATGAATAGGATGGTTTATCTTGGCCTTGACCTTGACTCGCATTAGTAGTAGGAGTGGGTACGACTTGCGTAGTGTCTTGGTCAATGAGAGGAGGGTCTTGAACATGTTCTTGGTTAGGTGTAATAGTTGGCTCCTTGGCTTGTTCTTCTATTGTAGAGGAGGGCTCCACTTGAGTAGAGCATAGTCCTTCTCGAGTCGCCATAAGGTGTCCCTCAATGGGGCGGAAAAATCCCACACCCATCCTTACTATGGCTTCTTGAGGTATTTCAACATCTACATTAGAAACATGAAATTGCGCCACTTGGGAGCCATCATTTTTCTCGAAAGCCACACTACAAGATTCTATGACAATCCGCGAGGCTTTGTCAAAGACTCTATAAGTGTGGGATTCGGCACCGTAACCAACAAATATACCCTCAATAGTTTTGGATTGAAATTTAGACAACCTAACACCCTTGATCAAATAAAAGCACTTACAACCGAATACACGGAAGTAGGAGACGTTGGGCTTGTTGCCGGTGAGGATCTCATATGGAGTCTTGTCCAAGCCTTTGCGTATGTAGAGGCGGTTGGAGGAGTGGCATGCGGTGGATATGGCCTCGGGCCATAAATATTGGGGAGAAGTGTACTCTGCCAACATGGTCCTTGCCATATCCAAGAGAGTGCGATTCTTCCTTTCGGCAACACCATTTTGTTGAGGAGTGTAAGTGGCGGAGTATTGATGAAGAATGCCTTCTTCACTAAGGAATTCATTCAATGTATAGTTCTTGAACTCCGAACCATTATCACTCCTAATAGCCATGATTTGCACATTGTGTTGACGTTGCACTTCGTTGGATAAGTCGATGATGGTTTGTTGAGTTTCACTCTTGCACTTGAAGAAATAAACCCAAGTGTATCTTGAATAATCATCGACAATCACCAAGCAATACTTCTTGCCACCAAGACTTGCCTCAGGCACGGCACCAAAGAGATCAACATGGAGAAGCTCCAAGATCCTCTTTGATGAAATAATAGTCTTGGCCTTGTGCACCTTGTCATGCATCTTTCCTTCAACACACGACCTACAAACGCGATCCTTTGAAAAGGAAACATTTTCTTTTAGTCCGACAATAAGGCCACCTTTGTGAATACTTTGCAAAGTTCTCATGTTGACATGGGACAAGCGGCGATGCCACAACCATCCCACGTCCACCTTTCCGAAAAGACACATTGTTTGAGAGTTGGTAGACTTCGAAAAGTCCACCACAAACAACTCATTTTCAACATGTCCCACGTAAGCGACGTCAAGAGTCTTGATCCTCAAAAGGACCACAATATCAACATAAAAAAACCGGAGAAACCCATCTTTCCAAGAGAGCGGACGGAAAGTAAATTGGAACCAAGGGATTTGACAAGCATGACATTCACGATAGTGATATCGGGAGAGACCACAACCTTGCCGAATCCGGATACCTTAGACGAGGACGAGTCTCCATAAGTGACGGTTGCTTGTATGTAATTTGGGCGTAACTCCGTCACAAGTTCTTTGCTTCCGGTCATATGGCTAGTGCATCCACTATCAATTATCCATTTAGTCCCACCGGAAGCATAGTCCTGCACGAGATCATTGACTAGAGTTAGGACCCGAGGAGGGTCCCTTTATGTTAGCAACAAGGGTCTTTGGAACCAAAATAGTATAGTCAATGAAACCCTCAATAGGACCAACATATTTAGCTTGCACAACACCATAATAATCAACATAAAATAAATGGTGTGGATTGTTAGTTCCTGCGGAGGTGCTACGAGTAGTGTTGTCCCTCATTACACTACTACTCGAGGCAACGATGTTTGCTTGAGTGGGTGTGCTATGAGTAGTGTTGTCCCTAATGACAATACCACCTGAAGCACCATTGTTGGTCTTATTCTTGCTCTTCTTCTTCTTGTTCTTCTTCTTGGCTACATAGCCAAGACCTTGCTTGCCCACTTGTTGCCTAGGAGCACTCAATTGTGGTCTAGCAATGACCACATTAGAGCTAGGGGCAACCACTCGTGGGGAGGGAATCATAACCTTCTCACCTTGCCTTTTCCCTTGAGCCTTGCTAGCTCATCCTTCAACCTAGCATTTTCCTCAATAATATTTGCATGATCACAAGAAGAAGTAGAGGTGCTAGGGTGATTAGGTTGATTAAGTTGAGTTTGAAGTTGTTCATGCAACTCTTTGAGGGAAGAGTGTTGGATCTCCAAAGCTTTGTGAGACTTGGTTAGCGTTTCAAAATCCTTGGTTAGTTTAGCATGACCAACCCCAAACTCGACCTTATCCTTTTTAGCCTTTTTATATTTAGAAATAGCAAGATCACGTTCCTTTGTGATGTTAGAGACAAGTTCATTATGAGTTAATTCAATAGATTCAAGTTCATCTTCTAGAGAAACACTACCATCATGCTCTTCCTCAAGAGTCATAGAGAGGGATGCAATTTCATCCGCATCCCTTCTTTCAACCTCACCTTTCTTCTCAAGAGCATCTTGGGCCTCTCCCAATTGCCTCATGAGATACTCAAAGTACTTCTTGGTCCCCCCTTGCATGTTAGACATAAAAACGTTCCAAGGAGACCCTCTCATCTTCTACTCTAAGACTAGCAAGATGTTCAAGTTCACTAGGGGTCTTAGAGTTGGGAGAAGGTGATACCTCCGTGGCCTTAGCCATGAAGCACTTGAAATTTCGTTGAGGAAGATCTTCATTGGGGGATTCAAAGAGGGATGAAGATGATGGAGTAGAAGCAATAGCTAGAGCGGACACTTCACTTATGGTTTTTTCTTCTTCATCACTCCCGGAATCATACTCCTCTTGAGTCAAGAGCACAAACTTGGTGGGAGACTTCTTGTTGAATGGTTTCTTCTTGAAGTGAGGTTTCTTGTATTCAACCTTGGACTTGTCCTTGCGAATGAGCTTGCCACTATGGAGATCTCTATTCTCATAGGGACACTCCGCAATGAAGTGGTGCTTATCTTGGCAATTGAAGCAAGATCTCACTTTTTGAGCCCCATCATTGCCATAGCGAGACCTTGTCTTCTCCTCAACAAATTTCTTGCCCTTGGGAGGATTGTTCCAAAACTTCTGCACGGTGAGAGAAATGAGATCCTTTAGAACGGGATCATAGTCACGTTCCTTCAAAGGAGGCAATGCCTCTTCTCCTTCTTCTTCATTCTCAACCTCTCTTGACAAAGCCTTGGCCTTCAAAGCAACGGATGCTCCTTTGTGCATTCCAATGGCCCTAGCACGGTTGTCAAGAGCATTCTTGGTTTGCACTTTATAGGAGCACATTTCTTGCATCACTTGAGTTGAGGTCATGGAGGAGAAATCATGTCTTCCTTGAATGCTCTTCATGTCCGTGCCGTCAAATGGCATTATGGCAATCATGTACTTCCTCTTGATCCAAGCATCATCAATGTACTTGGCACCAACATTTGAGAAGGCGGTGGCAAGAGTCTTGAGTCTCCGGTACATGTCCACATGGTCCTCTCCATCATGCATATAGAATCCTTCGGCCTCATTGGTCAAGGCATCATATCTATTCCTTTGCACGCTCTCATTGCCCACAAACATGATGACAAGAGCGTCCCATGTTTCCTTGGCGGTGGAATATTGTTGAAGATGCGGCATGTGGTTAGGACCCACGGCTTGTTGAAGAATGGACAAAGTGGTGTAGTTGAGTTGGCAATCTACGGCTTTTCTTATTGTGAGGTTCTTGGGGATCATGAGGCTTGTATCCATCACGAGTGATCCTCCAAAGATCTATACAAGAAGATTTCAAGTGAGTCTCCATGTAATATTGCCATTCACGAAAAGAAAAAGCATCAGTTTTAGGTGGATCTCCCCTAGGGATTATATGAGGATGAGGGACGGGGGGGGGGGTCGGGAGAATATCGTCCTTCAACGGAGTGATATCCTTCCTCTCCCTCCTGCTCCTTCTTGGTGGAGTTTTCGGCGGAATCAGTTTTAGATGGATCACCATCTACCCCTTTCTTGGCGCCCTCCAGAATAGTTTCCGGAGGAGTAGATTCGGCTACCTCTGTCCTTTTGCTTTGAGGAGTTGTGCCAAGATTTGATGCAACTCATCAAATTTGGTGTCTATGGATGAGGTCAATGAAGTTCTCAAATCATTGAGATCATCCATGGTCACCTTGACCACAGACGTTTCGGTATCCAAATCGTCTCCCATACTAAAACTCTTAGGCGGTTAAGCCCAATAGAAGAGTCGAGGCTCTGATACCAATTTAAAGTAAAGTATGGACACCTAGAGGGGGGGGGGGTGAATAGGTGCTACGACCAATTTTACTTTTTCTTTTGATTTAGGCTTGACACAAAGGTAAATTCTCTAGATAATGCGGCTACGGCGAATTTACCTATATGACAAGGATAATGATAAACACAATGCAAGCGATAAGTAAAGGGAGTGAGGGAACGAGGTAACCAAAGTGAAGCACATGGAGACACGATGTATTCCCGAGTTCCTCCTTGTTAGGGGAGTACGTCTTGTTGGAGGGGTGTGAGCTCGCCACGAAGGCCTACTCAATGCCACAATGGCCTCACCCTATTCTCCGATGAACTCCGCCACAAAGGCCTAGTTCACCTTCCACTATTGAACCCCTTTGAGGCGGGGATCGAGTCATTTACAAACAACTTGGGGCACACACCCACAACCAAATTGGGGGCTCCCAACACTTCTTGAATCACCAACAAGAACAAGATGCCTAGGTTCTCCACAAGAGGAAACCCTAGGCTAGATCCCTCTAGCTAGAGAGGGGGAAATGAAGAACGAGTCGGTGAAGATGTAGATACGGAAATTCTCCTTCAATCCTCCAAGTATCAACGAGTTTGGGTGGAGGGATTGGGAGAGATCTAGCTTTTGGAGGCTCAATAAATGCTTGTCTTAAATGCTGGAACGAGCAACCACTTGGGGAAGAAGGGGATGGGGTATTTATAGCCCCATCCCAAAACTAGCCGTTTTGACCCTTTTTGTGCCTGGCGGTACTACCGCTGTCACCAACGGTACTACCACTACCTGTGTATCTGGGCGGTACTTGAGATCCCCAGTCGCAGGGCGCAGGCGGTACTGCTGCTGAAGTACCGTGGTACTCCAGCAGCGGTACTACCGCGAGTGCGCCACGGTACTACCGCTGGCCACCCACTTTGAATCAATTCGAAGTGGCTGGCGGTAGTACCGAGCCACTACTGCTCTAGTACCGTGGGATACAGAGAGAAAAATCCTAGCGAACGGTAGAAGGGCCGGTACTAGGGGCGGTACTACCGCTTCCTGTAGGGAGCGGTACTACCGCAAGCCAGTAGCGGTACTACCGCTGAGCAAGGTTTTTCTCAAAACTGAACTGGGTGCAGCGGTACTACCGAGCCACTACCGCCTCAGTACCGTGCGAAAAAGAGAGCATTTATCTCCTAGCGGTACCACCGCTGCCATGCCCGGTACCACCGCTGGACCATGTCAGTTTTGGCGGCAATGTCTTGGAAATCTCTTCACCTTTTTGGCGTCTATTTGATATTACCTGAAATACTTGACGCACTGTTAGTAGCTTAATTGTGTTGTTATCAACTCCAAAACCTAAGAGAGATCAAAGATGCAAATGCACTTTCAGTACTCCTCCTTGATACGTCTCCAACGTATCTATAATTTCTGATGTTCCATGATGATATTATGCCAATTGCTACATGTTTTCTCCCTTCTTTATGTTATTTTTATCGATTTTCCGAACGAATCTATTGAAAAATGCCACAGACCCAGTTCCCTGTTTTCTACCGTTTTTAGTTTCAGAAAAGTTGTTCTGGAAATATTCTCGGAATTGGAAAATTCGAAGTCCGAAAGTCCTAGAATTCCCGAAGGTTCCACGGAGTCCCTGAAGAGACCCGGAGAGGGGCCTCAGGGGGCCCACTCCATAGGGCGTCGCGCCCCCCCTCGACCGCGCCAGGGGGTGGTGTGGCCCCCCAGGGCTCCACCGCCTTTGCCCTTTCGCCTATTTATTCCCCTCCGAAGGAAAACCCTAGGCACCTGATCAAATATGCCCGAAAAGTTCCGCAACCGCCATCGTCGTCAACCCTAGATCAGGGGGGTTCTGAAGCTGTCTCCCGGCACCCTGCCGGAGAGGAGATCATCACCGGAGGCCTCTTCATCACTATGCCTGCCTCCGGAATGATGCGTGAGTAGTTCATCCTTGGACTACGGGTCCATAGCAGTAGCTAGATTGTTGTCTTCTCCTCCTATTCCTCAATGTTTAGATCTCGTGAGCTGCCTAACATGATCGAGATTGTTCTTATGTAATTCTATGTGCTGTGTTTGCTGGGAATCCAATGAACATTGAACTTATGCCAAGTTGATTATAGTCTTTATTGCATATGTTATTTGTGATCTTGCATGCTTTCTGTTGCTAGTGGTTGCTCTCGCCAAGTAGTTGCTAGTGACTCCAAGAGGGAGTATTTATGCTCGATAGTGGGTTCATGCCTCCTTTTCGCTTGTGCTCGAGTGACTGAAACGTGACGGGGGAGGATGTGCTGTTGCCACTAGGGAGAAAACAGCGGTGTGAGTGCCCGCGTGTACAATCATTGCTTACATTACACACATTGCTTAATGCGATTATCTGTTGCTTGCAACTTAATACCTAAGGGGGTTTGGATGATAACCTGAGGGTGGATTATTAGTCATATATGTAGTTGGATTACGGTCTATGTATATTGTTGTAATGCCCGCACTAAATATCATAGTAGTCATCATGTTATGAATGTGCACTACGGTGCAACCTCTATTTGTCAATTGCCCAGCTGTAATTTGGTCACCCAGCATGCTATCTTTTATGGAGAGACACCACTAGTGAACCTATGAACCCCAGTCCATTTTCCTACACTGTTAAACAAAACTCTACAATTCCCGCTTTCTTTACTTACTGCAAGCATACACCATTTTCCACACTATACGTCTAATCTTTGTTTTCAGCAAGACCGGTGAGATTTACAACCTCACTGTACCGTTGGGACAAAGTATTTTGGTTGTGTTGTGTGCAGGTTCCGCGTTGTTGCTGACACCGGTGAGGCGCCATCACCACCGTCAGTGGCATCAACCTTCCGAAGATCCTCTTCCTCCTACTGTATTGATAACCTTGGTTCTTAACCGAGGGAAATTCTTACCACTGTGCTCATCACACCCTCCTCTTGGGGTTCCCAACACGCAAGCATCAAGGAATTTTTGGCGCCGTTGCAGGGGACTTAAAATTCATCATCATCAAGAAGTCTCCCCGTTAAGGCACCATCAAGGCGTAGCAAGGAATTTCTGGCGCCGTTGCCGGGGCTCTCACTCTCAACCTCTTTATTTTATTTATTGTCTTGTTTTTATTTTTTTGTCTTGTTTTGCTTCTTTATATCAAAAACACACAAAAAAATTTAGTTTACTTTATAGCTGTTATTTATTTGCTTGCTTTTATTTTGCTAAGATGAGTTCCTCTGAGAATACTAAGTTGTGTGACTTCACTACCACAAACAATAATGATTTTACTTGCACACGTATTGCTCCACCTGCTCCTACTACTGCTTTCTATGAAATTAAACCTGCTTTATTAAATCTTGTTATGAAAGAGCAATTTTCTGGTGTTAGTACTAATGATGCTGCTGCTCACCTTAATAATTTTGTTGAACTAGGTGAGATGCAAAAAATATAAAGATGTGGATGATTATATTATTAAACTGAAATTATTTCCTTTCTCTTTGAGAGGAAGAGCTAAAGAATGGTTGCTATCTTTGCCTAGAAATAGTATTGATTCATGGACTAAGTGTAAAGATGCTTTCATTGGAAACTATTACCCTCCTGCTAAGATTATATCCCTGAGAAGTGACATAATGAATTTTAAACAATTTGATAATGAACATGTTGCTAAATCTTGGGAAAGAATGAAAACTATGGTGAAGAATTGTCCCACTCATGGACTGACTACTTGGATGATTATACAAACCTTTTATGCAGGACTGAATTTCTCCTCCAGGAACCTATTGGATTCAGCTGCTGGAGGAACCTTTATGCCCATAACTTTGGGTAATGCAACAAATCTTATTGATGATATGATGATAAATTATTCAGAGTGGCACACTGAGAGAGCTCCACAAGGTAAGAAGGTAAATTCTGTTGAGGAAACCTCCTCTTTGAGTGAAAGGCTTGATGCTATTATGTCTATGCTTGTTAATGGTAAAGCTCAAGTTGATCCAAATAATGTTCCTTTAGCCTCTTTGGTTGCTCAAGAAGAGCATGCTGATGTGAATTTTATTAAAAATAATAATTTTAACAACAATTCTTATAGAAATAATTTTGGTGGAAACAATTATAAGCCCTATCCTCGTAATAATGGTAGTGGTTATTCTTATGGTAGATCTGGAATGCCTAGTGAGGAAAAGATTGTAGAAGTTGTAAATGCAACTAAGAAGTTTATGCAAATTCAATATGAACATAATAAGTTGTTTACTAAAACTATGGAAGAGTAGTCTGCAATGTTGATAACTATTAGCCAACAAATTGGGAATTTAATGTAACATCCCAGTGTTTGGGAGGTTATAAGGATCTAAATTTAATATGTGCATTTGCAAATCATGCATCTAAAAGTACGGGAAATATTGGCGCGAAAGTTTGAACAAAGCAAAGTGACCAAAGTTTCACCTGACATGATGAAATAGGTCTAGTTCATCTAATCAGGAGTACATTTGGAGTGATCTTTATAACATAGCATCTCTATAAAACCCAAGTCATCTGGTTACATAAAACATGATGGGTTCTGACCAACACAAAATCTTAACAATCTTAACCAAAAGTCTTTAAGTGACTTGGGATAATTAATTAGGTATTAACAACCCAAAGAGGGGTGAGTACCCAAATCACACAAGTGATGATCACACTTCCACAAGATCATAATGCACAACTTCACCATCTCATCAATAGAGATGTTATCTCCTATAAAACAACAACTCCCTAAGTTATCAATTCATTTCCACAACATCTCTCTAAATCATCTCATAACTATCAGGTGAACTATCACAACTACATAACAAAGAATCAATAGAACACTACTGATACAAACAAGTGTTAACTCAAAAACCACAAGTGGTAAATGATATAATACTTGTATTAATATATTTATCGAATATGTACATATCCCATCAACCATAAAATAAGTATCTTAAAGGATAGATAAATCTTCTTAAACTATTGTTAAACCTTGATCATTACATAGGATATCCAAAACCTTTATGCCTGCACCAGAAATACAAATCTAGAATATAAAATCACAGCATGGCACCCTGAGTAACCAATTAACAACCATGATCAAAGTCTTTAAGCTCAATCACTTTCACAGGCTCATTGTTTTAATCACCTTAAGCAAGTGATCATATGAAAGCTCAACACATCAAGGAACCATCTGATCAACTTACTATCTTAAGTTATCATTTCATTAGCATTCCACACTCCTATTCAAAGTCAACAAATCAATAACTAAAGTATCTATGGATACAAGTAATGAATAACAACAAGATATAACCTCTATTAGAGGAATTGGATTGAAAGCTAAATAAAACCAATCATGTATGAGACAAGTGTCTATCTTATGGGAAGCCAAACAAGAAGTATATGGAAGGATAATAAAAGCATGAGTTAACTCATAATATAGATCTTATTATTTTGTCTAAATCATTTTATCTTGTTATTCTTTAATCATCACTAAGACTTTCTGCAAGAGAAGCAACCCACAAGATAGAAGGAACTACCACAGGAAGATATCCAAGAAGATTATTTAGAGTGAGCTAGAAGTGCTACTCTAAGCTACTATAAGAGTACTTGGAAACTCTTATAACTTGATCTGATCATATTAACCCTCTTGAAATTGTGTGATACTCCAATGTTAGTGTTATATAGAAGTAGTTTGGTAACAAGATTAATTACCTTGTTAACAGATCACTTTTGTATACTCAAACAATTTAGTGTCATATACAAACAAACAGAAGGTTGAATAACCTAGTACATCTCAGTCTCTTGTATATGAAAAGTAATTTGGGTACAAGACTTGAAACCTTGTCAACAAATTCTTCTTATATGCTTAAGGCTAACTGATGTCATAAATTACACCTACACTCCTTTTGTCATTAACCAATAGAAAGAATAACACTAAGGAAACAAGAAACCAAAATATAATCATCTAAGTAAAATCTTTGCTTGGAATAACTGTTTGTTCTCACCACAAGGGTGAGATAGTTGAAGATTGAATCCAAGATATGATATTACTTGCAATTGACATAAGGTGAAAACAGAAGGCTAGTGGAAACTAGAGATAAGAACATCAAGGAACAGAAGACCACAGGAAGCAACACTGCATCAGTAAGGGAGCATAAGAATTTATCCAGTGAGTCATTAGGATATAATAGAGAATCATTAACCTATGTCAAGCTCATCAGAGATGATGAACTTATAATAACATCTTTAATGGAAATAACTATCAAGTATGGGATAATAACAAGTCATTAGATCCACATGTCTTGATATGTGGAGGTAGATGAAAGCAAGCTTAAAACCTTGTTTTCCAAATCCTTTTCATATGTAAGACTAACAGATGATAACAAATATTCAACTAAATATAACCATACAAATGATTTCATGTCCTTAAACAACATGAGATAATACCCACACTTGGAAACTGCTGGAAAACAAACAAATAAGATTCCAAAACCACACATGTTTTCCATTTGATCAAGTACTGAAAACAGTAAACATAGAATATACATACCTCAGTAAAATGTCAACCAATCTTGCTCAGAGTTTCAATTAGGAAAATAACAAAGTCCATAAAAAAAACAAATCCATTTCTTACTCAAAAGCATTGGGTATGTCATGGAATAAAATACCCTAATTGGGTGCATTTCATCACTATATATAAAAACACTACTCACTAGTGTTACCAGACCATTTTCCATAAGGGATTATACCTAAAAGTGTCCAACTATGATACACCACCTTGGTATCCACAAGATGGAGTGTGTACTTTTATTAAACATGCTTTACCATAATTTTAAAGCCATTAAATAAATTAAAAGAGGCGAAAACAACAAAATCACTTAATCTAGCACCCTAAATAAAAAATACAAATATTAATCAAATTCACCAAAACAAAACATGGTGAGATGTAAAATTTGATGAGGAATTCAAATATATTTTTTATTAATTTTTATGTCTACAAATAAGCCCTGAAAACAGTGTTTTCTTCTCAGTTTTAAAGACAGAAGGACCTAGAGGTAAATAATAGAAACTTCAGGGGGTTATTAAGGTGGCATTTTCTTTTCTTTCTTCTCCAACGCCGGCCAGAAGGCAGGGGCGGTGGAAGTCGCGTCACCGCCGCCGTGTCACCTCCTGCTTGCCGTTCTCGCGCAAGGATAAGGCCGGGAGAGGCCGTGACCCTCCTCTCTTCCTCTCACTCACTCCATCTCTCTCTGTCTCTCTCTCTCTGGAACCGGAACCAAACCCTAACCCTAGAATTCCGGCCGCCGCACGCCGCCGTCGATTCCGACCACCTCTGAAGCATTCAAGGCCACCGGTAGATGCGTCATCATCTCCTCTATCTCCCTGGTGAACCTCGCAAGCCGGGAAGGCCGAGAGCTGCGGAATCGCGCCGTCCCCTTTCTTCTCTGCCGCCGGCCAAACCCAATGCCGCCGTTGATTCTGACCTCGCCGTTCCTCACCGACAACACTACTTTGTTGATGGTGAGCTCACGCATCTTGCGGTGTACCTCGTTTTGGGTTTGGGCAACGAAATCAATCTGTCACCGTGCGCCGCCAACCACCGCCGCCAAACTGCTCACCGGCGTGAACTCCGGTGACCATATGGTTTCCCAACGCCACCCCTAGGCTCCAATCAACGTCCTCTACGTAGTGATAGGATTTAATTCGACCAATTTGGAGTCTGTTTCACGAATTCGATCCATCTGTGAGGAATCGAGTTCGTGTGATGTCATTGTGACATCACAGTGACATCATTAGCCCTTTTCTTTTATTTTTTGAATAAAAACTGAATATGACAGGTGGGACCCACCTGTCAATTTAAAATAAGCAGAAAAATAATTAATCCTATAAAATCAATAACTTTAATTCTATTAATTAGAAAAATATAAATAATATCCCAAATTGATTAGAAAAATATAATCTAAATGATTATCAACTTTACAAAAATATTTAATAAAGTTTAAAATTTAATATTTTCTTTATTTAAATTAAATCATTTAAAATAGAGAAAAATAATAAATAATTCATAAAATCAGAAAAAATACAAGTTATATACAAAAATGCTCCAAATGACATATACAACTCATCTATGATGTTTTCATAGTCATTTGATCAAGCTTTCATGCATGCAATGTTTTGCCTGGTCATTTAAATCATTTATAATTAATAAATTAATAATTTATTCAAATATTTTCAGAAAACATTGAATGATATACCAAATTAAAGAGAACAACATTTCCAACTCAAATATGTCAATTGTAAAATATTTTATTTAACCTCTAAACTTGTTCTTTTATGAGTATGCTGAAATTCTATAATGTTTTATTACAACCAGAAACTATTACCACAACATTATTTTCTTTATTAATAAAAACCTCATGTTTTCAAAACTACTAAACCTATCATCACAAGTTATTAGAAAGTATTGTGATGATAGAATTAGTTGTATTAGTTCCTTATTTTCAAATAAACTTGATGACATTAGCTCTACACTTTTGAACATAAAATAAAATGTGTCTGTTACCTATTCAATAGTTATTTTCCATGTGTTGTTGTTTTGTTATCTAATCCAGTGATAAACACTTCTAACTAAACAGAATAACAATTGTTTGATAAGTAAAAGTGAAACACATGTAAGTCTAAAATAATTAATAACCACATCACCACGAGTAATGAAACCATTCACCTAAAACCTGTGTGCTTAAGATATCATATCAAACGTGGCATACACTTGTAAGATGGGGTGTTTTCCAGGGTAATTCACGTTGCATCTCATTACTATGTATGTATCATCTTGCCAGTGTTTTCTGTAGTCCTTACCGGGACTACTTTGTTATCTTTCAGAAGTCGGGATTTTCTACGAGACCCTTGAACCCCGAAGACATTACTTATTATGGTCATTTCAATCCCAGGCAAGTTCATCACTTGCTCATATCCTTTGCAGTATCTCATAACAAACTATTTGCAAAAACCCTATCGTATTATCACCTACTCTCAAAAGAATGCATGATCCTATTTTTATAATAATATGACAAATTGAATGACTACCCGAGTGGTAGTGTTCTGTTTGGTGGGAGGATGGAACCATGGTAAGATGAATAGGTCAAAGGAAGGTTCCATCTGCACAGGAACGTATTACCTAGGATTAATCACAACTGCCGTCAGGATTCTTGCACCGTAAATTCGCGTTAACCATGGGTCTTCTATGGGGGGAGTAAGTCAGCCGTGATACTTTTCTCGTTCGCATGTCAACGGGCTGCCAGAGACGTACGCTGTAGGTTCTGCGGGACTACATGCACATGGGTGGGATCCCTTAATTCCCACGGACTCTGCGGGTCTATGATGGTCTGCCAGGGGCGCGTAGATATCCATCGTGAGGGGTGGAATCAGGCGTTCAACCTGCTGGAAGAAATGGGTGGGCATGCGTTGTGCGGAGAAGCACGGTTTGGCTTGGACCAACAACCGGGCCCCACACCTGAGTGGGAGTGGACAGGATCTCGAGCCTGGTTGTGCAACATGGTCTTGGTCGTCCATGGGTAAAGTAACGCACCTCTGCAGAGTGTAAAAGGATGTTACATGTTACCCCTTGTTCCGGGAAGGAGCTGCGAACGCCACAGGAAAGGCAACTCCATGAAGTTCTAGTCCTGTGAAGATCTGGCGGGCATAGTCTTCAGAATTAAAAGCAACCTCTTGAAGAAAGATTTACAAAAACATTGCATTAGCTTATGAATCTTTTGAGTCTAAAGTTGTAGTTAGTACATCAAACTATCCCCTATATATCATGAACTTGCTGAGTAACGCTCGTTACTCATTCATTCCCGTTTGACCACCTGCTTAGAGCTGAAGCCTGATGGAAGTCGTCATCGTGAAGCATCATCATCAACAACGCTGATGGAGGAAAAGCTATCAAGGTGTAGGTGGATTCCATTCTTGGAGTTAGATGTTATAAGCCATAGATTAGGGCTGGCATCAGCCATAGTGGATTTAGTTCTGACCTAGAGTTCTTCTCCAGCTTGGAGCTTCGCGTTGCTTCTTCTGATGTATACTTTTGCACGAGATCTTCTTGATTCATCAAAGAGATTCTCAAGATTTTGTAATGAAGTTTGTATCCTATAGTTTTGCCGGGACCCGCTGTGTTTCTGTTGTACTACTCTGAGGGATGTAATATTCACAGGTAAGTCCTTCTGTGAGTATTATGTCATCGAGTTGCGCACTACACATGCAGTGGTGTGTTGGGTCACCACATTTAAATAGAGAAATCTCTGGTTTGCAAGGTAAAACTTCAAGTGCTGAGGTTAGTATTTTGGCCCTGGCAGAGGCACAATTTTCTTTGATCAATAAAATGGCTGCTAAAAACTAAAACCATTGAAGATAATCCTTTTGCTGCAACCAATGCCATTCAAGTTCGGATTGATGATAATGTTAGGTTGATGGCTGAATTACATGCTAGGTGGGAAAGAGAAGATGAATTGGCTAGAAAGAATAATATTGCTAGAGTGTACACTATAACCAACACTAGTAAAACTGAAGCTCCAAGTGCTAGTAAACCTCCTACTATCAATGGTAAAGTACTTGGTGTTAACAAAGTCTCCACCCCCTCGATGAAACGTGCTAAATTGCCTCAAATTGCTGAAATTGCTTCTGATAAAAGTTATGAAATTTTTAGAGATGTGGGAGATAATGGTACCATTACTTTTGATGATAATATTTTTGATTTTGATGATTGTAATATCTCTGAAGTTATTATGTTTCTACACAAATCTTTATAGAAGTCCCATTGCTAGTGCCATGAATATGACCTTTACTAAACATATTACCAATGCTCTCATGAAAGTTAGGGAAGAAAAGCTGAAACTTGAAACATCTATCCCTAGGAAGTTAGATGATCGTTGGGAGCCCATCATTAAGATAAAAGTAAATGATTTTGATTGCAATGCTTTGTGTGATCTTGGTGCTAGTATCTCTGTTATGCCTCAAAAGTTTTATGATATGCTTGATCTACCACCGTTGGAACACTGTTATTTGGATGTTCATCTTGCTTATAATGCTAAGAAGAAACCTCTTGGTAGAATTCAGGATGTTCTTATTATGGTTAACAATAAACTTGTCCCTATTGATTTTTTGTTATGAATATTGAATGCAATGCTTCTTGTCTTACTGTTTTGGGAAGACTTTTTCTTAGAACTGTTGGTGCTGTTATTGATATGAAAGAGGGGAGTACTAAATATCAATTGCCACTCAAGAAAGGTATGGAACACTTTACTAGAAAGAGAATGAAGCTACATTTTGACTCTATAATTATAGCAAGTTATGATGTTCATACTTCTTCACTTAAAAAATACTTGAGTTGTTTTCTATGCCTAGCTGAAAGGCGTTAAATAAAAGCGCTACCAGGAGACAACCCGTTTTGTTTCTCCGTTTTCAACCCGTTTTCCATCGTTTATTTCTGTGTGCTTTGCACCTGGGTGTTTTCTATTTCCTTAGAATCCCGTTGTATCTTTTCTTTTGTGTATTTGTTGAGCCAAGTAAAGTCTCTAGTGGAAAGTTGAGACTATATTTCGGATTTCTGCGCAGGAAAGAGATTTCTGCTGTCCACTGTTAAATTCGTATAAAATCACAGAAAATTCAAAATGATCTTAGTTTTTTTGTGCATAATCCTGGGGTATATACACAACTTTTCTTACTTTAACACTTTTTGATTTTAGTAACAGAAGATTTTATAAAAAAATCATCTTTACCTGCTGTCCTATTTTGACAGATTTCTGCCAATAATTGCATTTGCATCTTAATCTCTTCTTTTGGTGTTCTTTTGAGAAAAAGAGTTTTAAAATAAGTTGTGACAGTAGCTAATGTGTTTATGAGTGTTAGGATTGTGTTGAAACTGAACCATGTGAATTTATTATTTCGATTGCACTAACGTTGCTAATGAAGATTGTGAGAAGTTTGGTGTGAACAAAGTTTTCAAGGGTCAAGAGAAGAGGATGATATGACGTGATCAAGAAGAGTGAAGAGCCTAAGTTTGGGGATTCCCTGGGTGGTACATAACAGAAAATTCCAAGAAGACTCAAGCGTCTAAGCTTGGGGACGCCCAAGGCATACTAAATGTTATTTTAGTTTTAAAGCCTTGTGGTTATTGAGTAGAATGAATAGCCTTAAATAGCTGAGAGTGTTTAATATGTTTTGAAAGATTCATGAGTTGTTCTTGTCATAGTAAAGCATCATTATATGGTATTCTCTTTCGAATGATTTATTTGGTTGACTTGGCGCATGCTCACACCATGTTTATGACTACAAACCAGTCACGAATAAACTCCATGACCATTTAGTTTTTGAACTTGTGATACCGCTTATGCTTTAATTAATGATGCTTATGTCGCTATGCATGATTATGGCTCTTATGCTCTCTTGATTTTCCGCTCCCAGTCTTTTGCTAGCCTCCACCTGTACTGAGTATGGAATTCTACTCGTGCATCCAAACTCCGTAAACCAAAGTTTTCCCATTGTGTACACCATACCTACCTAAATGTGGTATTTAACTGCCACTCCAAGTAAATTGCTCAAGTGTTACCTTTAAAACCTTCAAAATTATTCCTGCTTTGTGTTCTTGTTTTTGCTCATGAGAACGTGAATAGAGAATCTTTATCTTAATTCTTTATTGGATTTCACACCCTGGACTAGTGGCTTCATCCGCTTATCCAAATGATAGAAGAGCTGGCAGCGGGGTGTCGAGCCCCAAATTAATACAAACAAATTCTCTTCACTATTTTTGCCTCTGATCATATCAGTCAAAGCATAATTGTGTAAACAAAGAGAAAGAGGGATGACCTTCTACCTAGATGCGTACTGTATTTTATGTTTACCATTCATTGACACTAGCATACACCTCTCTTCAAATATAAACACTCCTCCATCGTATGTGATTGTTGGCAGACACCCGAGGATTCGGTTAGCCATGGTTTGTGTAAGATGGATGGGAGGAGTGTCAAACTTTTAATACCTCTGTTTAATAAAATAAAAGCTCTAGAACATATGTTGATCCATGCTTCCTTCCGCGAAGGGCCTTTCTTTTACTTTTATGTTGAGTCTCCATCTTCTAACTTAATGCACAGTTGAGAGAGCATTTTTTCCATTCTGAGTTTTATGTGCATTTTCCCCATAAACATCATTACTTGATTCATGAAGTGTTATTGCTTGTTCTCCAACTATTTGTTCTAGTCTTCCTCATTAACTTTGAAGGTGTCCTGGCATTTATGTTTTGTCCCACTCTTAAGGACTAGAGAAATACCACTTTGCCATGCTTTCTCTATACTTGAAACACACGTATATCTTTCTTTGCATTGTTATTCATTATCTTTTATTTGAGTTACTTCTCATGATGCAAAGTGATTTCTATGCTTTATTATTAAAGTTCTATTTATCATGTTTGTGTTTAAAGTTCTATGATCTCGGCTTACATATGCTTTTACATTATAATGATCAAGTTTATGTTAGTAGAATGTCACCTTAGAAATTATTGGGGATGCTTGATACATCTCCAACGTATCTATAATTTCTTATGTTCCATGATGATACTATGCCAATTGCTACATGTTTTCTCCCTTGTTTATGTCATTTTTATCGATTTTCCGGACTAACCTATTGACAAGATGCCACAGAGCCAGTTCCCTGTTTTTTGCTGTTTTTAGTTTCAGAAAAGTTGTTCTGGAAATATTCTTGAAATTAAAAAATTCGAAGCCCGGAAGTCTTAGAATTCCCGAAGGTTCCACAGAGTCCCGAAGAGACCTGGAGAGGGGCCTCAGGGAACCCACACCATAGGGCGGCGCGCCCCCCTTGGCCGTGCCGGGGGTGATGTGGGGCCCCCAGGGCTCCACCGCCTTTGCCCTTTCGTCTATTTATTCCCCTCCGAAGGAAAAACCTAGGCACCTGATCAAATATCCCCGAAAAGTTCCGCAGCCGCCGTCGTCGTCAACCCTAGATCAGGGGGGTTCTGGAGCTGTCTCCCGGCACCCTGCCGGAGAGGAGATCATCACCGGAGGCCTCTTCATCACTATGCCTGCCTCCGGAGTGATGCGTGAGTTGTTCATCCTTGGACTACGGGTCCATAGCAGTAGCTAGATGGTTGTCTTCTCCTCCTATGCCTTAATGTTTAGATCTCGTAAGCGGCCTAACATGATCGAGATTGTTCTTATGTAATTCTATGTGCTGTGTTTGCTGGGATCCGATGAATATTGAACTTATACCAAGTTGATTATAGTCTTTATTGCATATGTTATTTGTGATCTTGCATGCTTTCCGTTTCTAGTGGTTGCTCTGGCCAAGTAGTTGCTACTGACTCCAAGAGGGAGTATTTATGCTCGATAGTGGGTTCATGCCTTCTTTTCGCCTGTGCTCGAGAGACAGAAACGTGACGGGGGAGGACGTGCTGTTGCCACTAGGGAGAAAACAACGGTGTGAGTGCCTGCGTGTACAATCATTGCTTACATTACACACATTGCTTAATGCGATTATCTGTTGCTTGCAACTTAATACCTAAGGGGGTTCGGATGATAACCTGAGGGTGGATTATTAGTCATAGATGCAGTTGGATTACGGTCTATGTATATTGTTGTAATTCCCGCACTAAATATCATATTAGTCATCATGTCATGAATGTGCACTACGGTGCAACCTCTATTTGTCAATTGCCCAGCTGTAATTTGTTCACCCAGCATGCTATCTTCTATGGAGAGACACCACTAGTGAACTTATGAACCCCGGTCCATTTTCCTACACTGTTAAACAAAACTCTACAATTTCTTGCTTTCTTTACTTACTGCAAGCATACAACATTTTCCACACTATACGTCTAATCTTTGTTTTCAGCAAGACCGGTGAGATTTACAACCTCACTATACCGTTGGGACAAAGTATTTTGGTTGTGTTGTGTGCAGGTTCCGCGTTGTTGCTGACACCGGTGAGGCGCCATCACCACCGTCAGTGGCATCAACCTTCCAAAGATCCTCTTCCTCCTAATGGATTGATAACCTTGGTTCTTAACTGAGGGAAATTCTTACCGCTATGCTCATCACACCCTCCTTTTGGGGTTCCCAACACGCAAGCATCACTCCTCTTGTGGCAGTTCCTCAAAGTCTGACGAAGTAAATAGCCAGGGATGAAACCAATATGAGTACACTTGAATGTACTCTGCAAGACATCCTTTATAAACTTACATAATGCAAGTATGCTTATATGGTGGAATAAGTAGGCTATACACAGGGTTCACTACCCATGGTGTATGTAAGATAACATCATGGTTGCTTTAATCATCTCTATATCTTTGTTGAACAAGATACTTCAAAAGAAAATAATATAATTTTGTTTCTCTTGCAGATATTGAATATCCAAGAGGTTTTATAAAAGAGAGTTTTCTTTGCAAAACTTCTTGTAAACAACTCCAGCTTTTCTTCATCAGTACCTCCGCGGTACAAATCCTTTTTCATAAAAACCTTTTTTGAAAACAGACACAATGCTAACTACATGGCCATTCCACTGCCCATATCTGAGGGCTCGGCTATTCAGAATAGTTTTACTCTGGAGAGGTGTACACAATCCACAAGATCCAATCATCTGCCATGAACCACCCATGGACCAACACAGCCGTATGCGAACATCAGATAAATGATCCTAACTGTCCACTCTGGTCAAGCTAGTATATGGCTAGCACCAGGTCCCACCCCGCCACGGCAGGAGACCCAACTATCGCACCCATAGGAGAACTTTATCCCTCACTGTGTATGTCCCGTTTCTCCCTCCTGGCGACACTTCGGTTCAGAGAATCATACTCTCTATAACATCTTGGGATAGAACACACACTAACAAGAACAAATTTTTACGTAGACCTCGTACCCATGTTGAGGTAGAGTGGCAGTACGTCTTGGTTGTCCAGCGAAGACTAGGTTATGTGTCTTTTGTAAACCATTTTGAAAACAATCCTCTTTACCTCCCCCGGTGAATAAGGTCCCGCCTTTCTACCGTGGACTTTTCATAAAGCATTTGTTTACAAAAGCACATTTTTAAAGTGTCCACTTAGGGACTCAAGATTATTATCTTTGGTGGTACTTATATACACTATGGTGGCTAAGGGCTTGGTAACACCAAGTTGGACTAATGACAATGTGAATGCTCATACAGTATCCTAGTTCTAAGGGCGAAGTTTTCCGTTATATTGTTCCTATCGGCAAAGTTAATGGGTGAGTTTATATATTTGCATTCAAATTAGTCCAAGATGACGTATCATAATTATTTAGAGAACTGAAGTTTAATTTATCAATCTTGACTGCAATAATTCTGACTCGTGTACAACGCAGATAAGGACAAGCTATGGCATCTTCCCTTTTTTAAGATTCATAACAAGATAACAACTTATACCCAGAAAATGCAAATGTGATCATTACCTTGGAGATGATATCTAGTGGTATCATCGTTTGTGGAGCACAATCAAAATTCAGAAAGTTGTGAAAAAAACTCACGACACTGAAGCAATACGTGGATATCATATTAATAAAACATCTAATGCAAATTTCACGCTCGTTGAGAAACAAAAGGAGAAATTCTAACATGCGTATACCTGTAGCTCCGGCCGGAGGAGAATCCCGAGCACGAATCAATACCAATTTGAACTGAAGAGGGAGTCTCTCTGGAAAGAATCAGGGCGGTACTGAAATAGGGCAAGGCGCCCCTGTGCTTCAAGCTCAATTACTGCCTCCCTCAACCCGACCTGCCATTGACGTAATTTGTACAGAGCAGCATACCTTAAACAGAGCACGGGCAAGCCCTCCCTGTAGAACAGAGTGGATGAGCTCACCGCTGGTGCATCGGCGCACGAAGAAGGAGCACGTTGAGGAGAGGATCCTATTCCGGCGGATCGACGGCGATGTGCCGGCAAGCTGGGTCCTATTCCGGCGTTTCGATGGCGATGTACCGGCAACCTGAATCGAACCGACGACTAAGACGGCGCCGCCGAGGATACCCGCCTCCCGCCGACCACCGCAATCCCCAGCTACAGCCCTCTCCACCGTCCGCGCCCGATCACGGTAGCTCGCCGTCGGTCGCAATGCGAGCAGAATCCCGTCGCCGCTCGCGGTTTACCTCCGCCGTTGAATTCAATAACTGCACACACGCAGGTGGGGGCTAGCTCCTAATCGAGTATAACATGACCGGAAAGGAAATAACCGTTTAGGTAATAGTATGTTACCTAATATTACGTGGGTGTGGGAGACGCCATGAGAAAAAAAAGGATTGTCTTCTGTCTATGGGGGTAGCTGCACACTCATCGCCATGTCGACTCATGTCTAACATCGTCGGTTGGGGCTGAGAGGCGCATCCTGCTGCCGCATGTCAGTGGTTGCATCTTTTGTTTTAGTTTACTTTGTCCCTCTCCCGTGACTATTATATATAAAATTATACCTACATAAATTATTATGTTTTCTATCTTCGGGAAGCCCACACGCAAGGTATCCTAGGCATATGACTTGTCTAGACGTGGTGCTTCATGAACGAGTGCTCTAGCAATGGCTCTTCCCTAGTCATTGATTGCTTCTCTCGATCATCACATGTGTGGACCGGACAAGTGTGGATCGAACCAACTGCTAGAAAAAGCTTTAACTTGGGTCCTATGAATAAACACCAAAATAAATGTCAATAGTGTACTAGAAATTCTAAAGTATATGAGTCTAAACCCAAGGATGAATCTACCCTAATATAAAGACAATAGTGCCATAGTATTCGGTTGGTGAGGTGACAAGAGATTGACGGCAATGAATAAAACGCAGACAGGTAAAAAAGACTTACATTATTGGATCTTCTCGGTAGTATGAATCAAGCACTACTTCTATAGGGCTGAGTATCTGGATCGAAGATCATTGAGGAAGGTCATCAATATCAAAAGATATTTCCACCCCTCTTACTTGAGGTTGTAAGTAATGGCAAATGACATGTAAAATAATGAAAATGGATGACAGTATGTCGACCGCATGAAAATATGAGTGGTGTCGAAGTATAGTCTGGTTACTTATCATAGAAGTGTGGTTCCTCCAAAGGATATGGTTTACCATGTTCTATAAGTGCCATGGGATAGCTACATGTTTGGCCAAAATGTCAAGATGTAGAATATATATTAAGAATAATGTGAGGCTAGCGGTCAACCGGGAGGCCATGGCGGAGGTAAGTTAGGTTGGAGAAAGAATACAAGATGTATATTAAAGGAAACACTGAAGTTAAAAATCTTGGAAACTAGTGCTAAAATCTTTGCGAAGTTGGGTCGAGGAATATGTAATCATGTTAGCCTGGCTAAGACCATGTTATACTTTGCAATTTAAGTCCAATAATTTATTAAAAACCCTGGATAAAAAATAGGCCCAAGTAGTGATTCTCAAAGGGATATAAACAATGAGATAAGTTTGAATGTGTAACATGATAGCACAACATTAAATTGACCATGATGAGCATCACTGGTACAACCAGACAAGTAGCATCAGTTTTGTATGGTTTAATAATTTGATGAGTTCTCATACCACCCGTAATAACCAACACTAGGGACATAACCCCGTTGAAAACAATATCCAGAAGTCCCACAGTTATAAATATTTGCGCTTTGCCACTATCAGCAACCACAAATAATTACAAATGTTCGATGCCAACTTATTGGCAACGATTGAATATGTTTTATCATTTCTAATACGTTCGAAACGAATCTATGTCTTTCAAAGTCTCACTAATATCCATTTTATTTAAAATATTATTATGTTTCCTATATTGTTTTTAAATATTTTGATATTTACCACGAAATATCATCATATTGTTATCTACCGCTGGAAAGCGAAAACTGATATTTTTGTATTTTCCCGTTTAAAGAACCTTTTGAAACCAAATTAATTTTCTGAAATAATAAGTTGATTTTTTCAATAAAAATAGTACACACCAAAGAAGAAGCCCATGAGATGATCCAGGGGAGCACTAGAACCAATGACACATGTGCACCCTATATATGTAAAACAAATTATTGAGGGACCAATTCCCCTTGATCAACTGATTGGTTTGATTCTTCCACTTTTTAGTTCGTCTTAGCGTATATCCAACAATATATACTCCCTCGGGATTTTTCTCACAATAGGGAGGGTGGCACGAGCCAAACAGAGAACTAGAGAAATAGAAGGCCATTTCTCGAGAAGTTTGGATCAAGAACCACCGCTAGAATCTCTCCTAGTTGAGCGTATTATCCTAGAAGTTTGAGTTTGTTCATTCATCGGATTCTTAGCCCCGACAGTCTTCGAGGCGGCCCAAGTTGGTGGCTTCCAGACGGACCCAACTGGAGGCTTCGAGGCATCCAATATAGGGGCAGCAACACTCGCCAGTGCCGTAGTAGGTGGTGTCCCTAGGTGAGACATAAAGGCGGCCCCAACATCCATAACAGCTGGAGGCTTCGTGGCGGTCACTATAGGGGCAGGCGCCCTTGCCGGTGCCGCAGGAGGCGGTGGCCCCCCCACGAGCCGCCAAGGCGACTCCAATATCCATAACAGCTCGCGGCTTAGTTGTAGATAATGTAGGGATAGACTCACTCACCGGTGCCACGGTAGGCCCCCCGGACTTCGGGGGAGGAGGCGATAGTGTATTTTTGGGGGCCTCCACATAGTTGTAACCAAGGCTAATATTTGTGACTACACTTGTGGAGTTGTTCGATGCTTCGATTTATTTGGACTTGGTCTCCACTGAGGCGGGGATGGTATGAGATGCAGGCACAGGCGGAACATGTACATACTCTCGGAGAAACTTCACGAGGTTAGGAACCATGGAACTGTTGGGAATATGCCCTAGAGGCAATCATGTATGATGTATTCCCAATGTATTCATAAAGTTATTAAGTTGTCCTTATTTTGAACATCTGATACATTTCATTGAATATGTGATTCGATTGTGGAACTATGTATTCATGTTGTTCATACTAGATTGTCCTTGGTCATTTAGGTTGTGGTGGACACACACCCTAGACTAATGTGAGTGTTGGCTGATGACACGGTTCCACTTGTCATGGGCATGGTGATGCCATTCCAACGTTCACGGACTTGGCTAAAGAGTTAGCAAGTCGGACTGACCCATATTGAGATGCAACGAGTACATCGTCATTTGCATGTCTCAATCAATGTAATCCTTAGACCTGAGGTTGTCGCACAATCCGAGTTGTGGATCACCGACTTAGGTTCTGTCAAACGCTGTTCTATGACAAGGCAGTTATAAAAGCAGAGTTCGGGTCGAATGAGAAGCAAGCTGCATGATGTGGATAATCAAGATGGGATTTTGCCACTCCGAATGGAGAGATATTCTCTGATCCCTCTCGAGTGATATGATTCCAGAAGCATGGCCATGCGTGACTCAGTTAAGTGTTAACTGGGTCTATTGACTAAAGAGTTAGTGAGATGAATCATATATCACGGACCGAGAAGAGAGTTGAGCTATTTAAGGGATGACGATAAATAGCCTATAGTTCGACAAGGTATATCGTGAGGCAAAAGGGACTAAGATGTAAATCACATTGGAAGGTATGTCGTCATGACTCAATGGGACTTGGGAGTCGACACGTTCTGCTAGGAGCCGCTACCGATTGATCGATTGGGAGTCGGACTCCAATCGTGTCCAAGTCGCCATGAGCCTGCAGGGTCACACACTTAAGAGCGGGAGCAAATGTATTGGTCGGGTTGGACCCGAACCGGAAATGGACTGAGTTTGTGAGTCGGACTCACAGAGGGAATGGGCCACAAGTGTTGTGAAGCCCACTACCATTCACTATATAAAGAGGGGCGCAGGTTGCCCAGCAAAAACGATACTCCACTCCCATGCGTTGGGAACCCTAGCCCCACTCAGTCCAGCCGTCGCACCGGACCTAGCAGTCCGCCGTCGGAGCTCCTCCTCGTACGTGTGGATACCGGCAGAGGTGCTGTACGTTCAGCACTTCGAAATTCGTGGGATTGGATCGGCTGGATCGGATCGTGGGACTGCACTGCCCCAACGCGCTTCATCGATAATCCGCAAACGCGGTCTAGTGGTAATCATCATGGCCTTCTACCTTGGCAAGATCTTGGAAGTACCGGTAGAAAAGTTTTCGTTTATCTCTACGCGTTCCAACAGGAACCTATCAAGTGAGCACATTCTTGTCTGACTGCTACGCTAAGCCTCGATTGAAATGTTTCAAACTTTTCTTCAAGAATTTCCAAACAAGCTTTAATTTTCCTCTCGCGTACGGGCTTCGAAGACCCAAGTTGGGATTCTTGGTTCCTGACATAGGCAAACGGGTTTGCCGTAGGTGTATCCTAATTTGTTTTAGCATTTTTGGTTAGCATGTCGGGGCATACGCCGGTGACCCCGATATTTTTCCGTCGGCGTATATCTTGGCCGTCGGCGTATTAATTGTTTCCTGTAGTGACAATACAACTTGAGAAATAAAAAACAGTAAACAAATATTCCAAACAATGGAAATCCAAATTGTGTAGTTATTTTCTTTAAAAAAATGGCGAGTTATTATCGATGAACATAGAGAAGAGTTCCATAGTAAAAAAAACTCAACTAACTTGAGCACATTTACTGACATGTCAGCATGTTGAAAAACACGTAATTTGTTCAAGTAAGCTCGTTCTAAATTATCCTTATGGACTTCCTAGAAGATAGTACACATTTAAGATTACAAACCCAATGAGTTTCTGATTTTTTCATAAGAAAAAGTGACTCACACAATTACTACTTTAGTATATGTACTCTCAGAAGGAATAAAACATATAAAATGAAAATCTCCAAACTGTTTTGTCAAGATTAATCTTTTTCCGCGAGGCGCCAGCAGGCTACACAGACTAAATTTCTAGTTGAAACCTAGAGTAGCACAATTAATATTAGTTTGCATGCCAAAATTTATTTTATTACTAAGAAGCATATTAGAGTCTTGAGAACTTTAAACAAAGCAAAGGTTAACTAGATGGAATAGAAAAGAAAAGCTGACTTGGAATCTGTGTTGGGCGGTAAGTAGAATCTACATCATGGCCAGTTTTTTTATTGTCGATCTATTCGCCGAGAGGATCTGGCCACCACAACTATGGAAGAATTAAATTACTTCTGTACAATTTTGAGATCAAGGTATTAGACAGATCTGACCTACAGGAAAAGAGGTTTCAATTTTCTAGCTGACTATGGAAACAAAAGCGCTCTGCCGGAATTATGCATGAGATAATTAGATTGGTCTAGATGGCTCCAGGATGTGCACGTCCGAGATGGTGCGGTCATGCGTGAGAACTTTGGTTCGGCCACTACCGTCGTGGGGACCCAGAATCCAAAGGAGATGGATTAATTCGGGGCTGCACATAGATTAATCACAGGCTAATTTTATTGATAAATAATTTTGGGCTGATAGAAGAGGATTGTACGTGCTTTGATCTCATCACCGCCGAATGTTGTTGGAGAGTCACGCGTGAGACAACTTAAATCTGACGGCTTAAGTTGAATTACACGTAGATCGGAGGGTTCAAATTTCTTAATCTCCAGGATTAACATGGACACTCTTATGATTCCTCCAATTAGTAAATATGAGATTTATGCATGAGTAACTATCTGTTCTTTGATGAGCATTTGCTAGAAGAGTTGTTTCAAATAAGTTGATTGGGGTTGGTTGAGAGTAAAACGTTTCATGGTTAATAGTGGTGCAAAGGAAGGTTATTTGCACTGTGGCTAGGTTTTGACATGTCATGTTAGATGTTATTTTAATTGTGTGCATAGTGATTTATGATGTACCATGACTTAGTCTCAAATAACCGAGAGTGCTTAATGTGCTAATTAAATTAAAGCATGTGTTGCTTTAATCATAATACGACATGTTACTGTGGTACCCTGCTTTGAAGATTTACTTGGATTGACTTGGCACACGCTCACACTATGTTATGACTATAAACAAAGTCACTAGACTTGGTGATATTTTATTTTTAGGATAGTAATATGACTTCATGATTTGTTCAATCATGTTTTGTCGCTATGCATGATTATGGCCGTTATTGCTCTCTTAGTTGGTCGCTTTCGGTCTCTTTCTAGCCTTCACATGTACTGTGTTTGAGCTCTACTCGTGCATCAAACACCCTAAACCAAATTTATTCCAATATTTACACCATATCTACCTATTCGTGGTATTTTATAGCCATTCCAGGTAAAGTTCGCATGTTCTACCTTTAAACCATTCAAAATTACTAAATCTTGTTTAGTGTTCCTGTTTAGCTCATGAGGAAGTATTAAATGCTTTATTATTTCTCCATGTAGGATTGCTTCACCTCTTGACTTTCATACATAATGTGCTTGTCTCTAGTATTACACAAATATTTGGCAAGCAGGTGCCCAGCCCACAAAAGAGAAATACCAACGTATAATGTCTGATAAATCTCCTTCACAGATTGTTCCCGAGAAATCAGTCGAACAACAGTTAGTGATAAACAAAGAAGAAGAGGAATAGTACAGTTCCTCTATGGGAGCTTCTCTTCGAATCCATTTGACATGGAAAGATATTTAATCATTTATAAGAATTCGTTGACATAAGCATACACCTCCCTCAATTTTTTTTTAATGTTTCTGTTTTGCAAATGAAAAGCTGTAGCACATGAGTGATCTATTTTCCCCTCTACGAAGGGATTTGTAGTGCCCTACCTTTTTATAAAGATAGAACACTTGTGTATCCTTCTATTCCTGGGATCTCTGATAGCATACACATGGCAAAATGAAATATTCATTGCAATAGCATCATTCTACATCGTTGATCCAGTGGATAAGAAATAAAATAGCCTTACAAATGGCATAGTCAACATGGACTAGCCCCAAATAACATAGTTTCAAAGTAAACACAGCGGAAACAAATCTTCAATGAGGCTTCTTCACTTCATGCGCCACAGGCAGAACATGTTGGCGATAGACTCGAGATCGTAAATGAAATCCTCACTCGTCTTCAGATTTATCTGCACGTTGGAATATGCAGCCCCCACGGGGGAGGAAGTCAGTACAAACAATGTACTGGCAAGTGACACTTGTATGGTGGCAGTTTTGAGGAATACACTAGCTACATGATATTTGGCTGGTGGAGTCTGGGCTATTTGCATAAAGCCAATTTTATCCTATATATTTGATAAATAATTCTAAACAAATGAAAATATTTGTACAATCCTTCATGGCTAAACCACCATAAAGTTGGACAAATCATCATGGCTAAACCACCATGAAGTTTGATAAATCATCATGGCTAAACCACCATGAAGTTTGAAAGTCATCGTGGCTAAACCACCATGAAGTTTGATAAATCATCATGGCTAAACCACGATGAAGTTTGATTGTTGCATCATGGCTAAACCACCATGTGCCCTATAAAGGGTTTCTACCATATTTTATTTCATTCAGAAAAGGTGAGGAGATCCTTCGGCACCAACTCTATCTAGCTGCTCAACTGGCCCATAACCGGGGACACGGCTAAGATCTTAGCTTTTAAACTCTGCAGAGGTTGTGCACTTTCACCTTGAGACTCATTTTCCCCGAGAAAAAATGAGACAAGATCTTTGAGAAGAGGGATTCAACCATACCAGTATTGACTCGTTGCTCCTAAAATTCTACCACCCACTGTCAATACAACAGGAGGAACCCCTACAACTTACTTAATCTTGGCAGAGCCCATATTACCTCAAGGCTGCACTGGAAGCTAACTATACAGTGAAGACCTACAAATCTCTTTAATCCTGGGTGGCGGTCCACAAGTGTACTCTCAGGTAACAACCCCCACATTCATGGCTAAACCACCATGAACATGGTCCTGAGTAGCCACTCAACATAATCCAAGCAAGATTCAATCCACCCAGATGTTTCATTGGGTTGTTAATTTTCAATTTTCAAAACATCACAACCCAACAGGTAATAGCAATAGTTGTGATAGCATTCTAGCATAGCTAAAATAGTACATACGAGGAGTTTCAGGTTGGCTACACACTACTAGGTGTTCTGAGCATAGCATATACTTTGGAAAATAAATAAAATCACCTATGATGCATACTACCGAAAACACTAATGCAAAGTAAAACAAAAGTGGGACATGAGTATCACTTTCCTTGTGGAAGTTGGTACAAAAGCACTCTCTTCACAAATAGAACGTTGCTCTCCGTACAATCTAAACAATACAAGTAAATAGCAATAAACAAGCAATTCACAAACATACAAACCAATACAACAAAATACAATACAGAAGCATAATAAGTTAGTTACCTTGATTGGTGTTAACATGGATAAGGATTTTACACATAACTCAATATGCAAAAAGAATTATGATGGGGTGGTTATTTTTTTGGTATTGTATGGACAAGTTCAAGGCTTATCACAATAATTCAATTTACAAAAAGAATTATGGTAAAAGGGTTCAGGCCTAGCTAGTAGGGTATGGGTTGGTCAAGGGATATGACTTCACTCAATATACAAAAGAAGTGGATGTGATAGGTTTAGGTCTTAAGGGTTTGTGTTCCAAAAGTTAATTTCCATAAGTTCAACATGAAATGGGTGTTGGTTTGATCAAAATGATCACAACACAATTTTCCTAAAAGGGGTTTCATCAAACAACACTTAATTTATAGTGGCTTATTACTATGGATGGTTTATATGGAAAAGATTACATGGAACGGTTTCTATGGTCACAAATAGGTTGGGTACTGGTTTCTATGGTCTAAGGTTACTAAATGAAACAATTTTCTAGAAGAAAACTAATTAAAATTATTACAGAACTAAAACTAAGTGCAAAATACTCAAATGGTTATTTAAATTCTAATCTCCATTTTAATTGTTTCAATTATTATTTTGTGACATAGGGTATGAAAGTATACATTCTAAGGATTCCAAAACTATTTTATTTGCAATTTTTGGGTTTGTAGAACTTGAATTATGCCAGAATTCAACAAACAAGAATATTTGAAATTTAAACAAATTTTAAATGGTAAAATTTGAATTTTGGCAGTGCCAAAAGTTTCTACATGTTCAGGGGATTTCAAAAAGGCCAAGTTTGCTAAATGTGGCTAAGTGGATCAAAAGTTATGATGGTTGCAAGTTGCAAGGACTTTTCTGCAAAACTGTATTTGATTTTCTATTCGAAAGAAAACAGAAACAGGGTCAGGCCACGTGGCGCTTTCAGATTGGTTGGGCTAGCTGACTAGGCGCTGGCGTGGCTGCTGAGTAGACGATGACATGGTTAAGTCGTTTTGAATCTGGTTCATTGGATTCTGATCCAACGACCGTGTACCCCTTCAATTAAGTGTTCTATCCTAGCCCTACGATGGAGATCCGATGGACATGGATGGATCAGAGGGACTTACCGGAGGGAATCCCGCCGGGAATGGCTACACGGCGGGCGGCGCGCACGGGATTTCGGCGACGGACGCTCTGAGGTGGTCCTCCAAGCACGGGAAGTCGACTACGAGACGCGTCGCGACGCGACAATGCAGATGGTGGCTATGGCGTGCCTCCTCGCTTCCGGGAGCGGCGGCGGGGAACAATCGAAGACGCGCGGACGCCGGTGAGGGACAGTCGAGGACGGCGGCGACGATTTGCTGCGAGGAACCGAAGAGGGAAGTGGCATGAGAATCGCCAGGACATGGGGAATCGAACGTATGGGGTATTGGGATCGGGTGTTTGCTCACCTGGCCGGATTGGACGATGAACGACGGTGGCCAAATGTATTCCGGCGAGCAAATTGGGAAAATCGGGACACGGTATCAAGGGGGAACCAAAGGGGAAAAGGAGAGGAGGGGCTGGTCTAGTTATAGAGGGGCTCGAGATACCAGGAGATGCGCGGGGGAAGTAGATCGTGGGTGCAGCGTCGTGAGCGAGATTTCCGCGAGGTGGAAGACAACCGCATCGGCATGATGTCATTCTTAGGTCAAGGCTGGGCCCCACGGGTCAGTGGCAGGGAGGAGAGATAAAGGGGGGGCGCGGGCTGGGCTGCTTGTGGTTTTTCTCCTGCGCGCGGTGAGTAATCGTGGGTGGGCTTGGGCCGGTTTCCGAGTTTTGCGATGCGCGGGGGCGAGAGAAAGAGAGGGAAAGAAGTGGACTCGGTCCGTTCTATTTATTTTTTCTTTCTTTGTCTTTTCCTTTTCTATTTCCTGTTTTTACTTCCGAAATAATTCATATCTTTTATTTGGAAACTCCAAATGGATTCAAACAAGTTTCTACCTTTTTGTAAAAACTTTATCTTTCAATTAGAAGCATGTTTGTGTTGTTTTCATCACTTTTGAATTTTTCAAATAGAAAAATATGTATGAAATCTTAATAGCAATTATAGGCATTTAAATAGGAAATATCTTTTCAATAGAGAATAGGTTTTCATATAATTTACAGAAACAATTCATAAGTCAAGTTTTGAGCTTATATAATCTAATAACTTTTTTGTGCCCAAATAAAACCATTGAAAGTCATTTTTGAAAAGAATAAATTGCCAAGTCATTTATAATTTCCACTAATGATATTTGTCTTCTTAAATCATTTTCCAAACCCAAATGATTAAGAAGTGGGATACTCTTATTAAATATGGGTTGAAAACATGTTTGCCAAGAAGAAATATTTCCTTTTTATAATGAAAACTAAATTTTAAATAGCTTTAGGGTTTATGGAAGAAAGTAGTTTGGATTCTTAAATCCAATTTCATGATAATTTGTATTGTTTTCTTTTGTTTCTCGCATAACATGAAAACAAAAAGTTTCAAATTTTTGTGATTTTTGCACTTTTCCAAAAATTAGGGATGTTACAGAATTTCTTTTACTTTTAAGATCGAGCCTGTGCCTTCTTACTTTATGCACTAATTAGGAGAGCATAATTTTCATTCTAAGTATAACGTGCATGGTCCCAAAATTTATTATTGAGTAGAATATCATTATGGCATTACTTTTTCTCCACTTATTTGTATCTAGTCAGAACTTGAACTTTGGAGGTGTCCTGGCATTTATGTTTATCTATTCCACAAATGAAAAGTGAGATACCACTCTACAATGATTTATTATTATCAAAACAAACATATCACTTTCGATACATCATTACTTGTTCTCAATTATTTGCGTGCTTTTCATGTTGGAACATATTTGCTAAGTTTTCATTATTCAAAGTAAATTTATCATGTATTTCTTAGAGTCTTTTGATCTCATCTTGCAATGCTTTTACATATTGATTGACCAAGTTTGTAATGGCATTATGTCAATAAAAAAATATCTTTGTTATCACTTACCTACTCGAGGAAGAGCATGAGTTAAACTTGGGGATGCTGATATGTCCAAACATATCTATAATTTTTTATGCTCCATGCTTGTTTTCTACCAATTGCCTTATGTTTTCAACATGTTTTCCTTCATTTTCCGGACATTTTCATGGACTAACATATTGACAACATGCTCAGTGTCAGTTTATGTTTCCTGCCTCTTTTTGGCTTCAGAAAAGTTGTATATAAAATATTCTCGGAATGAGATAAAATTTACGGGCAACACTTTTTCACTAGGACAAAGATAGATTCCAAATGAGAGATGGAGGGGATCCACACAGGCACCAAGCGTCCTAGTGCCCCCCTTGGCTGCATGGTGTGGTTTCCTGGTGGTATCGGGCACTGCCTTGTGTCGCCTCTTCGCCCATAAATACCCCTTGAACTAATAACATGGACACCCAAAGGATTTTTCCACAAACACGTGCGAGATCCGCATCCATTCAAAACACTAATTTGGGGGACATAAGTATCTAGTGTAGCACTCTACCGGGATGGGGAAGTGCGCCCAAATCCATCTTACTTAACCATTCTACCTCCATGATGTTGCGCGAGTAGTTCCACCATGGACTATGGGTTCGTATCTGTAGCTAGTTGGTAATGTCTACTGTTTGTGCCACCTTTTTTAGGTATTGTGAGATTCCCTAAAAGATCAAGATCATCATATGTAATGTAATGTGTTGTGTTTGCTAGGATCTGATGAATCATGAATTATGATTAATTTTTTCATGTCTTTATGAGAGCTTCACTTATATGTTAGAGTGTTTTAATGTGTTCTTGTAATACTCTCCGATGGATGTGGTTACTTTTATCACCTAATTGTATGCATCTCCAAGAGGGAGTTCCTATTTTAGATAGTTGGTTCATGCCTCCTCGTTGCATGCTCTCAAGTGAAAGAAACATCTAAGTGGGAGGACGTGTTGTTGCAACTAAGGGTAAAAGAATAGTGTTCTTCTCTATGTGATGGGAAACATTGCTTATATGACTTATTATTCTTAATGCAATTGTCTATTGCACCAAGGCAATCATTTCATTGATGCAAATTAATACCAATTGATTTGTTGTATAACTATTAGATATAGATGCATGATGTATAGCAGTCCATATGCCTTGATGTAATGCCTACATATGATTAGAACCCATGAACTATATATCGCCTAATAGCATTTTTAAGCGTTCATGATTTCTCAATTGCCTAGCTATAATTTGTTCACCCAACACTTGCTATTTTGTTTGGAGAGTTACAACTATTGAGACTGTGAACCCTAGTCCATTTGTTACTATTATTGCTATTGTTTTTGCATGCTTTATCTCTTGTCACCTTGTTGCAATTATTATTCCAGATTACACAAATCACCATTTCCGCTTCATATTACACAACTTTCATTGTCTTTTCGCTGAACTAGTGCATCTATAAAATCACCATTTTATTAGGTGTGTTGAGGACACAAGAGAATCATCACATCACCACTTCATGCACTGTTTCCTTGCACCTTTTGTTACTAATATGTTTTGTCAAGTGCTTCTCCGGTGTGGCTGAATTAACAACTCAGCTGCTAAGAATTATAGGTATTCTTTGACTCCCCTTGTGTCGAACCAATAAATTGGGTTACGTTTACCCTCGAAGACTGTTGTGATCCCCTATACTTGAGTGTTGTCTATTTCCCCATGGGCGCACCCCCGTCACGATGGTAATCTCCTCTAAATTTATCACAATATTTTTTCTAGTATTCTTTTTGTGTGTGTGAAAATACTACAAATTATCAGTTCTTTTATGAGCCAGAATCAGCCGTCAAGACCTTTGCTATGTTGTCAACGTATGTAGACAGTCGTACCAAAAGAACCAGTGATGTTGTAAACGTGAGGTTATAAAATTAAGGATATTTAGCTTTAGGCGTAATTAACTAGACGTACCAAAACAGAATTAAGAACTCCCTCCGATATGTTTTCAGCGTCATGGGATTTCAACTAAGAAGGTAAAACGCATACGTATATTTTGTGACATATATTTGGGATCAAAGGGAGTAATCCAAATAAAGATAATGTATAAAAATCTGATAGTTGAACGATTTGACTGTCAAAGTGCACTCATGTCTCACACCATGAAGCATGAATTGACGAAAAGTACTAGATTGAAATTGAAAGAGAAACACATTACATGGATTTGATCCAAATATAGCTCTTTTATTTTTGCTCACTTATTCTTCTTGCAAATGAAAACCTTACACATGAACCTCGAAATTAAGCAACGACACGACGAAATTAAACAAACATGACAATGGAGATCGACTCAAACATGTACGAGCTGATTCATTTCATTTACTCCATATCACTTGAGCAAGATGGATTGTTTTTAGGCCATGGCGTTCTTCTTGTTGATGACCTCCTGAATCAGAGGCCTAAGAGTAGCAAGACGCACTGGTTTGGGAAAAAACTCATCAGCACCAGCATTCATGAACGCCTCCATGGCATCATCATCATACGACATTCCAACAATCTTCACATCATTTTCTCCCATGGCACGGATCTCTGCAATTGCCTGTTAGGTTACACACAATTTTCTTCTCAGGTAACTAATTTTTTTCCAGAAATACAATTTTTTTCATACATTAAAAGGGAAAGGGATAGAGTACCTCAGGTCCAGACATTATGCGCATTTTCTCATCAGAAAAAACAATGTCAAACTTCTTCCCCTCAACAAACAGATCCAGAGCTTCTTTCCCATTCTTAGCCACAGTTGTATCGCAGCGCAATAGGCGCAACAACCCGGTCATAATCAAGGTATCAAGTCTACTGCTTTCAACAAGCAGTGCCTTCACGGGGGATCCTTGGGAATTGTATGGCACCATGGTCAGGTAAACAAACTGCAAACATAATCAAAATAATTGTTATTTCAGATCTACGCCTTATGTTTGCAAGGTGAATGTTACCGGGTTTTCACAAGAAGAATAACAATAAAACCATGTTATCAATTAGTAAATCATAGAGCTGTACCGATTACAAATAATCTAGGAGATAAGCACGCGGCCCATGTATATCAGTTGGTAAAATATGACTTTTTTTCCGAAAATCATGCACAAGAGGTTGAAATCATGAGATATAGCTACTGCAAGAGGCATGCACTCTTTTTAATTAATATCTAGCATTTTAGGAAAGCTTCGTAAGGGGAATAGGAAAAATAAATTATAGATTGCATATATGAGGATAAAAAGAACAACCAAAAATAGATGAAAGGAAAACATATGTACTTTGGCTGACAACAATAATAAAGATTGTGCACACATGGACAATTTCCCATGTTCTTATCTTCAACAAATAGCACCCACCATGAGATAACCTTAACATAGCACAAAAAACCCATGTAAATGGCAGCATGTATATATAGATGCATATACATGGCTGCCAACAACAGCAAAAGGCCGTGTGCTACATAAAAAAAAGTACACTAGTTCCATCCTTTACATGAATTAGTAGCTCTCACAAACTCTTGTATATATGTAAAGCATAGAAATAAAAACTACTACATGATGACGAGAAACAATGCAGAATAAAAAGAAAGAATAGGGACCTGAAAGAAAGGTACAACTCTTAGTTGAGGACGAGGATGTAGCTTTCTTTCTGCTCTTTGTGCTTGAGGCTTCTGTGTTGTGTGCCTAGAACCAACTCTATGCCAGGCTATTTATAGGGAACCGTGGGGAGGCGCCTCCCCATGGCTGTCTATCTCCACCGTCCATTAAAAAATTAATTTGTTCACAAATGGAAATATCTGCACCGCTTCACACCGAATTAAGAAAAGGGAAATTAATATTTGATATATTGGCCGTATTGTGATTAATGGTCAAAATATTTCCATGTTCCTTGAAATTGAAGGCCACCGCTGTTTTCATGCATATAGTATATGCTAAAAGATTTATGGCTTAAAAGATTGTCGACCAGCACAACAGTTCCAAATAATTTGTTTTTTTTCATCAAATAACAAGCAGATGACAGTTCATCAGTATTAAATGATATTGTCGCCATTATTTTAATCACGGAAAGAATATTGTAATGTAAACGTGGCCAAGATAGATATCAGCGGCTAATTAGGCATATATTCATGTATATTCCAGATTAATCGCAGATTTTCTTAATCTTTCATCCATAGATGCATCCCAATATGATCGCCTCATCTAGCTGGGGCATTGTGAAATTGGACTAAATTGTAAATGTACTGCGACCGAGAGTACTGCTGCTTGTGATGGTGACCGTGGCGGGAGGAGGTCTTCTTATATATGTTTGTTTGGTCCCCGGCAACGGCGCCAGAAAAATCCTTGATGTGCTTTGTTGGGAACCCCAAGAGGAGGGTGTGATGAGCACAGCGGTAGGAGTTTTCCCCATAGTTAAGAACCAGGGTTATCAATCAAGTAGGAGAAAGAGGACCTTCGGAAGGTTGATGGCACTGACGGTGGTGCTGGCGCTTCGCCGGGTTTAGCAACAACGTGGAACCTGCACACAACACAACCAAAATACTTTGCCCCAACGGTACAGTGAGGTTGTCAATCTCATCGGTCTTGCTGAAAAGAAAGATTAGACGTATAGTATGGAAAACAGTGTATGCTTCCAGTAAGTAAGAGAGGAGGAAATTGTTGTGGTTTGTTTAACAGTGTGGAAAATGGACCGAGGTTCATAGGTGCACTAGTGGTGTCTCTCCATAAAGATAACATGCTGGGTGAACAAATTACAGCCGGGCAATTGACAAATAAAGGTTGCACCGTAGTGCACAATATAACATAATGACTACTATGATATTTAGTGCAGGCATTACCACAAAATACATAGACCAAAATCCATCTGCATCTATGACTAATGATCCAGCCTCAGGTTATCTTCCGAACCCCCTTAGGTATTAAGTTGCAAGCAACAGATAATCACATTAAGCAATGTGTGTAATGTAAGCAATGATTATACACGCGGGTACTCCCACCGCTGTTTTCTCCCTAATGGCAACACCACATCCTCCCCCTTCACGTTTCTGTACTCGGGCAAGGCAACGAGGAGGCTTGAACCCACTATCAAGCATAAATACTCCCTCTTGGAGTCACTAGCAACTACTTGGCCAGAGCAACCACTAGCAACGGAAAGCATGCAAGATCACAAATAACATATGCAATAAAGACTATAATCAACTTGGCATAAGGTCAATATTCATCGGATCACAGCAAAAACAACATATAGAATTACATAAGATCAATCTTGATCATGGTAGGAAGCTCACGAGATCTAAACATGGAGGCATATGAGGAGGGGACAACCATCTAGCTACTGCTTTGGACCCGTAGCCTAGGGATGAACTACTCACACATCACTCCGGAGGCAGGCATGGTGATGTAGAAGCCTCCGGGGATGATTTCGTCTCCGGTAGGGTGCCGGAAAACAGCTCCAGAACCCTGCTGATCTAGGGTTGACGAAGACGGCGGCTGCAGAACTTTTTCGGGATTTTTGATCAGGTGCATAGGGTTTTCCATCCGGGGGGAATAAATAGGAGACAGGGAAAAGGCGGTGGAGGCCAGGGGGCCCCACACCCATAGCTGGCGCGACCAGGGCGACCCGCGCCAGCCCATGTTGTGGCCCCCATGTTGCCCCTTTTCGGTGTTCTGGATGCTTCCGGGGAAAATAGGCACTTCGGGCTTTGTGGGGTCCAATTCCGAGAATGTTTCCAGAACAACTATTTTGAAACAAAAACAGCAGAAAACAAGGAACTGGCACTTGGCATCTTGTTAATAGGTTAGTCCCGGAAAACATATAAAAATTCTATAAATAAGGGAGAAAACATGTAGCAATTGGCATAATATGATCATGGAGCATCAGGAATTAGGGATACGTTTATGACATATCAAGCATCCCCAAGCTTAGCTCCTACTCGTCCTCGAGTAGGTAAACGATAAAACAATAATTTCTGAGGTGACATGCTACTATCATAATCTTGATCATTAAAATGTAAAAGCATATGTACGCTGAGATCATAAAACGTCAAACACAAACATGATAAATAGAACTTCAATAATAAAGCATAGCAATCACTTTGCATCACAAAGAGTATCTTAAATAAAGGATCTAGGCTAATAATGCAAAGAAATTAAAAGTTTGTTTTAGGTATATAGAATGCATGGAAAAGTGGTATTTCACTAGTCCTTAAGAGTCGGACAAAACATAAATGCCAGGACACTTTCAAAGTTCAAGAGGAAGACTAGAACAAATAATTTAAGAACTAATAATATCACATCATGAAGTAATTATTGATGTTTATGGGAGAAATGCACATAGAACTCATAATGACAAAAATGCTCTCTCAACTGTGCATAAAGTTAGAAGATGGAGACTCAACATAAAAGTAAAAGAAAGGCCTTTCTCAGAGGGAAAAGGGGATCACTCGTGTGCTAGAGCTTTTTATTTTATTAAACAGAGGTATTAAAAGTTTGACATTTGTGGAGGAATGTCTATATTTTAGGAGGGGTGTATGCTAGTGTCAACGAATGGTAAACAGAAAATACAATACGTCACAAGCCAACTGGATTCACAAGAGCGGCTCCCATGGTGAAGGACACAACTGGTGTAGAAGGTCATCCCTCTTTCTCTTTTGTTTACACAATTATGCTTTGACTGATATGATCAGGGGCAATAATAGTGAAGATAATTTGTTTGTATTCATTTGGGGCTGGGCACCCCGCTGCCAGCTCTTCTATCATTTGGATAAAAGATGAAGCCACTAGTCCAGTGTGTGAAATCCAATAAAGAAGTGAGATAAAGATTCTCTATTGACGTTCTCATGAGCAAAAAACAAGAACACAAAGCAGGAATAATTTTGAAGGTTTTAAAGGTAACACATGAGCAATTTACTTGGAGTGGCAGTTAAATACCACATTTAGGTAGGTATGGTGTACACAATGGGAAAACTTTGGTTTAGGGAGTTTGGATGCACGAGTAGAATTCCATACTCAGTACAGGTGGAGGCTAGCAAAAGACTGGGAGCGGAAAATCAAGAGAGCATAAGAGCCATAATCATGCATAGAGACATAAGCATCATTAATTAAAGCATAAGCGGTATCACAAGTTCAAAAAATAAATGGTCATGGAGGTTATTCGTGACTGGTTTGTAGTCATAAACATGGTGTGAGCATGCGCCAAGTCAACCAAATAAATCATTAGAAAGAGAATACCATATATTGATGCTTTACTATTACAAGAACAACTCATGAATCTTTCAAAACATATTAAACACTCTCAGCTATTTAAGGCTATTCATGCTACTCAATAACCACAAGGCTTGAAAACTAAAATAACATTTAGCATGTCATGAAAATGTTCTAGCCACAGTCTATACAAGCTTCTACTAGTACTGTTATAAATTCTATAACAAGCAGCAGTTTTATTTTCCCAACAAGCACCATACAAGATATGTTTTAACAAAAATACTCTTTATGATACAACAAGAAAACATGAGAGTACTCATATAATACTACTAAAACTAACAGCTCTGATAAGAGATGCATGCAAAACATGAGCTAAATAAATGCAGCAGCCAAACAGAGACTAAGAATACAACGTATTCTCATGAAAAAGCGGAGCGTGCCACTCTCCAATAAAAGAATGCTTGGGTCCAACCAAGATTATTATGAAAATAAAAACAAACTGACAACAAAAATAAAAGACGCTCCAAGTAAAGGACATAAGGTGTGACCGAATAAAAATATAGTTTCACTAGAAGTGACGTGATAATTTGTTGATGAAGAAGGGGATGCCTTGGGCGTCCCCAAGCTTAGACGCTTGAGTCTTCTTGGAATTTGCTGGGGTGTACCACCGGGGCATACCCAAGCTTTGGCTTTTCACTCTTCTTGATCACATCATATCATCCTCTTCTCTTGACCCTTGAAAACTTCCTTCACACCAAAATTGTCACAATCTTCATTAGCAACGTTAGTGCAATCGAAATAATAAATTCACATGGTTCAGTTTCAACACAAGAATAGCACTAAAAATAAATTAGATACTGTCACAACGTTTTGTAAAACTTATTTTCTCAAAAGAACACCAAAAGAACGAGATCAAGATGCAAATGCAATTATTGGGAGAAATCTGTCAAAACAGAATAGCAGACAGAGATCGATTTTTTTCGAAAATCTTCTGTTGCTCAAATAAAAAGTGTTAAACTAAGAAAAGTTGCGTATATAACCTAGGATTAAGCACAAAAAATCTCATGTCATTTTGAATTTTCTGTGATTTAATACATAATTAACAGTGGACAGTAGAAATCTGTTTCCTGCGGAGAAATCCGAAATATAGTGTCAAGTTTCCACTAGAGGCTTTACTTGTCTCAACAAAAACACAAAAGAAAAGATAGAGCAGGGTTGCTAAGGAAATAGAAAACACCCAGGTGCAAAGCACACAAAACAAAACAAAGGAAAACTGAAAACAGAGAAATAAAACGGGTTGTCTCCTGGTAGCGCTTTTCTTTAACGCCTTTCAGCTAGGCCTAAAAGATCAATTCAAGTATTTTCAAGTGAAGAAGCATAAAAATCATTACTTTCTCTAATAATAGATTCAAAAGTCAGCTTCATCCTCTTTCTAGGAAAATGTTCCATACCTTTCTAGAGGGGGAAGATATTTAATACTCCCCTCTTTCATATCAATAACAGCACCAACAGTTCTAAGAAAAGGTCTTCCCAAAAAAATAGGATAAGAAGCATTGCATTCAATTATCATAACAACAAAATCAACAGGGGAAAGGTTATTGTTAACCATAATAGGAACATCATAAATTCAACCAAGAGGTTTCTTCTTAGCATTATCAGCAAGATGAACATCCCAATAACAGTGTTCTAACAACGGTAGATCAAGAATATCATAAAGATTTTGAGGCATAACAGAGATACTAGCACCATGATCACACAAATAATTGCAATCAAAATCATTTACTTTTATGTTAATGATAGGCTCCCATACATCATCTACTTTCCTAGGGATAGATGTTTCAAGTTTCAACTTTTCTTCCCTAACTTTCATGAGAGCATTGGTAATATGTTTAGTAAAGGCCATATTCATGGCACTAGCATTGGGACTTCTAGAAAGATTTTGTAGAAACATAATAACTTCAGAGATATTACAATCATTAAAATAAAAATTATTATAATCAAAACTAATGGGACCATTATCTCCTACATCTCTAAAAATTTCAGCACTTTTATTAGAAGTAGTTTCAGCAATTTGAGGCAATTTAGCACGCTTCACCAAAGGAGTAGGGACTTTATTAACACCAACTAATTTACCATTGATAGTAGGAGGTTTACTAGCACTTGGAGCTTCAGTTTTACTAGTGGTTGTGATAGTACAAACTCTAGCAATATTATTCCTTCTAGCCAATTCATCTTCTTTTTTCCACCTAGCATGTAATTCAGCCATCAACCTAACATTATCATCAATTCGAACTTGAATAGAATTGGTTGCAGCAAAAGGATTATCTTCAATGGTTTCAGTTTTAGCAGCCAGTTTATTGATCAAAGAAAATTGTGCCTCTGGCAGGGCCGAAATACTAACCTCAGCAGTTGAAATTTTACTTTGCAAACCATAGATTTCTCTATTTAAGTTCCCAATTTGATGGCTAATAGTTCTCAACATAGCAGATTGTTCTTCCATAGTTTTAGTAAACAACTTATTTTGTTCATATTGCATCTGCATATAGTTCCTAGTTGCTTTTTCAACTTCTACAATCCTTTCCTCACTAGGCATTACAACTCTACCATAAGAATAACCACTACCACTATTAGGAGGATAGGGCTTATAATTGTTTCCACCAAAATTATTTCTATAAGCATTGTTTTTAAAATTATTATTTCTAATAAAATTTACATCAACATGCTCTTCTTGGGCAACCAAAGAGGCTAAAGGAACATTATTTGGATCAACTTGAGCTTTACCATTAACAAGCATAGACATAATAGCATCAAGCCTTTCACTCAAAGAGGAGGTTTCCTCAACAGAATTTACCTTCTTACCTTGTGGAGCTCTCTCAGTGTGCCACTCTGAATAATTTATCATCATATCATCAAGAAGTTTTGTTGCATTGCCCAAAGTGATGGACATAAAGGTCCCTCCAGCAGCTGAATCCAATAGGTTCCTCGAGGAGAAATTCAGCCCCGCATAAAGAGTTTGTATAATCATCCAAGTAGTCAGTCCATGAGTGGGTTCTTCACCATAGTTTTCATTCTTCCCCAAGATTTAGCAACATGTTCATTATCAAATTGTTTAAAATTCATTATGTCACTTCTTAGGGATATAATCTTAGCAGGAGGATACTATTTTCCAATGAAAGCATCTTTACAATTAGTTACTATTTCTAGGCAAAGATAGCAACTATTCTTTATCTCTTCCTCTCAAAGAAAAAAGAAATAATTTCAGTTTAATAATATCTCCATCCACATCTTTATATTTTTGCATCTCACATAGTTCAACAAAATTATTAAGGTGGGCAGCAACATCATCAGTACTAATACCAGAAAATTTCTCTTTCATAACAAGATTTAATAAAGCAGGTTTAATCTCATAGAAAGCAGCAGTAGGAGAAGGTGGAGCAATAAGTGTGCAAATAAAATCATTGTTGTTTGTGTTAGTGAAGTCACACAACTTAGTATTCTTAGAGGAACTCATTTTAGCAGAACAATAGCAAGCAAATAAATAACAGCTACAAAGTAAACTATTTTTTTTTGTGTTTTTAATATAGAGAAGTAAAACAAGACAAAAATAAAAACAAGACAATAAAAAAAATAAAGAGGTTGAGAGTGAGAGACTCCCCTTGCCAGAAGACTTCCTTGTCCCCGGAAACGGCGCCAGAAAAATCCTTGCTGCTTGTGATGGCGACCGTGGTGGGAGGAAGTCTTCTTATATATGTTTGTTTGGTCCCCGGTAACGGTGCCAGAAAAATCCTTGATGCGCTTTGTTGGGAACCCCAAGAGAAGGGTGTGATGAGCACAGTGGTAGGAGTTTTCCCCTTGGTTAAGAACCAGGATTATCAATCTAGTAGGAGAAAGAAGACCTTCGGAAGGTTGATGCCACTGACAGTGGTGCTGGCGCTTCACCGGTGTCAGCAACAACGTGGAACCTGCACACAACACAACCAAAATACTTTGCCCCAACGGTATAGTGAGGTTGTCAATCTCACCGGTCTTGCTGAAAACAAAGATTAGACGTATAGTGTGGAAAACAGTGTATGCTTGCAGTAAGTAAAGAGATCAGGAAATTATTGTGGTTTGTTTAACAGTGTGGAAAATGGACCGAGGTTCATAGTTTCACTAGTGGTGTCTCTCCACAAAGATAACTTGCCGAGTGAACAAACTACGGCTGGGCAATTGAAAAATAAAGGTTGCACCGTAGTGCACAATATAACATGATGACTATTATGATATTTAGTGCGGGCATTACAACAAAATACATAGAACAAATCCATCTGCATCTATGACTAATAATCCACCCTCAGGTTATCATCTGAACCCCCTTAGGTATTAAGTTTCAAGCAACAGATAATCACATTAAGGAATGTATGTAATGTAAGCAATGATTATACACGCGGGTACTCTCACCGCTATTTTCTCCCTAATGGCAACAACACATCCTCCCCCTTCACATTTCTATCACTCGAGCAAGGCAACGAGGAGGCATGAACCCACTATCAAGCATAAATACTCCCTCTTGGAGTCACTAGCAACTACTTGTCCAGAGGAAACCACTAGCAGCGGGAAGCATGCAAGATAAAAAATAACATATGCAATAAAGACTATAATCAACTTGGCACAAGGTCAATATTCATCGGATCCCAGCAAACACAACATATAAAATTACATAAGATCAATCACGATCATGATAGGCAGCTCACGAGATCTAAACATGGAGGCCTATGAGGAGGAGACAACCATCCAGCTACTGCTACGGACCCAAAGTCGAGGGATGAACTACTCAGGCATCACTCCAGAGGCATGTATGGTGATCTAGAAGACTCCGGTGATGATTTCCTCTCCGGCAGGGTGCCGAAAAACAGCTCCAGAACCCTCCTGATCTTGGGTTGTTGACGATGGCGGTTGTGGAACTTTTTCGGGATTTTTGATCAGGTGCCTAGGGTTTTCCATCCGGGGGGAATAAATAGGCAAAAGGGCAAAGGCGGTGGAGGCCGGGGGGCCCACACCCATAGCTGGCGCGGCCAGGGGGACCCGCGCCAGCCCGTGGTGTGGCCCCCCTGTTGCCCCTCTTCGACTCCTCTTCGTTGTTCTGGATGCTTCCGTGGAAAATAGGCACTTCGGGCTTTATGGGGTCCAATTCAGAGAATGTTTCCAGAACAGCTTTTCTGAAACCAAAATTAGCAAAAAACAGGGAACTGGCACTTGGCATCTTATTAATAGGTTAGTCCCAGAAAACATATAAAAATGCTATAAATAAGGGAGAAAACATGTAGAAATTTGCATATATGATCATGGAGCATCAGAAATTAGGGATACGTTTATGACGTATCATGTACTAAGTGCAAACTATTTCCTCTAAGGGTTTGGTTTATTTTGTATGGACAAATGCTTAATACGAAATGAAGATTGTAAACTAAGGGGTGTAATTTGCAAAAAAGAAGAGGTGTGAAATGTGAAACTCACAATTTAAAACTTAAGTTAATTTGTTAACATCAATACAATTGTGCATGTGAGTGTTTCTGGTGGTGTACATCTCTACCGTGTGGTTTTAGACAAGATCTTGTGGGTGGCTATGCTATGACTGCATACGGCGTGTCGCGACGTGTCCGTCCTCTCTGTCATTGAAAAGCAAGTATTTATTATTAGATTTTCAAGAATATATCTACCGCTAAACTTTACGAGCATTGCATCCTCGCGTATGTACAAAAAATAAAGTTTAAGTAATTAATTGTCTTCTACCGGCTGAACATCGCACGCAAGCTAGGCATCCAAGGAAGATGTGTCTACATACGATGTGCAAGGACATGTCCATCCCGTCGTCACCGCAAATAAAATGTTTTTACATGCTTTATTACATTTCTAAAATATGTGCCTAGTATTAAAGTTCAAGATAATTGAAATATCACATAGATAAAAAAATTATATCTAGATAAATGATTATGTTTTCATCTACGGGACGCCCACACGCAAGACATCCTAGGCATATGGTGTGTCTGGACGTGGTGCGTTATGAGCGGGTGCTCTAGCAATGGCCCTTCCCTAGCCATTTATTGCTTCTCTCGATCATCACATGTGTGGATCGAACCAACGACTAGAAAAAGCTTTAACTTGGGTCCTATGAATAATCACCCAAAACAAATGTCTATAGTGTACTAGAAATTCTAAAGTATACAAGTCTACACCCAAGGAGAGTTAGCGCAGCCCAAGGCCTCCTCCATGGATGAATCTACCCTAATATCAAGACAACAGTGCCATAGTATTCTGTTGGCGAGGTGACAAGAGATTGACATCAATGAATAAAACGCAGAAATATAAAAAATAATTACATCATTGGATCTTCTCGGTAGTATGAATCAAACACTACTTCTATAGAGCTAAGTATCTGGATCGAAGATCATTGAGGAAGGCCATCAATATCAAAAGATATTTCCACCCCTCTTACTTGAGATTGTAAGTAATGGCCAATGGCAGGTAAAACAATGAAAATGGATGACAATATGTCGACCGCATGAAAATATGAGTGGTGTCGAAGTATAGTCTGGTTACTTATCATAGAGGTGGGACTCCTTCGAAGGGTATGGTTTACCATGGGTGCCATGAAATAGCTACATGGTTGGCCAAAATGTCAAGATGCATAAAATATATTAAGAATAATGTGAGGCTAGCGGACAATCGGGAGGCCATGGTGGAGGTAAGTTAGTTTAGAAAAAGAATACAAGATGTATATTAAAGGAAACACTAAAGTTAAAAAGCGTGGAAACTAGTACTAAAATCTATGCGAAGTTGGGTCGAGGAAAATCTTGTGATATTTTCTAATACCATGTTGTACTTTGCAATTTAGGTCCAATAAATTATTAAAAACCCTGGATAAAAAATGGGCCCAAGTAGTGATTCTCAAAGGGATATAAACAACGAGATAAGTTTGAATGTGTAACATGATAGGATAAAATTAAATCGACCATGATGAGAATCACTGGTACAACCAGACAGGTAGCATCAGTTTTGTATGGTTTAATAATTTGATAAGTTCTCATACCGCCCGTAATAACCAACACTAGAAACATACCCCATTGAAAACAATATCGAGAAGTCCCACAGTTATAAATATTTGCGCTTTTCCACTATCATCAACCACAAATAATTACAAATGTTCGATGCCAACTTATTGGCAACGATTGCATATGTTTTATCGTTTGTAATACATCCAAAACGAATATATGACTTTCAAATCCCACTAATATCCATTTTATTTAAAATATTATTATGTTTACTATATTGTTTTTAAATGTTTTGAAATTTACCATGAAATATCATCATATTGTTATCTACCGCTAGATAGCATAAAACTGGTATTTTGTATTTTCCTGTTTAAAGAACCTTTTGAAACCAAATTAAGTTTCTGAAATAATAAGTTGATATTTTTCAATAAAAATAGTACACACCAAAGAAGAAGCCCATGAGATGATCCAGGGGAGCACTAGAACCAATGACACATCTGCACCCTATATATGTAAAACAAATTACTGAGGGACCAATTCCCCTCGATCAGCTGATTCATTTGATTCTTCCACTTTTTAGTTTGTCTTAGCGTATATCCAACAATTTATACCCCCTCGGGATTTTTATCACAATAGGGAGGGTGGCACGGGAAAAATAGGGAACTAGAGAAATAGAGGGCCATCTCTGGAGAGGTTTGGATGAAGAACCACCGCTAGAATCTCTCCTAGTTGAGCGTATTATCCTAGAAAGTTGAGTTTGTTCATTCATGTGATTCTTAGCCCCGACAGGCTTCGGGGCGGCCCAAGTTGGCGGCTTCGAGGCGGCCCCATCTGGCGACTTTGGGGCATCCAATATAGGGGCGGCCGCACTCGCCAGTTTCGTAGTAGGCGGTGGCCCCCCGTGAGCCATAAAGGCGGCCCCAATATCAATAACAACTGGAGGCTTCGTGGCGGCCACTATAAGCGCAGCCGCCCTTGCCGGTGCCATAGTAGGTAGTGGCCCCCCATGAGCCGCCAAGGCGACTCCAATATCCATAACAACTCGCGGCTTAGTTGCAGATAATGTATGGGCAGACTCACTCACCAGTGTCGTGGTAGGCCCCCCGGACTTCGGGGGAGAAGGCGACAGTGTCTTTTCTGGGGCCTCCACATAGTTGTAACCAAGGCTAATATTTGCGGCTACACTTGTGGAGTTGTTCGACATTTCAATTTATTTGGACTTGGTCTCCACTGAGGCGGGGCTGGTATGAGACGCAGGCGCAGGCGGAACATGTACATACTCTCGAAGAAACTTCACGAGGTTAGGAACCATGGAACCTATCAAGTGAGCACATTCAACTTCAATTGAAATATTTCAAACTTTTCTTCAAGAATTTCCAAATCAACTTTCCTTTTCTTCTCGCGTGCGGGCTTAGAAGACCTAGGTTGGGATTCTTGGTTTCCCGACATTCCTATAGTTTAATTCCCATAGTTATTAATACACTAAAATATGTCATATCTTTTAGCACAAGCCGTTCCAAATTTCACGGAAAATTACGACATGAACTTTGCTAATAATTGGACATACTGATTCTGGCAAAACATAGGATACTGATGACAATTCAAACACCTCTTGTGCGCATTTCAATTGACAATTCGCATCGACTTTTCATCAAACATGTCTTGTATGCATTTTCTACATCCCTAGAGGACACAATGGGAGGGGAGGGGATTCTCACCGATGCGAGGTAGAGGTGGAGAGGACGACAATATGATAGAAGGGGCGTGCCGGCGGCAGAGCAGGGGCACGGCAGAGAAGGGTGCGTCGGCGGCGGCCCGCCCTTATGAAGTACTGCTTGGCTTGGGGGAAATGGTCAACGGAGGCGGCGGCGCACCGGCGAGGATGCGGATGCGCTTGGCAAGCGAGTCATCGGCAGGGCTGCACGGAGGCGGCGGCGTCGCAGTTTGGGGAGAGGTCCGGCGAGGGATGTACTATGAAACTGTCCGTTCCAAATTCGAACATAGAGGTTGCGTGCGCAATATATTCCCCAAATGACATTAGTAGAAGCATGCGTCCGCGGGAGCGCACTTCTGCTAATTACTGGAAATGTGCCCTAGTCACATGGTTCTAGTAATTATCAGAAGTGTGCACCCACAAACGCACGCTTCTGCTTATTACATGCAGGTTTTTGTTATCTTTTTTTGACACACTTTTTTTCTGTTATCTTTTCCTTTTTTTCCAAGGCATGCATTCAGCAAGCTGTACCGTTGGGCTAGCAGTAATGTTTTTGGTTTTCATTTTGACTATAAAAGAAACGACATGATATATAACATATCGATGCAATACTAGTTACACAAGAATTTCAAGTCATTAGTTAACACAATAAAGGAAATAATAATAGTAGATAATATTAAGTTCAACATATTATTCACCATCTCAACGATGTGAGACCATCTCTTTAGATGTAGAGGATCTCCATCATCTTCTCCAAGTTGCGCCTGCTAGTTTTCCTGATGGTGATGAGAATAGCATGGCCAACCGGGAACCCTTTAAGCTCATGGAACTTCCTACATGCAGTTGAGATTAGGATAACGTGAGAATCAATAGAAGACCTGGTGTACGGAACGGCGGTGACTTCGTCAATGTTTCCAAGGCATACACCTATATTCCCCTCATTCGAGAGGCGAGCACTTTCCGATACCACTTTAGGTGTTTTCTGAGACAAAATAGAATATCGAGAAAGATAAGAATCAACCACATATACTCATGATAACTGATAACTAACATAAACATTGGAAGAAAAAAATATTTTAGGAAAATACCATTAAATGCCGACCGGTGACATTTGTGTTTGTCGGGCGTTGCATGTACATACCTATGACTCAGGGGTCGACTCTTACGGAGACGCTGCACCTCATGCGTTGTCTGGTTTCCTCCTAGGGGATGACCACATAGTTCATACGCGCATCGACATCCTCGCTCGTATCCTCGTCAATGTCGTCATCCACATCCTAACTCGCATCCTCATGCTCACCTATCTCGACATCCTCGGAATCGTTTTTGTCAATATTATTCATGCACAAAACTCTCATCTGGGGTTGTGTTCCCGATTCCATAGAAAAATGGAGCATATCACCTCCTCTTAGACGAGGTACAGATTTGGCGATCAATTTGGATAGTCCTTTCCCGTATAAAATTGTCTTGTTTTTTCCTTCTTCACTATAATCCAATATGTGGTCCCGTGAACATCAAATCCACGATATTGCCGACTAAATCGGTGAACTACTCATGAACATTGCATGGTAAAATCTATATATGAAAAAATTAAAAAAAATACAAGTTAACAAGAGATGATAAAATTAACATGCAAGATACAATATATTGTATGAACAAAAATCGTTTTTGAATTCACTGGACCCTCATGCAGCTGAATCCAGAATGAGGCTCCAGTTTTCTGTCGATTTCCGCACTATCCCTTGCATACTTCACACTGCGACATGTCCTATAGAGTATGTTAAAAAGATACATATAAAAGAACAAACCGAAGCCTTTTATAGGAAAGTCATTCCATAATCCATAGAAAATTTCGGCATGACCGATTTGAAAAATAGAATATTTTCTATTCCCAAAATTTGCCGCAATGGAAGTGAATCAACATTCGGACAAATACAACGTCAGTTCTTTTCATTCACAAATAAATAAAACAATTATCCTATATCATGTATAACTAGCTACATGTGGAGAGGGCGTCAGGGGAATGGGAGTGATGTTGAGGAGTCGCAGAGAGGATGTGGGTGATGACCCACCAGTATAGGGGGTGTATCGTAGTACTTTCGATAAATAAGAGTGTCGAACCCAACGAGGAGCAAAATGTGTTGAAAAGTAGGTTGGATGGAGAATTCACTGTAAACACTAACAAACAACTTTTTGGTTGTTTTGGATATAACAAATAAATAAAGTGCAAGTAAATAAATAACAGTAATAATAATTGCAGCGAGTGGCCTAATCCTTTTGAGAGCAAAAGATAAGCCGGTTGTTTTACTTATGGTGACTAAACGTTCTCGAGGAAACATGGAAATTTCGTCAAGTGCTTTCGCTTCATATAGTTGATTAATATTTATTGTTTTGATAGTTGTTGTGTGGGTGAACCTATGCTAATGCACAACCCAACTAGGACTAATGCATACTTGTGATCCCTGCAAGCATCAGCAAATAGAAGAAGTAATTAAGATAAATCTAACCACAACCTTAAACTCTGGGATCCTACACTCCCTCGTGCATAGGTTTCCTAACGGGGGTTTAGGTTTCTGTCACTCCCGCAACCCCACAATTATTAGCCAAATACACAATGCATCCTCCTAGGCCCATAAAGGTGAAGTATGTAGTCGACGTTCACATGACACCACTAGAAGAATAACACCACAACTTAAATATCAAACCATATAGATATTACTTCAGCATAACTCCACTACTAACATCATGACTTCTTGTCGCACCCTGGCTTCTAAGGGATACTCATCGTACGAACTGGATAGCAGGTGCTTGGATTATGGGGCATAACTGCTCCCACGTCCCAGCTTCCTGGTAGGCCTGCGCTTATGCGCGACAACACAAGCCCTGCTATTCCACCGTCGATGTAAACTATCCACTAGAAGTCATAGGCACTACTGTCGACGTACTTCATACCAATCACGCACTGTACGTCAACAGCTTTGAACGAATGACGATCATAACATATCTCTAAGACACAAAAGATTGAAATAAGGTTGCAAATGGCCTTCACTAAGGCAGAGATAGCAAATACAATCATCCAGAGGACACATGTCCCAACATAGCATTCATTACATCAGCGGAAGCAATCAAAGGTGTCTGGGTACAGACAAATCCAACAGGCTTAAGAAGCCGGAGAAAATAAAGAAGACGAAGCCCATCCACGTAGGTCCTGGATCCAGCCCTGGTCCAGCTAACTACTCGTCTGCAGTCTCGTCAAACTCCACGAAGTAGCCATCCTGGTGGTCATCGTAGCCGTAGTCGTAGTCTGCGTAAACCACAGCCCCAACGGGGTCAGTACATCCAAGTACTGGCAAGCAAGACTCACAGTTCACCAAAGTATAGCCCGTCAACACAAGCACAGATGACTTGGTCCAACGGAAAGAAGGGGTTATATAATATGCTGCAACTGGCTGCGCTAACCAACTACAGAGATTCTATTATATCCAACTATCAGAAGGGGATAAGATCGAGTGTTGTAACTAACTGAAAGATAACTGCAAACAAACCCATCCTGGATCTCGCCCCTTATCCGAAGAAGCGATCCGAGGATAACTCACACAGTTGTGATAAGGTGAAATCAAGTTATTGTGTGAATAACCTATTACTAGTCAAGTTATTAATCATTGGGTGAAACATGTTTGATCATTATGTTTAAGTTGTCCTGAGTACTTGTTAGCCAGTACTTTCACCAAGTAATCCATAACCGCGGAAAACACGGCTTCTCGAGAAGATTATCCCTGCAGGGTTGCACCAATTTGGCCGTACACGTATGAATAACCCGCCAGATGGGATGCCTCCCACCAAGCGGGGCACTCAACACAATTCAACTCTTCTCCGCATCAAGCCCAAAGCACCTTGGGCGCACGGCTAATCAAGCCCCGAAGAAAAGGGACCCTCATAGCACTCTAAGACCGTGTCCCCCTATATGCCGACTACAAAAGTTCCACCCTGCGCTGGGCTCGCAAAAACATGCATGCGGCAAATAGAAAGCACGAACTAAATGAGATGATTTGGACGAGATGCGAATCGAATCAAATTGAGGGGGGCGCCCATACTCGCTTCCCACATGCGGGTAGTGCGCTCATCATGGATAAGTAGACAAGACCCTTTACCTATTAGGGTCGACACTAGCAGGCCTCAAAACCTCTCATGGGCCTCCTGCCGGTGCCTTATCATCAAATTATTATTAACAGTAATAACATTAGCATGATTGATTGATTGATTAAACATCGAGCCCCCAAAACATAATAAAGATATAGTAACTGAAAGTAACGGGTAACAGACTCGAGCAAAACAACCTAAGCATGCTAGTAAGACACTGGCTCAATCAATGGGTTGTAGGAGGGGTGATGAGGCAATATCATGGGTTGCAGGATTCATGTGATAGGTTCGTAACAGAAACATCTACCACTAAGGCTAGCAAGATTTAGACAACGGAAAGTATCGGTAACCAGGGTTGAAAGGAACACAATGGTTCATGTGAGTGATAACTTGCCTGCAAACTGATCAGCCGGGTACTGAGCTAGATCCTCAGAAGGGGTGCTGTAAAGGTCGTCTGCCTCAACGTCGTCGTCTATTCGAGAAGAAGCAAACAGACAAAACAGGAATGTAAACAATCATGTTCATGGCATTGTGCACAGTCAATATGATGCATGACAATTTAATGGGTGCATCACAATGAATTGACTAACAAGATAGCACAAATTAAATGGACCCATATGCAAGGGTTGCATATGGAAAAGGATCCATTGAAATAAGTGGAACAAATGATTTACAATTATTTATTAGGTGATAGTTGTTATCATGATGCATGCATGATGATGATGACAAGATAACAACAAATAACAATAATAGGTGCAAAGGAAAAGGAATAAAACAAGTTTAGAAATTACTTATTAAGTTTGGAAAATTTTGGTTACTTAAACATGCCACACATACAACTATTGTTTTCACCAATTTAAAGTGTGCAAAACAATTAACAAAATTTATATTTGAAAAGAACATCAAATTTTTGTTGGATTACATGTTTCACATTTTGAAATTTGAATTAGGATGAATTTATTATGAATTAAACAATATTAAACAAGTTTTTAATTGAATTTAAAACAAGTTTGAATATTATTTGAATTTTATTTGTTCAAAACAGAAATTCAAATTCACATTTGAAAAGTTCACACTTTGGTGGTTTGAAAACATAATTTGCATGTTCAAAAATATTTTATATTAAGCAAGTTATGATTTTATCAAATTTAATTGAATTAACAAGATTTAAATTGTTTAGGCAATTTAAATTATTCAAACAATGAAACAAGTTTTATATTTGAATAGAACATTCAAAAAGGTGTGAAAAACATATTTTATTTGTATTATTTGGAAATAGTATGAATTATTTATGATTTATTGTAAATTACATTTGAATTATTCAAATTTGAAATTTAAATATATTTTGAAAACTCAAAACAGAACACAAATTGGATATTTGGAAAGTTTAGGAAATTTGGATCAGAATTCATATAAAGTTTGTATTGTTTGGAATTATAAAACAAAAGATATTGAATTTCAAAGTTTTGTTTTAATTCTGCTATTTAAAAAGAAATTGGAATTTTGGAAATACGCAGAAATCCTTTTGTTTTCAGTTCACCCTACACACTGCCACCGCGCAGTGGGCCAGTGGCCAACGTGGCACTGCGCAACGCTTGCATGGCCACGGGGGTCGCTGACAGTGGGCCTGCTCGCGCTGCTGTGGAAGAAAAAGAGCAAAAAAGTGTTGGGGCGCTCAGGCCTCGAACCCGTGCCCTGCGCCAGATTCAGAGAGCGCGCCACCAGCTGCGCTGCGATGCGTTGTTTGACAGTAAACACGACTGATTCAGGTTAAGGTTCAGCGATTTTAACTGAACCTGACGAACAAACGTTGCTCGTTTCGTCAGAACAGGAACTCGCCGGCGTTGCGGTGATTCGTGGATGTGCTCGCTGCTGGGGATATGTGCGTGGACGTGGGCGCAGCGTGCACGATGCTTTGGTGGTGTAACAGAGGGGACGAGAGGGAAAAGAACGGGGAGCTCACCGGGAGGTGAGGCAGAGGGCCGTGGAAGAGGTTGCCGGCGACGAACTCGTTGACGATGTCGAGGTTGCCGTGCTCCTCCGGTGCGGCTCGGGTGTCGAACACGTAGAGGGGAGGATGGCGGTTCAATTTCAGTAGGGTGGAGGCTAGGAGAGGGTAGGAGGTGGCGGCGCCATGGACGGATTCAGTAGAGCGGCCGCCGGTGGTTGAGTTGCAGAGGATGAAATCGACGGGGAAGAAGGCAGTCGACGGCGGCGGAGAGGGGATAGGCGAAACCCTAGGAGCTAGGGTTGCTTCCAGGGGCTAGGGGGCCTCTTATAGGGTTCTGGGCGATGGGATGGCCGCCGGCGTCGCGCGCGGTGCCGCGGTGGCACCGGCCGATTTCGTGCCGTACCGCGAGACGAAGGAGATTAGAAGGGCGGCACGAATCTTGAAGCAAGCGAAGCGGTAAGTGGGGTTTGAGCGGGCTGGGTCGCTGCGCGTGTTAGATAGGGTGGGCTGGGCTAGGTAGGTGTCGCGCGCGCGCTGGTTTTCTCTCCTTTTTCTTTTTCTGTTTTTTTTTTGTAGCATTTGCTTTTGGAAGAAAATGTTAAGGTTTTATTTAAGAAAAATTCCAGAAAAAATTAGTTAAGCTATTTAGGTAATTAGAAACCACATTCCAGCTTTGGATTTCAAAAATTGAGATTTAAAATGGTAGTTTGTGTTTGAAACCAAATTTGGGATATTTTTAATATTAATAACCCATTAAGAAAACATGCATTTGGATAGGGTTACCCCTAGGGTTTTTAAAATGATTTAAGGAGGGCAATTGTGTGGTGAGTTTTATGGTTTCAAAAGGTACTGACTTTTAAGGATTGGTTTGAATTGGAAAATGATTTAGGAATTAATGATTTGAATTAATTGATTGGAATATTGGTTTGATTAAAACCAACAATTTAATAAGTGAAAAACAAGGAATAAAATGGTTGTTTTTATTTGTTATTTTTATTCCAAAAGTTGTAACAGAGCAAGTATGAAAATACCCATTTGAAATTTTTTTGAGTTTGATTATGAAAACAGGATAAAACAGATGCAAAACAAGTAGTAACAATGCAAACAATAATAAAACAAATGCAATGAAATGATGACATGATGCATTGCTTGAAATAAAACAATAAATCAAACATTCTAAGGGATGTTTCATACTTGGGATGTTACACTTCTCCCATGTCCTCAAGAACTAAACGAACTACTCATGAGACATCATATGGATCATAATCAGAGGTGATATAATGGTTAATAACAATCTGGTCATCAAGTGCAAATACCAATAAATCTTACAAGCATAACCTACTAACAAGTAATCTACACCGGGACGGAGATCTATGGAAAACAACTATAAAGACCCCTAATTGTTACAGCGGGATGAAGGTGGACGGTGAAGGTGATGGTGCTGGTGGTGAGGATGATGACGATAATGAACTTGATGAAGCCCGGAGTGATGATGTTGACGATGGAGACAATTTCACCTCTCCAAGGTGGAATTTCTCCGGCAGATTTCTCCGTGTCGGAGAGATTTTCTCTCTCTTTTGTTTTCCACCCCGAGGCGGCGGCGGAATATTTCCTCGACGATCTATTGGTGTTTAGGGTTCTTTGGGGGTCAAGTACGCGAAAGGGGGCGCCCAGAAGTGGGCCAGGGGGCCACACCACCCCAGGCGCGACCAGAAGGGGGGGTGCCTGGTGGTGTGGGCCCCTGGTGGCCCCCCTCTGGGTGCCCTTCTGGCTGGCTTCCTCCTCAGAACTTCTAAGACTTCTTGTATACCCCCCTTCTTCTGATCTTCTGAAATAGGGTATCTGGACGATGCTATTTCCATCAGATTTCTGGTCCCGGTGTTTCTTCTCCCATAATTATTAAACATGCAAAATAAGTTGAAATAACATAAGTAGTGTATCATAACATGAAATATATCGATGAATAACAGAAAATAACGATATAAAATAGTGATGCAAAATGGACGTATCAACTCCCCCCAACCTTAGACCTCGCTTGTCCCCAAGCGAAACTGAACTCAGTAAACATGACCACGGGTTTATGGAGTGAGGTGTCGATAAATAAAATACGGACAAAAAGCATCATAACTATCAATACACTAGTCATTCTAGCAAGTAACTTCCTCTCATATAATTTAACTTGAAACAAGTAAATGGAGTCACGATAAAGGTGCAAAAGGTAAATCAAAATCGGTGAAGGCAAACTTTGTTTTTCGTGAAAGAACTTTTTGTGGAAAAAGGCTGATTGTTTTAGGGTTTATGCATCGGGGGATTACATAGGCGAAAGGGAAACGTCGGTGGGCACCCAAGGGGCCCACACCACCAGTGGGAGCCCGCGCAGAGGCATGGTGTGGGGGCTCCAGGGCCCCCCTCCGGGTCTCTTTTGGACTTCCTTGACCCTTCGAGAATTCTAAGACTTCTGACTTTTGAGTCGTCCAATTCCGAGAATATTTCCAGAACAACTTTTGTGAAACTAAAAACAGCAGAAAACAGGAACTGGCTCTGTGGCATCTTGTCAATAGGTTAGTCCCACAAAATCGATAATGCATACAGTGTAAGGTAAACATGTAGCATATGGCATGAAAACAACGTGTCACATCAGAAATTAAGGATACGATTATGACATATCAGTAGCATAATTCTTTTGAGCAGCATCAAAAGCCTTACTAGCATAATGAATAACATTTAATTTCTTATATACTCGCTGTCCAAGAACAACACCTACAGTAAAATCACTAGCATCGCACATAATTTCAAAAGTCAAATTCCAATCAGGTGGTTGAACAATAGGAGTAGTAGTTAAATCCTTCTTTAAAGTTTCAAAACTTTCCGTGCAATAATCATCAATAACAAAAGGTATGACTTTTTTGAAGAAGATTAGTAGGAGGCTTTGATATTTTAGAGAAATCTTTAATAAACTCCTAAAAACCAGCATGACCAAGAATTTTACGAATACCTTTAATATCCCTCGGACAGGGCATTTTCTCTATTGCTTCCACTTTAGCTCTGTCAACTTCAATACCTCTTTTAGAAATTTTATGTCCAAGAACAATTCCTTCATTTACCATAAAGTGGAATTTCTCCCAATTAAGAAAAAGGTTAGTTTCCTCACATCTATGCAAAACTTAATCAAGGTTGTGCAAACAATTATTAAAATAAGTTATATAGACGGAGAAATCCTCCATGAATACTTCCACAATTTCTTCACAAAAGCCATGAAAAATAGCAGACATGCTTCTCTGAAACGTAGTAGGAGCATTACACAAACCAAAAGGTACATTTCTATAAGCATAAGTTCCATAAGGACAAGTAAAGGTTGCTTTCTCTTGATCTTTTTTTTCTAACATCAATTTGAGAAAACCCAGAATAACCATCAAGAAAACAAAAATGAGTTTTCTTAGACAACCTCTCTAGCATTTGATCAATAAAAGGCAAAGGATAATGATCTTTCTTAGTAACTTTATTAAATTTTCTAAAATCAATGCACATTCTATAACCAACTAATACTCTTTGTGGAACAAGCTCATTATTTTCATTAGGCACAACAGTCATTCCACCTTTCTTAGGGACACAATGCACATGGCTTACCCATCTACTATCAGCAATAGGATAAATAATACCAGCATCAATGAGTTTTAATACCTCATTTCTTACCACATCCTTCATCTTAGGAATTAAACGGCATTGATGTTCAACAACTGGCTTTGCATCAGGTTCAATATTAATAGCATGCTGACATATCGTAGGGGAAATCCCTTTCAAATCATCAAGAGTATATCCAATAGCTCCACGGTGTTTCTTCAATATTCCCAATAATCTTTCCTCTTCTTCACCTAAAAGTTTAGAACTAATAATAACAGGATATATTTTCTTCTCATCAATATAAGCATATTTAAGATCACCAGGTAAAGGTTTTAAATCGAAAACATGATCCTCTTTGGGTGGTAATGTGGTACCCAAATCCTCCACAGGTTAACTGTACTTCAGTATCACTGGTTGAAGAAGAAGAATATCGTCAATTTCATTTCTTTCATCCATAAAGACTTCACTTTCATGATCCTCCATGAATTGCTGCAAAGCATTGTTAGGAGAAAGAGCAATAGAAGCAAGTTGTTCAACTTTAAAATTTAGAGAAGTTAAACTCATTAGGCGATTCAGCTTCATAAGGAGCTCTAGCAAATTTAGAGAAATTAAACTCATAAGATTTTCCATCAAATTTAGTTAAAATTTTCTCCTTCCTACAATCTATAACAGCACCACAAGTGTTCAAGAAAGGTCTACCAAAAATAATAGGACAAGTTTGACTAGCAGCTTTACCTAATACTAGAAAAGTAGTAGGATATTTAGTTTTACCAGATAAAACTTCCACATCTCTAACAATACCAATTGGAAAGACAATTTCTCTATTAGCAAGCTGAATAACTACATCAATATCTTCAAGCTCACAGGAACCAACTTCATGCATAATTTCTTTTTAAAGCTCATAAGGAATAGCACTAGAACTTGAACCAATGTCACATAAACCATAATAGCAATGATTACCAATCTTAACAGAAAGAACATGAACACTAGTTTTCTTAGGTCTATGAGGATGGGAAACAATATTAGAAGCATCCTCACAGAAGACAATGTGTTCATCCTCTACATTTCCTCAAACAAGTTCTCTTACTACTGCTACTCTAGGTTCAACAGTTATTTGTTCATCAGGTTCAATAGATTTTTTTATGCTCTTATTAGCCACACTAGCTATAATAGAGTGTTCTTTTACCTTAGCAGGGAAAGGCAATTTCTCAATATAAGGTTCCGGAACAGCAGGATTAACAGCATGCACTTTTATATTTCTAGCAGGAACAATATCTTTATAAGGTGCATGATATTTGTGATATTCCTTTTTAGGAATATCAAGATAGGAAGCAAAGGCTTTAAGACAATTTGCAAAGATTTGAGAATCAAGACCACAAGCAGCACTAACATTATCAGTTCCCATAAAAAATTTAATGCATTCATAATCTTAATTTATACATGACTTTCTCCCTTTGTCATTCTCCCATCCTTCAGTGTTTTCCTGAATACGATCAAGAAGGTCCCATTTAGCTTCTTCCTTCATACATGTGAATGATCCAGAACAAGAAGCATCCAGTAAATCCTTATCATGAAGAGAAAGCCTTGCATAAAAATTATTGATAACAATATTACCTGGGATCTCATGAATAGGGAATTTAAGCATTAATAACTTCATTCTCCCCCAAGCTTGGGCAATACTCTCTCCATCATGAGGCCAGAAATTATATATTTGATTTTGTTCTTTATGAATCTCACCGGGAGGATACAATTTAGAATAAAAAAGAGGTACAATTTCCTCCCATCCAATAGACTCACCATTCTTCACTAATTTAAACCATTCATCCGCTCTATCTTTCATCGATAAAGAGAATAATTTCCTTTTAACTTGATCCGTTGTAATGCCTACACTCCTGAATAACTCTCATAATTCATGTATAAAGAGCAAATGATCACCGGGATGGAAAATTCCATCTCCATAATAGCAATTATCCATAACACGCCCAACAATTTTCATAGGTATTTTATAAGGATCTAATTCAGCTAGAATATTGGGTAACCTACTACCCTAGTAGTAATGGTAGTAGTACCTCTAAACATAGAACCAAAAGAATTATGCATAACGAAATAAAGCAGTAGACAGAAATAAAAACATCACTCACACTAAAAGTTTCTATTACCAATTCGACTAACCAATAGAACTTCACTCCCGGCAACGGGCTAGAAATAGTCTTGATGACCCACAAGTATAGGGGGTGTATTGTAGTACTTTCGATAAATAAGAGTGTCGAACCCAACTAGGAGCAGAAGGTGTTGACAAGTATGTTGGATAGATAATTCACTTTAAACACTAACAAACGGGTTTTTGGTTGTTTTGGATATAGTAGATACATAAAGTGCGAGTAAATAAATAACAACAATAATAATTGCAGCGAGTGGCCCAATCCTTTTGAGAGCAAAGGACAAGCCAGTTGTTTTACTTATGGTGACTAAATGTTCTCGAGGACACATGGAAATTTCATCATGTGCTTTCGCTTCATATAGTTGATTAATATTTATTTTTTGATAGGTATTGTGTGGGTGAACCTATGCTAATGCACCGCTCATCTAAGCCTAATACATACTTGTGATTGAACCCCCTGCAAGAATCCGCAAATACAAGAAGTAATTAAGATAAATCTAACGACAACCTTAAACTCTGGGATCCTACACTCCCTCGTGCATCGGTTTCCTAACGGTGTTTTAAGTTTCTGTCACTCCGGCAACCCCACAATTAGTAGACAAATACACAATGCATCCTCCTTGGCCCATAAAGATGAAGTATCATGTAGTCGATGTTCACATGACACCACTAGAAGAATAACACCACAACTTAAATATCAAACCATATAGATATTACTTCAGCATAACTCCACAACTAACATCATGACTTCTCCCATGTCCTCAAGAATTAAGAAAACTACTCAAGAGATATCATATGGATCATAATAAAAGGTGATATAATGGTAAATAACAATCTGGTCATAAAGGTAAAACACCAATAAATCTAACAAGAATCAACTACTAAAAAGTAATCTACACCGGGAGGGAGATATAGTGCAAAACAGCGATAAAGACCCATAATTGTTACAGCGGGATGAAGGTGGACGGTGACGGTGATGGTGCTTGTGGTGAGGATGATGACGATGATGATCTTGATGAAGACCGGAGTGATGATGGTGACGATGGCGACGATTTCCCCTCTCCGGGGAGGAATTTCCTCGGCAGATTTCTCCCTCCCGGAGAGGTTTTCTCTCTCAGTTGTTTTCCTCCCCGAGGCGGCGGCAGAATATTTCCTCGATGATATATTGGTGCTTAGGGTTCTTTTAGGGGTCAAGTACGCGAAAGGGGGCGCCTAGAAGTGGGCTAGGGGGCCACACCACCCCTAGGCGCGACCAGAAGGGGGCGTGCCGCCTGGTGGTGTGGGCCCCTGGTGGCCCCCCTCCGGGTGCACTTCTGGCTGGCTTCCTCCTCGGAACTTCTAAGACTTCTCATATACCCCCTTCTTCTTCTGATATTCTCAAATAGGTAATCTCGACGGTGCTTTTTTCCATCAGATTTCTGGTCCCGGTGTTTCTTGTCCCATAATTAAACATGCAAAATAAGATGGAATAACAGAAGTAGTGTATCATAACATAAAATATATCGATGATTAACAGAAAATAACGAGATAAAATAGTGATGCAAAATGGACGTATCATCGGGCACACGCAGGTCGATAGTGATGCAGATGTGGGGCATCTCCATGTAGGGAGATAGAGTCACGGGAGAGAAGAGAGAATGCTTAGATTGGTAACTTCCCGAATGTGTACGGGTTGGTAGTATATGGATAATAGGAAATACTGGAAGCGTCTATCTAAACGTACACGCTTCTACAAATACAACACCTAGGTTGCGCAGTGCACTAGGAATGGACCCACTAACTAGAGGCGTGTCCCGAGAATGCATGCTTTTGGTAAGTCCCATAACTGCAGTGTGTCCCCGTGGGTACACGCTGCCATTAGTACCTGATGACCCACAAGTATAAGGGGTGTATCGTAGTACTTCCAATAAATAAGAGTGTCGAACCCAACAAGGAAGGTGATGACAAATAGGATGGATAGAGAATTCACTCTAAACACTAGCAAACAGGTTTTTCGTTGTTTTGGATATAGCAGATAAATAAAGTGCGAGTAAATAAATACCAGTACTAATAATTGCAGCGAGAGGCCCAATCCTGTTGATAGCAAAGGACAAGCCGGTTGTTTTACTTATGGTTACCAAACGTTCTCGAGGACACATGGGAATTTCGTCAAGTGTTCTTGCTTCATATAATTGATTAGTATTTATTGGTTTGTTAAATGTTGTGTGGGTGAACCTATGCTAATGCACCGCCCAGTTAGGACTAATACATACTTGTGACTATACCCCTTGCAGGCATCCGCAAATATAATAAAGTAATTAATATAAATCTAACCACAACCTTAAAACTTTGGGATCCTACACTCCCTCGTGCATTGGTTTCCTAACGGGGGTTTAGGTTTCTGTCACTCCGGCAACCCCACAATTAGTAGCCAAATACACAATGCATCCTCCTAGGCCCATAAATGTGAAGTATCATGTAGTCGAAGTTCACATGACACCACTAGAAGAATAGCACAACAAATTAAGTACCAACTCACTAGATATTACTTTAGCATAACTTTACTACTAACGTCATGACTTTTCCCATGTCCTAAAGAACTAAACAAAGTACTCACGAGACATCATATGGATCATAATCAGAGGTGATATAATGGATAATAAGAATATGGTCATAAAGTGCAAACACCGATAAATCCCACAAGCATCAACTACCAACAAGTAATCCACGCCGGGAGAGAGATCTAGTGGAAAACAATGATAAAGAACCCTAATTGTTATAGTGTGATGAAGGTGTATGGTGACGGTGATGGTGCTGGTGATGAGGATGATGACGATGATGATCTGGATGAAGCCCGGAGTGATGACGGTGACGATGGCAATGATTTCCCCGGCAGATTTTTCCCTGCAGGAGAGCTTTTCTCTCTCTATTGTTTTCCGCCCCGAGGCGGAGGCGGAATAATTCTTTGACGATGTATTGGGGCTTAGGGTTCCCTGGGGGTCATGAGAAAGGGGGGTCAGACCACCCCGAGGCACGGCTAGAAGGGGGCGCGACGCCTGGTGGTGTGGGCCCCTAGTGGCCCCCCTCCGGGTGCCCTTCTGGCTGGCATCCTCCTCGGGACTTCTAAGACTTCTCTGGTATTCACCCTCTTCTTCTGATCTTCTTAAATAGGGTACCTCGATGGTGCTTTTTTGCATCAGATTTTTGATTCCGGTGTTTCTTCTCCCATGACTATTAAACATGCAAAATAAGATCAAATAACATAAGTAATCTATCATAACATGAAATATATCGATGAATAACTGAAAATAACGATATAAAATAGTGATGCAAAGTAGACGTATCAACTCCCCCCAAGCTTAGACCTCGCTTGTCCCCAAGCGAAACTGAACTCGGTAAACATGACCAAATGTTTATGGAGTGAGGTGTCGGTAAATAAAATATGGACAAGAAGCATCACAAATATCAATACACTAGTCATTCTAGATAGTAACTCTCTCTCATATAATTTAACTTGAAAAAAGTAAAAGGAGTCACAATAAATGTGCAAAATGGAAATCAAAATTGGTGAAGGAAAACTTGGTTCTTGGTCAGAGAACAATTAACAACATACTTATCTTTCAGCCAGATTCTTTATATTAGAGCCTATATTGCAAAGTTTAACATGCTCACTCATAACAATTTCTTTGCAATCATTGATAACTTTCAAAGTGGTATTCAAACAGATAAAAGCATTTTTACTAAACAAGGAAGAATAAAGAACATGATTGAGTAATAGTTGATGGATCACAACAACGCAAATGCTTGCTTAAGACAGAAAGAAGTAGGTTTACTGCCTCAATGTAAATGTAAAAGATATTACCTTCAAGGAGGGATTAATTCATGTGCTAGAGTTTTCATTTAATAAACAAAGGTATAAAATGTTTAACACTCCTCCCAACCTTTCTTACACAAACCATGGCTAAGAGAATCCTCGGGTGCCTGCCAACAATCACATACCATGGAGGAGTGTCTAATTTTTAGAGAGGTGTGTATGTCTATGTCAATGAATGTTAAACAGAAAATACAGTACGTCACAAGCCAAATAGACTTCACAAGAGCGGCTCCCATTGAAGGACGCAACTGGTATAGAAGGTCATCCCTCTTTCTCTTTTGTTTAGACAATTATGCTTTGACTGATAAAGCATGGGCAAAAACAGTGAAGAGAATTTGTTGTATTAATTTGGGCTGGGCACCCCGCTGTCAACTCTTCTATCATTTGGATAAGCGGATAAAGCCACTAGTCCAGGTGTGTAAGTCCAATCAACAAGTGAGATAAAGATTCTCTATTTGCGTCCTCATGAGCTAAAACAGGAACACAAAACTGGTGTAATTTTGAAGGTTTTAAAGGTAGGACACAAGCAATTTACTTGGAATGGCGGTTAAATAACACATATAGGTAGGTATGGTGGACACAAATGGCATGGTTTTGGGCTCAAAGTTCGGATGCACGAGAAGTATTCCCCTGAGTACAGCTTTTTTTGATAGCAAGTTTGGGTAGCAACCATAAGAGTTGAGGGAAAACAAAGAACCATATATATGATAAAACCAATCATGCAATCTTCCTTGAAAGTACAAACACTATTACTTGAGAATACTAAGCTTATGAGATAACAAGAAAGAAAGATCTTGGAATAATATATCTACATGAAACTCCCCCTTTTCTATTTAAGTCTCAAAGTATTGTTGCTACTGACCAATGCTAAGTTTGCCGAAACCAACTAGATTAACTTGATGCTCCAATATCTATACCAATACTAATAACAAGATCAACCATATAACAGAAACTGCAAGCTAAAATAAAGTGTAGAAGATGATGAAACTTCTCATTAATATTCCATAACGACAACTCAAAGCAAGGGATACAACGCTAACCAACTAAAGAGTGATACTTCCATACTTCAAACCATACTATATGATATCTCCTCTACTCATGATATGACTCTACTAAAAGGTAAAAATGGTGGAAGATAAAGGTGTGATACCGCGACACTCCCCCAAGCTTAGTACAAGCCAAGGGGATGCCAATACCAATGAAGAATTAATTCTTCGGTGGCGGTGGTGGTGAGCTCTTGTCGATCAAGACATGAAAACGCGTCAACATCTCACGGAACCTGTCATTCTCCTCTTGGAGTATCTCCACCTCGATCCTTAGAGCTCGATAACGATCACATAACTCATCGGCAACTCGAAGGGCTTTCTCCACTCCACGTATAGGGCTGAGGCCCGAAACTGTTCCTGCATGCTACAAGAAGAAACACTTCCCTCACTGCTTGATGACGTCCTATTTACTTCCCTTTTGATGCCCTGGTCCACGTTCTTGCGCTTGGGATCTTGGAGATCACCTTCCTTCGGTCCCTTCCTCTTACTGTTGTTGGCGAATACCATGGTGTTTCTAAAACTGAAAACAGATCCTGGCAGAAACATGTCAAAACAGAAACATGACGAGAAAACGATATACGGACCTCAGCGGGTCCAGGGGGTTAAATCTCTTCTACCTAAAAGTTACCTAACATTCCCCGTTTCGCTCCCTTCATCGTCAAACCCGTACGTCCAGCATCATCAGTCGAAAAAAAACACCTACGCACGTATGCCACGATCATCAAACAAAATAAGGGCTCAATCAACGGCAGGTCGCCCTTCACAGCCCCGTCGCCTTGTATGTACGCCCAAATCAAAGCCATCATCATCGCCCCGATCAACTGGAAATATTCATAGACAACAAGCCGCCAGTCTCACAGAAGTACTGCTTCACCGCCCGGCTGACAGGAGTCGATCAATGCTGCCGCGCCCGTCTCACAGCGGTGCTGCTTTGCCGCCCGGCTGACATGAGACGATCAGTATTGCCACGTCGCTGGCCACCGCGCCGCTGGCCAACACGATTCAGTGTTGCTTTGCTGCCCGGCTGACATGAGCTGATCACCGCTGCCGTCTCACCGGCCACCGCGCCGCTTGCCACCGTAATCCGGTGTTGCTTCGCCGCCCGGATGACAGGAGCTGATCACTGCTGCCGTGCCGCCGGCCACCGCGATCCGGCCACGCTTCTCATAGGAGCTGATCAGTGCTGCCGCGCCGCCGGCGGTATCCCACCACTCTACTACACCTACACTGTAAATACACACTACATGTCAAACAACAATCATCAAAGCTACACGTGGAGTTAGAAACACGCTATCAAGAGTATCAGGATTAAGCTTACGTGGTTTGGTTCTCATCGCTAGGTGTACATTTGGATGAGCAGTAGTTAAGAGTATCAATATTTTTATTATGCAGCTTTCATTTGGTAAACTGCAATTAACCGTAGATCTATTATTTATCCTTGCAGGAGATGGTGTCCCCGACGCGGTCACCGGACCGTACTCCCTTCAAAGAATTGTCTAACACCATCAATACAAGTAATATACATCAACTAATGTCGTATTGTGCCATCTGATACTACATTTACCTAATTACATTGGTCCTAATTACATTGGTAATGCAGGTTCCCCAGTTCCATGTATTACGCAACAAACACCTACAGATCCGAACGACCTTAAGAGACAACATGCTAGGGAGCGATATGCGCAAATGGAAAAATAGAAGAAAGATGAACTCCTCAAAAGGCATCGTGAAGCATATCATAAAAAGAAATCTCATGCATCTGTTCATCCCAATCAAGAGCAACCAGAAACAAATCTAGGTGTGCTCACTGGACTACAAACCACACCAATTGGTGATCATGGTCCACATGTAGACCAGGAAAATGTGGATCCTCGACCGGAGTCAAGTGTACGTGTGCTCGCTCAACTACAAGGTGACATTGCATGCGACAAGGAAAATGCGGGTCCACAGGAAGATACTGATTAGCTAAAAAGAAATGACACATACCTAAGATAACAAATTCATATGCGAGATGAACAGCAAGAAAACCTCATGATTGGTATGACGGTAGTAGAATATCGTCGTTACCATATAATGCAACTGTGTTACCATATCGTGTATATAAAATTTTGATGCTTCTTTATCGATGTGTAGGTACTCTCGAATCGAGAGTATGCAGTAATGGCGATCACACAACAACCATCCTTCAGCAAGAACTCATAGATCCAAAAGAATGAAAACGACAACGGGATAGAGAAAGATATGCACAGATGGATGCTCACAAGAAGGAGAAACTACTAAAGAGACAGCGTGAATCCCATCAGAAAAATAAATCTTCCAACGGTAAGAATTACAAAACACCATCAATTATCTACTATATTGCAATCAACGCTCAGACTTATTTAGCATTGTCATGTGCTTTCATCAGAGAAAATCGAAGCTACCACGTGCAAAAGACAGGCTACGCTATGCCAAGATGACTCCACAACAAAAGCATGCAAAGAAATCTCGACGTGAATTACGACGCAACCCTCTCAACCCAGAATCCATAGGCATGGAGAACCCAAAGTGGATCCCAGAGGTTGTTCACAATAAGGCAGACGCATCTAGTCCTCATGCCTCCATACCGACATCTGATTGGTCTATTCCAAACTTCGGCGGTGTCCCTATTTATATCCAAACTGCTTCAGAAATAATGGATGATGAGGATACCTCCGACATGGTCAGTAGTATCGTGCGAAGAAAACACGTCACACATGGAGAAAGGAATGCGTTACTGTGTCGCCGAAACGAAGCATTCCATGCAAGTCATAAGAAGAAAGCAATTGCTGCAATAGATGATTTATTAGCAGTGAACGTAGAACTCCTCACCAGTTTAGAACCTCTAGAAAATCCAATCATGATTACGAATGGTAATGTTTCCATTTTCAGCTTCAACTTTCTATCATGTTCATAATAAAATTATGTGATGCTCATACTTTGATGTCTTACTCACCGAAATTTCCTATCCAGCTCCCGAGGAAGACCAAATGCATCGAACACGCCCACAACGCACTGAGGATGGTAATTTAGTTGATTAAAAGTATTCGGGAACCTATTTGACAGTTTGGGTCTCATACATAACTATACTATAGGGGATGATGATGGTGTCATACTAGAGGAAGACTCTGAAGACGATGAAGGCTACATGTTCGCTGCACAAGGTACTTTCCACATGTTACAAATAGTCATTTCTATATCTTATTGTGCAAGTTTGTTGGACTCATGTTAATAATAATTTTAGAGGACGACAACGATGTGGAAATGGATCAGCCAGACAATGACTATGCTTTAGTTTCAATCGACAACGATCCATATGACATGGTGTATAGCACTATGCCGCTAGAAACACACATGTCGAGGCCAGTAGAAATTTGCTTACACTACCATGCAAAGAGGTTCGAGTATGAGTCACCTGGGTTCTGCTGTCGTGGTGGGAAGACAAAACTACACATCCATACACCACCTGATCTCATGAGGCTATGGACAAGTGCAGACCCAGACACACGACATTTTCGTGAAAATATCAGATTTTTCAACGGCCATTTCTCATTCACCTCACTGTACTGTAACCTTGATAGTGATACCACTAACACAACAAAACATCCAATCTATAATTTCCGTGCCCATGGGTGTATGTACCATAACGCTCGGTCATTTGGCGGACAAGATGGTATGGAGTGCAGTCACCCGGAGCTCTACTTCTATGATGACGATCCCAGTTTGGACCATTGGTTTAGGAGATGTCGCAAAGAACAGCTCGAGAAAGACAAAGAAGTAATCACACATTTGGCTGACATACACTAGTACAAATAGGGGCTTTTGTCCCGGTTTGTAAGGCCCATTCATCCTGGTTGTGCAACCGGGATGGGGCAGCCGGGACAAATGCCCATCCCCCATTGGCCCCGGTTGTGCCAGGACCCGGGACAAATGGGGCTGACCACGTGGCCGTTGCGCTGGCATCTGGCCAGGGCCATTCGTCCCGGTTCTTAACACAAACCGGGATGAATGCCTCCTCTGCCGCGGCAGCACTTTTGCCATTTTCTCTGCCGCGGCAGAGTTTTTTTTTCTATTTATTGTTTTCCTTTTTATTTTATATTTTGCGATCAATTCGATTTCACGATACCCCTGTCACCATACACTGATAAGGAGCCTTGGTGGCCCCTCCCCGGACCTCCCGGATCCCAGGAGAAGAGAGGAGCCCGGTGGCCCTTCCCCGGACCTCCCGGATCCCACGAGAAGAGAGGAGCCTCGGTGGCCCCTCCCCGGAGCTACCGGATCCCACGAGTGAATAAGAAATACATATATATAGCAAAAGAAGGAACACTTATATTATAGAAGCTAAGTATATCGAGCATATTACATGACCGATGGAATGAATTACAGAATCAAATTCAGTTCCAACCGACGCTATAGTACTCTCCATTTACATTTAGGACCTCTGCATCTGAGAAGCCCGCAATTTCCTCCTGAATTGCTCGTATACCGTCCCGGAGCCATTCGATCTAATATAAAGAAGAGTGGTCAATATATATTAATGAAACTAAGTAACTAAAATAGATGGTAATAAGAAAAATTGACGACTGACGTACATGAAGGTGCTTTAAATCTCTGCCCTTGGGACAGGTCGTCTGACGAATGAACTTGCAGATGTAGTATCCACACAAGTGATTCCCGTCTCCTTGTTGCAAGCACTTTACGAGAACATGGTTTCAATCAAAATAATAATCAACCAGCCATGATAATGGTATCGACACTAGAATCAAGGAGATGCGTGGATCTAGATAGTATTACTTACTTGCACAATATCAAATGTAACCTCTTCCAAACGCTGCCCGAGAAAGAAAAAGAATAAAAAGAGTTAGTAATTACTTGATATCCGAAAATGAAACAAAGTAGTCGATATAGTGCCATATATAAAGACTGAAATTAATAAAGATTGAAATTACCGCTGGATCATTTCCTACATGTCCACCCACATCGCTAGGGGTTTACGTTTTGGGTCCATTACCATTACTTTTCCTTTGTCAACTTGGAATATTAGCATAATATAGTGGAACCTGCGATCCATCGGCGGGGTGTCTCAACTTTCCGTCTTTCTTACGGTCTTCTTTGTGCCATCGCAACAACCTAGCATGCTCTTTGTTTCTAAACAGACGTTTCAACCGTGGTATTATAGGAGCATACCACATCACCTTTGCAGGAACCCTCTTACGGGGGGGGGGGGGGGGGGGGCTTGCCTGTCAACATCACCAGGGTCATCTGCTCTGATCTTATACCGCAGTGCAGTGTATACCGGACATTCATCCAAATTCTCGTACTTCTCACCGCGGTAGAGGATGCAGTCATTAATGCATGCATGTATCTTCTGCACATCTAATCCTAGAGGGCAAAGAGCTTTCTTTGCTTCGTACGTACTCTCACGAAATTCGTTATCCTTTGGAAGTTTCGGCTTCATTAGTTGAAATAAACTCTCAAATGCCTTGTCAGTCACACCGTTCTGTGCCTTCCATTTCAGCAACTCCAGTGTGGTACCGAGCTTTGTGCTACCATCTTCGCAATTTGGGTACAACAATTTTTTGTGATCCTGTAACATGTTTTCCAGTTTCAACCTCTCCAATTCACTTTCGGAGTCTTCCCTTGCATCAACAATAACTCGGCCAAGATCATCATCGGGCTCTTCTGATGCCTGCTCTTGATCACCTCCTTCTTCTGCATTGTCTTCCATTGCAGTATCACCGTATTTAGGGAAAAAAGGCTCTTCTTCTTCTTCATTGTCTTCCATCACAACCCCTCTTTCTCCATGCTTGGTCCGGCAATTATAGTGAAACCTCTCCGAAGTAGGTGGCCGTGAAGGATTCTCGAGGAAGAGTGCTCCCTGACGTTCCGACAATCAACACATGGGCAACACATAAAGCCATTATCTTTGTTCGCCTGAGCTACAGCGAGAAATGCATTCAGGCCTGCCATATACTCGGAAGTGCGTTGGTCACCGTACATCCATCGCTGTCGTGTATCCATCTGCATCGTATAATTAAGTTTATCAAAAAACATTACAATAACATATTCAATAGAGAAATGACCACAGTACATCGACAAATATTACTTTTTTATGTATCAATTACAGATAAAAAAGATAAGTTTGTTAACCTCGGTCGAAGATACCATTTTCAGTGAGCTTATGTGTGGCTCGGGTATTTCGTCGAACACCTCGTGTGCATAGTAAAATAACACACACTAGCACCCACCTCTCTCACTGCTCCAAGCAAAAAACAAACAGAGGGAAGGGGGGCTGTGAGGCAATATATGTAGGGGAAGGGGGGCATTGGTCCCGGTTTGTGGAATGAACCGGGACCAATGCCCATGCGCGTGCCACGTGGCCTGTGGCGCGGCATTGGTCCCGGTTCATTCCACAAACCGGGACCAGTGTCTCCTTACGAACCGGGACCAATGCGCTCAGGCCATTTCTTCTGCCTCGGGCGCACAAACCGGGACCAATGCATTGCATTTGTCCCGAATTTTGATGCAACCGGGACAGATGCCTTTTCTGGCCCTAGACGAAAGGGGTTGTTTCCACTAGTGATACTTCGTAGGAACCCATATTCACAAAACCTCGGGACTATGGGACAGGTGGAGGCTGTTGATGACTATCGTATTACACTAAAGCTCAACCAAAAAATGGATCAAAAAGGAGATAATGCACCAACCACTTCAGAGGTAGCTGTCGTGTGGGTGGAGGGGAGCAATCGCCAAAGACAATTCGAGCATATAATCATACTTCAAGGGAACAATAGAGATATACTCCCTCCGTTCCATATTAGATGACTCTTATATAGATGTATCTAGCACTAAAATATGTCTAGATACATCTATGTGGGATTCATCTAATATGGAACGGAGGGAGTATATGGCATTCGGTCCTATATCATAGCTGCTACGACCCGCTGTCATATCCTCTCTTCTTCCCCAAAGGTGAACTTGGGTGGCATTCCAACATCCGATGGAGGATGTCTCCTATGATACTGTCATGGTAGCTCGTGCAGCTCGTCTTGCTCGCGCTGGGAACGATGATGACGATGATGATGCAGGTTAGTGTGCATTCCGTATTTTTCATTCTGCTCTCCTTCATACAATAGTATTGATTTTATTTTTGAACATGTAGCTTCTGGAGGCAGACTATGTGTGTCAGTGCGGGACTACTACCGCTACAAACTCCAAATCCATCCTTGTATTTTCAACCCCATACTCTATGGCAAGCATCTTTTCCAGCAATACGTGGTCGACACATACATCAAGATTGAGAACTCTAGGTTGGACTATATATGGAGTCATCAAGATACTATAAGGGAAGACCTGTATCAAGGATTAGTGGACAACTTACATGCGGGTGAGGGGAGGGCAGACGCTGTTGGGAAACAGACTGTGTTCTCAACATCATTTATCGGAGGTCCTCGTGACAAGAGGTGTCGCTACATGGATGTTATGGATTTGGTGCGCAAGTATGGTAAGCTAGACGTCTTCCTCACTATGACATGCAATGAAAACTTGATTAGATTAAGCAGGAACTCTAGCCTGGCCAAACACCTCAAGATCGTCCAGATCTGGTTGTGCGTGTTTTTAGGGAAAAGCTGGAGGAACTAAAGCATAAGTTGCTTCAAAAGGACATCCTAAGAAAAGTGAGGGTATATGCGTATGTGGTGGAGTTCCAGAAGTGAGGTCCGCATTCCCACTTCCTTCTCATAATGGAAGGGCAGTACAAGCTTACGCGCCCTGAGCAGTATGACTGTCTTATCTCAGCCGAGCTCCCAGATAAGAAGAAATACCCAGAACTATACAAGATTTTCGTCAAGCATATGATGCATGGACCTTATGGTGCTTTGAACCCTAACGGCCTATGCACAAAGGATCGTCCTACTTGCAAAAATCATTACCCCCGACCATTCAACGTGGTTACCTTACAGGGAAAGGACTCATACCCGCAATACAGAAGACGTCAAGACGGTCATAAAGCAATGGTTCGAAAGGAATGGCTAGATAATAGGTGGGTGGTCCCATACAACCCACACCTACTGCGTTACTTCAATTGTAACATTAATGTTGAGGTGTGTGGAAGCATAAAGGCCGTTAAATACTTGCTCACGTACATATACAAGGGCCATGACCCTGCTTCTATTGCTGTGAGTGAGGCGGACAAGGCATACAACAATGGAGACATAGATGAGATCAAACTATATAGAGACGCTAGGTGGGTGACTCCTCCAGAAGCCTTGTGGAGGATATATGCATTTGAACCGAGTAAGAACTCACCACCTGTGTTGCAGCTTCAACTCCATCTGCCAAACATGCACATGATGTGGTTCCAACATGGCCAGGATATCCAAAGGATAGTTAACCGTGAAGGTGTTGAGATGTCGATGCTTATAGAGTACTTCGAGGCAAATAGGTTACATGATGATGCCCGTTCTATATTGTATAGGAACTTCCCTGAGTGGTATACTTGGCAAACAGGCCAGCAAAATAAATACTCGCAAAGAGAAAAAGAAAAACATGTGGACAGGTCGGAAGAATTGCTTCAGCTCATCGAGCCGAGGGGGAACGCTATTACCTACGGGTTCTGCTAAACCACGTCAGTGGAGTAACCTCCTTTGATGACCTAAAGACGGTTAATGGACAGATCCTACCTACCTTTCGTGAGGCTGCAGAGAGCGGGGGGAATTATTGAAGGAGACAGCACGCTAGATGAAGCCGTGACTGGATCTTCATTGTTTCATATGCCATCGTCTCTGAGTAGGCTCTTTGCGACAATATTGGTGTTTTGTGAGCCAAGCAATGTCAGAAGACTATCTCTGTAACAATGCATCTAAAGTTGCGTTCTGATAGATATTAGGAATATGCTGCAATCAATGGCAAGGACATAAATGCATTCCCTCATCCAGATATCAATAAGGAATATGACACCGCCACCGGTGTAGCAAGGGAGATCTTTGAGGAGTCCACCATCAAGCTCAACATTGAGGACAAAAATCTATCAGAGTCACTTAATACCGAGCAAAGGGCTGTCTACGATGAAATAATGTCGGCTGTTAATGGTGAGGAAGGCGGCATGTTCTTTGTAGATGGACCTGGAGGTACAAGTAAGACTTTTCTATACAAGGCGTTACTCGCAACGGTACGTGGGAGGAATAAGATTGTTGTGGCAACAACTACGTCTGGTCTTGCTGCATCGATAATGCCTGGTGCGAGAACTGCTCATTCACGTTTCAAGATACCGCTAGGCATTGATGATGGTGGATTCTATAGTTTCGTCAACTGCCAAGAGTCAGCTTCTCTCATTATTTGGGATGAGGCTTCCATGACAAAGCGACAAGCAGTGGAGACGCTAGACAACAATATGCGTGATATAATGAGTTAACCATGCCTGCCATTCGGTGGAAAGACAATTGTGTTTGGTGGAGATTTTAGACAAGTCCTCCCTGTTGTCGGTAAGGGGTCAAGGGCTCAGATAATTGACTCGTCGCTGCCCAGGTCTTACCTTTGGGACTGCATGCGTCACCGAAAGTTGGTACGCAATATGAGTGCAAAAAGTGACCCGTGGTTTGCTCAATACGTGTTGCGCATAGGTGGTGGAACGGAGGAGATCAATGGTGATGGTGATGTTCGCCTTCCAGATGAGATATGTGTGACATCTACTGGAAAGGACACCGACCTTGATGAACTTATAGACTCTGTTTTCCAAGTCTCGGTGCTAACATGTCAGACCCAAACTACATCACCTCTAGAGCAACTTGTCGACACGAAATGATTGTGTGGAAAGAATTAATATGAAGATGATCGATCGATTCCATGGGGATGAGATGGTGTATCACAGCTTTGACACTACGGTGGATGACCCTCATAACTACTACCCCTCTGATTTCCTCAACACTTTGACCCCTAATGGGTTGCCACCTCATGAGTTAAAGCTCAAGATCAACTGCCCCATTATATTGCTCAGGAATTGACCCAGCAAATGGACTTTGCAATGGCACTAGGCTTGTGGTCCGAGGATTCCAGAGCAATGTCGTTGATGCAGAAATTGTGTTGGGGCAACATGCTGGAAAGAGGATTTTTTTGCCTAGGATTCCCCTTTGCCCCTCCGATGATGAGATGTTCCCTTTTCAGTTCACGAGGAAGCAATTTCCTATTAGGCTCAGCTTTGCCATGACTGTTAACAAGGCACAGGGTCGGACTATTCCCAACGTTGGTATTTACTTGCCCGAGCCAGTTTTCTCTCATGGGCAGCTGTATGTCGCGCTCTCTAGATCCATCACAGAAAGCACTTAAAGATCCTTGTCGTCCCGGCTACTAAGGGTAAAAAGACTGATGGTACATACACTTAGGTGAGTTATTTGGCAATTATATTTTATAAGTAATCATACTTTGTATTTTCTTTAGTTATGGAAGTACTTTATTTGTTGTGTGCGCTCAACTTATCAGCATCTCTCCCCTTCGGCAGAAGCATCTGAATTATTTGCTATAGAAAATTCTACGAGTGTAAGTGAAAACTATTAGTCTATTGTATCTAATTACCAGATTTTGATACTTGTAGGGTCAAACAATCTTCCGGACCAGCCCCCACACACAACTTGGTACCGATCTTGCTGCTGGAACGGGAATGCCTAACAATGGCTTCAAGCTCATGTCCATATGAACAATGTGTGTGGCATATACGCTGAAAGTAAAAGGAAATAAAAGGCCGTGGCAACGCACGAGCACTGTACTAGTCTATATAGAACTAACCACCTGGTTTCGCTCTCCTTTATCATCAGAGGCTACGCTGACGACTTGAAAAGGAGAAGAAACCGAACCAAGGAGGAGTGCTCACATATTGATCGTATAATAATCCTTCCTATCTCTAATGTACGATGAATTCCTGCTTCCTCATGCGTCCTCAAGTTAGTCCCACATGTCGGCCTCTGCTTTGACCGGCGCGTGGTGTTTCTTCGCCTTGGGCCTACCAGTCGGTGCCCGTTTGTGTCTATCAATTTGTTTTCTCCGCATGTTCGCCGCTTGTGTGGCAGAGCCGCGGAGGCGGTTCGGTGCCTCTTTTCGTCTCCTTTTCCTTTCTTCCTCCTTGCATCATCAGCTGCTCCTCCCGTGCTATGCTTTCCGCGAGCAGGGCTTCGGGCGGTGATTTTGCATCCGCGAGAAATTCTAACCTTTCTATATGATGTCCGCTCCTTTGTGCTTCCGCTGATTCCTCTTTTCCTTTGCAGGGCCACTGTCGTTTGTCGTGGATTTGTACGATTCCCATTCGGGGCTGCGTTCTGCAGGTTCTTGCTCGCCCTCCTTTTGCCGATATATTACTGTTGTTGTTGTCTGCTGTAGGTTGTGGTTGACGTCTAGATGAGGAATTTCGGATTGCTGTCATTGTTTGTTCTTTGTTAGGTCCGTGTCTGGCTGTAGAGTTTCTTCTATTGGCGGTTGGCCTTGGGGGTTAGTACCCCGTTGGATCTAGGGTTTGGGGTTTCCGTTTTGTGGGGGGGAGCGGGGTGGTGAGAGTGGTTGGTGAGGTGCCAGTTGTGTGGTCGTTGCAGGTTTTTCTTCAGATTGCTTAAATACTGCAGTTGAACTCAGCATGTGCTGCTTACAAATACTGGAGTAGAACTCATCATGTTAGTTGAGTATATCCCTGTTTTGACATATGGATTTTTAGATTTCAGGGTAGTATTTAATGAACTTGTCTTGACGTAGCATGTGCTGCTTGCAAGTATTGGAGTAGAACTCAACATGTTAGCTAATTCCCGGTTGTTTTGACATAGCAATTTTTAGATTTAAGGGCAGTATATAATGAGCTCACTTCATGCTCTTATATGGAATGGTTCTTTTTCCCTAAGCATGTGTTGCTTGCCACTATTGGAGGGCATGTTAGCTAATTTTGGTTTGTTTTGACATACAAATTTTTAGATTTCAGGGTAGTATGTAATGACTTGTCTTATGAATTGTAGATATTCTTGCTTTGGTCACTGGGATATCTCCTGTGACTTCGCTGGACGCTAGGGGCAAGGCCACTCCGAAGAGAAATTAGCGTGTGACAGATGGAAGATACAATATTATGGCTGCATTTTTTTCCCTCGGATGATTTTTTGGTTGTCTCTATCTTTCTAGATAGGTCGCATTTGTCACTGCTTGTGCTATCCTTTCTGCTTCTTGACGACCTGGTATGACTAGGAGGTGTATGGCGATCATAGCGTTATGGGGTGATGATACGTCCATTTTTGCATCACTATTTTATATCATAATTTTCTGTTATTCATCGATATATTTCATGGTATGATGCATCTCTTTTTTTATTTTATCTTATTTTGCATGTTCTATAATTTTGGGAGAATAAACACCGGGACCAGGAATCTGATGGAAAAAGCACCGCCGGGATACCATATTTTAGAAGACCAGAAGAAGAAGTGGGACACTGGGGGTGTCCTAAAAGTTCAGAGGAGGAAACCAGCAAGAAGGAGAGCCAGAGGGGGCCATCAGGGGCCCACACCATGGGGTGGCGCCTCCCCTTGGCCGCGCCACCTAGGGGTGTGGCCACCCTGGCCCACCTCTAGGGGATATCTTTTGCGTGCCTGTCCCCCAGGAAACACTAAGCTTCATTCCATCATCGAAGAATTATTCTATCGCCGCCTCGGGGCGGAAAACACCCGAGAGAGAAAAGCTCTCTGGCAGGGAGAAATCTGCCGTGGAAATTCCTCTCCGGAGAGGGGAAATCACCGCCATAGTCATCGTCATCACTCCGGGCATCATCAAGATCGTCATCATCATCACCACCACAAGCACCATCACCCTGACCATCCACCTTCATGCCGATGTAACAATTAGGGGCCTCTATCGCTGTTTTGCATTAGATCTCTCACCCGGTGTGGATTACTTATTAGTAGTTGATGTTTGTGAGATTTATCGGTGTTTGCAACTTATGACCAGATTGTTATCATCCATTATATCACCTCTGATCATGATCCATATGATGTCTTGTGAGTAGTTTGTGTTGTTCTTGAGGACATGGGAGAAGTCAAGTTGTTAGTAGTGAAGTAATGTTGAGTAATATTTAATGTTTGATATTTAAGTTGTGGTGTTATTCTTCTAGAGGTGTCATGTGAACGTCGACTACATGATACTTCACCATTTATGGGCCTAGGGAAATGCATCGTGTATTTGGCTACTAATTGTGGGGTAGCCGGAGTGACAGAAACCAAACCCCCTTTAGGAAATCATTACACGAGGGAGCGTAGGATCCCGAAGTTTAAAGCTGTGGTTAGATTTATTTCTTAATTACTTTATTGTAGTTGCGGATGCTTGCAAGGGGTATAATAAAAAGTACGTATTGTCTTGGATGGGACGGTAAATTAGCATAGGTTCACCCACACAACACTTATCAAAACACCTAAAATTATTCAGCTGCATGGAACAAAAGCACTTGACAGAAACCTCCCTTGTGTCCTCGAGAACGTTTGTTAATCATAAGTAAACTCACCGTATTGTCCTTTATGAACAAAGGATTGGGCCACTTGCTGCAATTATTACTACTGCATTTTATTTACTCGCACTTTATTTACCTGCAATATAAAAAAACCCTACAAATCTATTTTCCAGAATTTATAGTTATTCCTTCATCGAAACTGCTTGTCAACACCTTCTACTCCTCGTTGGGTTCGACGCTCTTATTTATCGAAAGTACTACGATACACCCCCTGTACTTGTGCATCATCAATACTATTTTCTAGCGCCGTTGCCGGGGAGTGAAGCGCTATTGGGAAGTGGAATTGATAAAGGAAGCTTCTACTGTGAGTGCTGTTTTTATTACTGTCTACTGCTTTATTACACTATGTTTGGATCTCCTTTTGAGTCCTTATTTGCGGGCACTGCTACCACTGCTAGGGTAGTAAGTGAGCCACCGCCTCATGATCTGGAACCTTATAAAATACTTATAAATATTGCTAAATATGCTAGGGATAACTGCTATTCAGGTGATGGAACAGTCCATCCTCGTGATCATTTGCTCTTTTTACATGAATTATGCGAGTTATTCAAGTGTGCAGGTATTACCATGAGCCAAGTGAAGAGGAAATTATTCTCTATATCATTGACAGACCGAGCCGCTGAATGGTTAAAACTGCTAAAAAATAGCCAGACTATTTGATGGACGAAATTGTACCTCTTTTTTATTCTAAATTATATCCTCCAAGTGAAATCCATAGAGATCGGAATTATATATATAATGTTTGGCCTCATGACGGAGAGAGTATTGCCCAAGCATGGGGGAGACTGAAGTTACCAATGCTCAAATTCCCCATTCACGAGCTCCCTAGTAATATTGTTATTAATAATTTCTATGCAAGGCTTTCTCTTCATGATAAGGATTTATTGGATGCTTCTTGTTCTAGATCATTTACACATATGAAGGATGAAGCTAAATGGGATCTTCTTGACCGTATTCAAGAAAACACTAAAGCATGCGAGAATGACAAAGGTACAAAGTCAGGTATAAGTTATGACTATGAATGCATTGAAACTTTTATGTCATCCGATGATTTTCATAATGTTAGTGTTGTTTATGGTCTTGATTCTCAAGTTGCTGCAAACTTATATACGACCTTTGCTTCTTACATTGATATTCCTAAAAAGGAATGGGATAAGTAACATGCACCTTATAAAGATACTATTAATTGTGTTCCCGCTAGAGATATAGAAGTTCATACTGTTGATTCTATTGTGCATGAACCTTATATTGAGAAAATGCCTTTCCCTGCTAAGGTAAAATAATATTCTATGTTAGCTAGTGTGGTTAATAAAGTGCAAGGAAACTTGTAGAACCTGAGGAACAAATAACTTTAGAACCTACAGTAGAAATAGTAAAGGACCCTGTTTCTGAAAATGTAGAAGAGGGACACATTATATTTTGTGAAGATGCTTCTAATATTGTCTCTCATACTAGTAAATCTAGGAAACCTAGTGTTCCTGTGCTATCTGTTAGGATAGGTGATCATTGCTATTATGGTTTGTGTGATATTGGTGCTAGTTCTAGTGCTATTCCGTATGAGCTTTATAAAGAAATCATGCATGAAATTGGTTCCTGTGAACTTGAAGACATTGATGTGATTATTCAACTTGATAATAGGGAAACTATTTCTCTGATTGATATTGTTATTAATGTGGAGGTATTATGTGGTAGAACTAAATATCTTGCTGATTTTCTAGTACTAGGCACTTCTGCTAGTGATACTTGTCCTATTATATTCAGGTAGACCTTTCTTAAACACTTGTGGTGCTGTTATAGATTGTAAAAAGGAGAAAATCGTTACAAAGTTTGATGGAGAGTCGTAGGAATTTAATTTATCCAAATTTGCTAAAACACCTTATGAAGCTGAATTGCCTAATGAAAATTATAGAGTTGAACAATTGGCTGCTATTGCTCTTGCTCCTAACAATCCTTTGCAGCAATACATGGAAGACCACGAAAGTGATGTATTTATGGAAGAAAGGAAAAAATTAAAGATATTTTCCTACATCATCCAGCAATGCTGAAACATAATTTACCCATGGAAGACTTGGGTACCACATTACCACCCAAGGAGGATCCTGTTTTTGATTTAAAGCCTTTGCCTGATAATCTTAAATATTCTAATATTGATGATAAGAAATTATATCCAATTATTATTAGTTCTCAACTTTCTGATAAATAAGAGGAGAGATTATTGGGGATGTTGAAGAAACATAGAGGTGCTATTGGTTATACTCTTGATGATTTGAAGGGGATTTCTCCTACTATATGTCAGCATGCGATTAATATTGAACCTGATGCAAAGCCAGTTGTTGAACATCAACGCCGTTTAAATCCTAAGATGAAGGATGTGGTAAGAAATGAGGTATTAAAACTCTTTGATGCTAGCATTATTTATCCTATTGCTAATAGTAGATGGGTTAGTCTTATGCATTGTGTCACTAAGAAAGGAGGGATGACTGTTGTGCCAAATGAAAATAATGAACTTATTCCTCAAAGAGTAGTAGTTGGTTATAGCATGTGCATTAATTTTAGGAAGGTTAACAAAGTAACTAAGTAAGATCATTATCCTTTGCCTTTTATTGATCAAATGATAGAAATGTTGTCTAAAAAAACTCATTTCTGCTTTCTTGATGGTTATTCTGGGTTCTCACAAATTGCTGTTGAAAAGCTTGATCAAGAGAAAACAACTTTTACTTGTCCCTATGGAACCTATGATTATAGACGTATGCCTTTTGGTTTATGTAATGCTCCTGCTACTTTTCAAAGATGCATGTCTGCTATCTTTCATGGTTTTTGTGAAGAAATTGTGGAAGTCTTCATGGATGATTTCTCTGTCTATGGAACTTCTTTTGATAATTGTTTGCAGAATCTTGATAAAGTTTTGCAGAGATGTGAGGAGACTAATCTCGTTCTTAACTGGGAGAAATGCCATTTTATGGTTAATGAAGGGATTGTTCTTGGACATAAAATTTCTGAAATAGGTATTGAAGTTGATAGAGCTAAAGTTGAAGCCATTGAGAAAATGCCCTGTCCCAGGGATGTCAAAGGTATTCGTAGTATTCTTGGTCATGCGGATTTCTATAGAAGGTTTATTAAAGATTTCTCTAAAATATCAAAGCCTCTTACTAATCTTCTTCAAAATGATGTACCTTTTGTTTTTGATGAAGATTGTAGAGAAGCTTTTGAAATTTTAAAGAAGGCTTTAATATCTGCCCCTATTGTTCAACCACCTGATTGGAAGTTACCGCTTGAAATTATGTGTGATGCTAGTGATTATGCTGTAGGTGTTGTTCTTGGACAGCAGATAGATAAGAAGTTAAATGTCATTCATTATGCTAGTAAAACTCTGGATGCTTCCCAAAAGAATTATGCCACCACTGAAAAAGAATTCCTAGCTGTAGTTTCTGCTTGTGATAAATTTAGGCAGTATATTGTTGATTCTACAGTTACTATTCATAGTGATCATGCTGCTATTAAGTACCTCATGGAAAAGAAAGATGCTAATACTAGGCTTATTATATGGGTGCTTCTTTAACAAGAATGTGATTTACATATTGTGGATAGGAAGGGTCCTGAAAATCTTGTTGCTGATAATTTGTCTAGATTAGAAAATGTCCCTGATGACCCTCTTCCTGTTAATAATAGTTTTCCTAATGAACAGTTAGCTGCAATAAAAGTGAACTCTCAAGAGAGTCCATGGTATGTTGATTATGTTAAGTTTATTGTTTCCAAGTATTTGCCTCCTACCTTTACAGCTCAGCAAAGAAGAAAATTCTTCTATGATTTGAGACATTATTTTTGGGATGACCCACGCTTCTATAAAGAAGGTGTTGATGGTATTATGAGAAGATGTATTCCTGAAAATGAACAATGAGAGATATTGAGAAAATTTCATAGTAGTGCTTATGGAGGACATCACACTGGAGATAGAACTGCACATAAGGTTCTACAATCAGGGTTTTTATCGGCCTATTCTCTTTAAATATGCTAGAAAGTTTATTTTATCTTGTGATCAATGTCAAAGGGTTGGAAATATTTCTAGATGTAATGAAATGTCTATGAATTATTAATTTGTTATTGAATCGCTTGATTGTTGGGGTTTTGACTTTATGAGTCCTTTCCCTCCTTCACAAGGCTACACTCATATTCTTGTTGATGTTGATTATGTTACTAAATGGGTAGAAGCTATACCTACTAAAAGTGCTGATGGTGAAACCTCATTAAAATGCTTAAAGACATTATTTTCCCTAGGTTTAGTGTGCCTAGATATCTTATGACTGATGGGGGTTCTCATTTTATTCATGGTGGTTTTAGAAAAAACCTTGCTAAATATGATGTTAATCATAGAATTCCTTCACCCTATCATCCTCAAACTAGTGGCAGGTAGAATTATCAAATAGAGAAATCAAATCTATCTTGCAAAAGACTGTTAACAAATCTAGGAAAGATTGGGCTAAGAAATTAAATGATGCTTTGTAGGCTTATAGAACTGCTTATAAAAATCCCATGGTCATGTCTCCTTATAAAATGGTTTATGGAAAAGCTTTTCACTTGCCTCTAGAATTAGAACATAAAGCTTATTGGGCAGTGAAAGACCTAAATAGAGATTTTAAACTAGCTGGTGAGAAAAGGTTGCTTGACTTAAGTTCTTTAGTTGAATGGAGGAGTGAAGCATATGAAAATGCTAAGCTCTTTAAAGAGAAAGTTAAAAGGTGGCATGATAAGTGAATTATTAAAATAGAATTTCATGTTGGTGAGAAAGTGCTATTGTGTAGGTCTCGTCTCAGATTTTTTGCAGGAAAATTACTCTCAAGATGGGAAGGACCTTTTGTTATCGAAGAGGTATATCGTTCGGGGACAATTAAAATTTGTTCCCTTGAAGACAACGCTTCACAAGTGGTGAATGGCCAAAGACTCAAGCATTATATTTCTGGATATCCTTATAATGAAAATGTTGATTGTATTCAAGCCATGATCCTGGAGGAATTTATTAAGAAGCATATTTCAGAAACTGCAGAGTCAGTTTTCGAATAGGTATCAGTTTTGGTAAGAAAACGTTCGCGAAACATCTTCCAACTTTTATTTTTACAGTTTTTGGAAAATATGAAAAATTATGAGCCGGAAACGAGGCGGAGACGGATCCTGGAGGCTCCACACCATAGGGTGGCGCGGGCCCACCCCTGGCCGCGCCATCCCATGGTGTGTGCGCCCCGGAGGCCCCCTCCGACTCATTTTCGACCTAGACTTTCCTTTCATTATGAAACTTTTTGCTATATAATCCCCCTGGATCCCCCGAGGTCGTATATCGTTTTCTCGTCGTGTTTCTGTTTCAAGCTGTTTCTGCCAGGTTACATCTTCAGATCTATAGCCACAAACTCCTCTCCTGGCTCTCCCAAAGACAGTTTCTTTGAGAACATCGTCAACCTGTACATGAACAAGTTGAAGATGCATCCCAAGGAATTGCTGCTTAAGGACGGGAAGGCGCAGATTGAAGATGTTTGGGGCCCTGAAGGAGAAGGCAGTCTGGAGGCTAGGATGAAGGAGCTGGAGCAAGAAGTCTTTAGGTACAAGAAGATGGCGGAGCGTGAAGTTGAGATCATTCATAGGATAAAGGCAGAACAGATCGCTGAATACAAGAGGGATAATTTGAAGCTTTGGGAGGAGATCTTCTCACTCACCAAGACCACCAATGATTTGCAAGAACAACTCTATGATGTGCATAACCAGAACTGTGAGTACGAGAGCAAGTTTAAACGTATAAGCTCTCCTGCTAGTTTCAGGATGTTGGAGACAAGGACATCATTTGTGGATGGAGAACCTTTACCTTGGAAGGCCAAGGATGAGAAGGATTCACCACCACCACCGAAGAATTAATTCGTCATTGGGTTTGGCATCCCCTCGGCTTGTTCCAAGCTTGTGGGGAGTGCCGCGGTATCACATCACTATCTTTCATCTTTTTTACCTTTTCAATAGAGTCATATCATGAGTAGAGAAGTTATTATATAGGATGGTTTGCAGTATGGAAGTATCTCTCTTTAGTTGGTTATCGTTGTATCCGTTGGTGTGAGTTGCCGGTTTGAAATATTAATGAGAAGTTTCATCATTTACTTTCTGCACACATCATTTTAGTTTTCAATTTCTGTCATATGGTTGAGCTTGTTATTAGTATTTGGTATCACTCTAGAGATCATCAAGTTAATCTAGTTGGTTTTGGCAAACTTAGCTTGGGTCAGCAGAAATAATAATTTGAGATTCTAGTATAAGAAAGATGAATTTGCCTATTAGCTCGTAAACTTAGTATTCACAAGTTAAGATCGCTTGAGCTTTCAATGAATATTGCATGATTGGTTTCATCATATGTATATTTGTTTGTTTTTCCTCAACTCTTATGCTTGCTACCCAACCTTGCTAGCCAAAAACCCTGTACTGAGAGGGAATGCTTCTCGTGCATCCAAACATTGAGCCCCAAAACCTTCCCATTGTTTACACCATACCTACCTACATGTTGTATTTAACTGCCACTCCAAGTAAATTGCTCGTGTGCTACCTTTAAAACTTTCAAAATTATCCCTGTTTTGTGCCCCTGTTTTAGCTCATGAGGACGTAAATATAGAATCTTTATCTCACTTGTTGATTGGACTTCAAACACATGGACAAGTGGCTTCATCCGCTTATCCAAATGCTAGAAGAGCTGGCAGCGGGGTGCCCAGCCCCAAAACTAATACACAAATTGTCTTCACTATTTTTGCCCCTGATTTTATCAGTCAAAGCATAATCGTGTAAACAAAAGAGAATGAGGGATGACCTTCTACAAAAGTTGGGTCCCTCATATGGGAGACGCTCTTATGAAGTCTAGTTGGCTTGTGACGTATTGTATTGTTTGTTTAACATTTGTTGACATAAGCATACACCTCTCTTAAAAATGTTTTCAATTCCTCTGTTTAATAAAATAAAAGCTCTAGCACATGAGTGATCCATGCTTCCCTCTACGAAGGGCCCTTCTTTTACTTTTATGTTAAGTCAGTAAACCCTGTCTCCAGCAAGCATTTGAGTTGTTGTGATCTCACCATCTATATGTTGATTTATTCAATCATGTTTTCTATCCTTCTTTGTTTAGCACATGCTTTATTATCTGAATGAATACTACTTTGAAAAGCTATGAATCACTGTAAAATAATTGTTATAATTAAACATGTTAAGCTCTGTTAGGAGTAGAGGAATATGCAACCTGTATTCCACGGGGCCAAAGGCCACAATATATATTACATGTACAGGGCAAATATGCAGGAAACCCCCTATGTGATAGGGACACTATAAATATACACATGATCTCTCTAACAAGCTCTACAAGATGCGCCTTATTATAAAGACTTCACCTAAGATAAGCAGGATATCATTAAATGTTCTCTGACCAAGAATGAAGTTTGCCATTACCAATTTTGATTCTCTCTTTTGCATCTTTGTTTGTGACTCCCATTACTCATTTCAAGTTAGGTTATATGAGAGGAAGTTGTTGTCTATAATTATTGGTGCATAGATAGATGTGATGCCTCCTGTCCGTATTTTACTTATCGACTCTTCACTCCATAAACCTATGGTCATGTTTTCTGAGTTCGGTTTCGCTTGAGGACAAGCAAGGTCTAAGCTTGGGGGGAGTTGATACGTACATTTTGCATCACTATTTTATATCATAATTTTCTGTTATTCATCGATATATTTCATGTTGTGATGCATCTCTTATGTCATTTTATCTTATTTTGCATGTTTTATAATTTTTGGAGAATAAACAACGGGACCAGGAATCTGATGGAAAACGCACCGTCAGGGTACCATATTTCAGAAGATCAGAAGAAGAAGTGGGACACCGAGGGTGTCCTAAAAGTTCAGAGGAGGAACCCAGCCAGAAGGAGAGCCAGAGGGGGGCCCACACCATGGGGTGGCGCCCCCCCTTGGCCGCGCCACCTAGGGGTGTGGCCACCCTGGCCCACCTCTGGGGGATATCTTTTGCGTGCTTGTCCCCTAGGAAACCCCAAGCCTCATTCCATCATCGAAGAATTATTCCGCCGCTGCCTCGGGGCGGAAAATACCTGAGAGAGAAAAGCTCTCTGGCAGGGAGAAATCCGCCGGGGAAATTCCTCTCCGGAGAGGTGAAATCACCGCCATCGTCACCATCATCACTCTGGGCATCATCAAGATCGTCATCATCATCATCATCACCACCAGCACCATCACCCTCATCATCCACCTTCATCCCGTTGTAACAATTAGGGGCCTCTATCGTTGTTTTCCATTAGATCTCTCTCCCGGTGTGGATTACTTGTTAGTAGTTGATTCTTGTGAGATTTATCGGTGTTTGCACTTTATGAGCAGATTGTTATCATCCATTATATCACCTCTGATCATGATCCATATCATGTCTTGTGAGTAGTTCGTGTTGTTCTTGAGGACATGGGAGAAGTCAAGTTGTTAGTAGTAAAGTAATGTTGAGTGTTTGATATTTAAGTTGTGGTGTTATTCTTCTAGTAGTGTCATGTGAACGTCGACTACATGATACTTCACCATTTATGGGCCTAGGGGAATGCATCGTGTATTTGTCTAATAATTGTGGGGTTGCCAGAGTGACAGAAACCTAAACCCCCATTAGGAAACCATTACACGAGAGAGAGTAGGATCCCGGAGTTTAAAGTTGTGGTTAGATTTATTTATTAATTACTTTCTTGTAGTTGCGGATGCTTGCAAGGGGTATAATCACAAGTATGTATTAGTCTTGGATGGGACGGTAGATTAGCATAGGTTCACCCATACAACAGTTATCAAAACACCTAAAATTATCCAGCTGCATGGAACAAAAGCACTTGACAGAAACCTCCCGTGTGTCCTCGGGAACGTTTTTTTAATCATAATCAAACTCACCGGCTTGTACTTTGCTGAAGAAAGGATTGGGCCACTTTCTAAAATTATTACTACTTCATTTTATTTACTCACACTTTATTTATCTGCAATATCAAAAACCCCTACAAATCTGTTTTCCAGTATTTACAGTTATTCCTTCATCGAAACTACTTGTCAACACCTTCTGCTCCTCGTTGGGTTCGACACCCTTATTTATCGGAAGTACTACGATACACCCCCTATACTTGTCGGTCATCAAGACTATTTTGGGCGCCATTGCCGGGGAGTGAAGCGCTATTGGGAACTGGAATTGATAAAGGAAGCTTCTGCTGTAAGTGTTGTTTTTATTTCAGTTTACTTCTTTATTACACTATGTTTGGAACTCCTTTTGAGTCCCTATTTGCGGGCACTGCTGCCACTACTAGGGTAGTAAGTGACCCACTGCAAGATGATATGGATGCCTATAAAATACCTATAAAGATTGTTAAACATGTTATGGATAACTGCTATTCAGGGGATGGAAATGTCCATCCTGGTGATCATTTGCTCTTTTTACGTGAATTATGCGAGTTGTTCAAGTGTGCATGTATTACAATGAGCCAAGTGAAGAGGAAATTATTCTCTATGTCATTGACAGGCCGAGCCTCTCAATGGTTAAAGCTGCTGAAAAATAGATAGACTAATGAATGGGAGGAAATTGTACCTCTCTTTTATTCTAAATTCTATCCTCCAAGTGAAATCCATAGAGATCGGAATTATATATATAATTTCTGGCCTCATGATGGAGAGAGTATTTCCCAAGCATGGGGGAGATTGAAGTTACTAATGCTCAAATTCCCCATTCATGAGCTCCCCAGTAATATCGTTATTAATAATTTCTATGCAAGGCTTCCTCTTCATGATAAAGATTTATTGGATGCTTCTTGTTCTGGATCATTTACAGGTATGAAGGATGAAGCTAAATGGGATCTTCTTGACCGTATTCAAGAAAACACTGAAGCATGGGAGAATGACAAATGTAGAAAGTCAAGTATAAATTATGCTTATGAATGCATTAAAACCTTGATGTCATCTGAGGATTTTCATAATGTTAGTACTGCTTATGGTCTTGATTCTCAAGTTGTTGCAAACTAATATAGGGCTTTTGCTTCTTATTTTGAGATTCCTAAAAAGGAATTGGACAAGTACCATGCTCGTTATAAAGACACTGTTAATTGTGTTCCTGCTAGAGATATAGAAGTTCATACTGTTGATTCTAGTTTGCCTGAACCTTATATTGAGAAAATGCCTTTCCTTTCTAAGGTAAAAGAACATTCTATATTAGCTAGTGTGGTTAATAAAAGTGCAAGGAACCCTGTAGAATCTGAGGAACAAATAACTGTAGAACCTATAGTAGCAATAGTAAAGGACCTTGTTTGTGAAAATGTAGAAGAGGGACACATTATATTTTGTAAAGATGCTTCTAATATTGTCTCTCATCCTAGTAAATCTAGGAAACCCAGTGTTCCTATGCTATCTGTTAGGATAGGTGATCATTGTTATTATGGTTTACGTGATATTGGTGCTAGCTCTAGTGTTATTCCTTATGAGCTTTATAAAGAAATCATGCATGAAATTGGTTCTTGTGAACTTGAAGACATTGATGTGATTATTCAACTTGCTAATAGGGAAACTATTTCTCCAATTGGTATTGTTAGAGATGTGGAGGTCTTGTGTGGTAAAACTAAGTATCCTGCTGATTTTCTAGTACTAGGCACTTCTGCTAGTGACACTTGTCCTATTATATTTGGCATACCTTTCCTAAATACTTGTGGTGCTGTTATTGATTGTAAAAAGGAGAAAATTCTTACAAAGTTTGATGGAGAGTCTTATGAATTTAATTTCTCCAAATTTGCTAAAGCACCTTATGAAGTTGAACTGCCTAATGGAAATTATAAAGTTGAACAATTGGCTGCTATTGCTCTTTCTCCTAACAATCCTTTACAACAATACATGGAAGATCACGAAAGTGATGTCTTTATGGAAGAAAGGAATGAAATTTATGAGATTTTCCTACATCAGCCAGCAATGCTGAAACATAATTTACCCGTGGAAGACTTGGGTACAACATTACCACCCAAGGAAGATCCTGTTTTTGATTTAAAGCCTTTGCCAGATAATCTCAAATATGCTCATATTGATGATAATAAATTATATCCTGTTATTATTAGTTCTCAACTTTCTGATAAAGAAGAGGAGAGATTATTGGGGATATTGAAGAAACATAGAGGTGCTATTGGTTATACTCTTGATGATTTGAAAGGGATTTCTCCTACTATTTGTCAGCATGCTATTAATATTGAACCTGATGCAAAGCCAGTTGTTGAGCATCAACGCCGTTTAAATCCTAAGATGAAGGATGTGGTCAGAAATGTGGTATTGAAACTCCTTGATGCTGGCATTATTTATCCTATTACTGATAGGAGATGGGTTAGTCCTGTGCATTGTGTCCCTAAGAAAGGAGGGATTACTGTTGTGCCAAATGAAAACAATGAACTTATTCCTCAAAGAATAGTAGTTGTTTATAGGATGTGCATTGATTTTAGGAAGGTTAACAAAGTTACTAAGAAAGATCACTATCCTTTGCCTTTTATTGATCAAATGTTAGAAAGGTTGTCTAAGAAAACTCATTTCTGCTTTCTTGATGGTTATTCTGGGTTTTCTCAAATTGCTGTTAAAAAGCTTGATCAAGAGAAAACAACTTCCACTTGTCCTTATGGAACTTATGATTGTAGAAGTATGCCTTTTGGTTTATGTAATGCTCCTGCTACCTTTCAAAGATGCATGTCTGCTATCTTTCATGGTTTTTGTGAAGAAATTGTGGAAGTTTTCATGGATGATTTCTCCGTCTATGGAACTTCTTTTAATAATTGTTTGCAGAATCTTGACAAAGTTTTGTAGAGATGTGAGGAGACTAATCTTGTTCTTAACTAGGAGAAATGCCATTTTATGGTTAATGAAGGAATTGTTCTTGGACATAAAATCTCTGAAAGAGGTATTGAAGTTGATAGAGCTAAAGTTTAAGCTATTGAGAAAATGCCCCGTCCCAGGGATGTTAAAGGTATTCGTAGTATTCTTGGTCATGCTGGTTTCTATAGAAGGTTTATTAAAGATTTCTCTAAAATATCAAAACCTCTTACTAATCTTCTTCAAAAATATGTACCATTTGTTTTTTATGAAGATTGTAAAGAAGCTTTTGAAAATTTAAAGAAGGCTTTAATATCTGCCCCTATTGTTCAACCGCCTGATTGGAATTTACCATTTGAAATTATGTGTGATGCTAGTGATTATGCTGTAGGTGCTGTTCTTGGACAGCGGGAAGATAAGAAGTTAAATGTTATTCATTATGCTAGTAAAACTCTTGATGCTGCTCAAAAGAATTATGCTACCACTGAGAAAGAATTCCTAGCTGTAGTTTTTGCTTGTGATAAATTTAGGCAGTATATTATTGATTCTAAAGTTACTATTCATACTGATCATGCTGCTATTAAGTACCTTATGGAAAAGAAAGATGCTAAGCCTAGGCTTATTAGATGGGTGATTCTTTTACAAGAGTTTGATTTACATATTGTGGATAGGAAGGGTGCTGAAAATCCTGTTACTGATAATCTATCTAGATTAGAAAATATCCCTGATGACCTATTCCTGTTAATGATAGTTTTCCTAATGAACAGTTAGCTGCAATAAAAGTGAGCTCTCAAGAGAGTCCATGGTATGCTGATTATGCTAACTTTATTGTTTCCAAGTACCTTTACAGCTCAGCAAAGAAGAAAATTCTTCTATGATTTGAGGAAATTTTTTGGGATGACCCACACTTATATAAAGAAGGAGTTGATGGTATTATGAGAAGATGTGTTCCTGAAAATGAACAACATAAGATATTGAGAAATGTCGTAGTAGTGCTTATGGATGACATCACGCTGGAGATAGAACTGCACATAAAGTTCTACAGTCAGGTTTTTATTGGATTACTCTCTTTAAAGATGCTAGAAAATTTGTTTTATCTTGTGATCAATGCCAAAGGGTTGGAAATATTTCTAGACGTAATGAAATGCCTATGAATTATTCTCTTATTATTGAACCGTTTTATTGTTGGGGTTTTGAATTTATTGGTCCTTTCCCTTATTCAAAAGGCTATACTCATATTCTTGTTGCTGTTGATTATGTTACTTAATGGGTAGAAGCTATACCTACTAAAAGTGCTGATGGTGAAACCTCTTTAAAAATGCTTAAGGACATTATTTTCCCTAGGTTTGGTGTGCCTAGATATCTTATGACTGATGGGGGTTCTCATTTTATTCATGGTGGTTTTAGAAAAACTCTTGCTAAATATGATGTTAATCATAGAATTTCTCCACCCTATCATCCTAAAACTAGTGGGCAAGTAGAATTATCAAATAGAGAAATCAAATCTATCTTGCAAAAGACTGTTAACAAATCTACGAAGAATTGGGCTAAGAAATTAAATGATGCTCTGTGGGCTTATAGAACTGCTTACAAAAATCCCGTGGGCATGTCTCCTTATAAAATGGTTTATGGAAAAGCTTGTCACTTGCCCCTAGAATTAGAACACAAAGCGTATTGGGCAGTGAAAGACCTAAATAGAGATTTTAAACTTGCTGGTGAGAAAAGACTGCTTGACTTAAGTTCTCTAGATGAATGGAGGATTGAAGCATATGAAAATGCTAACCTCTTTAAGGAGAAAGTTAAAAGGTGGCATGATAAGAGAATTATTAAAAGAGAATTTCATGTTGGTGAGAAAGTGTTATTGTATAGGTCTCGTCTCAGATTTTTTGCAGGAAAACTACACTCGAGATGGGAAGCACCTTTTGTTGTCGAAGAGGTATATCGTTCTGGGGCAATTAAAATTGTTTCCCTTGAAAACAACTCTTCACAAGTGGTGAATGGCCAAAGACTCAAGCATTATATCTCCGGAGATCCTTATAATGAAAATGTTGATTGTATTCAAGCCATGATCCCGGAGGAGTTCATTAGGAAGCACATTTCAGAAACTGCAGAGTCATTTTTCAAATAGGTAGCAATTTTGGTAAGAAAATGTTCGCGAAACATCTTCCAACTTATATTTTGCTGTTTTTAGAAAATATGAAAAATTATGAGCCGAAAACGAGAGGGAGACGGAGACCGAGGCTCCACACCATAGGGTGGTGCGGGCCAACCTCTGGCCGCGCCAGCCCTAGGTGTGGTCGCCTCGGAACCCCTCTCCGACTCGTTTTCGACCTGGACTTTCCTTTCGTTATGAATCTTTTTGCTATATAATCCCCCGGACCCCCTGAGGTCCGAATATCGCTTTCTCGTCGTGTTTCTGTTTCGAGCTGTTTCTGCCAGGTTACATCTTCAGATCTAGATCATCAATGGCTTCTCCTGGATCTCCCAAAGACAGTTTCTTTGAGAACGTCGTCAACCCGTACTTGAACGAGTTGAAGATGCATCCCAAGGAATTGCTACTCAAGGACGGGAAGGTGCAGATTGAGGATGTTCGGGGCCCTAGAGGAGAAGGCAGTCTGGAAGCTAGGATGGAAGAACTGGATCAAGAAGTTTTCAGGTACAAGAAGATGGCAGAGCATGAAGTTGAGATCATCGACAGGATAAAGACAGAACAGATCGCTGAATACAAGAGGGAGAATTTGAAGCTTTGGGAGGAGATTCTCGCACTCAACAAGATCGCCAATGATCTGCAAGCACAACTCTATGACGTGCAGAACCAGAACTGTGAGTATGAGAACATGTTTAAACGTATAAGCGTTGCTGCTAGTTTCAGGATGATGGAGACCAGGACGTCATTTGTGGATGGAGAGCCTTTACCTTGGAAGACCGAGGATGAGAAGGATCTACCACCACCAAAGAATTGATTCATCATTGGTTTTGGCATCCAAATAGCAGCCAAATGCACTGTTTGGGACAGATTTTTTTTTTTGTATGGTCGCTCTACCGTTTTACACTTGCTTTCATATCCGAGGCCAGCTAGGCTATTAAATTACGGGTCCAGTCGTATACTACCTCCGTTCCGATGAATAAGGCGCACGCGCATTTCAAGACAAACTTTGACCGAAAGATTTGAGTAACAATATCTTGACTATATAGTGCAACTTTGACATTGTTAGATTCGTAGTGAAAAACACTTTCTAATGATATTGATTTTATACCAAATATTATTATATATATGGATTAATTCTTGGTCAAAGACAAATCTTGAAAAGCGTGCGCGCCTTATTCATTGGAACGGAGGGAGTACTTGTGAGTGGAGCTACGGTCCTACTGAATAAACACTCGGTGAATAAGCACAAGTCACAGGTAAGAAAAAAATCTTGTTATGAACTTGCCCACCATTAAGTACTCCCTCGGTAAAACATTTTACATTTTGATACGGAGGGAGTACAACTTAGCGTTACAAAAAATAGCATGATTAGGGCATCTTCAGTCGCCCCCCCACGCCCCGAGCCCCCAGGCGACCTTTTTAGCGCCGGAAGCGGCGAATAGCGCCGTTTCCTCACCAGTCGGCCCCCCAGAAGACCAAATAGCGCCGTTTCGGCGCTATTTCGTGCCGCGGCATCCAGGCCAAACCCAGCCAGCTGGGTTCGGCCTGGGAGGCGAAACTGCGCGCCAGCGCGCGCGGGCCAGCTCTGTCAGTGACGCGCCGAATAAACGCGGGAACAGAACCCCCCCGGTGATCATCTTCTCGGCGCCCGCGTCGGTCAAAGGCTGCCGGCGTTTATGGCGTGGCGGCCGCCCAATGCATGCGCCCGTTCAAAGGCTGCCGGCGTAATGGCGTGGCGGGCGGCAGCGAGGGGACGCGCGCGCAGTAAATGCCCGGCAGGCTACAAAAGGCCCCGCCGCTCGCCGCCCCGCCCCATTCTTCCACCTCGCAGTTCTCTCCTTCCTCAGCGCTCTCCTCTCTCCCCCGAGCTCTCCTTCCTCCACGAAAAATGGCGAGCTACGACAGCGCCGCCGCCGCCAACTTCGCCGGAGCGAGGCGATGGCGTTGTACCGCGCGGGCTACCCGTGCCCGCCGGACATGCGCCTCCCGAGCTCTGACGGCGGGCAGCCGCGCTGGGCCCTCAGCGCGGGCGGGGTGCCCGTGCCTCCGCTCCCGTCAACGGACACGGAGTTCCGGCGGGCCATCGCCGAGGCGCGCGCAGGCCTAGCGCCGGACGAAGGCCTACCGGCGGACGACCACGACGAGTTCTGGTGGGACGAACTCACGCGGCGCCGCGATAGGGAGCTCGCCTCCTTGGGCGACAACGGCCCCGTCGAGGGCCGCTCCAATGGCCACGAGCGCCGCCACTGGTGGGGAGGCCAGCACCGCACTCTCGAGTGGGTGCTGGACTACATCCACGGCGGCAACGCGCCGCGACTGGAGATGCCGCCCCGGCAGAACTCCGCGTGGGATGCGCGGCGGATGGCCACCTCGAGCTCCTTCGGCGCCCACTCTCTCTCCCTCACCCCCCCCCCTATTCTGAACTCCGGCGCGCCTGTCCGCAGGCGCGGCGGCGGCGCGCTGCGCATTGGCGAGCCACGCCAGCGACAGAACGCCGGATTCGAGCGCGCGGTCCGTCCAAAGACGGAGCCGACCAAGGACGACGACGACGAGGAGTGGCCTGGCCAGAAGGCCGCGCTGGAGCTGTCCCGCAACACGCTCCAGCCCCTCGCCGACGACGCCGCCGCAGACTGGAGCCTGCGGGAGAGCAACGCAGAGGAGCTGGAGCTCCAGCGCCGCCTGCTCGCTGAGGCCGAGCAGCGCAAGGCGGCTCGTGACCAGGAGGCTGCCGCCAACGCGGCCCGCCGCCGCGTCCCTCCCCCGCCGCCTACGAAGGACCCCGTCTACGTCGTGCTCGACCCCGACTCCGACGAGGAGGTCGAGTACCAACGAGCCCTCGCGGCGAGCAGGTGGGGCAACTCCGGCTGCGGCGACCCCGGACATGGAACGAGCAGGCGACGGCCCCGACGACGACGATGTCGACTACAGCCAGGCCATCGCGGAGCGCCTCGGCCTTAAGTAGTTTAGGTTTAAATTTGCGTCAAAATTGTACGAACTTTGTCTGAAATCAATAAAATGCGCCTAGTTTCAAATCGAGTTTTTTTTGGGCCGAAACTTGGGCTCGGGGAGCGACTGGGAAACCTGCCCCCCCCCCCCCCCAGGTTCCAGATTAGCGCCGTTTGGCACCGCGGCGGCCCCAAAACGGCGGCGTTTTGGGCCCTGGGGGGGCGCAACGATTGAAGATGCCCTTATGTTGCTTGTGATAAACTAAGACATAAATATCTACTCCCTCCATTCAACAATAGATGACTTCTATTTGTCTAGATATAGATATATGTAGACTAAAATGTGTCCATATACATACATATTTAGACAAATAGAAGTCATCTATTGTTGAACGGAGGGAGTACATCGTTAAATATAAATTATATGAAAGATGCATGTAGTGACAACTAGGAAATAAATACTAAACATATTCTCAAAAATTATGTTTTCAGTTGTCTCGCATGGCTTAGCTAACTGAAAAATATTCGCCATTGGTTTGATTTTTTAAAATATTCTAATGTGACATTTTTAAGAAATTTCACATCACCTAGTGAGAAGCTATAGTAATGGACTAATGATGCCTCTTTATAATTATTGTGGAGTCATTATACCAATAATCTGCCGGCTTTTACCACATATGGAACATACACTGAACCCAGCAACACATGAGGCGGTGATCTTAGGTATAGTTACAATTCTCTTCTTATGAAAAATATTTTTGCCAGAAGAGCAAAAGAAAATATTAGACACAAAAAGTTAGAGAATAGACACTTAGTTTCAGTATTTAATAGTTGTTATCATAGAAAGCTAGCAAGTATAATCGCGGATTTTTCTTCTAATGTTTAATATGATTTAACTTTGTTCTTTTTAAATATGCTTTATGATCCATAACAAAAATAAAAAAAGAATTGCACTCATCTTAGGGTCGCTCAATAATTTTTTTTTCTTATGAAACAAAATCATACCACAAATTCGAATTTGCGCCAAGTGACGCAACGGGTCATCTAGTAACTTAATTGCAAGTGCGCTTGCAAGTAGGATATAACAACTCGACTCAGTTGCAAACTGTGGTTGCAACTTGAAAATACACCCGAGACATGAAAATTTCATTTGCGGTGAGAGAGTGAAACACAAACTTATGAAATGACATTATCATATAAAATCTATTCAGGAAAACATAGTTCTTACAAAGCAATCATTCTTAGAAAATATATGCATCGTTAGACTGAAACTAATAGTGACAGACAAAAAGTTCATTTACAATTTCAACAAATAAAATCAATGAAGTTACCTCCGTCGTGTTGACTGTAGGGGCATGCATGGTCAAGAACGCGCTGCAGCTAATTTGAACTGGTATATATGGAAACCCTCTAGTACTATTCTTCTCCACCGCTCCCCCACCGCTTCTAGGTTTGAGAGTCCCATGTGAGGGCCCGGCGAGCTCCAGCTCGTTCTCCGGCGGCGAGGGGAATGCTGCGCGCGGGGTGTATAGAGTAGACTTAGGTTTTCCTTTCTTGTTGATGCCTATGTGTTTGTTTTCGTCTTTATGGTGCTCCTTTCGTCTCCGGCGACCAGCAGCGTCGCGGGAGGCTACGCGCGCTTCTCCATCGACATGAAGCTGTGGAAGCTTCCTCGGTGGGCGGAGGCAGCGCAAGATTGGACAAATAAATTCGCTTGCCGTATCCGCTACCTCCTAGATTTCGAGAATCGAAGATGCAGAGCTCCCCTGGCCGTCCGTGGAGGCGAGGAGGAGAGCTTCGGTTTCTTCTTCTTCTCGGTGGTCTTCGAGGGGCTGTGGCCACATCGTCCAGCTTCGTGGAAGCTGCGGGCGTGCCGTGGTAGAGCTTCAAAGCGGCGGTGTGGCCTGCCTGCGCCGGCGCTATCCTTGGCCGAGGGAGGCCCTCCACGCATGTTCAAGCTACAGATTCGTGCAAATCTCATGGAGGTTGCACTAGTAGAGATTAGCTTATAGCAGCATATTCTACCACAGGCGAACAGGAAAACCTGTGCGCCTGGGTTAATTAGCGCAGGCGAATAGCTGGCCTGTGCGCCTGGGGTAAGCCTGTTACCCCAGGCGAACAGAAACCGGAAGCGCCTGGGGTAAAGTGTGGCAGGGCCAACCACGGCCGACCCTGGCACGCTTCCTTTACCGCAGGCGAATAGTTTCCTTGTTCGCCTGCGGTATAACTGATACCACAGGCGAGTAATTACCGAAGCGCCTGGGGTAAAAAGTGGACTGGGGTAGCTCCCTTTAGCGCAGACGCACAGGAACGTTGTTCGCCTGGGACAAAGAATAGCCTGGGGTAGCACCACTTAGCGCAGGCGCTTCCCGTAGCATATTCGCCTGGGGTAATATTTGTCCCCAATATAAGTGCGGCCAGCCACCCACCACCACCCCTATCCACCCCACTCACTCACTCACTATCCAAACTCGAGCCATTAGTGCTCCTAGCTCAATCCCCCACACCCCTCCACCATTTTTAGCTAATTTAACCAATCATGTTTGCTATATTTTAGCTAGTATGCTACCCCACTTTCCCTCTTCCAAATCTCTCCACTAGATCTACTAACCGGACACTAGATCTCACCACAAATGCACCATTAGCTAATTCTAGATCTATCAATCTCTTATCGGGAGTCTCTTCGGTGATCTTCGACGTCGTCATCGCGTCTATATATTTTGCATTGTGTGTCATCTTAATAGGTGTGTGGGATTGGTCGGTGGATGAGAATTCGTTCTCTTTTTCTTTTTATTGTGTTGCCATGAGGATGAGTTGCCAATGTTTTGCCGAAATGTTGATTCATTTCCTTTTCGGCAAATTTCTGGCGCTCCGCGTTACACCTTTTGTAGGAAGGTCATGCCGAATTTTTCCGTGAAAACCGGATCTAGCTAATGAAACCTCTCTCTCTTGCATTTTGTAGCAATGGTCATTGCGATGAGGACAAGCGTGGTGCATAGGTACGTGCGACGCGCGACGGCCGAGATGCATCGAAACAACCGCACCGAGATAGAGTGTCCGTGTCGGAAATGCAAGCTGGGGTCTTTGTTCAAACCAGATTCTGGTAATGTGGAGAAGCACCTGCTCAGGTATGGTTTCATGGAGGGCCACACTAAGTGGATGGATGACGATGAAGACGATGATAACGTCGAGACCAATTGGGCGGCGACATGTGAAGATGATCAGGAGGAGTCTGAACATGGCAATGGAGAGGACGAAGAGGCGGCTGTCGACGGAGACGACTATAATGAAGAAGAAGGGAGTCATGGTGATCAGCAACATGCAGACGAGGACATGAACACTCCGCTAACTTCAGTCGTGCGGGACCCTCATGTTCAAGATCTTCTTCTCAAGAACACGTCGACCGACGCTAGACGTAAATCTAAGATCACGCAACTAGAGATAGACTCTGCAACTCCGTTGTATGACGCAAGTCGCGGGACGGAGGAGTCACGCTTGAGAGTAGCTCTGGATCTTCTTGAGATGAAGGCAAAACACGGATGGACCGACACAAGCATGGACGATCTTCTGCGATACCTGAAGACGCACTTACCTGAAGGGAACACATGTGCTAGTAGTCTACAGGAGGCCAAGAAAATCGTGTGCCCCCTCGATTTACCGCACACAAAATACCACGCTTGCGTCCGTGACTGCATAATTTACCGTAACGAGCACGCGGACCAGATCAAATGTCCGGTGTGCGGTGCTGATCGTTAAAAGAGGGGGACGAAGAAAGCTCCTAGGAAAGTTGTGTGGTACTTTCCACTCATTCCCCGTCTGCAGCGGTACTTCGTGGACCCCAAGGAAGCAAAGCTCATGCGCTGGCACGAGGACAGAAAGAAGGCGGTGCTGAGCGATCCAGAACGTGTTGAAAAACCAGTGCTAACACACCCTTCGGATGCACGTCAGTGGAAAGCATTAGACGCATTCGATGAGGAATTCGGGAACGACCCAAGGAACATCAGGCTTGGTGCGAGCACCGACGGTCTCAATCCGTTTGGCAATCAGAGCAGCAAACATAGCACCTGGCCCGTGTTTGTATGGATGTACAACCTCCCCCCGTGGTTGTGTCTGAAGAGGAAGTACATACACATGAGTATGCTGATTCAAGGGCCGACCCAGCCAGGGAGCGATATCAACCTGTATCTCGAGTTATTGAAGGAGGAGCTAGACACGTTGTGGGAGGAAGGGGTAGAAACATGGGACGCCTTCAAAGAAGAAACTTTTCGTATGAGAGCCGCACTGATCACGACGGTGCAGGACTATCTCGGATACGGATATATTGCGTGTCAGGTGTGCCATGGACACAAGGCTTGTGTTAGGTGCATGGAATTTACCCCGTTTCTACAGCTACACAAGGATCCCGGATCTTCTAAAACCGTATACATGAGGCATCGAATGTGGCTACCACTAAACGACCCGTGGAGAAAGCGCGGAGACCTGTTCAACGGTAAAGATGAGCTCGGTCTACCTCCACGCAAGAGAAGAGGAGAAGAGATCGATACTCTATTGAAGAATTGGAAAACGTGTCCTCCGTCGGGAAAGGTACAAAAGCGGAAGCGAGGAGAGAAAAAGTGTCCTCCGCCAGAAGGACCGCTCTTGGGGGTATGGAAAAGGAGGTCCGTGTTTTGGGACTTGCGGTACTGGCCAATCCTCGGAGTGCCTCACTGCCTTGATGTCATGCATATCACGAAGAATGTGTGTGAGAGCTTGCTTGGCACCCTGTTCAACATGCCAGATAGGACCAAAGACGGGCCAAAATCAAGATACGACCTGATGGCCCTGAATATCAGGAGCGAGCTTCACTTACCGCCTTCTACGCGTGAACAGACGGAGGAGGACGAGGATGGGGTGGAGGAGATGGACGACCGCAAGCGGAAAACGGCTAAGAAACACCAAACTCACCGCCTGAAACCCTCTTGCTTCACTCTAAGCCCCGATGAGCTCGCGCAAGTATTCACATGCCTCCTCGGAGTGAAATTTCCCTTAGGTTACGCGGGGCTGATAAGCAGATACCTAGACGCGGAGAAAAAAATCTTCAGCGGGATGAAGTCTCATGACTGTCACGTGATGATGACGCAGATACTTCCGGTTGCAATCAGAGGGATAATGGAACCGCACGTCCGTCAAACGCTCACTGGCCTTTGTAACTTTTTTGATGTCATCACTCGGAAGTCGATAAGCGTGAAGAAACTCGGAAGGCTGCAGGAAGAGATCGTCACCATCCTATGCGAGCTTGAGATGTATTTCCCACCTGCCTTCTTTGATATTATGGTACATCTCTTGGTCCATATCGTGGACGATATCACCAATCTTGGGCCGGCATTCTTGCACAACATGATGGCGTTAGAAAGAATGAACGGGATCATAAAATCATTCGTTCGTAATAGGGCACACCCGGATGGAAGCATCGTTCAGGGATTTCTCACCGAAGAATGCATCTCTTTCTGCAAGAATTTCCTAGGCGATGAGAAGCCAGCTGTTGGTTTGCCCGCAAACAAGCACCTTGACAGGTTCATGGGGGTAGGCCACAACACTGGCAAAAGGGTAATGGACGCGGACTCCTGTGGTCGGAGAGCCGACTTTGAAAGGGCCCACCTAGTAGTGTTACAACACATCGACGATGTCGACCCTTGGATAGAAGAGCACAAAACCGCGATAAAAAACAGTGCTCGCAGGCCGATGACGGAAGATGAGATATTTAGAGCACACAACTCCTCTTTCGCGACATGGTTCAAGAAGCAGATTGATGCCGATCCCCCGCCAATGACATGTGAGAAAGATAAAATTGTATTGGCCTTGTCATATGGCCCCGCGCCCAATCTGATGACTTATCAAGCATACGACATCAATGGGTACACATTCTACACGGAGGAAAGAGACAAAAGTAGCGACTATCAAAACTCGTCTATAACGATGGAATCTTACACGGGCGAAGAGGTTAGAAGGTACTACGGAAAGATCGAGGAAATTTGGGAGCTTGACTACGTTGGGGTAAAGGTGCCGATGTTCCATGTCAGATGGGCTACAAACATCACAAAAGAAGACGAATATTTCACCACTATGTCGATGTCTGAAGCCAACAAACCCAAGTCCAAGAACCCCACCGCGCAAAATGAGCCCTGGGTATTGGCTAAGCACGTGGAGCAATGCTTCTTCATAACCGACCCGGCAAAGCCTAGTCGTGTTGTCGTAAGGAGAGGAAAAAGGGCCCTCGTCGGAATGGATGGAGTCGCCGATGAGAAGGACTTCGACGGCTTAGTCGGAGACCCGATGATGGAAGAACACGGTGAAGACGATGCACCATACACCACAAGAAGAAGCAGGACCACACTACCTAGGGCAGGTCTTCCATTCACAAGAAGAAGTCACAATATGGCGGTCACGTATTCAACATCGACCAAGAAAGGCAAGACTAATATTGTGACGAAAGGTTGAGAGAGGGAAATACTCGCGATATAACATGCTAATAGCTATATGTACAATGTGTTTTTAGAGAGAAACACTTGCGGTATCTCGCTAAACCAATCTATTTACGCTCGATGCGACATTAATTTTGTTTGCACATGTTAACTTTCATATGTATGTATTTTTTAAGTGAAAACCAACGTGGGGGAGCCACATATTATAGCATTCGTATTGCTCGATGTGTCCAGGCCGCGGGGCTGGGTAATTTAGAAAATCTTAGCACAGGCGCATCATCTAGAAAACGCGCCTGGGGTAAACTTTACCACAGGCGCTTTTCACAGGACATGCGCCTGGGGTAATGCCATGTGGGACCGCGCAAACCTAAATCCTACGAAACTTAGCGGAGGCGCATTGTCTACGTAACGCGCCTGCGGTAAGGATCTGAGGGGCCGCGCATAACAAGGCATCGAGCCAAGCACATTAGAACCGGTTTGTATCACAAACCGGTTCAAAAGGGTCTGTCCCCTGGGCCCCCCCACCTGCAGCAAATGGCCGCAGGCCTTTAGGACCGGTTGGTAGCACAAACCGGTCCTAAAGGCCATGAGGCCATTTGCGACAGGGTGTGGGGCCCAGTGGACAGCTCCTTTTCGAACCGGTTTGTATTAGAAACCGGTGCCAATGTTCTTCTTTAGTATTCTAAGTGACCGGATCTCACCCGCACCCACACGAACCCACACGCCGCCGCCGTCGCCAGTGTCGAGAGGAGCAGAGCAGGTCGTCGCCCACTCCGTCGTCGCCCACTCCGTCGTCGTCGTCGTCGTTGATCCAGGTCAGCCCCTCTCCCTCCCATCCCCCCTCCAATAACGCCCGCGACTCGTTGATGCTCGCCGTGATAGCCGCATGAACTCCATCTGCCGCGCCACGGAATCCCCGCAGCGCCCAATGCCCTGCTGCACGACCTGCTCCGCGGGCGCCTGCATGCGAGCGATATGACCTCGATTGCCATGGAGCGCTCTGCAATTTTTGAAGGAATCGTTGGCTTGATCTGATACCAAATTGTCACACCCCGTGGCTGCCGTTGTGCATTTTTTTAGACTAAAAGGGGCTGCCCCCTGAAATCACGAACAGCAAATAGTTTTAGCAGGTTCCTTACAAACGGCAACACCACTTGTAGTGCATTATATCTCTAGGATTCGTTTCGTTTGTACTGCTGTCAATTGCCTTATTATACTACTAGAGGTTCCATTTCGTTTGTACTGTTGTAAGTATCACCTAAACTCTCCGACAGGTTCCATTTCGTTTGTACTGCTGTCAATATATTGCCTTATTATAGTACTAGAGGTAGGTGCTGCCATTTGTCTTTGTTTTGTGATAGCTATGCTCCTCTAACCTCTATGTGTGCACTTTCTTAATTTAAAAGAACATGGCTTGCGGCGTATGTCGGTCCCGATGTGCCGAAGGACGATTCAGTGGGAGTTCTTTTATGCTTCAGCTCCACGACGGTGACGTTGATTCGTTGGTAATAAACAATTCTTTTTATGTTAACTTGTTCTTTCGTTTTACTATCTAGCTTGAGACTTGTGTTTATTAACAAAATATTCTTTATATTTCTTTTTTAGATTCTACCATGCAATATTCGCGACGAATTCAACGAGTTAGTTGACAGTCGTGAGGTGAATTTCAATGTTCACGGGACCACCTACATTCTTCGAGTGAAAAAAGAAAGAACGAAGACCTACTTCTGCGGGCAAGCATTGCAGGCTCTCATCGCCACGTACAATTTAAGCGGAGGTGATTACATTCACTTCTCTATGGAAGGACCGCAACCTCGCATCAAAATTGTGTATATGGGCGGGATTGCGAACGAGGATGGCGGGAGTGAGGAGGAAACTGAGAACACCGAGGATATGGACACTGAGGATGATATGGACGAGGAGGACCCATGGAAACATGTGGTTGTTGCTCAAAGAGCGAATCTTAGCGAGATTGAGAAGGACCGTGTCCTTCAGAAACTTGCCGAGATAGATAGCTACATCGGCTTCCCTTTCGTGCATCGCATCACCAACACGAACATCTCCAATGGACATGTCATGGTATGTTTCTTAACACTTTCTTATTCGTATAGTTGCTTATGTTCTTAACACTTTCTTATCCGGTATTTGACATTGTGCTTTTATTCTTTCTTGGAATTGTGTGTTGTAGAAAATACCTTTGGCGGTAGCGGACAGTGCTGGCATGGAGCATATGGGTACCATTGGAGTACGCCGTGGAGAATCAGGACCTGTCACCGTAGTTCCGATCACGCGGGATAATGCTGATGGTCGGGTCATCCTCAACTCTCAAGCATGGAGGCGGTTCCATTCCGCAAGAGGTGGTATGGAGGCTGGACGAGCTATTCTGATCACCATGAGGAATAGTGACGTCTCCAACTTGGACATGATGATGGTCATCCACTACATCACCCCGCTAGATCGATAGATGACGAGTTTGTTCAAATTAGAACAAATAATTATTTCCATCTCACTAGCTAACTCTTGGATTTATTAGTAGCATGGATCTTTTCGAGACTATGTAATTTTGTCAAACTATGTGTGGTGATGATCGAGACTATGTGTTGATGATCGAAAATATTTATGTTATATAACTTAATTGTGTCATTTTGCTGTTATTCTGTCAGCTTGATACTTTTTCTGTCATTTTCCTGTAATTCTGTTATTTTGGTTTTCTCTTATTTTTTGATACAGCAAAACTATAGCCCAGGCGGACAGTAGAAGATACCCCAGGCGCATCTGTACCCCAGGCGCACAGCTCTTGTTCGCCTCAGGTAAGTGTTTTACCCCAGGCGCACGAGTACTATTCGCCTGGGGTATGCGTACTTACCACAGGCGCATTGTTGTATTCGCCTGGGGTAAGCCATTACCGCTGGCGATACGGTCCCAGGCGAACCAGAATGCGCCTGTGGTAGGCATTTTCCGTTCGCCTGGGGTAAGCTTTTCCCTAGTAGTGTTGTCAGCCTCCATGACTTTCGGCCCAGATGTAGGTCGATTCAACCTCCGATGCGGAGGCCCTCTCATGGAGCGACGCCGGCGTCCATCGCCTCCTCTTCCCCAAGTGGCCTAGTCCCCGGTGGCAGAGTTGGTGGCCGGAGTTCGAGCTCCATCCATGGCGGTGCAAGGGAAGGATTGGATCGCTTTTCTGTACGCAGATCTGGGTCCTCTGTGCTAATTTCCAGGACCTGGTTGTAATTTCTTTTTCTTTGGGGTCCTGTACGCAAATACTTGTAATCGCTCAGTTTTAATGCAGCTGCTTCGGGGTCCTTCGAGGCCCCTCTCCTTGTTCAAAAAAAAAAAACTGGTATATATGTAACTAACTAGATTTCTTAAGGAAAGACAAAGAAAGCAATTGGTATGTGCAAGAGATAGCTAGGTACATGCACGAATCAGTCCATTGGACGCCATCAGCTCAAATACTTTTTCTTCTCAACAGTCGATAAACAGTTAAACACGTTCGCACAAAAAATAATAATCAACAGCACAACAACAGCCCACAACAACAATTAAAGAAGAGGACCAGTCTGCTACCGAACAACAACAAGCGGACCAAGAAAACAGCGCAGACAAGACTAGCTTAGCAAAACATAAATCGCAAAGCATAGAAAGATGGTACGGTTAAGCACGTGACTGTTATTTCTCAGCGGAGAAATAGCAAAACCGAATTATTTACGATAGCGAGTCACGTCAGTCCGTCCTGCTATACGCTGTCGAACTGAAGGACCATGCAGATGCAGTACAGGCAAGGTAGCCGTCGGCTGGCTAGTGGCTAGCTAGTTGCCGGCGAGGGTGACCTGTCCGGCGACGAAGGCCCTGAGGTTCCTCTCGGATGAGCCGCCCACAGCGGCCGCTTCCCGCGCCTTCTCCCTCCACAGTGTGGCCTTGGCGCGCACCATATCCGACGTGGCGAAGCCAATGCACCTCCGCAGCTCGTCGGCCTCCAGCACGCCGTCCTTGTCGCTGACGGCTGCTCTCACCCCCGTGCCGAGCTGCCGCTCCACCAGCCACGCATTAGTTCCCTGGTCCGACCACTGCGGCACTCCGACCACCGGCACGCCGCACGCCACGCTCTCCAGCGTCGAGTTCCAGCCGCAGTGCGTCACGAAGCACCCCACCGCGGGGTGGCTCAGTACCTTCCCCTGGTCGCACCACTCCACCACCATTCCCTCGCCGCCGGCGCAGTCACACAGGTTGTCATCGTCGACCTCCCCGCGGTTGTCCTTCCTCAGTACCCACAGGAACGGGCGGCCGCTCTGCGCCATGCCGCGCGCCACCTCCGCGATCTGCCTCTTGCTCATCGACGACAGGCTCCCGAAGGAGATGTACACCACTGACGCCTCCGCCTGCGCGTCCAGCCACTCCAGGTACCCCTTACCGTCCTGCTTGAACATGTTGTTGCCGTTGGTCGATGCCGGAGCCGCGTCGAGGAAGGAGAGCACGGGACCGACGGGGACGACGTCGAGGCCGTGCTGCCGCAGCGTGGCCATCGCATCGGGCTCCATGGCTTCGAACGTGTTGGCGAGCACGGTTGTGCGCCGCCTGTCCTCTTGGTGGTCGTCGTCGAGCTCGTCGAGGAGATCGCGGAACGCGTGGAGCAGGAAGGCGTAGGGGTGTTCGTCTGAGGTGATGGTGAGGAACGACGGCACGTCACGCAAGCGGAGTGGCGCCGGGAACCCCGGCAGGCGAACCTCCGCCCACGGGTCGGATGCCGCGCCAGCGACAGCCTTGTCGAAGCCATCGGTGCGGCGGAAGAAGTGGAAGTATGTGGCGAGCACGGTGGCCGGTTGGATCCAGTAGATCGCTGAGGGGACGCCGTGCGCACGCGCGACGCCGGCGACCCAGGAGAGGAGCACCGTGTACACCACCTGGGTGACGGGATGGCCGGCGTCGCGGAGTCGGGCGAGCACGCCGTGTAGCGTACGGGACCCGACGTCCTTGAGCTGGGACATGTAGTTCGTCTGTTCGTGCGCCGCCCCTTCGAAACCGCCATCGAATCCGTCCGAGAAGGGTGCGTACCGTACCCCCTCGCCGTCCACGTGCTCCTTCGCCTCGCCGGCGTCCGGGAACATTTTGCGGCACGCAGACACGGCGGTGGAAACGGTGACGCGGGCGCCAGGGGTTGCTCGGAGGAGGCTCAGCGCGAGGTGGCACGCTGGGTTGATGTGGCCCTGCGCCGGGTAAGTCACCACCAGGAAGTGCGGCGCCTCCCCCGCCGCGCGCTCCACGACGGCCGGCATTGTTGTGTGCGATGTGAGCGTAGCTGAGAGTGTCCTTGCTGGCTCAGGATGCGACAGCGAGTGACCGATGTGAAGTGCAGGTGTCTGTTCGCTCCACTTGTTTTTATAAGACGGAGATGACGAAAGCGCTGACTACATGAAGAGCGGGGAGCCACGTCACGTGTAGCAGGCCGATGGTCACGTGCATGCATGTGTTCGTGTGCTCCATGGTGCAACGGGCAAAGAGGACTACATGTATGTGATCGATCTCGAGAGAGAACGTTCCCCCACTCTGCAGCATCTAAGACAAGTAATCGCGACCTCCCTGCCGCCCATCTGCACCTATCCACGTGTCCCTCGTTGGTTTGGTTTTTTTCGCGGACAGGCCTTGTCTTTTGTCGCGCTCGGAAAAGAAAGCCCGAACAGTTATCATCCCTACACACGTTATCTCTCCCCAATCCCTATTTCCTCTCCCATCTCACTCTCGTGGCGGCGGCGGCGGCCGGGAGTAGCGGCAGCGAGCGGGCAGCCGGCGGTGGGGAACACGGAGTGGTGAGAGCATCCTCTCTCGCGCCCCGTTCTCCCTCCTCTCTCATGTCTCCCGGGGGACGGCGAGAAGTGGCGGCGGATCCACGGCGGCACAGCGGCTGCAGCCCCGTCCAGCTTGGACAGAAAGGACGTGGGTACCGCAGGCGCTAGCGCTCTGGCGAGGCTGAGCCTCGTGGCTGGGGCGCCGGGCAAGGACTGCGACGGGGAGGCCGCGGCAAGGAGGCCTCGGCAGGAGGAGGCGGCTGATTCCGGCGGGGGCTAGACCACTGCAGCGAGGTCGGTGACGAGTACGTCGGACCTTCTACCTAGGTGAGTGTGGCTGGCAAGAAGAGGTCGCAATCGGCCGTTGTGATTTCTCCTTAAACTTTTTCACAATCTGATTCTACATCGTTTCAGGAGGTTCAGGAGCTTGCTCGACTTGATGGAGGTGCACACCATTCACAGACAACAAAATGAATGGTAATAAGTTGGTTTAAATTTCCCCATGTGAGTGCTCCAATAAACATGACTAAATTGTATTTAGTTGCTGTGTACTGTGAAGAACGTGTATAGGAAAAAAATCATCTATAGTCTAATGTCACACAAAATTTTTGTATCCTACTTATTTTTTTTTTCAAAGTGATAATTAGGGGAATACCAAAGTAAGGAGTAAGCCAGGGAAGAACATGCTACAAATTAGGAGCATGGAAGTAAGGAGGACATCCCTCGGCGGCGGAGCATGGAAGTAAGGAGGACATCCCTCGGCAGCGGAGAGCAGCAGGCATCGCATGGTCGAGTTTTAGGAGAGCAGAAAAAGGCACGCAAGAGGGCAAGGCCTCACGTCTCGCTCAAGGAAGAAGGAGCGGGGGATGCAAACAGAGGCACATTGTTGGTGTTCTGGACCTCCGATGCGCGGTCCTCGACCTCAGCTCGTCAGGGAGGACGCCGGTGAGCACACTACAGCTGCCTGCTCTCCTTCACCGGTAGCGAGTCCACAAATCTAGAAGGTAGTCTCTCTCATGCTTGTCCACACACCGGTGTGTTCAAATATATTGTATGCCAAGTTCATAGCCATTATAAAGAGACACCTATTAATCAAAAAACAAAGAGCCACAAATACTTGACCCTGCATTGTTATACATTGGAAGTCTGCTGGACTATCAAAACTAAATGGTGTTATGAACATTTTGCAGGTGTCGTCCTATTTCCTGGAGTTACCTTGCTTCTCGACTAATTGAGTCTAGACTTGTCGCAGTTGTTGAGAAGGCTATGAGGCACTTCGATGCTCCAAACACAATTACTGTGGTGTTTTCTCATCATGTCAAACAAAAAGAAGTATAATGTTTGACAGTGTAGTTTGCTATTAGGGCTAATATATTAAGGAAACTGTATTTATATGCCACTGAACAAGTTTAAATTCTTATCTTGATCCATTCCAAATGATCTGGTAGGATGCTTGCGTGCATATGAATATAAATTGTAGCGTCAACCGTCTGTGCTTCATGAGACACGATTATTACTGTATTTAGATTAGTATGATTATCTCGCATGCTTGAGCATGATGTTTCACTGATAGATAGATGTGTGGTATTGCAACACTGATTGAAGTTTATTCTTATAATTCTGTTGTTTGTGATGAAATAATTATTCTATCTTTATCTGTTGATTAGGCTCCATTCGATAGTCATTCATCATTTTAATATGTATGCATGTATGCGTGCACATCCATGTGGTTGAGATTAATAAAGTGGGACTTATACCATCTTTTATCTCCCGAATCAGACTTTGTGATCAATAGGGATATATCTCTGAATTGCTGTAGTTCTTGGAGGGGCATCTAACCTTTCTCAACTCCTTGATCTGGTGAGTTAATTATACTTGACCGTAGTTTTTATGGCCTTGTTGATCACTTGTTATGTTGGATACTGAGACCATGCAATAATTGTCAACATCAATTATTTTGAGATTTTAGATTGCTTGGCTAGCTTCTCGATTTTTACATGGAACCTCCTGGATGTAGTTACATGATCTGTTGTCATTGTTGTTTGGATATTTTAAATGGAGGGGCATTCACTCAACTGCATTCTGGTTTGGTTTTCTTTGTAGGATGATGTAACTTTCGGTACCAGCGGCTGTCGGGGCCTCCATTGCATGTTCTTCGACAATGTCACTCCAAGTGTGGTGGTTGTCGGCTGCCAAGTAGGTGCTTGTGTGTTGTGATTTTTTATGTGGTTTTGTTCTTCCATTACGTCTGCATGAGCATCTCCAAGATTTGTTCTTTTCGGGTCTGTAGGTCCATCTTCAGTTGGTTTGGGGATGCACGGAGCAGGAATGAGATGATGTTGCTGCCAGAGATAAGAAACAAGGTATTAACAGAACCCATTTAGTTTCCTGAAATTCCAGTGATGTTGCTAGCTTTCTGGAATTTCCCATAATATTCTGAAGATATCTCCTATCGTACCGACCTAATTACAAATTGTGTTAGTATGCAAGTGCACCTTGTCGTTGCCCTCATCAGTGGAGTAGCCTTCTAGGAAGTAACTGAGGTCTCCTATGCTTTCTGGACTGAGAATTATCGAGCTATAACCATTAAAGATATGCTGCAATAATATTATATGCTCATATCTTTTTTTTTCTATTTAGGTCATGTTGAACCTGTAATGATATTTGTTGCATAGCTTATTTTTTCTATGGTGATTTAAAAAATAGGGGATTTTCAGTAGATCCTCCAGAGACCCACGGCTCTCTGATGCTCACAGATGTTTGGCAGGAAGATGTTGAAAATTATTTAGGGGATGTGTGGTGGTTTCCACTAGCTAGATCTGCGTGTTAGTACTATCTACGAAGTGTGCTCTGCCATGATATTAGCTAGCCAAGAACCCCATCCTGCTTCATTACAATAAACAATGGATGATTGCATTTCTACTGACCATCCACCATTTCTCATGAAGGATTTTGCTATGGGCAGCGGCAAGGGTAAGGCCAAGGAGCTGTCACCGCAGGATGCTGCATTGCTGATACAGATGAACTACATGGTGCACCTCTCTCACCGCTCCCAGGTGCCTCGCTGGCTGCGTGATCTTGCTGTGGCCAAGGCCAAGCTCAAAGAGCTGAGGTCACTGTTCTATAATCCCTCGTACATGCGTCACATCACCCACGACCACGAAGGGCGCCAAAGGCTCACCGAGAAAATTATTGTCCTGCTCCTCACTGTTGATGCACTTGAGGTGAGCTCCATCTTGGCCTGTTTGAGATTTTCCATTGCTTTGCTGTGAATTTCAAATTCAGTCACTGGCTCACTGCATCGTTGGGTCGATTATTAGGATTCTGTACACACGCAGGATTTTTCTGGTAGTGCTTCGGGATCTGAAGGTATTGATTACCGATACGTTATCATTGAAAAACTGTAATGTACACCTAGAAAGGTTAACAGGCTAATGAGCATCTTTCCTTGTATGAATACGCATCTACGTGTCTCTCACTTCTTAGTAGATCTTCGGTGATTCATTAATGCACTGTTGCATGTCTCTCAGTAGGACTTAAATAGAGGTTTATATGGTTAAATGAGTCTTCAGTTCAACAGCAAGTGCCTGTATCCGAACTTGTGTACTATTTTGTTCTATTGATTTATTTCCCTGGTAACGGTATATCCAATGCAGGGGCAATCATTTTTCGAAAACGTCTGGGCATTTAAGCTTTTGTTCCAGTTTATGATAGCAGAAGCTATAATGCCCCGAGCATTTCGAAGGCCATGTTCATTGAGAAAGCATAGTGGAGGAGAACATTTTTTTGAAATTAATAGAATGGGCTCCTTTCCTGTGATATTTAATATTTTCATGTCATCCTGCCTTTGCTCATGTAGGTGGTTGCGAACTAAAATTATGCTCAATTAGTTTCTCTCATGTCCATTCATACCCATCAGCTACTTTCTCCATAGCTCTCATTGTTTTCCTAACTCGAAATACTGTCGAATGAGAGGATCCACCAAAGCTCTAACAGGCAGACTGTTGTCTCGAGTGGTAGATATTGATTTTACGGCACGAGAGTTATAAAAATCTCAAACACAGACAACAACATACATGTAAAACACGTAAATCTTATTATTAAAATACAGTCTCGCCTCTGTCATTTGCGCCTTCTCCTTACTGATCTCCCTGGTATTGACCAACTGTCGCTTCTTGGGTTGACGCAGGTGCCACCGATGAGGCAAGCAACGCAAGGCGACATTCTGATGATACTACGACGGGCTTTCTTGGTGTCAACGTGAGCTTCACTTATCCTTCTTCCCATTCTCTCTTTGGTCTAAAATATTTGTCAACCGAATGGCACAAATCTGCAATTTTTAGAATATTGATGGCGTGGTTCTTTTGTGTGCAACTAAAAGAGGCCACCGGAAGTTGTACTTTTATTTAGGATTCTAGATAGGTTAGAACGATTAAAATTGCAAACAAAATCCTTATTTTCTATTTGAATGCTTTTGCATATATATTGAGGTGTGGCTAGAAGGCTTGGATTTGGGTTGCTGGAGATGCTTAACTTATGTTTTCTATGGATGTGGTGATTGCCACGCTCACTCGGGTTCTTGGTACGCTCACTCTAACCTGCAGATGATGGCTGGAGATTTCAACCAACGTTTCATGTGGTGGCTGTGACACTGGAGAAAATGGCGACATCGACACGCAGATCTTCCCTTGTGATTGTGCCTTTTCAGGTCAATGAGGTGACTGAGCCAAATAAATAATAAAGTAATTTAAGATTATCTTTGTTTTATTTTCTTTCAGGCCTCCGGAAAAAGAAAATATTAATGACGCTTTGCTTATCTCTACCTCTAACAGGCTCGTGTAATTACTGTCAAGAGGTATGCCAATTCGTCAATTGCAACTACATGGACAACTGAATGGCCTTTTATTTTTTTTATGCAAGTTTGCGTTAGTTTATCGACCCGAAGCAATTCCATGTCGTGTTTTGTGTACTAATAAAGAAAAGTGCTTAACTTGCCTTGTTTTTTTATGTTGATAGTAGTATCCTACAGTATAAGACACTTTCATGTCCTAAACCATATGTCCTGATTTTATAATAAAATGGAAGGAATATGTTGAATTGATGAAGCTATGTATGTCATTCTATTAGTGGAAGAGTGAACATGGCTAGAGCAGTATAGGATACAAAATTTTGACATGGAGAATACTCTCCTGAGGTTCTTTGACAAAACACAATTAGGGAAGATAAACACATGATATTAGAACTATGCCAAGTAACTGATGGACATGACAGCACAATCTTGACATTGTTAAAAATGCTAGATAGGTTCCATTAAACAGTTTCAAGATTAATGACTAAACAATGGACTATAATTTGATGGTCACATCAAACATTAGAGGAACATGGCACCAGATATCCCTCTATCTCGGTTGTACTAATTCAGTAGGGAATCATATTTAAAATAGCAGGTGTAAATGAGTGATCTGCAGTAAACAGGATGTGCGGTTTAGTCCCCCTTCACATGCCTTATAATTGCTTCTCCATTATTTTCAGGATTTTTTCTATAAACTCTCACTCACAATGTTTCGGGTTGGCTCGGAGCAACAAAACTGTTCTCTGCTCACCATAATAGTGCAACTATACTTGATATTTCTTACACTCCGCTGAATATTGGTGAGGCGACTGGAAGCATGAACAATAGTAACAACAGCTGCCTAATTGTACAGGAAGAATATCTGCAGGGGGGTTTGGGGAATGTCCTAAACCAGAGTATGGGTCTCTTGATATGGCTGGTGAAATGTCACTGCATGATTTGCCTCAAAACAATCAGCTCTATGAGATGGAACAATTCCCGCAGAACATATGTGAAAGCAGTTCGATGCAGACGGGCGCTCCAGATGAATATTGTGATGACATAGATGGGTCAGATCGCTACATGGATGTTTCCGATGTGTCTTCTCCAGAGTCGTTATTATGTGAGCAGAACCAATCTGAATATATTGATTTCAAGAGTGATTCTAGCACTGACTCTTCTCCGGTACTCCCAAGCAGAGACTCTACTAGGCGCAAGAAAACAGCTGCTGAACTCTAAGTTCGTTCCTATCAGACACCAACAACCATATAGAAGCATGACAGATCAAATGACTCCAGCTTTTGAAGAACAATATGAGAAGTGGCAGTGGCCGGACAGGTAGCCCTTCTCTCCTCTCCCTCTCTCCAACTCCTCAAACCACCTCTATGCGAGCTTTCTTCTCACATTTGAGAGCCCATATTGGAAACATTGGCTCATGTCTTTCTGCAAGTGTCATAATTATGAATTATCCGTATCTTGGCATAATTATGTTCTTCGTAGTAGTAAAGGCAAAAGAGAAATCTTTATGTCTTCCTGCATTTTAATTTGAGGCACCACTACAACATTACAGATGATATATTAAATTCTTATAAGTATGGTTTCCTAAGTTTTTGGGCTTTAATAATGGATGCTGCCATCAATTTGGTTCAATGGGGCATGTCATGGATGTATATTTGAATAAAAGAATATCATGAATCTTCTTGACTAGATCTGACATATGTTTACTAGGTATTCTATCTTTTCCTGACATATCTCATTGCATTTGCTTCATCTGATTGCATGTATTCTTTTGAGTTTGTCTATTTTCTGACCACCGAGCACTTGCCGCATACCGCTGCTTCTGCATGATTACTGATACAAGTTGGCACCATCGTCTCCAATCTGAACATCTTCTCTCTGGATAGCACTTTTGTGTTAATATTTTCTGCTGCATTGCAAACTACAAGCGAAATGAACTATGAGTCTTAAAAAAGTTCTGGTAAAATTGTAGATGACACTTGAAGCCAAACTATGAAATGAAATGTTTATATAATGTATACGCCTTTTATCTCTGTAATCATAGAGCAAAACATAATTACATGGGTGGTCAAAGGTATATTTATTTGGTGTACTAATACACAGAATGATGGTGGCGGTCTGTTTTGACTTTCATGAGAGTTCTATATGCTAGAAACTTAGTCTGGATTTTTTTACCTATTACTAGCTAAGCATATTTCTTGGCTACATATTTTCAAATCGAGGATAATATTTATTGAATGATTTGCTTAGGTACATCCTCTTTTACTTGTTGCCTCAACTACCTGTGAAAGTCTGGGTTCAAGTTGATCATGTCAATGTCACAGATTAATTCCCCAGAGAGACGACCATCTTTACGGATTGCTAAAATGGATAAGCTCAATGGTCTTGCGTGTCTTATGATTGTTTCAGATGTTCGATCATACAATGGTGTTTGTATAAACTTATAGCTTGTCTCTGTCAAGAGTAATTATAAGTTTTTGTATGTCCCAACTAATCTGCGGTTTGTTGGGTTTCAAACTTTTAGGTTGGTCATCATGATCAAGAGGACCTGTCTTTTCTTAGGTTTGGGGCCCTTTTGGAGTCTGCGTATTGTGAGGACTCTCTTGTCCTTTTAACCGGAAGATCACCCACTGTGTTATAAGGAATTGAGGAAAGTGCAGCTTGTGCTAACTCAAGACATCACTATTATGTCTGTGGGCACTAAGATAACTTATGACGAAGGTTCCTGATGATGGATGGGAGCAATATTTGAACAATAAATTGGTCAGTAGTATTGTTCTTGAGGTGATGGATCAGTTTCTTGAGCTGAAACTTCAGACATATTTGATTGCTAAACATTTTATATCAATTCATATTTATATTGATTGCTAGAAAATAGCACTTTATTGTCATACACTTTCATGAATGCAGCCGGAGACAGAACAGCGTCAGTGTAGCCATGTTTTGCAGCTGAATTTATAGTTGGAGATCTTGCAACTCAACAAATGCATTCATTCAGGAGAAAACGCTGCCACATGACAGCAACAAAATTTACTGATTTTGGCCAATGCAATCTACTATGTTATTAATTCTGCTTCTATGACTGTCATGTTCACATTGTTTAACACACATTTTAATTGATCGATTGACATGGGCTTTGAATGCCAAACAAACGCCCCATCTATCAATCACGCTGCTAGAAATGGCTGTCATGTTTGCTTCTGAGCCTGTTCTTACACTTCCATAAAAATGTGTGACGTCTTGCACATATGAAAATGTATAAATGTGCCACTGCATAAGTCATAACAAGATAATCAACTTGACAGTAAAAGAAAGCCTACATGACCAGTCTAAATGTGCCATGATGGTGCTAATATTGGCAGGCAGATGACCGGCCAGGAGGCGCCCCAGCCTCTAGTGCAAGTCATATGCGTTGCTGATATACGTAGCTGAATTTGGATAAATGATCCAAGTGACGTGGCGGATCACGGTAAAACTTAGAGGCGGCCATTTTTTTTGGATAAAAGGAATACATATTACTATCAAGAAGATACCAATTACAGTAACAACATAATGTTGAGAACTAGTCGAGACATCAAGAATGCACATAACAAGTGAAGATCAGATCTAGAATTTTATCTCAGAGATCGAGACTATTTTACAATAGATAGAGCTTGACATGCCTTTGATTATAACTATATCACCATGTTTTCCTCGAAATATCAACCACTTTTTTATGGACCACTAGATCTTCATTTCATGGTGAAGAGATTGTGTTCCACCACCCGGCCTCCCCATTCTCACCCGTACTCCATCTCCATTGTCGTTGTAGTCTACTCCTCTGTAACGCACCACCAACTGGCCATGCCGCCAGATCTCTCCTGCCACCCATGCTGTTGACGCGACCACCTCGCCTATCCGCCCTCCTTTAAACGTCTCCAGGGTCTGCCGCCGCCTAGGCACTCCCTCGAAATCCACAGAGTAGCGGTTGTCTCTGATGCTGACATGCCACTCCACCCACTAAGTTTCTTCCTAGCCTCTGTCGGAGCCGTCACCTTGGCTAGAGCAACTCCTCGACGACCGCCTCCGGGTCTGGGCCTTCTCCCGCCATAGGCCCCCCTACTATGTAGCCAACTCGTTCCTCCGCGCCGACTTCAACTACCACCATACCCCGACCCACCTTCAGTTCGAGATGGAGGTGTACCCGCACACCGCAGCAATGGCCGTGTGGTTCGTCAACCCGCTCAACGCCCGCCTTATGTACAACCGCAACTTCCACTGCGGCAGTGAGATGATCGTCTTCACTCGCGCCAACCTCTATACCAACTACGACGGCTCCTTCCCTAGGGGCCGGTTCATCTACGACCTACACCACGGGCCTCCGCCGCCTTCGGCGCAGGCGGGGCGTCGACGTCCACGGAAGGGCAGGCGTAGACGGCGGGAGGCACGTGGAGCTGGCGTACGGGCTGGCGAAGGAAGGGCTGCAGATGGTGCGCTAGTAGGGGCACGCAAATTCCATATGTCTATGTGGGTTTAGTTTAAATTCCATGTTTAGTATAGTTTAGTGTGTGTTTGGGGTGTCAACTGAAAGATGTTCTTCTACCAGTTTGTATATTTTGGGTCTTCTGTAAGGTCCTCCTACTGCTACTGAAAAACTACGCCTCTTGGTGTTAGCTTTTGCTATAAATTTGTGTTGTTATGTGTAATCTTTGAAGATTGTTCCTCGTTTTGTGCACTGCAAATTCAGTGAAATGTGTTTCCGAAAATGTTATGTTTGTTCTGCACATGTCAAGCGCAGTAAGCCAGGCCACAAGGCCACAAATGTTGAAGATATATTAAAGGTAAAGAACCTTCGGTTTAAGAGTTACGATCTAAATTAAAAACATGAGTTCAATTGTGTGGTTTAATTTCAATTTAAAGTTTAGAGCTACAATGATAAACTAACAACAGAGGGCAATATGGGTCTTATTCAACTTAGAGTGCCATAGTTACATTAATGCTAAAATAAAAACAAAATGTTTATGAACCTTTCGACCACAGCAGTTGAAAAGTGGACATTTCACACGAAACTTCAAACTATCTGGAGCACTAGCCAGAATTAGCCATTGGACTAGCTTTTGCCCTACCATTTCCTATTTCTTCCCCACCCCTTTCATGTATAGATTCCATTCAACACAAATCTAGAATTTTCACCTTACCAGATACTATCTCCTCATCGTAGACAGACACACTCAAACACTTCCCGGAGGAGCTATGGGCGCGAGGAGACCGGGCTATGTGACCACCATTTGGGTTGTGCATCTTATCTAACACCCAAGCCATGGCGTCCATGGAGAATCAATTTTGTGGCCGTGATCTCATCGGCGAAGTGCTAGGGTCACGGCCTCCGGTCTCGCCGGCCGACGTCGTGGTGGAGCTTGGCATACAATGCTCTCCTTCTACGGGGGACAAGGGGAACCCCTTATACTGGCGTTTGGATCTTCTTCCCGCTTATTCTTGGAGGTAAAGGGTTTCCACAAGGTGCCAAAGTAGGGACCGACAGAGATCTGCGTCGCCTACTGGTCTTGGTCGTAGAGGACATCGCCACCATCCATGGCAGAGCGGTGGGCATGACCGGTGATGTTTCCTCAGTCTTGTAGCGACATCTTGGTCTCCTTACACAGAATAGGAAGTTCTAGGGAGGCGTCGTGGTGCAGGCAGCTGTCGCCCACGCTTTATACATGGAAACGACAACTGCCGCCAAAGTGACTCTACGACTCTGCACCTCCTCCGTCAGCATGCAGAGTTGCACACGTCAGCCTCACATGTTCTGTCTCCCATGGAGGATAGACTTCCTGAGGGGGAGTAGATGGTGAAGTGGAGCTCCTCCCCATGGACGAGGCGATGAGGCCCGTCCAGAGAGATCAACCTCCTGCTAGTCGGGCTCTCGCGAGGGCCAGACCTTTCTGAGGTGGCCTCCCACCGTGAAGTAGGCTCGATAATCCTATGAACGCCTGCCGAGCTGGGCCATACCAGACGGGCCAGGATACCCTAGTATTGGGGAGCTCGACAGAAGACCCCGGGCCCGCGATGAACAAGTGGCCGATGGACACGAGACGTCGTGGGACCAACCGTTGTTGGGCCAGCTGTGAGCACGTGGCGCGACTGTTCACACGTGACACCCCACGTCCTACGGACGTGGGCGACAACGGCTCCCTGTGCCGCAGCCAAACCGTCGCAGGGAGCCTAGGAGACCGAGCCAAGGGTCCTTAGTTCTCCACTTCTTCTTTCGTCGCCTCTAGTTCTTCTTCTCTCTTCGTCTTCCACACTGTCAGAATCACAACACCTTTCGCCCTGTGCATCTCAGCTCCTCTGCCCTTGTTCTCAGACATGGCCACTATGGTTCTTGTGATAGAAACCTCGTGTATTGGCCCTGGCATGATGAAGAGGGCCACGCGCCGCTCCAATGAGCACGGCGCGACCGTCCTCCACACGGGGTACGGTGGAGCATGAAGCTCTCTCTCTCTCTGTCATCATACTCGTTCTTCTACCGGGTGATCCTGGCCGGGTTGATCCCCCTTTCCTCTCCTTCTTCCTTGTCGTGCTTGTTCACCACCAGATTCAACCACTTCACCTCCACTCCAACTCCATCCTCATCCTTTCCGCGTTTGCCTTCTAATGTGAGGCGTTCCTTGGCGTGAGACCCTCGGTTGCCTTCTTATGCTGCTTTTTTGAGTTGTGCACGGACAACGAGGAGCCCGGCGTGGGTGATGTCTCCTTCCATGTCAGGACCAGACTGGGCGCTGCGTTCCCCCAGATGGTTCTCCCAATCGAGGCTCCAGGCTTTCGCGTGCGATGGCTGTACGCTGACACTAGCGAGGTCAGAGACCTCATCGACTTTCCTTCTTCTTCGCCCACGAGACACTCAGGATGGGGTCAGGAGGAGCTTGGTGGTGCCAGTACGGGGCCTCCGATGGAGCGCGTGAACGCGTTATTGATGCGTGTGAAGACACGTACGTTGGGAGACAACAAGAGGAAGGTATGAAGAGTGCAGCAGCAAGTTTTCTCTCAGAAAGAAACCAAGTTCGAATCGACCAATAGGAGGAAGGAGTAACTTCAGAAGGTTGATGCAGCTGAGATGGCAGGGCGCACTACCGGTTCAACAACAACGTGGAACCTACACAGCACAAACAGTTCAGTTTGCCCCAACGAAGCAGTGAGGTTGTCAATCTCACCGGTTTTGCTGATAACAAAGATGTTAAATTTATGGTGTGGAAAAAAAATATGAGAACACTGTGAAAACAGGAGCAGAAGTGTGAAAACAGTGGAAGCAGCATGAAAACACTGTGTGTATTATCAGTATGAGAAAATAGACCGGGGTCCACAGTTCACTAGAGGTGTCTCTCCATAAAATATAGCTAACATGTGTGGTGAACAAATTACAGCTGGTCAATTGACAGATAAAGAATATGCATGACATAAATATTACTATGAGATTCATTCGGGCATTACAACAAAATACATAGATCGTCATTCAACTGCATCTATTACTAATAATCCATCCTTCAAATATCATCCGAACAAATGTTGGATATTAAGTTGCAAGCAATGGATAATTACAGTAAGCAAAGTGTGTAATGTGAACAATCTAAATTAAGTAAACATCGTTGTTTTATCCCTAATGGCAACAACACATCCTCCATCCGTCACGTTTCTGTCACTCGAGCACAGATGCAAAGGAGTCATGAACCCACTATCGAGCATAAATACTCCCTGTTGGAGTCACTAGCATCTACTTGGTTAGAGCATCTACTAACAACGGAGAGCATGCAAGATCATAAATAGCATAAACATGAGGATAACATGATAGATTGATAATCAACAGACATACCATTCAATAATCGTCGGATCCCAGCAAACACAACATATAGCATTACAAATAGATGATCTCAATCATGGGAGGCAGCTCACGAGATCTAAACATGAGAGATATAGTGGAGAGTACAACTATCTAGCTACTGCTATCGACCCGTAGTCCAATGATGAACTACTAACGCATCACTCCAGAGGCGGGCATGGTGGTGTCGACCTCTTCGGTGATGAATTCACCTCTCGGCAGGGTGCCGGGGAGAGCTCCAGAACCCTCCCGATCTCGGTTTGACGATGATGGCGGCCTTGGGTGTTTCTCGGGACGAAGTCGTATATTTTTAGGGTTGACGTATCGGGTGTTTCTCGGGACGAAGTCGTATATTTTTAGGGTTGACGTATCGGGACGTTTATGGATATGAGGCTGGAGACGGCTTCCGCATCGTCCCCTCGCGGCGGTCGAGGCCAGAAGACAATGAAGATCCTGGCGAGGAGTCAGGCTACACTCGCTCGACGAAGAGGCGGAGGCATGACGACACCCTCACCTGGTCCTGGCGGCACTAGCGCTGAGGGGTCCCTTCTCCATGCGTGTCAGCCTAGGGTGTGGCGCTTCACCGGGAGGTGAGATCTCAGGTACTTGCTTCTTTTTCTTACTTTGTTCGTGGTGGACTGACGAGTTTTTCCTGCTCCATAGCGTCCAAGAAGATGACGGGGGCGCTGGGGCAGCAAGGAGCAAGGTCCTGGCCTAGCCGCCACAACTACTGCAGTGCCGGCGGCTGCTGCCGTGGCGGCAGGTCTTGGATCAATGGGCGTCGGCCAAGGTGCACCTCGCCACTATGGCATGACTGAGACCGGGCCGATGCGCCCCTGTCTCGCCTTCTCTACACGCTGTGCTCCCGGCTCCAAGGTCGAACGTGGATGGAGAGCCCCCTTCGGCGAAGCTGGGGGACAACACGCCTTGGGGGCGGAGCTCGCCGTGGTTCCTCCAGCCTCCGCGGGAGGAGGAGGCGCCAAAATCGTGCTAGAGGTGCACGAGGTCGGGACTGCCTCGACGATGGGGGCAGGAACAACATTTGATGAGGCTGTCACCTCAGTATCTCGTGAGGACCGCTGGCTCTAGTTGCTCCGCGGCTGCCATGACTCGCGGCTCGGCTTGGAAGGTTTCACCAATGACCTGGTGAAGCTGATCATCAATGTTGTCCAGTCCCGGGCCAACTCGTAGGCGGCCTCCATGACTAAGGAATATGAGCGTCTCGAGCTCCTGGGCGGTCAGCTCCGAGAGGTGGTCGCGTCCGACAGTATGCAAGAGAAGGCAGCGGTGGAGGCAAGGCAGGAGATGCTTAAGGGAGTTGAGTAGCAACGCCAATACGCCTTCGTGGAGGAAGCCAAGAAAACGCTAGCGAGCATGTAGGATGGCTAGGACGAGCTTCGCCTCGAGAAGAAACAACACGAGCTAGAGGTGGAAGAATGGACTCGTGGCTGCCAGGAGCGAGAGGAAGGGTTTTCCCTCTGCGAGACGCGCCTAGGGTTATTTGCCGAGAAAACCCAAGTGCTTGAGGAGGGCCTCTCTTCAAGAGAGAAGAAACTTTAGGCGGCCGAGAGGGATCACGCGAATTGGGAGGAAGGGATGGCCCAGGCGGAGATTGAGCTCAGCCTTGAGCGGGAGCACCTCGAGACCATGGACTCTAGGGTGCGGGAAGTGGAGGACTGCAACCATCACAACATCGATGCCTACAACGCTCGACTTGCTGTAATGAAGGCCGAGCGGGAGGTAGGGATCCAGAAGCAGGTCAATGCTGGCCGCGCGGCTAGCCACAAAAATCTCCTGAAGGAGTTTGGCCAGAAAACCAAGGATCAAGAGGCCAAGTTCGTCCAGTGGAAGGGGAGCTGGAGAAGAAGATCAAAGGCCTCGAGAAAGATCCGCGTCGGATCCGTCGAGAGCGTGAAGGTGAGAAGAGAGCGAAGGAGTGCGCGGCCAAAGAGGTTGCTGGCTACTAGGCTGAACTGCTCGCCCTGCAGGGACAAATCGCCCGGCTCGTCAAGGGAGGCGAAGAGCTCCGGGCATCTGCCGAATAGGCGCGCGAGTGGAGGCGCCAGTTCGAGGGGTTGTTTCGTGAGGCGGTTCGCAGCGCCCGCGTCATCGCTGATCGCCTTCACGTTGAGGCGCCGGACATCCCGCGCGAGTACGATGGCGCCGACTGCATCCACTACTTCGGGCAGTTCCTCACCACGCTCGAGGAGGAGGTCCACGATATGGATGAGGTCCTGAACAAGGAAATCCGCTAGCTCATGTCGGTGGCGGTTACCCATGCCTTCTCCCAGCTTCTATGTGCCGATCCCCCCTTCGAGTTCATTAGGATGTCGGCACCGATGCCTGATGATGCCCAGGGAGCTCTCCGATGCAAGGTGCGCACGGATGTGATTTCCTTCACCGAGGCATTCAACCCGCTGAAAGGCCCGGAGCAGCCCGCTGGTGCGGGTGAAGCAGGAGCCTCTAGTGGTGATGTGGAAGACTCCGAGGACCACCATTCTCCCTCTTGATTGGTGGCTTTGTGTTCCTAGTGTCCAAAGTTGAGAACAGGTGAATAGTTATGAATATCGTGAGTAGGTTTGTAACATCCCAAATTTTACATTTGGAATGTTTTGCATTTAGAGCATATGCATAGCATGACATCATTTCAAAAGTTGCATTTGATTGTTGCATTTTAAACCCCAAAACAAAATCATGTTTTTTAAAACCCAAAATCCTCCTATAAGGCGTTTATAAGCCAAAGGATATTTGAATATTTTAATTTTTCCAAAATCACTCCCTAATAGTCTAATATGATAGAGTTTTAAATTTCAAAAATTTAGAAATTTGTTTGACTCGATTCCGAGTTATATTTCAAAAGTTATGAATGTTTTAAGGAAAAGAAAAAAAAAGAAAAAAAAACCGAGCCAACTCCCTCTATATGGGCCGGCCCTCGTACCAGGAAGAGAATCCAGTACAAATCCCGTTTTTCCTGACCTATCTCCATTCAAACTCGCATATCTCTTTATTGGAGAGTCCAAATTCGAATCCGCTTGTTTCTACTTGTTCCCTACTCCAAGGAGCAACTTTCCACCGACCTCCCCACCTATAAATACCCTAGCCCCGGCCGTGAGGCCGTCCCAAACTCGAAACTTTGATTTCAGATCTGTTTCGTGCTATTTTGCTCGCCACGGTCCGTGAGTTGCTCGGTTGACGTTCAAGTCTTCGCGAGAGTTAGATATCGTCCATACCAATCCATCCCAAGAAATCTCACCTCTTTTCATCCACCACAGCCGAAGAATTTTGAGATCTATTCTCTCAGATCTGAAGCGGAAAAAGTTCAATTACTCTTCATCCGTTTGTCCGTTTTCGCTCAAATTTCTACTGTAGTTGCATCTCATCATTATATACAAATTTCTTTCTTTGAGTTTTTCGATTTGAGCTACAGATCTTTTTATATAATTCCGATCTAGTTTTGCCCACCGGAGTAACTCGAAATTTCAAATCTATACTTTGTTCTTATTCATCCAAAAAGTTTTCGTTGAGTGTTTTATTTTACTTTTTGGATCTTATTAGTACGTTAGCTTTAGATCTAACTTTTTATAAACTTTATTTCGATAAGATCTTGTAGATTGTTAATTAAACCGGTTTAATTTGGTTAAGCTGCTTTTTGTGTCTTGTTGCATTACAAATTTTTCCATGCATCATATATTGTTTAGGCAACCAGAGAACCAGTAAATTAGTTGTCTTGCATTATTAAATCATCATGCATTCATATGTTGCATTGTTGTTTTGTCTGGTTTGGTTATTTATTGTGGTATGCTTGCAACGTGTAGATTGCGAGAGTTGCGGTTGCTGTTCGTGTGAGGACTGTGGTTGTTACGGTTGCGACTGAGTCGAGTGCGTGAACGACTCCAATTTATGTCAAGGCAAGTGACACACATGATCCTATTATTTTAATACATGCATTAGAATTTTATTGTAGCTATGCATGAGGAGTTGAGTGTTATCGCTATGCTAGATTGCTTCACTAACACCCAAGTATTCTACATCATATGTTACCCCTAGATTGTAGCATCCATATGATAGGCAAACACCGTACTTGTAGATTGCTTAGCCATGCTCTAGTTATTCGTGGTTGGGATTATTATCATGTTATGAATAAACTCGCTATTTTAATTGCTTATAAAAACAACATGATAATTAATTAACCACTGGGCGGATTGCTAGCATGTCAGCAGAGTACAAATTTTGGTGGGGACCGCCGCCCAGTATCTTGAGATTATGTTTATTTTCTTTATGTAGTTGTTCTTTCGTGCAGCCGTGTTTCATATTAGTATGGGCTAGACATAAATTGTAGGTTGTGGTGACTCGAACCCAACGTGTCCAGAGATGTAGAATAGTTGTAGGATGGTCCGGCTCATGGAGGGTTTGGGGATCTACTTCTTATGAGTTATGGTTTACTCTTCTTTCCTTCCGTGGTACTAATGGTGTATCATGGTGTTTGGGGTCGATTGGGCAACACGGGTAAAGGGCACAAACCTCGCGAGGGTTAAAACTAAGATCTTAGCTGTGTTCCATTGGTTAGGGACAATTCAACAACTAGATGGGAAACATGACATATCTCGTTCATCTTGTTTTATTAATTACTACCAATTTGACTATGGGTTATTGGAGAAGTGCCTGATGGTGTTTCAGCGTGCTAATCCAAAAAGGGTAGGAGCACTTTGCTATCAACCAAAGTGTCCAATTATATAGGAGCACTTTGCTATCAACCAAAGTGTCCAATTCTGTGCAAAATTTAATTTCTAATAAATGATAGGTCAAATGCCTTTATGCAAAATAGCCTAGAAACTCCACCAGCCAAATATGCATGTAGACTAGCACTTGCCATTTATATACCACCATAGTGTCACTTGCCACCATTGCTCAGAATGATCTGACCTCCTTTTGGGGGCTGCATATTCCAACGTGCAGGTTGTTCGTATCCGGAGTGATCGACGTAGGTCTCGTGACTCCACTCAACATGTTTGTTCGCCTGTGGCACAAATTGAAGACTGGAGCCCTTATATTCGCTTTGTTGAATAAGTATTGTGCTAGTTTCCGCTATGCAAGTTGTAATAAAGTACTTTACTCTGGATATTCGATAGTAATACAATGCATTGATTCCATTTGATTACTATCTGTGTTGTGTGTGTTGGTGAACGGTCCAGGGGCCAATACTACACGCAAGAGTATAGCCTGTGTTGGGCTGTACTACTACAGATGGTATCAGAGCAATGTGTTGACTGTAGGAACGAGACCTTAGAAAATGGATTAGGAAAAGCCATAGGGTAAAAACTTTTTTTCTTTTTCAAATCCTTTATACATTCTTCCTTTGACTCTATTCTTGTAATCTTCTCATCTTTATCTCCTACTTCTATCTCTTCTTTTTCAAATCATAGTGGAGATTCCCATAGAGAAGAAGATTCAATTCAACATAAAGGAGATTAACTTCAACATAGAGAAGAAGGCTTACTACAAGAAGGAAACAAGATGCAGCTATTGGAGCTATGTGAAGACACTAGGTTGCCCACCATGTAGGTTCCTAGTTATCGAGATCGTGTTAGGTGTTGACCATATCCTAATTAGATGATATGGCAATGATAGTCCGTGTATTTTCAACCATTTTGATTTCAAAAATTTATGGATATTTTCGTAGGAATCTATATCCTATTTTTGAAAACTATTTTAAAGTATTTGGATTGCTTATACATTGATAGTTAAGTGTTGCTTTGTTCATATATAGTATGAGTAGATATTTTCTTTAGTACTATCCGTCTAAACTTATCTATTGCTAACCCATAGATGCCTCCCCGTCGCGATCCCAACCGCAACAACGAGGAGGGAGAGAACAACAACAACAACAACAACATGGAGAATGAAGTGACCCAACTTGCACAACTGATGGCGCATTACATCACCCACAACAACAACCCACCACCGCCGCCATCACCACAGGTGGATATGCTCACTCGCTTTCTGAGATTGAGGCCAGCAAGGTCCTCAAGAGCTCCTGAACCCATGATAGCCCTTGACTGGCTGCGATCAGTGAACAAAGACCTAGTGACTGTTGGATACAACGATGAAGAGAAAGTGAGGTTTGCTGCTCACTTGCTAGAAGGACAAGCTGCTTCTTGGTGGGACAACTACCAGATAACCCATCCTATTGTTGATGATACCAAGTAGATTTCTCTTAAGAGGGTTAGCCTAGATATTGACCGTAGGAAAACCCATCCACACCTATTTGCTAGCCATTCTGAATCTCGGGACGAGATTCATCTTAAGGGGGTTAGTTTGTAACATCCCAAATTTTACATTTGGAATGTTTTGCATTTAGAGCATATGCATAGCATGACATCATTTCAAAAGTTTCATTTGATTGTTGCATTTTAAACCCCAAAACAAAATCATGTTTTTTAAAACCCAAAATCCTCCTATAAGGCGTTTATAAGACAAAGGATAATTGAATATTTTAATTTTTCCAAAATCACTCCCTAATAGTCTAATATGATAGAATTTTAAATTTCAAGATTTTAGAAATTTGTTTGACTCGATTCCGAGTTATATTTCAAAAGTTATGAATGTTTTAAGAAAAAGAAAAAAAAAGAAAAAAACCGAGCCAACTCCCTCTATACGGGCCGGCCCTCGTACTAGGAAAAGAATCCGGTACAAATCCCGTTTTTCCTGACCTATCTCTATTCAAACTCGCATATCTCTTTATTGGAGAGTCCAAATTCGAATCCGCTTGTTTCTACTTGTTCCCTACTCCAAGGAGCAACTTTCCACCGACCTCCCCACCTATAAATACCCTAGCCCCGGCCGTGAGGTCGTCCCAAACTCGAAACTTTGATTTCAGATCTGTTTCGTGGTATTTTGCTCGCCACGGTCCGTGAGTTGCTCGGTTGACATTCAAGTCTTCGCGAGAGTTAGATATCGTCCATACCGATCCATCCCAAGAAATCTCACCTCTTTTCATCCACCACAGCCGGAGAATTTTGAGATCTACTCTCTCAGATATGAAGCGGCAAAAGTTCAATTACTCTTTATCCGTTTTTCCGTTTTCGCTCAAATTTCTACTGTATTTGCATCTCATCATTATATACAACTTTCGTTCTTTGAGTTTTTCGATTTGAGATACAGATCTTTTTATATAATTCCGATCTAGTTTTGCCCACCGGAGTAACTCGAAATTTCAAATCTATACTTTGTTCTTATTCATCCAAAAAGTTTTCGTTGAGTGTTTTATTTTACTTTTTGGATCTTATTAGTACGTTAGGTTTAGATCTACCTTTTTATAAACTTTATTTCGATAAGATCTTGTAGATTGTTAATTAAACCGATTTAATTTGGTTAAGCTGCTTTTTGTGTCTTGTTGCATTACAAATTTTTCCATGCATCATATATTGTTTAGACAACCAGAGAACTAGTAAATTAGTTGTCTTGCATTATTAAATCATCATGCATTCATATGTTGCATTGTTGTTTTGTATGGTTTGGTTATTTATTGTGGTATGCTTGCAACGTGTAGATTGCGAGAGTTGTGGTTGTTGTTCGTGTGAGAACTGTGGTTGTTACGGTTGCGACTGAGTCGAGTGCGTGAACGACTCCAATTTATGTCAAGGCAAGTGACACACATGATCCTATTATTTTAATACATGCATTAGAATTTTACTGTAGCTATGCATGAGTAGGAGTTGAGTGTTATCGCTATGCTATAGTGCTTCACTAACACCCAAGTATTCTACATCATATGTTACCCCTAGATTGTATCATCCATATGATAGGCAAACACCGTACTTGTAGATTGCTTAGCCATGCTCTAGTTATTCGTGGTTGGGATTATTATCATGTTATGAATAAACTCGCTATTTTAATTGCTTATAAAAACAACATGATAATTAATTAACCACTGGGCGGATTGCTAGCATGTCAGCAGAGTACAAATTTTGGTGGGGACCGCCGCCCAGTATCTTGAGATTATGTTTATTTTCTTTATGTAGTTGTTCTTTCGTGCAGCCGTGTTTCATATTAGTATGGGCTAGACATAAATTGTAGGTTGTGGTGACTCGAACCCAACGTGTCCAGAGATGTAGAATAGTTGTAGGATGGTCCGGCTCGTGGAGGGTTTGGGGATCTACTTCTTACGAGTTATGGTTTACTCTTCTTTCCTTCCGTGGTACTAATGGTGTATCATGGTGTTTGGGGTCGATTGGGCAACACGGGTAAAGGGCACAAACCTCGCGAGGGTTAAAACTAAGATCTTAGCTGTGTTCCATTGGTTAGGGATAATTCAACAACTAGATGGGAAATATGACATATCTCGTTCATCTTGTTTTATTAATTACTACCAATTTGACTATGGGTTATTGGAGAAGTGCCTGATGGTGTTTCAGCGTGCTAATCCAAAAAGGGTAGGAGCACTTTGCTATCAACCAAAGTGTCCAATTATATAGGAGCACTTTGCTATCAACCAAAGTGTCCAATTATGTGCAAAATTTAATTTCTAATAAATGATAGGTCAAATGCCTTTATGCAAAATAGCCTAGAAACTCCACCAGCCAAATATGCATGTAGACTAGCACTTGTCATTTATATACCACCATAGTGTCACTTGCCACCATTGCTCAGAATGATCTGACCTCCTTTTGGGGGCTGCATATTCCAACGTGCAGGTTGTTCGTATCCGGAGTGATCGACGTAGGTCTCGTGACTCCACTCAACATGTTTGTTCGCCTGTGGCACAAATTAAAGACTGGAGCCTTTATATTCGCTTTGTTGAATAAGTATTGTGCTAGTTTCCGCTATGCAAGTTGTAATAAAGTACTTTACTCTGGATATTCGATAGTAATACAATGCATTGATTCCTTTTGATTACTATCTGTGTTGTGTGTGCTGGTGAACGGTCCAGGGGCCAGTACTACACGCAACAGTATATCCTGTGTTGGGCTGTACTACTACAAGGTTCTTATGCAACCTTCATTATTATGCTTTTGTATGTGTCTCTGGATATTCTTTTGTTGTGAAACTTAGCTTTTGTGTGGCGGTGTCTCCTTGTGGGGGACCTCTGTAGGCTCTTTTTGTAGGGTCGCGTGCCTGCTTCCAGAGAATGTGACTGCTTGCAGTCATTTGTATTTTCTAGAGGGGCTCATGTTTGACTGTTCCTTCGTGATCCTCTCGCAAGGATAACCGCGCTAAGGAACTTGGCGAGGTGTTGTGTACAGTAGCGACTCGTACACATACACCATTCCAGCCCCCGCTCGCGGGATGCTCTCGTGAGGAAAAAAGTCACTCGTGCACCTCTTTAGAGAGGAAAGGATTCATGCTGAGATGAATTCTCATGAGTGTGTTGGATGGAGAGATGCAAGCATGCCGACATACAAAAGAGAGAGAATTGCTCGGGAAAGCAACTGAATTTACTGCTAGGGTGAGGCACTGTTCTTTTACAAAACTCTTAGGGATGTCATGACCTTATGGTTCCCTAAGAAGCACTTGACATCACTATGCAGACACATGACTCCCATCATCATGGGGATGATACTCGCGTGAGTTCAGGTGCACAACTCGAGGATGTAGTGGCCTTGTTGCGCCCACGAGTAAAAAAGTTTTCCCCACCAGAACGGGGCTCCCACTTATGTGGGTAGAAGCTCTTGCGGCCACGTGGTACGCCTGGTGAGAACTCCCTGAGACCCTCATGGAGAGAGGTCCTGGCGTCATTTTTTACCATGGCGTCACGAGGTCCCCTCGTGGGAACGTTACCGTGACCTTGTGGATGCGCGTGGAGTGAGAAAATGGTGGGCACGCCCCCCCTTAGTTGGGAGGCACACCCTCATGGAGAGCGGCGGTAGCCCCCGAGCCCCCAACGCTCGGGGGTGTCTTCTAGGTGGATTCTTGAAAGTATAAGGATGCCGCCTAGGGGGAGGGGGGTGAATAGGCGCTTTAAAATAATTACGGTTTAGGCTTCAGTAAATGCGGAATAAAACTAGCGTTTAATTTATCAAGCACAACACCTATGCAAGCTAGGTTTACCTATGTGCACCAACAACTTATGCTAGGCATGATATACAACTATGAGATAGCAAGATGGATGACTTCAAGCACGATGGCTATCACAAAGGTAAATGCATAAGTAACGAGCTAGAGTATAGAGATAACCGAAGCACAAGGAGACACCGGTGTGATTACCGAAGTTCCTTCCCAAGGGAAGTACGTCTTCGTTGGAGAGGTGGGGAGCCACCTAGGCGCTCCTCAATAGCACGGATGTGCACACCTTATTCTCCTTGAGCTTCTCCGGTGAGGGAGATACTCGTTTCCACTATGAGGTCGACTTGAAGGCGTTGACCAAACCTTACACGAGGTTGAGGCTATCTCCACAACTCAATTGGAGGCTCTCAACGAAGCTTCTTGCAACAAGGTGGAAGCCCCAAGCACTAACCGTCTAGGGTTCTCAATACACCCAAGAGGAACACTCTCTCCGGTGACCAAGCACCCAAGAGTAACAAGCTCACGAACTTCTCTTTCACGAATCTCGTGGGGAACTCAAACCGATGCACCTAATGCAATGGCAAGAACACACAAAGTGTTCAAGAACTTCTCTCCCAAATACCACCAAAGCAACTAATGCTATGGAGGGAGTAAGGAGGAAGAACAAGGAAAACAACAAATGAATCCCTAGATCTAGATCCAATAGATTCCCCTCACAAAGAGGAGGGATTGATTGGTGAAGTGGTAGATCTAGATCTCCTCTCTCTTTTCCCTCAAGTGGAAGCAAGAATCATTGGAGGGATTGAGAGATAGCAAGCTTTTGGAGGTCAACAATGGAGGTCAAACTTACCCAAAAGGTTAGGGAACCATTGGGGAAGAAGGCCCCTTAAATAGGTCACCCAAATATCCAACCGTTGGAGGAAAAATCGCGCAGGGGCGGAACCTCCGGTGAAACCACCGGAACCTCCGCCCCCCAGATGAGTTAGGACACTAAAATGGATGAAAATATGACCCAACCACCGGAGCCTCCGGTGGTTTCACCGGAGGCTCCGCCAACATCATCCCGAAGGGGTTTCCGGCGGAGCCACCACCGGAGCCTCCGGTGGTGGAAAAAACTGCAGAACACCCTATATGAAAACCGTCGTAACTTTTGCATCCGGACTCCGTTTTCGATGTTCTTGGGCTCGTTGAAATCGCAACGACGAGCACTACAAGAATATGCAGAGAAACATCATAGTCAAAAATGGGAATATAAAACCAAATGATGAATGTTTTGGCCTATCAATAAAGGATAACCAGTAGAAACCTCCAACAACAAAAATGCAATAAGTTTTTCATACGAAATCCATTTTTGATGAACTTGAGCTTGACATGAAGAACATGACAAGATCTAAAACCTTACATGGAGAAAACCCAAATAAGAACCAAGAAGGATGATGCTAAGTATGAAATTTTTTGAGCTCTCTATGATATATACGATCAAGATATGCATTCAAGAGCCCCTCTTGATAGTACGGTTATCTATCCTATAATCCTGTCTCCCAAATAGCATAATGAGACCGGTAAAATAGAAACCCTATCTAAGTCATAACTTTTCCTTGTGCAATCCAATTGAGCTAGATGATGACGATCTTGACTCTCTCAAGTTGGATCTTCTTTCTTGATCGTGCTTGCTAGCACATGCTCCGCTTGATGAAGACTTGCAAGTTGCTCCCCCATACACCATTATGGGAGAGACCCTTAATGGAAAATCTTCACGAGGCCACAAACTCCAAGAGGGTGGGAAGCATCAAGCATAGGATTTCTTCTAGATGCTTCACTTGAGCTTCCACGTCAAGCTAGGTGACGAACACCGCTTGGCGATGACATAGACCATGGGCAATGTGAAATCTTCCTTTTTGTTCATGCCCATGGAAAGATACCTAACCACACATAGAGATGCCACACACACATGTATGGGTTAGATCACAAAGCTATATTGACAATTGCTTACCATACCATGAGATACACAATCCCACTTGGTACATCGTGTAGCTTTGTGTGTTGATCACTAGCTTGATCAACCTTGTATCTTTTCTTCTCACTTCAAATGATGACGTCTTGAAGATAACCATGAAGGATAACCTAATACTTTTCTTCAAGACACACTAGAAATAAGCTCAACTCAAACCATGACCATTCTTCATGTAAATCCTTGAATATACATGAACTCCATTATTTCCTATGGACAAGATCTACAAGGATAACTCAATGCAAACATTAGTCCACAAGGATTGTCATTAATTACCAAAACCACATATGGGGCACCATGCACTTTCAATCTCCCCCATTTTGGTAATTGATGACAATCCCTTTTTACGAGGGTTTGTATGATGAATTAAGCAACCATGCAAAACAAAGAGCAAGGATGCAATAGCATGGAAGGCAAATGCTTAAGAACGAAACTAAAGCATAGAACCAAATTTCCTTAAACCCTCTAAACTTCTCCCCCATTGGCATCTATTGCCGAAATGGGAAAAAAGATTAGAAGGCCAATATAATAAGAGCTCCCCCATAGTGTATGCATTCCTCATGATATGAGTGAAATCAAGAGCATATATCCAACTAGGAATAGATGGAGGGAGATCAAACTATATTGAGGATCCAAAGATTTACAAGCAAAGTCAAATTAAAGGATACTTTCATAAAGAAGCAACCAACCAAAGGATCCGAAAAACCGATTGACCAAAATCAATATTATGATAAGATCAACCAAGTGTTCTAGAAAATCAAGAGGGAACTCCCCAAGGTACATGCACAATGTTAGATTTGAATTACTATATGATGTGCACAACATGGAATCATCACTCCCTTCTAGATAATTTTGAACACAAACAAGAGGAAGATAATAGATTGGAAATGAAGCAAAGAAATTGGAAAACAAACAAGAGTTGAGCAATTAAGATCAAGAAGCGACAAGTAAAGATTTACTCAGCCGAAAGAGATGAGTGTGACAAGGAAAGACATTTGTAGGAGACTAATAGGATGAGCAAAGCTTCATCATAGTCTTTAAATATATGAGGCACATAGTGCATATCATGTCTTTCCCATACACACAAACCAACAAATGATAAAATGCATAGGTCCACAAGCTTTATAAGATGCAAAAGGAATACCAAAAGAAAAGCAAAGCTTGTACCTTTTAGGAACCACCAAGTAATATAAAGCAATAAAACATGGTCACTAAAGAAATAGAATATCAATTAAAGATGTAACTATTCTCGTGTGTATAAGTTTCTAAGTAGACACCAATCACAAAGATATATATCCACAAAGAAATGTGCACACACAAAAATAGGTACAAGGGTGAAGAACATGATACCCAAGATAGGTTCATAAATATACCAATAAGATTTTTTCTTGAAAGCAAAGCACTAGGCTTAGTTTAATATTAAGGGGATATAAATGGACAAACAATAAACTCATCAACGCATCACAAATATCACAAGGGAAAAGTGATAGTTGGAATGCTTCGAGAAAGGTAACGCATATCACAAAAAATTCAAATGTTTTTTTTTGAGAATTCATCAATATTGCATATGAGAGACTTCAAGTAGAAGTTACTAGATTAATATACTTGGGATTGGTGAATCATGAAAATGATTATAAATATCCCCTTAGTATGTAATCATCCCGGCTTACTCATAGTTGCAATAAAGATGTTTTTGATAAGACATTTGCAAGAGCCAAATGAAATGCAACAAATGGAATTCATGCCAAGATACAACCTACACAAGGTTTAAAGCTATAAATGTATGCATGGAATAGATACTTGTTACCGAGACGGCATTGGTGATGAAGAGGACGCGAGTTTGATAATCATCGTAGCTTGACTCCTATGATATGATGGTGAGAACACCTTCCTTATTAATGGAGCAAGCAACCAATGTATCTCCATTGTACCTAAAAAAATCAAGTACAAAATGGTTCCCAAACTTATTGGGTCCAAAGTAGTTAGAACAACTACAATACATAGGACAAACTCCACATAAATATGTGCATATTAATATGAATTTGAATTTTATGCACATATTTGCCATTTAGGATTTGATGGAGTTTATCCTATATATTGGATCAACGAAAGTAAGCATGTCAAAGGATATACATAGTAAATATACATGCACAAAACTTTCAAGAACCAAACAAGATACAAATTGGACAAAATACCAATTAAAACAAAGAAGGCACTCACAAGAGATAAAATCAAACGAAGTGTCCAAATTATATCAAAACCCCAAATCAACACATGATTTAGGAAATCAAATAGAGAAGATAACAAAAAGAACATCAAAGAATAAACAAACCCTCTACACTTTTCATGATGGCACACAAAGTAGCAAGACGAAAAATGTTCGTCTTTCAAAGAGACAAGTCATTGGAATAAAATAACAATTTCAAGACAACAAGTGTTCAAACACATATAGGATAGTTCTTCCAATAATAGTGCATTAATTATGATATTGCATTTGAATACAAGATGCACACAATGGAATAATTACTCTCCATATATATTGTTCAAACACTAGTCAAGCTCAAGAAAAGCAATAAGATGCAATACCAATTAAAGAATTGTGTTCTACTCAATGTAGGATAGCTTCCCCAAGAAATGCAACACAAAGAAGTATGACTTTGAATGAGAGTGCACACGAATGGGATCATTGCTTTTCCTAACTCAATAAAGCATAAAACAAATTTTGAGTAGAGCAAGGAAGACACAAAGGAGTTTGAACCAAACAAATCCTTGGCAAGAAACAAGGCAATTTTAGAGCAATGGACATAGTAAATATGATCAATAAACTTACCACACATTATTATAACTTGTCAAAGACAAGATATGTATGGAGATATTTCTCGGTGGTATATTTGTTCACAATCATATTCACAAAACATAAGCATGTGGTAAAAGATAAGAATGAAACACCGTACTTAAATAGATATTCTTGGTGGCTTCAATAGTCGAATGATCATGCAAATAAATGATTAATATATCAAGAAGCAACCGGTTCCCGAGAAGGTAAATTCTAGTGCTAATTTGTGGAAAACCGCACCAAGAAACTCTCACAAATAATATACCAAAAGATGAGCAAATAAAATCATTTAACCAAATTTAAACTTGTTTGAGCACACATGCCACATAGGAACAAGATAATTAACAATATCCATTCTATGTGGCAAAACCTTAAATGTTCACATTCTTTAGGCTTGTAATATGCACAAACATATTACTCCCCCATAATGTGATAATCCATATCTTCTTAGCAAGAGGCAAACAAAGACCAACTTGAGATAATTAATAGACATTAGAATTTGAATTTCTCATGAGTATGAGATACCACATAGAGACTAGATACTATTGAAATATCAACACTATGTGGTATTCCTCATGTACACACATTTTGGGATTGTGAAGTGCCAAAGGCATATTAATCTCCGAAAATGGGATAGTCCATTAATCACTCAAAAGAGCCAAATAAGATACACACACGATGCAATTAGGCTCAAAGAAAACACATACATACATTTTGTGCGAACCGACAAACACATACTAGATTACTCAAGGATAAGTAAGTAGTAAGCACAAAATATACAAAATACAAGCAAGGTACAAAACCAATACATGCAAAGGGGCAAGCAACTTTCAATGTATATATATAATGTAATAAATACAAGTTACCGCAAGAAGGAGCATGGAATATGAGATAGAGACGTGATAATCCAAATGACCTGGCTTAAGGAAAATATACGTTATGAAGATCCCTTAATTCTTCATGATATAGCCAAGTCTACAATGCCCTCCTATAACACCTATTGATCAAGTTTGAGCTTGTTGGTCCCCAACCAAGTTGGGTCCTAAGAGGTTAGTCACAATAGGCTTGGCAACCCAAATGGTTCTTTTCTTGACAGCACTTTGAGTACCAACATATTTGGCAAACACATTGCCCATATTATCCTTCTGAATGGAATACACATCATCAATTATGATAGGGTTGGATAATGTACCATTAGTGCATGAAGAAGCAAGATGGCCCTTTTCACGACATATGTAGCAACAACGACTCCTTCCATTCTTCTTAGTTGATTTCTCAACTTGAGAAGCATTAGCTTGAGTCTTCATGGGAAGAGGCCTTTCTTAAACTTGAAGTTGAGATTGAGGTTGAACTTGTGGCCGTTTCTCTTGTTGCTTCTCGCTAAGTTTCTTCTTCTTCAAAGGGCATGATCTAACATGATGCCCTTCAACCTTGCACTTGAAGCAAACAATATTGGCCAAATTCTTGACTTGTTCATGGCCCTTCTTCTTGTCGACCTTGGACTTGTTCTTGTGATTGGAAATGAATCCAAGTCCTCTCTTGTCATTGGGGGATTTTTGGACACTCAACATATTATCAAGTGTGGACTTCCCTTTTATGACACTTCTCCAAGTATTTCTACAATGAAGTGACTTGGGCCTTGAGCTCTTTGATTTCCTCTACATGGTTAGTATCAACACAAGAGCTAGAGGAAGTAGATGCATCATTATTAGAGCAACAAGGTAAGGAAAGCAATTCATCATAAGATGTTGGGAACATTATGAGAGGATGAATTACTAGGACTAGCACAAGGCAATATAGCATTTAGAGTAGATATTGTGCCTTTGTCCACATGAGGCTCACAAGATGTTACCTTAGTTAAAATAGCCTTATGAGCTAATTTTAGCCTCTCATGGGAGACTAGAAGATCCTTATGAGAGCTTGAGAGCTTTTCATGAGTTTCTTCCAATTTCCCATAATTACTAGTTAGCAACTCAAGTTGAGCCCGTAGCTCAACATTCTCCTTTAATGTGGATGCTTCACAAGAAATAGAGTTAGTAGCACAAGCATCAACATTTTTAGATTTGAGGTCATTAGCAAGAGAAAGAGATAATTCATTGTCCCTTCTAAGCTTAGAAACGCTAATAGCATATGTTTCTTCTAGACTATATAGTTTCTCTTCAAGAGAAGATCTAAGGGACCGCTCTTTCTCAAAAGCCTTTTCAAGCTCTTTGTCCTTGATAGAATGACTACCACTATGACTTTCCAAAGTCACTATGATATCCTCCTTTTCATCTACAAGAGAGTTAGCCTCATCAAGTTGTTCTAGGAGAGCATTCACATTTTCTTTGGTCTCACCAACAAGGCTTGCGAACCATAAGCCTAATTTCTTAGACTCATCATCATCTTCCTTACCAACATCATCATCACTACTATCATCATAATATGTATTGGGGTTCAAAGTGGAAGATACCTTTGAATCCTTGGCCATAAGGGAAAATGTGGTAGATGATGATGAATCATTACTTGAGGCACCACTCAAGTCCCCATCTTGTTCCATAGAGAGTTGAGTTTCCTTTAAATTGTTAGCCATACAAATACTAGAGGAAACACAATCATTTTTATCATGGGAACAAGATAAAGCAAGCATATCATCATGAGATTTAGTCAAGCAATGACGACATGATGTGCAAAGACTATCAACACAAGCATGTAATTTTTTTTGGTGCTAGTTGTGTTTAAGTCCAAAGATGAGACATTGCAATAAGATAGAGATGAAGGATCATCAATAATAATCTCACTATCATTATTGCAAAGCCTATCACTACTCACCATCTCATTAGTTTGTGGCTTACCACATGTTTGGTGAAGTAGACGAAGTTGAGAGCTCATCACGACCGGAGATGGAGGAAGAGAAATCATACTCAATAATATTGGACACTCCATATTTATCTTGAAGATTTGTCCATAACTCATGAGCATTCCGAATAGGAAAAAGTGGCTTAATAACTACAAGGCTCACAAGAAGGAAAAACAGATTAATAGCAAGAGCATCGAGAGATAAGTTTTTCTCTTCCTCTAAAGTTGGATTTTGAGGATCCTTTGGAGGAGAAAAACCCATATCTACAATTTGCTCCATGTGTGGGTCCATGACCCGGAAATAAGTGAGCATGCGAAATTTCCAAAGATCATAATTTGTGCCATCGAAATGAAATGTGGGATCGTGCACTAATTCACTAAGCGACATCATTACTCTCAAGGCGGTGAAGCCTAACAATGAGAGCCCTGGCTCTGATACCAATTGAAAGTATAAGGATGCCGCCTAGAGGGGGGGGGGTGAATAGGCGCTTTAAAATAATTACGGTTTAGGCTTGAGTAAATGCGGAATAAAACTAGCGTTTAATTTATCAAGCACAAAACCTATGCAAGCTAGGTTTACCTATGTGCACCAACAACTTATGCTAGGCATGATATACAACTATGAGATAGCAAGATGGATGACTTCAAGCACGATGGCTATCACAAAGGTAAATGCATAAGTAACGAGCTAGAGTATAGAGATAACCGAAGCACAAGGAGACACCGGTGTGATTACCGAAGTTCCTTCCCAAGGGAAGTACGTTTTCTTTGGAGAGGTGGGGAGCCACCTAGGCGCTCCTCAATAGCACGGATGTGCACACCTTATTCTCCTTGAGCTTCTCCGGTGAGTGAGATGCTCGTTTACACTATGAGGTCGACTTGAATGCGTTGACCAAACCTTACACGAGGTTGAGGCTATCTCCACAACTCAATTGGAGGCTCTCAACGAAGATTCTTGCAACAAGGTGGAAGCCCCAAGCACTAACCGTCTAGGGTGCTCAATACACCCAAGAGGAACACTCTCTCCGGTGACCAAGCACCCAAGAGTAACAAGCTCACGAACTTCTCTTTCACGAATCTCGTGGGGAACTCAAACCGATGCACCTAATGCAATGGCAAGAACACACAAAGTGGTCAAGAACTTCTCTCCCAAATCCCACCAAAGCAACTAATGCTATGGAGGGAGTAAGGAGGAAGAACAAGGAAAACAACAAATGAATCCCTAGATCTATATCCAATAGATTCCCCTCACAAAGAGGAGGGATTGATTGGTGAAGTGGTAGATCTAGATTGTCGCACCCGGACTTCTAAAGGATACTCGCCGTTCCGTTGAACAGTAGTAGATTGGATTACGGGGCTTACCGGCACCCGCGTCCTCTTACGAGTAGGCAAACACACGTATGTGTGACAACCAACCCCTATCTGTTCAGCGTCGACGTAAACTATCCCATAGAAATCAGGATACTTCCATTGACGTACTTCAAACATGCACACATGGTACGTCAACGGCATTGGAACAAGTGATATCACAACAGATCTCTACGACACAAAAGATTGAAATAAGTTGCAAATGGCTCTCATTAGAGCAGAGATAGAGAATACAATCATTTAGAGGACAACTGTCCCAACAATACATCATTACATCACAGCGGAAGCATTCAACATGTCTGAGTACAGACAAGAACCAAATAGGCCTAAGAGGACGGAAACGAACAGACGGAGCCCATCCACGAAGTCTCGGATCCTGCCCGGGTCCGCTATCTACTCGTCAGCAGTCTCGTCATACTCCACGTAGTAGCCACCATGTAGATCCTCGGAAACGTAGGTCTGCGGAAACCACAGCCCCAAAGGGGTCAGTACATAAACGTACTGGCAAGCAAGACTCACAGTTCACCAAAGTGTAACCCGTCAACACCAAGCACAGATGCTTTGGGTCAACGGAAGAAAGGGGATATAAAGGATGCTGCAACTGGCTGCTCTAAACAACTACAGAGTTTCTACCACTTCCGGCTACCAGAAAGGAGATAAGATCGTGTATCGTAACCAACCTATCAACTAACCTCAAACAAACCCATCCTGGATCTCGCCCCTTATCCAAAGAAGCAATCCGAGGATAACTCACACAGTTGAATTAATGATGGTTCATATTATTGTGTCAATAAGCCTATTACTAGTCAAGTTGTTAATCATTGGGTGTAAGGTTGTTAATCATTAGGTTTAAGTTGTCCTGAGTACTTGTTAGCCAGTACTTTCACCAAGTAATCCATAACCGCGGAAAACACGGCTTCTCGAGAAGATTTATCCCTGCAGGGTTGCACCAATTTGGCCGTACACGTAAGAATAACCCGCCAGATGGGATGCCTCCCACCAAGCGGGGCACTCAACACAACTCAACTCTTCTTCGCATCAAGCCCAAAGCACCTTGGGCGCACGGCTAATCGAGCCCAGAAGAAAATGGACCCTCATAGCACTCTAAGAACGTGTCCCCCTATATGCCGACTACGAAAGTTCCACCCGGGTACCAAGGGCTCGCAAGATCATGCATGCAGCAAATGGAAAACCCGAACTAAATGAGGCAATTTGGACGAGATGCGAATCGAATCAAATTGAGGGGGGCGCCCATACTCGCTTCCCACATGCGGTTAGTGCGCTCATCATGGATCAGTAGACAAGACCCTTTTCCTATTAGGGTCGACACTAGGAGGCCTCAAAACCACACAGGGCCTCCTGCCGGTGCCTTATCATCAAATTATTATTTAACAATAACATTAACATGATTCATTGTTTAACATCGAGCCCCCAGAACATAATGAAATATTAACAGTAACTAACGGGTAACAGACTCGAGCAAAACAACCTAAGCATGCTTGTCGTGGGATATTCACGGCAGACGTTACCGGGGGTAACTGATCTTGGGGCAAGACGACACAGGCGTTTGGGAGAGGGTTTAGCTCAGAGGAAAACATGGTGCAATTCGATCTGGTAGCCGGCAATCAAAGTCGCCGAGTCTCCAATCTTGATATAACAACTCGACTCTCGGATTACACTAGATGCTCGATATCAAGCGATATTGCTAGGGTTCTTAGATCTCTGTGTAAACTAGACCTGGGGGTCGGTTTATAAAGCACCCGTACCCCCTGGCTTATCCTCCAAGGCGCATCCTGGATCCTACCCGGACACGGCGCACAAACCCTAAACTGTCCTTTACAGTAACCCACAATCCGGGTTACTGGGCCTACAAGCTTGGGCCTTCCACAAGTTTCCTTATCCTTAGCCGGATCCTGCGCACCGTCCTTTGGGCCGGGTTACTCCTTGGAGTTTGGCCTACCGGGTTATCATCCCCCCATCAGTAGTCCCCAGAATAGCCTGGGCTTCATGGATCCTCCTTGAAGCGCTCGCTATTCCCTGTAAAGACATCAGACACACATGCATATGGAGGCCGGGTTAAGATGCTTTGATATTCAGCTAGGCCTTACTTCATGGTGGCCATGTAGTAACCCGGGTTTTTCCTCCAAACACTTTGGTTTAATTTTCCAGGTCCAAACCCTAATAAAAATGCCAAGGTCCCATACTCGATAATCGATCCTGACATCACGGGGTAGATCTCCTTCTTTCTTTTATCCAAATGCCTTGCTCAATATTTGGCGCATATCTCGCAGAATCCACGTGGATAACCATCACCCCACGATTATAGACTTCACCCTTACCTTATAAATAGCACTTAGAGGGTAACCCTAAACCCATCACTACGCCTCAGCTTCCCCTTTCCTTCCTTGCTCCTTACACCCTCGCAGCATCACCGCAAGAAGCTCGTGCTTGTCATCGAAGCAAGATCGCCGCCGGCCGCGCCCGCCCTCGAGCCATCTCGCGCCGCCGTCAAGTGTCACCGTCGCGCCTTTATTCCTCTCGCCAAGAATTGCGAAGGGGCATTCGAGCCACGCCGCTCGCCGCCGTCGCGCTAGACTCCAATCTCTCCAGTAAGCCTCTCGCAGCCGTTTAATTTAGCCCCGCAATTTTTCCATTCATCCAAGATCGGATCTAGGTCAACCCGTGAATCATTTTTCCGATTGCATCAAATTAGATCGATTCGACGCTCGCCAACTCCTTTAACCACCTGCTTGATAATTACAACTCATCCTCCTACCATTACTAATCACCAAATCTCCTGTAAAATCGCTCGCAAACTTTCCCATCTAGATCCATTCCTCCTTGATTTTCCGCTCATTGCGTTAACACCCGGAAAACCCTCCTTTTCCAGCTATTTTACTTGCGGTAGACACATGGGCAACCATCCATCTTCCCCAAATGCTTTTCCATACGTAAGTGACCAATAATTTCCACAATTGTACTTAACACCCGGATACCTTGTAATCTCCACCTCATAGCGTGATACCCGGATAAGTTTTAGCTTCATACTTTCTTGATACCTTATACTCGGATAATCCAACACTCCTGGGTCTTATTTCCTATGCCTCTTTTTCTTGTGTTTTGCAGGTTGATCCCATGGCTCCCAAACGACAAGGAAAACAACCGACTCAGGCGAGGACTACCCAAACCATATCTGCCAATTGGGGGCGTTCCACAGCTACGAAGGCCAAGTTGGACGAGCTAGCCGAATTAGGAATTCTCCCTTCTCAGAAGGACATTCACTGGAGGGCGCCGGGCAACGAGACCCGGCCCACACCCGCTAATAACGAGGTAATCTGTTTCGTAGAACACGTGACCCGGGGATTCCGTCCTCCGGGTCACCCTTTCTTCAGGGAGGTCTTAAGCCATTATGGCCTCCGGGTATTCGACATAGGGCCTAACTCTATGTTGAATATTACCCACTTCATCGTTCTATCCGAGTCGTACTTGTGCATACCGCCAAGTCTGACTCTCTTCATCGAACTATTCCAGTGTAAGCCGTGCCGCGAAAGTGGTGACAGAGCACTTCTTGCTTGCGGCGGGGTATCCATCCAACGCCGCAAGAATTCACCGATGCCAACTCTCAATTTAAACTCTCACGTCAAACATTGGCAGCTGTCTTTCTTTTACTGCCACGATACCTCCCCAGACGGCGAAAAGAAACTGCCGGGTTACTCGGAAAACCTCCTCGAACCTTCCGAATCTTTCAATGCCTTTGCGCCAGACTCAGACAGGGAGGCGATCCTTCCCTCATTAGCCAAGATAGCCATCCTCTCAGCCCAAGGCCTCCTCGGGCTAAATTTAGTAAAAACATGGGTTGATTTTCGGATCCAACCCAACTCCATCCGCACCAAATTGATGTGCGAGTATTCGGGGCACACCACAGATGCACTCCGATACTCCACCAAGAGCTTTGCGACCGGCGATACCAACAAGACCATCAAGGGCTTCTTAACAGAGAAGCTGGAGGTGATAAAGGGCATCACCGGGTTACCCCCGTTTACTCGGGAAAACCCGGCTCCAGTGGTAATACCCGATATTCATAACTTATTTCCACATTTTGACTTGATACAGCTTCTAACCCTTAGTCTAATTCTTTTGTCTTAGGCTGATGACCCTTTCTGGAGAGTTGAACCCTTCCCCCCTTCCAGAGACCCGGAAGAAGAGGACGAGCCGGCTGATGACAGTGAAGGTATTTGCACAGAATTTGTATATCTTTACTTGTATTATTTTCCTCCCGTTTACCTTTTTTTCCAACGAACACACACCCGGTTCGCAGGGCTGGAGGACGAAGGTGAGACCAACGAGGATGACCCGGAGGCAACCGAGTCTGACCAAGAGGCAACAGTTGGAGCCAAGAGGAAGGCCAGGGGGGCAGTGTCCAAGGTTCCTTTTTCCTCATTATCCTCTGAACCTTACTCCTTTGACGCCATGCGACGACTTAACCATCAATTATCAAATTCGTCGTGCTTGAAGGATTCTTTCCCAGCCAAACGCAGAGTAACTCGGAACTCCCCGGGTGAAGATCCCCTTAACCCGGGCATCTCTACCCCCTCGGTCCCTCGTGCCAGCGCTCCTCCGTCTCGTCCTTCCGACTCTCCTCAACACCACCCTTCTCCTAACCATCCACGTGCCGGGCAATTCCGGGTTCCGTTAGTGGTCCCTGTGACGACCTCATCTGCTTCCAGCGGCGAGCTCCCGCCGGACTACACCGTGAATGCTGGGTAAGTTTTTGCTACATGATTTCCTTTTACGTCTGACAAATTTCCACTCAAGCCACCGTCATCACTAATAACTGCCTTTTCTCATCTTTCTTTCAGCACTCAAGTCACCGTCAGTGACCCGGAAAACGTAGAAACAGATAACCATCGGGTGGAGAAGCCGACTGATAACGCAGACGCCGCGACTGGCGGTGATGCGGCGAATAACCAGGAACGAGGCCCTCCGAACAATCCGCTTCCCCGAGCCGCCGGATCTCCTTCCTCATCGGAACCAGTAGACGAGGAGATCGAGGTTCTAGATACAAGGATGGGTTCTCCCAACCCGGGTACTCAAACTGTCCGGGTCTCGTCTCCAAGGGCGGGGAGAGCCCCCCCACCAGGCGACCAAGCTGCCGGCTCTTCCGGTACTCGATCCGAGGAACTGACGTTTGCCCAGATGCTGGAAACCCTGCGCACTTTAAGGGCTAATGAAGAAAACATCTTGGGGGCTTTAATAGCCAAACATGAGGTAAATCCGATTAATGTTGCTTGTGCCCTTGTCCAGTTCCCAAATTCCGAGTGAATTGATTCATAATTTGCTTGGGACTTTATTATACAAGCGACTGATAACTTGCTCCTCTACCCGACTGATCCTTGTTTGCATGCATGCAGTCTTTCGTGACTCAATCTGAGGAGAAACTGGCAGACGCCACCAAGCTCATCGAAAAGGAGGTAGCTTTGCGTGAAGCAGCCGAAGCTGAGGCCAGGAGGAATAGGCTGATAATGAGGAAATATAGGAAAAGGGCTCACAAAGCAGAAGATGATCTAACAAGCCTTTCTGTCCAAATATCAGACACATATCGCGCTTTACTTGGTACGTTTCCTCCTCCGGGTTTATCTTTTTCATAGATAGCAAGAGTTTTCCCGACTTACGTTTCCATTTTTTCAGGCCCGGACGAAACCATGCCGGAAGAGGATGACATTGCCAAGCTGAAAACCATGAAGAGCGTTACCCGGCAGCTATGTGCCGGAACCAAATGGATCCTGCAGGAATTACGGTGGCCGGGTAAAGGACATGTTGATCTGAAGAGGATGCTGGATGCCTTCTCCACTATTCCTGAATGGATTTGGCACTGGAAACGCTCGTCTTGCCGGGTTGGAGTGACCCGGGGGCTTGCACTCGCCAAGGCTTATTTCCCTAGGCTCGAGCTAGCGAAGCTTATGGGCGGCTTCCCAGAGTTCAAGCTTGATGGGTCCAAGTTCTCGGTGAAGGATTTTCAGGCCGTCCAGAAGGAGGTCCGTTACCCGGCCAGCGTGATCGCCGACGAACTGGATGTCAATATCCTTGTTCCAGCATATGATGCTGCTGGTGAAGCAATTAAGTCGGATCTTCCCGAGCCGTATGATATGCTGGCTCGGTGGAAGGAGGAAGCTGCTGCGTTGAGGGCGGAGGCTGCCAAGAAGCAAGCTGAAGCCGGCTCTGCCCCCGCTACCTCAACACCAGTCGTTCCCCCTCCTGCACGGGCTGGTACCGCTGATCCGGGTGCTGCTGCTACCACCAATGATGGCAAGGGCAAGGCCAAGATGAACGCCGAGTGACATCTGATCTCTAATGCCTCTTCTTATGCACTGGTTGGCCAACATGCTGCTTAAACAGTTATATTTTGGGTGGTGCGCCTGTGCACCTTTGATATCTTTTCACCGGGATTTTGTAATGCACGCTAAGGTCTTGATATACTCTATGCCTCTGCCGGCCTTTTTAAATTTATCCATTATTTGAGCTCATCTGTTCTCGATACCCGGCTTTCTTTATTGTTCCTTTTGTGAAAACTCGATTTCCGGGTCTCATGGGTATTGACAAGCGGATTTGCTTCTAAGTCCCCAAGTCCCCAAGACTCGGATATTTGGGTTTTTGGAATTCTACAAGTAAGCAATTTTTTCTCTTTTCAAGATTTCAAGTCACCCGGACCCGGATCTCCAAGTCTAGGACACTTGATCTTGAAAGGGGAGCGAACTGCCTACTGCTAAATTCGCAAAGATCCCTGAGTTGTTTCACATAGGATTTGAAGTTATGCTTAATAATCGTTGAGCTTACAGCTGTTTAGCCTTGTACTCTGCATAACTTGTGGTTTAGATGACCCTTTTGACTATCTTGTACTATAAGCCGGCTTTCGCGTGGATACCATGTTGTTACATCTATACGAAAACGTAGCCAGTCAAGCCCCGTCGGGTTCATGACTGACTGTAATCGTAAGCGAACAAATCATGCCACTTTATTGCGAGTCACATCGAGCTTAAGTAAGAATAGCCAAGAAATTTGGACTTCTTTGTCCGGTTATAAGATTGTAGCCGTACTCGTTTGCAAGTAATCGGCCCTTATAACTCATAGGCATCATGGCCGGGTCTTTGAGTTTGTAACTGTGCTATTCAAGCGACCAGCCCCCAAGACCTAGATATACGCATCATACTGAGAGTACATAACCTGATAATAACCATCGCTTTTCTTGATAATCACCTCTTTACTTGATATGAAAAATCTAGGTCAGCAAGCCACCTCATTAAAAACCCGTCCAGTCCCCAAGGGTACCCTGGATAGGAAAAGAGTACGTCTGAAAACCTGCTGCCTATTACATCGTTCAATTCCATATGCCAATACAATTTTTGCTAAGTATAATATGGACGTAGCTGAGCCACGTTCCACGGTCTGTCTCTTTCTTGCATAGATGAAGTGGTGTGAGCAGTGTCATTAACTGTGGTCGACTCTTCCCTTGCATCTATCAAGTAATATGACCCATTATGCAAATTCCGGCTTATGATAAACGGTCCTTCCTAGGGTGGTGATAACTTGTGCTTTCCTTCGTTCGACTGTACCAGGCGCAGAACCAGGTCTCCTTCCTGGAAGACCCGGGTTTTCACGTGCCGGCTATGATACCTTCGTAAATCCTGCTGATATATGGCTGATCTTTCCAGGGCTGGTTCCCTTTGCTCTTCTAACATATCCACGACGTCTTGCCGGGTCTTTTCATTCTCCACTTCGACGTATGCTGATACTCGTGGTGAATCATGAATAATATCACTCGGTAGTACTGCCTCCGCGCCATAGACCATGAAGAAGGGTGTCATCTGAGTAGATCTATTAGGCGTAGTATTGATGCCCCAAACCACAGAAGGGAGTTCTTCGACCCATGCGCCAGCTGCCCTGATACAGGGGACTCGTAATCGTGGTTTTAACCCGCGAAGCAATTCTTGATTTGCCCTCTCCACTTGTCCGTTGGCCTGCGGATGAGCCACTGACGCGACGTCAAGTCGGATTCCATTGTTGCCACAGAATGTAAGGACCCCAGACCGACAGTCTGAAACCCTACGTATGCATACATTCACGATCCCAGAAAGATCAGTCGTGAACAACATACAAAGTTGGCACACAGAATACATCATCCATTACACGAATACATAAAGGTATTTCACCAATGATCACATGATCAAGACTAATACATCTGCCACGCAGGGCAGGCAACTTAACAAACACAGCGGAAGACAATTAAAACACAACGTAGTTGAGCCCAAGTCACGCCTTAACCTACAGGCTGCTGACCCGGAGACGATCCTAGTTCGCAAAGCCGTCAACTCCGTACTTCTCTTCATAGATATCCTTTGGAGGCTCCTTCTCCAAATCTGATAAGTAGATACCAGGGGCGAAACCATAATGAGTACATTTGAATGTACTCAGCAAGACATCCATCATGTCACTTACCAACATGCAAATATGCTTATATGGTGGAATAGGTAGGCTATAAATATGGTTCACTATCAATGGTGTTCATATATGATGACACCACAGTTGCAGTCAGGTTTATCTGTATCTTTGTTGAATAAGATACTTCAGAAGAAAATAATATAGTTTTATTTCTCTTGTCGATGTCACAAGTACAAGAGGTTTTGTAAAACTTTGTTAAAGAATATTTTCTCCTGGCAAAACTTCTTGGAATCAGTTTCCAGAATTCTTGCTTAGAGTAGAAAAGGTTTTCTTTGCAAAACATTTTGTTTTGTATAACATCATCTGGCTTTTCATCATCGACGATACCTCCACGGTATAAGTTTCCATTTCCTTTCCGAACTTCACAAGTTCAACACTTCCTTTCCAAAATTCCTTTTCAAAAACTTCCTTTTTGAAAACATTGACACAATGCTAGCTACATGGCCATTCAACTGTCCATATCCGAGGACGCGGCTTCTTCGAAAAAGTTATACTCTGCAGAGGTGTACACATCCACCAGATCCAGTACACCTCCCGTGAAACAACCACGGACTGTAACAACAGTATGTAAACATCAGGTATCTGATCATAACCATCCACTATGTTCAAGCTAGTATACGCCTATCTCTCAGTTGAGTTTTACCACATCCCCGGCACCGAGCTAATCCCCGCCAAGCCAGGATGCCTCATCTGATGCATCCGGAGGGAAAATTAATCCCACACTTTATATGTCTCCACGACATTCGGTTCAGAGGATCCCATCCCCTATAGCACATTGAGATAGCACACACTAATAAGAACAAACTTCAAGTTAAGCCCCTTTCCCATGTTGGGGTAGGGTGGCAGTACGGTAAAGGTTGTCCGGCGAAGACTAGGTTATGTGTCATTTTTGAAAACACCACTTTCTCAAAAATGACCACTTCCACATTCCTCCGGAGAACAAGGATCCGCCTTTTCTCCGGGTTTTTCCGTAAAGCCTTTGTTTTGTAGAATCACAATTTTAGGGTGTCCACTTAGGGACTAGTATATTTGATGGTAATAAATACCATAGGGTGGCTTATGGGCTTGGTATTACCAAGTTTAACTATTGGCATGATAGTAACCTATAATATAGTATAGTAGTAAATTCCACATCAAAAATAGTTTTGATACTCAAGTTTTTGTAAAACTTCAAAGGTAAAACATGCATGATATATAATGATAAGTATTGTATCAGCAAGCAATCAAGATGGCTTGCCTGGTATCTCTTGTGTCCCTGGTTTTGGAGTGACTGGAACTTGAAACAGAGCTTCCCGACACTTCCTTCCTCTTCGTTTTTCTAACGCCGTAAAAGGAATAAAGGACACACATAAGAACCAATCAAGGCAAGCAACCATACATAAAAATACATACAACAAGGAAATCTAATAATAACTAATCACACAATTATTAACTTAGGCAAACAATCAAACAAACACCCTTGGCAGAAAATGCCATTTAATAAGACAGCTTAAGGTTAGAGGAACATATCTCACAACCTTAATATCATGGATTCAGTGGGTGTGCCACTCTCATACCAAGATATCAATAAGCCCAAAATACACTTAGTTTCACAAGGGTGAGACTACTAAAAGTGTATAAAACCTGCACAATAATAATCCTGGCAATGGGTCTATCAACCAAACAACAAAAGAATAAGGTAGCTAAGCTACTAAGTCTAAAATTCCATCAAGAATAAATGAGACACATGATTTGTAAAAGTTACTTTTACAAATCAGTGAGCCTACACAAATGTAACAAAGTAAAATACTCATCACAAAACACACAATTCTCATAGTGAGAACAATAGAAACAATGACTAAAAGGAGGAATCCTGTAGTCATGTTTCTAATAAAAGTTTGCTATGCAAGCAAGCATAATAAGTAAAATACTAAAACGCAAACAAGGAACCATGTTATCATAATGGGAATGAAAACATGTCCTCATGCAAGGATACACAATTATCTACCAAACACCAGTTGGCAGGAAAAATAAGTCAACACAAAAACTGCTAAGGAAACTAGTACTACTCAAACATGAAGAATCAATGGATGCATTTCAATAAAGTAATTGAAATACAACCAGAGGGTCCATGTAATAAAAACAGTAGTGAAAAACATATATACTTTGTATAACAAAAATATCCCATTTGATAAAACAAGTCATCCCTTTTTCAGGGCAACTCCTACATACTAGTGGTAATAAAAAGGGCATTACTAGAGGAATCAAACAACACTCCAAGAATGTATTTTTCCTAGAAAGCCACACATGATTATAACCACTTACAAACAGAAGCATACACATTTTCATTTAGTACAAAAATTTCCAAAGCAAACATACTAGGCACTTATTAGTTATAGAACTATATAAGAGAAATGCATCTAGTGTGGGGGAAATAATGTTTCCACCAAAAATGCAATGAAACCAGTGGGTGTTCCACTAGCATAACAAAGCATTAAGAGGTCACAATGCCTCTGGTCATACTTGACAAAAATTAGCAAAAACCTAAACTAGCACCTAGTGCAATAACAATACTAGCAGAAAATAATAGGGTGCAAAAATAAGCAAGGCAATGCTACTCATACTATTATTTTCACACAAGTGAAAACTCTAGGGATCAAGTACTCATAAAAACATAATGAAAATGCTACTGGTCCTATGAATACAACACAAAAATATGTGGTTTTACAACCACAAATTCTTATGTCAAAAATTCCACACATGAGGGAATTTTCCAGAACCTTTTCATAGCCATGACAAAACTACTCATGCTTTTATACCAATTCAAAAACAAGCTAGTAGAGGTGATACTAACACAAAATCAGTACCAATATGGTCCTGGATCCAATCAACAAATCCAAGTGTTTGCACATAATTTTATCACTCAAAACTATATGCAAGTATTAAACTAGAGAATAAACATATGCTCTTAATATAAATCCTATTTATTCTCAACTCAAATCCACACAATCTAACATGCTAAAATAGTTAAGTAACACTTATAAAACAAGTTCACACAACTTATACATGCTAGAAAATAATATTGCAACACAAAAATATCATAACACAAATTAATTACTTAAAATGCCAAAATGGCAGAAATAAGCAAAACAAGGATCTGTCCACCAAATTTTATAGGATGCTCTAAAAATTAAACCCTTCTAGGTTTAGATAGTCCTAAACATATACAAGACCATCCAATTTGTTTTGCATCAAAATTCATCTTTAATTAATTTATAAAAATCACCAAAGTGCTCTCTGGTGTTTTACCAAATTGCATGCCATTTCAAAAATAGTAGGAATTTGGAAGAAAGGTTAATGCTACTGTTAGGAAATCTCAAGGGCTTTCCAATGCAATTGGCCTCACTTCATTTAGAGTTGTAAAATAAAAATGGTGCTCATTTTGGTGTTTCTGGTACCTGTTGCCAAATCATTTTTAATTTCAAAACCATTCATCCAAATGTAGATCTACAAAGTTGAGGTGGTTTAGATTTAGTTGATCTAGCACTGTGAATTTTGTCTTGCTCAAAAACATCTTTTAGGTTGCCTTTTAGAGCCAAAAGCAAACAGGTATCATTTCTGTCAAAAATAAAAGGAAAAACAGACTTGTTGGGCTAGATCTAATAACTGGGCCGGCCTGGACCTGCTGTTACCGCGGGCGGATCTAGCTGATGACGCTGACGGGCGGGCCAGCGCCCACGGTGGCAGCCACGCACGCAGAGGCGAGGCCCACGCGCAGGTTCAAATCTCCCAGCGCGGGCTCAGGGCTGCTGACGACCGCCTGACGCCATAGCGACGTCATCGCCGGCGGGAACGTCTCCGGCGAGGTTCTAACGGGCTAATTCGTCCACCGTTTTGCAAAACAAACTCATCTACATGCCCTACTCGACGCGGGCAAGCGAATGGGCGGGTTCTCGTTTCCGGGGAAACGCCGGAGAGCGGCCGGCGTCGGACGGCGCGCGGTGGCCGGAGACGAGCACGGCTCGGCGGCTATTCCGGAAGCGAGGGAGGGGGGAAAAGGGCGTCGGAGATGCGCACGCTCACCATTGACCCAACGGAGGGCTCGGAGAGGACGGAGGGGACTCGAGGGCGGAGGAATCTCTCGCCGGAGCTCCGTCGGGCTCGAGGAAGAACACGGACGGCGCGGGCACCACGATGCGTTCCGGCTCGATCTCTTCGGCAGGGAGGACTAGGACGACGAGGCGGAGACTTTAGGCACCACGGCGACCGGCCGCGAGCTCTCCACGGGCCGAATCGATGGTGACTAGGATCTAGGGTTCGGTTTTGAAATTTGTACAGAGAGAGAGGAGGAGCTCGAGTTGGGGGGGGGGAGAGGAGCATGTGAGGGACAAGAGCACATGGGGGGGCCTCTTTATCCCCAGGGATTCCTTCCAATCGAAGGCATGGGTAGGGGTGCTGTTCTCTACAGCAAGCTAGAGGTAGGAGATGACTTGGATTACTTTTAGGTCCCTGCAGTTTACAAATAGGTCCTTGTCTACTTTGTAAAATGTGATTTTCACCAAGCAAACAAAGTCAACATTTAATTTCCTTTTGCCCAAAATTATTATTAGTTGAGATGTACAACATATGTGAAAATTGGCTCAATTGGGTAAACTTTATAATTCAAAGTTGTTCAAATTTGGATTCTTACATAAATGGACATTGAATTTATTAACCTACTTAGGAGCTTCCAAAAATGCTAATGTTTGGCACACATTCCTTATTGGATGTGTTCCTTATGTGGTAGAAAATTCAAGTCATTTAGAGTTACTTCATAGAACAAACTTGTTCAAATTTCAAAAAGCTGCTGTCAAGAAAACAGGGGTTTTTGGCAACTTAAAATATTCAAAAACTTGTGCCCTTTTGGTTTTCATCCTTATTTATGCTATAGAGCATGTGGTATATATTTCATGGCATTTGGAAAAAGTTTGTAGAACAAACTTGTTCAAAATCCCAAATGTTGCTGTGGAGAAAAACCATGTTTTCAGGACTTTAATGGATTCAATTTTTGGTATCCTCTTGTGTGTGTTCCTTATTTGATATAAGGAAGCAATGGTATGAATTTCAGATCATTTGATTAAAGTTTCCAGAAGTAACTTGTTTTAGTTTTCTGTTTCTAGAAATATTGGAATTTCTATTTAATAAAGCACTTGGCTTTTCTTTAACAATGCTTTGCCAAAATATTTATGTGACTAGAGATAGCAAGTCAATGCTCTCCAATACCTTTGTTTTTAATCTTGCAAAGTTGGAAAAACATTTGATAAGATTTTGGTGAAGCATCTAAGAATGCCTCGTTTTCTGATAATCTTTTAGGGAAATTTATTAAGTGTTTCCTCTTCATTAATTTAGGTCTTGGAATAATATTCAACAAGTATGGGACTCATAAGATGTTTTTGGAAAACTCTTTGATCAATATTTACTTTAGAAAATATTGCCAAACTCATTGGAACAATATGTTGAATATTTTTATCATTGGAACAATATGTTGAATATTTTTAGTTTACTTCTTTGCTATCCTTTTTAAGTTTGTTTAGTTGCACTTAAACAAACACAAACAAACACAACCAAGGTTTATTAGTAAAGCAATTAGCAAAACAACTGTGTTAACAGGTATTCCAAAATTGGGATGTGACACAGAACTTCTCCATCTCACCAAGGGACATGTTGGTTCCATTGTCGGTAATTATGCTGTGGGGATACCCGAACCGGTAGATAATCCTCTTCAGGAACTTGACTGCTGTGGCTGATTCGCAATTAGTAACTGGCATAACCTCAACCCACTTGGTAAACTTATCAATAGCCACCAAAAGATGTGTCTTCTTGCATGGTGACATATGAAAGGGGCCAACAATGTCCATACCCCATACATCGAACGACCAAGTTAACGGGATGGTCCGTAACTCCATAGCCGGCACATGGGTTTGGCGAGCGTACCTTTGACATCCGTCACACCTTGCTACCAATCGCTCCGCATCTGCTAGAGCCGTGAGCCAGAAAAATCCGTGTCGATAAGCTTTAGCCACGAGAGATCTTGTGGATGCGTGATGTCCACAGTCGCCTTCATGTATTTCCTTGAGAATCTGTCGGCCTTCTTCTGGCGCTACGCAGCGCAAAAAGACCCCCGCTGCGCTTCTCTTATATAGTTCCCCGTTGATGATAGAATATCCCTTTGCTCGCCTCAAAATTTGCCTTGCTAATACCTCCTGCTGTGGTAACTCGCCTCGCGACAGGTAGGCCAAAAACGGTTCTGTCCATTCGGGAACAGTGCGTACAGTAGCCACAAGTCCTGAATCCGGGTCTTGATTTGCCAATTCCTCCTCTGACTCGGTTTTAACTTATGGTCGCCATAATTCATCCAGGAAAACGTTAGGTGGAACTGGCTCTCTGCGCGAGCCGAGTCTAGCGAGCGCGTCGGCTGCCTCATACTTTCTTCTGTCTATATGTTCCACCTCATACCCGGAAAAACATCCTGCAACCCTATCAACTTCCCTGCGGTATGCAGCCATAGTTGCGTCCTTTCTATCCCAAGTTCCTGACACCTGCTGTACCACAAGGTCCGAATCTCCAAAACACCGTATCCTCTTGACGTTCATCTCTTTAGCTGCCCTTAGGCCGTGCAATAGGGCCTCATACTCGGCCACGTTGTTGGAACAGTCGAAGTGAATTTGTAGTACGTAACTTAATTTATCTCCTTTGGGTGACGTTAGCACCACCCCAGCTCCTGATCCCTCGTATTGCTTAGATCCATCGAAGTGCATGATCCATGATTCGGAATTTGGAACCGTTGTAGTCATGCCTGTATGTGTCCAGTCGTTAACGAAATCAATTAAAGCTTGAGATTTGATTGCTGACCTGGGTTCGTAGTTGATGTGATAATCCCCCATCTCTATCGCCCATTTGGCTATTCTTCCCGTCGCGTCCGAGTTTCTGATGATATCCGACATTGGTATTGAACTAACCACTGTTATGGGGTGTTCTTGGAAGTACGGCTTCAATTTCCGGCTAGCCATAAAGACCCCGAACACCAACTTTTGCCAATGTGGATAGCGCTGCTTTGCTTCTGATAATACCTCGCTGACGTAATAAACCGGTCTCTGAACCGGGTAACCCTTCCCATCCTCTTTGCGCTCCACAACAACTACTGCGCTGACGGCTCGGGGGCCAGCTGCCACGTATAGCAACATAGGCTCTTTAGGACTCGGAGCCGCTAGTACTGGTGCTTCAGATAACTGCTTCTTTAGCGCCTCAAACGCCTCATCCGCCTCTTGATCCCACACGAATTTATCTGATTTCCTCAAGAGCCGGTACAAGGGTATTGCCTTTTCTCCGAGTCTGGATATGAATCGGCTCAAGGCTGCTACGCAGCCCGTGAGCTTTTGAACATGCTTCAAATTTTCCGGTTTTTTCAGACTCTGGATGGCCTTGATTTTATCCGGGTTTGCCTCGATTCCTCTCTCGGAAACTATAAAGCCGAGTAATTTCCCGGCTGGAACTCCGAACACACACTTTGTCGGGTTAAGCTTCATCTGGTACCTCCTCAAGTTTTTGAACGTCTCCTTTAGATCATCGATAAACGTCTCCGCCTTCCTGGTCTTGATGACCACATCATCCACATAGGCATGGACACTGCGTCCGATTTGGTCCTCGAAGCACTTTTGAATACACCGTTGGTAAGTTGCACCGGCGTTCTTCAATCCAAACTTCATAGTTTTATAACAGAAGGCCCCAAAAGGGGTTATGAACGATGTTTTCTCCCAATCCTCCCTCTTGAGCTTAATCTTATGATACCCGGAATATGCGTCCAGGAAGCATAATAGATCGCTTCCAGCTACTGCATCTATAATCTGATCTATCCTTGGTAGCGCGAACGGATCCTTTGGGCAATGTTTGTTGAGACTCGTAAAATCGATGCACATCCTCCACTCATTGGTCTTTTTCATCACTAGAACCGGGTTTGCCAACCAATCCGGGTGAAATACTTCCATGATAAAGCCGGCTGCCAATAGCCGAGCGATCTCTTCGCCTATAGCCCTCCTTCTTTCCTCATTCATTTTCCTCAAACCCTGCTTCACGGGCCTGGACTTGGGATCCACATGCAAACTGTGCTCGGCCAGCTCTATAGGGATACCCGACATGTCGCTAGGTGTCCAGGCGAACACATCTGCATTTGAACGAATGAACTCCACAAGCGCTTTCTCCTGCTCTTTTCCCAAGTTAGACCCTATGGTAAACTGCTTAGTGGAATCGCCTTCGACAAAATCTATCTTCTTGGTGTCTTGTGCTGCCTTGAATTTTGCTCTCTCATCCTCGGTATTCGGCTTTTTCAAGGCTGTTCTATCATCCGGATTTACTTGAGACCGGTAATATTCGAGTTCTTCCTTTCTGCATGCTTGCTCAGCCATAACCGAATCTCCTTCGTCACACTCGGCCGCTATATCCCGGTTCCCATGTATGGTGATGGTCCGTTTAGGACCCGGGATCTTTAGCTGCAAATACACGTAGCACGACCTAGCCATGAATTTGGCATAAGCCGGTCTTCCAAACAGCGCGTGATAAGGACTGCGCAATTTGACCACCTCGAACGTGAGCCACTCAACTCGATAATTATCCGTCGATTCTCCAAAAGCAACCTCCAAGGTGATCTTTCCCTCGGGACTCGCCGAGTGACCTGGCACGATCCCATGAAAGATTCTCGAACTTTTCTGTAACTGGGACTCTTTGAGACTCATCCGTAAGAAGGTTTCCCAATAAAGGATGTTGATGCTACTTCCACCGTCCATCAGGACCCTCTTCAGTTCGTAACCATTAACCTGTGGAGCAACCACCAATGCCAAGACTCCTGGACGCTCTACTTTTTCCGGATGATCTCTTCTACTCCACGTTACCTCTTGTTCCGCCCATCTAAGGTATCCCGACGCGGCCGACGAAACCGAGTTTGCCGCTTGCTTTAATGTCTCTTTGTTCCTGCTAGAAGTTCCTGTAGTATGCACATGATATTGTCCTTTTAAGTTAGGCGTTCGTACCATACCGACGAAGATGTTGATCCGGCCGATCGTCACGACGGATCCGGATTCGAGGTGATCCGACTCTGGCCCCCAGCCGGAATCATCCACCATCTTTTCTCCTTTGCGGTCGATGTAGATTTCGCCGACGACAAGATTATCCATGTTCTTCCGAGCTTCTCCCGTGATGTAAACACCTTTGGACGCAGGCCCCACGGTGGGCGCCAACTGTCGTGGGATAATCACGGCAGACGTTACCGGGGGTAACTGATCTTGGGGCAAGACGACACAGGCGTTTGGGAGAGGGTTTAGCTCAGAGGAAAACATGGTGCAATTCGATCTGGTAGCCGGCAATCAAAGTCGCCGAGTCTCCAATCTTGATATAACAACTCGACTCTGGGATTACACTAGATGCTCGATATCAAGCGATATTGCTAGGGTTCTTAGATCTATGTCTAAACTAGACCTGGGGGTCGGTTTATAAAGCACCCGTACCCCCTGGCTTATCCTCCAAGGCGCATCCTGGATCCTACCCGGACACGGCGCACAAACCCTAAACTGTCCTTTACAGTAACCCACAATCCGGGTTACTGGGCCTACAAGCTTGGGCCTTCCACAAGTTTCCTTATCCTTAGCCGGATCCTGCGCACCGTCCTTTGGGCCGGGTTACTCCTTGGAGTTTGGCCTACCGGGTTATCATCCCCCCATCAATGCTAGTAAGACACGGGCTCAAACAAAAGGTTATAGGTATGGAGGTGAGGCAATATCAGGGTTAAAGGATACATGTGATAGGTTCGTAACAGAAGCAACTAATCATAGGGCTAGCAGAATAGACAACGGAAAGTATCGGTAACCAATGTTGAAAGGAACACAATGGTTCATGTGAGTGATAACTTGCCTGCAAACCCAGTAGCCTGGTACTGAGCTAACTCCTTAGAAGGGGTGTCGTAAGTATCGTCGGTCTCAACGTCGTCGTTTATCCGAGAAGAAGCAAACAAACAATGCAGAAAGATAAACAATCAATAACATGGCATAGTGCACAAACATGGGATGATGCATGACCATTTAATTGATGCAACAAAATAAACTAGTTGACAAGATAGAAACAGGATTAAATGGACCCACATGCAATTTGAGTTGCACCTGAAAAGCCCATGAATTATGGTTGAATTAATTGTTTTACAACTAAGCAACATGTGAAAGTGGATTAGCATGATGCATGGATGATGAAAAAAACAAAATAACAACAGTAGAATCAAATAGAAATAAGGTTTACCAAGTTTAGAAATTCATTTATTAAGTTAAGAAATTTTGGTTACTTAAAGGTGTCACACAAGCATTTGTTGTTTTCATCAAGTTAAATTGTTCAAAACAGATAACAAAATTTATATTTGAAAATAAAACAATATTTTAGTTGGAATACATGTTTCACTTGTTGAAAAAGGATTTCAAATAAATTACTTATGAATTAAGCAAGTTTAAGCAAGAATTAAATGAATTTAATTCAAACATGAACTTATTTGAATTTTTAATTGTCCAAAGCATTAAACCAAATTCATATTTCAAAAGTTTATACTTTATGGTTGGAAAACATATTTTATATGTCCCAAAAGAATTTTAGTTGATCAAGTTATGAATTTAACAATATTAAATGAATTAAACAAGATTTAAATCATTTAACCAATTTTTATTATTCAAAACAAGAAACAAATTTTATATTTGGAAAGGTGGTTTAATTTTGCATGGAAAACATATTTCATTTGTTGAAATTGGATTTAAAATGAGCAAGTTATTATTTTGGCAATTTTAAATGCAATAAACAAGAAACAGTTGTTTTCAACAATTTAAATTATTCAAAACAGCAAACAAAATTTATATTTGGAAAGTACATGAAAAGTTGATTGGAAAACATATTTAGTTTGTGGAATTTGGAATTTTTATGCCCAAGTTATGATTTTTGCAAGTTTAAGTGATTTAAACAAGAATTCAAATGTTTCACCAATTTAAAATATTCAAAACAGTAAACAAATTTTATATTTGGATAGAACATTTAATTTGGGACAGAAAACATATTTAAAAAGTTAAAATTGGAGTTAAAATGATTTTCTTATGCAATTTACAAGATTTGGGGTAAATCTGCCATTTTTAATTCATCTAGGGACTTGAAAAATATTTTGCAGGGGCTAGAATTTATTACCAGGGGCTTGGTTGTGAATCTGAGATGTTTCTGTGACTAAATTAATGAAAAATAAAAAGGTTTGATTAATTGAGGGAGGGGGGATTCGATCCCCTCACCTCCTGCTGTGAGCAGAGGGACAGGAACCAGTGGGCTGGTGCGCTTGCTTGTGTTAGGGAGGGGGCCTCGGGGGGTAAGTGCTGTGGTGCGCGGTGGTTTTTCTCTGAACCCAACACTGTACGTAACTGAACCTCGCGGACAGAAACGGGGCTGGTCACCGGCGATGGATCGCTGGCTGCTGCTGCTCGCGTGTGGCCGGAGGGGGCGGGTGGCGTGTGGGAGGTGCGGAAGGGAGTGGAGGAGGGAGGCGGTCGAGGAGGAGGCCTCACCTCGAGCAGGCACGAGGCGGTCGGGGCGGATAGCAGGCGGAGGAGGCAGCAGAGGTGCAGCGACCGGCGGAAGGAGGCGACGGGGCGGCGCATACGGGGCTCCTCCGGGCCGGCTGAGGCAGTGAGGACAAAGAGGGAACCTCCCTAGTTCCATTCCCGGCCTCGGCACGGTCCGACGGTGACCAGGGCGGCGGCGCTTGCCGGAGGAAGGTGGGGCTTCGGGTGAGGTACAGGTTCAGAAACTGTAAGGGTTCAGAGGAGGTTGCAGGGAGAAGAGAGAGGGGAGGAAGAAGATGGCGGCGTGGAGGATGAGGTCTAGGGTTAGGTTAGGGCGAGGTGAGAGGGGAGGTGGTCTTAAGGAGGGAGGAGCATGGTACGGCAGTGAATCCGATGGAGGAGGGGGTGATCGGGTGGAGGAGATGGAGTCGTACAGAGGGAGGAGGAAGAAAAGGCCCCCTCGAAGGGGTACTGGATCAGAAGGAAAATTGGGCCTGGGGTTGATGGGCTGAGAGGAAAAAAAATAGATGGGGTGGGCTGCCTCTCTCCTCACCCCTCTCTTTCTTCTTTCACTTTTATTTTTTATTTTTCCTTATGAACATTTTTTGTAAAGGATGAAAGAGGAAAGAGAGATAGAAAAGAAATAGGGGTTTTCTTTTATAATTATTGGTGTTAATTTTTAAAACAGAAATTAAAGCAAATGTTTACATTATTTCACAAGTTTGAAATCTTAATTTGATTTAAAGTTGTTAAGTGAATTTTTCCAATAGAGTTTGGGGTTGTTATTTGATAATTAAATTTTTATTAATTTGCACACAATGAGTAAAAGCAAGGTTAGTTTTTGATTTCAAACTTTGAATTATTAATTGGATTTTTAAATTGTGATTTGAATTTGAGTTTTGAATGCAATTTATATTAGGTGGATTATTAAATAACAAATAAGAGTTGAGCTTTTATTATTTCATGGAAACAAATGGAAGTGTTAATTGAACCATTTTATTTGGAGAGTTTTGTTTTGCAATTTTCATAATTTCAACATGGTTGTTGTTTGGAAGAAAATCATAATTGAATTTGAAAAGGGTTTGGTTATTGGATGCATTTTTATAGAAACAAAACAACAGTTTTGAGATCACACTTTAATGGAAACAATTGATGGTTTTGATTTGAATTATCATTTTGGAAATTGTAACATCACAAGGATGAAACAAAAGGTTTGAATTTTGGTTTGAAATTCAAATAGAAAACAAAGGAAAACAAATGAAAACAGTTGGAAAACAAATGAAAACAGAGGAAAACAAAAGGAAAACAAACAAAACAATTGCAATCAACATGATGCCATGATGCAAAACATAAAATAACAGAGAGCAAACATTCTAAAGGCTTATTTTTCATACTTGGGATGTTACAAAACGCCCCCCCTTGAAGGAATCGCGCCCCGAGATTCCTACTGAGAAAAGAAAAGGTCCGGATACTTCTTGGGAAGATCCTCTTGAGCTGTGACACGTGAAACACATCGTGCACCTTGGATAGTTTTTTTTTCTGGAAGTTCAAAATGACAGGCATTCCTGGTAACTCTTCTGGAAAGATGTCAGGGAATTTGGAAACCACCGGAACATTTTCAAGTAAAGGGAGAGGTTTTGCATCGAGGGTGTATAGCTGGATAGAACTTGATTCATTTGGAGGATAGACTTTCTGGAATGTGGTGATTCAGGAATGCTTCCTCGAAACAACCCCAGGTGATAGGAATGCCAGCTCTCATTGCCTGGAATCAACAACAACAACAACAACAACCTTTCTGGCCAGATAGACTTGATATTTTGGAAGTTTTGATTAGACGCCGGTAGAAGAATTGCAGTGGAAAACAACAACAAGATTTCAACGGGCGAAAAGGATGTTGAGAAGAACAGGATATCAACATCGGGGAAAACGAGAACAAAACACTCCTGAGGTACTACGGCAAAACCCATCCGGGCTTCTAAAGGATCAATATCTACTGCTTAAGGAATAGAGGATCTGCTTCCGGGGCTTACACGCCTCCGTTCTCAATCATGAGTAGGCAACATGATAAATCATGTCACAACCACCTCCATTCCTATGGTCTAGTAGATATAACCATCCTAGAGAAACCAGAATACGTGAAATCCTAACTTGAAAGTTTAGATGAGAAGGGAAAAACAACGTTGCACTTCCTTACCAGAAAAAGGGAGGGTGGGTGGGAAAAGGAGAAAAAGAACAGAATTCCTACTCTCACGTTTCATTTTTCCTATATAACTACAAAATAGTTTCTAGACTCAACTGCGACCAGTAAAAAGGGATCCTACAGGCAGACAGGCTCTGATACCATTTGTCGCACCCGGACTTCTAAAGGATACTCGCCGTTCCGTTGAACAGTAGTAGATTGGATTACGGGGCTTACCGGCACCCGCGTCCTCTTACGAGTAGGCCAACACACGTATGTGTGACAACCAACCCCTATCTGTTCAGCGTCGACGTAAACTATCCCATAGAAATCAGGATACTTCCATTGACGTACTTCAAAACATACACGCATGGTACGTCAACGGCATTGGAACAAGTGATATCACAACAGATCTCTACGACACAAAAGATTGAAATAAGTTGCAAATAGCTCTCATTAGAGCAGAGATAGCAAATACAATCATTCAGAGGACACATGTCCCAACATATCATCATTACATCACAGCGGAAGCATTCAACATGTCTGAGTACAGACAAGATCCAAATAGGCCTAAGAGGCCGGAAACGAAAAGACGGAGCCCATCCACGAAGTCTCGGATCCTGCCCGGGTCCGCTATCTACTCGTCAGCAGTCTCGTCATACTCCACGTAGTAGCCACCATGTAGATCCTCGGAAACGTAGTTCTGCGGAAACCACAGCCCCAAAGGGGTCAGTACATAAACGTACTGGCAAGCAAGACTCACAGTTCACCAAAGTGTAGCCCGTCAACACCAAGCACAGATGCCTTGGGTTCAACGGAAGAAAGGGGATATAAAAGATGCTGCAAATGGCTGCGCTAACCAACTACAGAGATTCTATCACTTCCGGCTAACAGAAAGGAGATAAGATCGAGTATTGTAACCAACTGAAAGATAACTTCAAACAAACCCATCCTGGATCTCGCCCCTTATCCAAAGAAGCAATCCGAGGATAACTCACACAGTTGGATTAAAGATGAATCAGGTTATTGTGTCAATAATCCTATTACTAGTCAAGTTGTTAATCATTGGGTGTAAGATTGTGAATCATTAGGTTTAAGTTGTCCTGAGTACTTGTTAGCCAGTACTTTCACCAAGTAATCCATAACCGCGGAAAACACGGCTTCTCGAGAAGATTTATCCCTGCAGGGTTGCACCAATTTGGCCGTACACGTATGAATAACCCGCCAGATGGGATGCCTCCCACCAAGCGGGGCACTCAACACAACTCAACTCTTCTTCGCATCAAGCCCAAAGCACCTTGGGCGCACGGCTAATCGAGCCCAGAAGAAAATGGACCCTCATAGCACTCTAAGAACGTGTCCCCCTATATGCCGACTACGAAAGTTCCACCCGGGTACCAAGGGCTCGCAAGATCATGCATGCAGCAAATGGAAAACCCGAACTAAATGAGGCGATTTGGACGAGATGCGAATCGAATCAAATTGAGGGGGGCGCCCATACTCGCTTCCCACATGCGGGTAGTGCGCTCATCATGGTTCAGTAGACAAGACCCTTTTCCTATTAGGGTCGACACTAGCAGGCCTCAAAACCACAAAGGGCCTCCTGCCGGTGCCTTATCATCAAATTATTATTTAGCAATAACATTAGCATGATTGATTGATTAAACATCGAGCCCCAGAACATAATAAAAATATAGTAACTGAAAGTAACGGGTAACAGACTCGAGCAAAACAACCCTAAGCATGCTAGTAAGACACGGGCAACAAGCAATGGTTATAGGTATGGAGGTGAGGCAATATCAGGGTTTAAGGATACATGTGATAGGTTCGTGACAGAAACAACTAATCATAGGGCTAGCAGAATAGACAACGGAAAGTATCGGTAACCAATGTTGAAAGGAACACGATGGTTCATGTGAGTGATAACTTGCCTGCAAACCCAGTAGCCTGGTACTGAGCTAACTCCTTAGAAGGGGTGTCGTAAGTATCGTCGGTCTCAACGTCGTCGTGTATCCGAGAAGAAGCAAACAAACAATGCAGAAAGATAAACAATCAATAACATGGTATAGTGCACAAACATGGGATGATGCATGATAGTTTAATTGATGCATCCAAAAATAAACTAGTTGACATGGTAACAACATGATTAAATGGACCCACATGCAATTGGATTGCATATGGAAAGCCCATGAATTATGGTTGAATTAATTGTTTTACAACTAAGCAACATGTGAAAGTGGATTAGCATGATGCATGGATGAGGAAAACAGCAAAATAACAACAATAGAAGCAAATGGAAATAAGGTTTAACAAGTTTGGAATTTCAGTTATTAAGTTAGGAAATTTTGGTTACTTAAAGGTGTCACACAAGATTTGTTGTTTTCACCAATTTAAATTGTTCAAAATAGAAAACAAAGTTCATATTTGAAAAGAAAACAAGATTTTAGTTGGAATACATGTTTCACTTGTTGAAAAAGGATTTCAAATAAATTATTTATGAATTAAACAAGTTTAAGCAAGAATTAAATGAATTTAATTCAAACATGAACTTATTTGAATTTTTATTTGTTCAAAACATTAAACCAAATTCATATTTGAAAAGATTATACTTTTATGGTTTGAAAACATATTTTATTTGTGGAAATTGGATTTAAAATGAGCAAGTTATTATTTTGGCAATTTTAAATGCATTAAACAAGAAACAGTTGTTTTCAGCAATTTAAATTATTCAAAACAGCAAACAAAATTTATATTTGGAAAGTACATGAAAAGTTGATTGGAAAACATATTTAGTTTGTGGAATTTGGAATTTTTATGATCAAGTTATGATTTTTGCAAGTTTAAGTGAATTAAACAAGAATTCAAATGTTTCACCAATTTAAAATATTCAAAACAGTAAACAAATTTTATATTTGGATAGAACATTTAATTTGGGACAGAAAACATATTTAAAAAGTTAAAATTGGAGTTAAAATGATTTTCTTATGCAATTTACAAGATTTGGGGTAAATCTGCCATTTTTAATTCATCTAGGGACTTGAAAAATATTTTGCAGGGGCTAGAATTTATTACCAGGGGCTTGGTTGTGAATCTGAGATGTTTCTGTGACCAAATTAATGAAAAATAAAAAGGTTTGATTAATTGAGGGAGGGGGGATTCGATCCCCTCACCTCCTGCTGTGAGCAGAGGGACAGGAACCAGTGGGCTGGTGCGCTTGCTTGTGTTAGGGAGGGGGCCTCGGGGGGTAAGTGCTATGGTGCGCGGTGGTTTTTCTCTGAACCCAACACTGTACGTAACTGAACCTCGCGGACAGAAACGGGGCTGGTCGCCGGCGATGGATCGCTGGCTGCTGCTGCTCGCGTGTGGCCGGAGGGGGCGGCTGGCGTGTGGGAGGTGCGGAAGGGAGTGGAGGAGGGAGGCGGTCGAGGAGGAGGCCTCACCTCGAGCAGGCAGGAGGCGGTCGGGGCGGACAGCAGGCGGAGGAGGCAGCAGAGGTGCAGCGACCGGCGGAAGGAGGCGACGGGGCGGCGCATCCGGGGCTCCTCCGGGCCGGCTGAGGCAGTGAGGACGGAGAGGGAACCTCCCTAGTTCCATTCCCGGCCTCGGCATGGTCCGACGGTGACCAGGGCGGCGGCGCTCGCCGGAGGAAGGTGGGGCTTCGGGTGAGGTACAGGTTCAGAAACTGTAAGGGTTCAGAGGAGGTTGCAGGGAGAAGAGAGAGGGGAGGAAGAAGATGGCGGCGTGGAGGATGAGGTCTAGGGTTAGGTTAGGGCGAGGTGAGAGGGGAGGTGGTCTTAAGGAGGGAGGAGCATGGTACGGCAGTGAATCCGATGGAGGAGGGGGTGATCGGGTGGAGGAGATGGAGTCGTACAGAGGGAGGAGGAAGAAAAGGCCCCCTCGAAGGGGTACTGGATCAGAAGGAAAATTGGGCCTGGGGTTGATGGGCTGAGAGGAAAAAAATAGATGGGGTGGGCTGCCTCTCTCCTCACCCCTCTCTTTCTCCTTTCACTTTTATTTTTTATTTTTCCTTATGAACATTTTTTGTAAAGGATGAAAGAGGAAAGAGAGATAGAAAAGAAATAGGGGTTTTCTTTTATAATTATTGGTGTTAATTTTTAAAACAGAAATTAAAGCAAATGTTTACATTATTTCACAAGTTTGAAATCTTAATTTGATTTAAAGTTGTTAAGTGAATTTTTCCAATAGAGTTTGGGGTTGTTATTTGATAATTAAATTTTTATTAATTTGCACACAATGAGTAAAAGCAAGGTTAGTTTTTGATTTCAAACTTTGAATTATTAATTGGATTTTTAAATTGTGATTTGAATTTGAGTTTTGAATGCAATTTATATTAGGTGGATTATTAAATAACAAATAAGAGTTGAGCTTTTATTATTTCATGGAAACAAATGGAAGTGTTAATTGAACCATTTTATTTGGAGAGTTTTGTTTTGCAATTTTCATAATTTCAACATGGTTGTTGTTTGGAAGAAAATCATAATTGAATTTGAAAAGGGTTTGGTTATTGGATGCATTTTTATAGAAACAAAACAACAGTTTTGAGATCACACTTTAATGGAAACAATTGATGGTTTTGATTTGAATTATCATTTTGGAAATTGTAACATCACAAGGATGAAACAAAAGGTTTGAATTTTGGTTTGAAATTCAAATAGAAAACAAAGGAAAACAAATGAAAACAGTTGGAAAACAAATGAAAACAGAGGAAAACAAAAGGAAAACAAACAAAACAATTGCAATCAACATGATGCCATGATGCAAAACATAAAATAACAGAGAGCAAACATTCTAAAGGCTTATTTTTCATACTTGGGATGTTACATAGATCTGCTCTCTCTTTTCCCTCAAGTGGAAGCAAGAATCATTGGAGGGATTGAGAGATAGAAAGCTTTTGGAGGTCAACAATGGAGGTCAAACTTGCCCAAAAGGTTAGGGAACCATTGGGGAAGAAGCCCCCTTAAATAGGTCACCCAAATATCCAACTGTTGGAGGAAAAATCGCGCAGGGGCGGAACCTCCGGTGAAACCACCGGAACCTCCGCCCCCCGGATGAGTTAGGACACCAAAATGGCTGAAAAAATGACCCAACCACCGGAGCCTCCGGTGGTTTCACCGGAGGCTCCGCCAACATCATCCCGAAAAGGTTTCCAGCGGAGCCACCACCGGAGCCTCTGGTGGTGGAAAAAACTGCAGAACACCCTATATGAAAACGGTCGTAACTTTTGCATCCGGACTTCGTTTTCGATGTTCTTGGGCTCGTTGAAATCGCAACGACGAGCACTACAAGAATATGCAGAGAAACATCATAGTCAAAAATGGGAATATAAAACCAAATGATGAAAGGTTTGTCGTAACAATAAAGGACAACCGGTAGAAACCTCCAACAACAAAAATGCGATAAGTTTTTCATAAGAAATCCATTTTTGATGAACTTGAGCTTGACATGAAGAACATGACAAGATCTAAAACCTTACATGGAGAAAACCCAAATAAGAACCAAGAAGGATGATTCCAAGTATGAAATTTTTTGAGCTCTCTACGATAGATACGATCAAGATATGCATTCAAGAGCCACTCTTGATAGTACGGTTATCTATCCTATAATCCGGTCTCCCAACTAGCATAATGAGACCGGAATAGAAACCCTATCTAAGTCATAACTTTTCCTTGCGCAATCCAATTGAGCTAGATGATGACGATCTTGACTCTCTCAAGTTGGATCTTCTTTCTTGATCGTGCTTGCTAGCACATGCTCCGCTTGATGAAGACTTACAAGTTGCTCCCCCATACACCATTATGGGAGAGACCCTTAATGGAAAATCTTCACGAGGCCACAAACTCCAAGAGGGTGGCAAGCATCAGGCATAGGATTTCTTCTAGATGCTTCACTTGAGCTTCCACGTCAAGCTAGGTGACGAACACCGCTTGACGATGACATAGACCATGGGCAATATGAAATCTTCCTTTTTGTTCATGCCCATGGAAAGATACCTAACCACACATAGAGATGCCACACACACATGTATGGGTTAGATCACAAAGCTATATTTAAAATTGCTTACCATACCATGAGATACACAATCCCACTTGGTACATCGTGTAGCTTTGTGTGTTGATCACTAGCTTGATCAACCTTGTATCTTTTCTTCTGACTTCAAATGATGATGTCTTGAAGATAACCATGAAGGATAACCTAATACTTTTCTTCAAGACACACTAGAAATAAGCTCAACTCAAACCATGACCATCCTTCATGTAAATCCTTGAATATACATGAACTCCATTATTTCCTATGGACAAGATCTACAAGGATAACTCAATGCAAACATTAGTCCATAAGGATTGTCATTAATTACCAAAACCACATATGGGGCACCATGCACTTTCACTTATGCTGGGAGACTTCTTGCTCTCATTGGTAAACCCCAAGAGGAAGGTTGTGAAGAGTGTAGCGGCAAGCTTTCCCCCAGAAAAGAAACCAAGGTTGAATCGACCAGTAGGAGGACAAGCAATCACTGAAGGTTGATGCAACTGAGGTGGTAGGGCACACTACCGGTTCAGCAGGAACATGGAACCTACACAACACAATCTAATCACTTTGCCCCAACGAAGCAGTGAAGTTGTCAATCTCACTGGTTTTGCTAAACACTAAGAGGTTAAACGTATGGTGTGGAAAATAGTAGGAAAATATGAAAGCAGTAGTAGAAGTATGAAAGCAGTATGTGTTTTATCAGTATGAGGAAAAAGGACCAGGGTCCACAATTCACTAGTGGTGTCTCTCCATGAAAGTGAATAACATGTGTGGTGAACAAATTACAGCTGGGCAGTTGACAAAAATGAAGGCTGCACCATAGTGCATATGCAATACATAAAGATTACTATGTGATTCGTGCGGGCATTACAACAAGATACATAGACCGTCATCCAACTGCATCTATGTCTAATAATCCACCCTCTGAATATCATCCGAACAAACTTTGGTTATTAAGTTGCTAGCAACAGATTATCGTCGTAAGCAAAGTGTGTAATGTAAACAATGTAAACTAGGTAAACACCGTTGTTTTCTCCCTAATGGCAAAAGTACATCGTCCATCCGTCACGTTTCTGTCACTCGAGCATAGATGTAAAGGAGGCATGAACCCACTATCGAGCATAAATACTCCCTCTTGTAGTTACTAGCATCTACTTGGCCAGAGCATCTACTAATAACGGAGAGTATGCAAGATCATAAATAACATAAGCATGAAGATAACATGATAGATTGATAATCAGAAGACATAACATTCAACATTCATCAGATCCCAGCAAACACAACATTTAGCATTACATAAAGTTGACCTCGATCATGTGAGGCAGCTCACGAGATCTAAACATGAGGTACAAAGTGGAGAGAACAACCATCTAGCTACTGCTATGGACCCGTAGTCCAGGGATGAACCACTGACGCATCACTTCGGAGGAGGGCATGGCGGTGTAGACACCTCCGGTGATGAATTCCCCTCCCGGCAGGGTGCCGAGGAGAGCTCCAGTCCCCTCCCGATCTCGGGATGACCATGACGGCGGCCTCGGGTGTTTTTCGGGACGAAATGGTATATATTCAGGGTTTGCATCTCGGGGGGTATAAATAGGCAAAAGGGCAAAGGCGGTGGAGGCCTGGGGACCCCACACCACCCCATGGCGCGGCCAGGGGGCACGCCACCCTATGGTGTGGGCCCCTGTGGAGCCCCTCCGGGTCTCTTCGGGACTCCGTGGAACCTTCGGGATATCTAAGAATTCTGGACTTCGAATTTTCCAATTCCGAGAATATTTCCAGAACAACTTTTCTTAAACTAAAAACAGCAGAAAACATGGAACTGGCTCTGTGGCATCTTGTCAATAGGTTAGTCCGGAAAATCGATAAAAATGACATAAATTGTATAGGAAACATGTGGGAAATAACATCAAAACAACATGGAACATCAAAAATTAAGGATACGTTTTTGATGTATCAACATCCCCAAGCTTAGTTCCTACTCGTCCTCGAGTAGGTGAACGATAAAAGCACATAACTTCTGAGATGACATGCTACCAACATAAACTTGATCATCAATAATGTAAAAGCATAAGTAAGCTGAGATCATAGAACTTTAACACAAGCATGATAAACAGAATTTTCATAGTAAAGCATAGCAATCACCTTGTATCATGAAAAGTAACACAAATAAAAGATCATGAATAACAATGCAACAAAAGATATACGTTTGTTTCAAGTATAGAGAAAACATGTCAAAGTGATATTTCGCTAGTCCTTAAGAGTGGGGGAAAACATAAATGCCAGGACACCTTCAAAGTTCATGAGGAAAACTAGAACATATAATTAGAGAACAAGCAATAACACATCATGAATCAATTAATAATGTTTCTCGGACAAATGCACATAAAACTCAGAATGGCAACTATGCTCTCTCAGCTGTGCATAAATTTAGAAGATGGGGACTCAACATAAAAGTAAAAGAAAGGCCCTTCGCAGAGGGAAGCATGGATCACTCATGTGCTAGAGCTTTCATTTTATTAAACAGAGGTATAAAAGCTTGACACACCTCCCATCCATCTTACACAAACCATGGCTAACCGAATCCTCGGGTGCCTGCCAACAATCACATACCGTGGAGGAGTGTCTATATTTTTTAGAGAGGTGTATGCTTATGTCAACGAATGGTAAACAAAAAATACAGTATGTCACAAGGCAACTAGACTTCATAAGACCGGCTCCCATAGAAGGACGCATCTGGGTAGAAGGTCATCCCTCTTTCTCTTTGTTTACACAATAATGCTTTGACTAATAAATCAGGGAAAAAATAGTGAAGAGAATTTGTTGTTATTAATTTGGGGCCGGGCATCCCGCTACGAGCTCTTCTACCATTGGATAAGAGGATGAAGCCACTAGTCTAGGGCGTGAATGTAACACCTGGGGTGTTTCCCTAAGTGAGAAGTTGGTTGTTTTCTTTTTGCATTGCATCACATGCATCATATGCATTGCACCATGTTTTAAAAACAACTGAAAAGTTCAAACCAATTTAAACTTTCTAACATGTCCAAAATTTCCAATTTAAAAAATTGCCACCTAAACAACTCAACTTGTTTCCAATAGTTTTGAAGTTGATTTATTTAATTTGCCTGTTAATGAAATTCCCTTTTATTAACACCCAAATGGTAATTTCAAATTCAAATCAAACCAATCAGAATGGGCATGATCCAATTGTGGTTTAAGAATTAAAATCTTCCAAACATTTTAAACTCACCAAGTTTTCATAGTGTTTGATCTTATTAAATAAAACTTGTTTATTTTAAAAATCAAAGCTATGTGAAAACCCTATTTGAAATTCAACTAACAAATTAAAATCAAACTAATATTTCAAATTTTTGAAATCAATGTTAACATTGCTTTGACCTTGTTGTTTGTAAATCACTACAAAATGATTTCATAAAACATCACAGCTATTTCTATCCCTACCCCTTTTCTTTTCTACAAAAAAAAGAGAACAAAAGAAATAAAGAGAAAAATAAAAAGAAAAGGTGAGCTGTGGGAGGCAGGCCAAGCCCCCACGGCCAGCCCACCTAAACACAGCCCACCCCAGCCCTTTTTCTTCCCCTCTAGCCCCCCTGGCCAGCCTTTCCCCTTTTCCCCCAAACCCACCTTCTCCCAAGCCCAGCCCACCACGCAGGTTCTTCCTCGTACGGACAGAACAGCGAGAAGGGGTTGTCGCTGTCAACCGAGGTCCCCTCCCCCTGCCTCTGTTAAAACCAACCCCCCTTCCCCCTCCAAACCCTAATGCTCTCCCCTCTCCTCCCCATGTCGCCGCCACCAACCTCCTCTCTTTCTCCTCTGCCCACTACTCTCTCTGTTTCCCTTTTTGTGTTTCTTCTGACGGATAGAGAGAGCCGGAGCTGTCGTCGATGCCCCATCGCCATGAACCCCCACCAACCGAGCTGAACCAGGGAATCGAACCTAGGCCACGTCTGCTACCTCTACGCGCTAGAGCTCGTCAAGAGAACGACTACCACACCCTTGCCGTCCTCTTTCTGAACCGCAACCGGGAGACTACCAAGTTGCTGTCAACGTTCAGGTACCCTCTGTTGCTAACTCCCCTTCCTACCCCCCCCCAGATCCAGTCAAGCCCAACAAACTAGCACACCATCAGTAGCATGTCGGCCTCCTGGTCACGCCAGGGTACAGCAGGACCTGCTGCAGATCGTCCTGGGGTTGCTCTGCTCGTGAACCCTGAACTTTTCGTGTGCAAAGTTCAGTTAACGTTTATGCGTTTGTTTGTGTTCAGTCGGTTGCAGTTACCATCACAACACTCAGCTGCAGCCCAGTGGCGCAGTTCCTTGCGCGCACCACTGCAGATCGCGGGGTCGAATCCCTGGAGAGGCAAAAGCACCAATTTTTGCTCTTTTTCCACGCGCCCGCGCCTGGCCCCACTAGTCAGCGACCGTGGTGGCCAGCGCTGCCTCTACACGCACCACGCTGGCACCAGCCTGGCGCTGCCCCACCGGTCAGCGTCACGGTGTGGACCCGCGGTGAGTAGAAAAGTCCGGGGACCTTTCTGCTATCCTTTTCTTCCACACAAAGGTCCCTGTAAAATCACAGATTGGTCCCTGAAATTAAAACCACCACAAATCCGTCAAATCAAATCCAAATGGAATGAATAAAACATGTTTTCCAAACCAAATTTAATTCTCTACCTGTTTAAGTCATTTGATTTCTGTTTTGAACATTTCAAATTGTTTCAAAACTCAAATTCAAACAATTCATTACAAATTTGATTAAATTCATAACTAATTCAAATGTCACATATGAAATATGTTTTCCATGCCAAATTGAACCACCTTTTCAAATATAAACTTTGTTTCATGTTTTGAATAATTAAAATTGGTTAAATAATTTAAACCTTGTTTAAATCATTTAAAATTGCTAAATTCATAACTTGGTCAAATTAAATTCTTTTTGGACATATAAAATATGTTTTCAAACCAGAAAAGTATAAACTTTCCAAATATGAATTTCATTTAATGTTTTGAACAAATAAAAATTCAAATAAATTCCTAATTGAATTAAATTCATTAAAATCTTGTTTAAACTTGTTTAATTCCTAATTAATTCATCTTAATTCCTTTTTCAATAATTGAAACATGTTTTCCACCTAAAATTTTGTGTACTTTCCAAATATGAACTTTGTTATCTATTTTGAACAATTTAAATTGGTGAAAACAACAAATGCTTGTGTAAGACCTTTAAGAAACCAAAATTCCAACACTTACTAAATAAATTTCCAAACTTGGTAAACTTCCTTTCAAATTGAATCCCTTGTTGTTTTCTTATTGTTTTCATCATCCATGCATCATGCTAATTCACCTTCACATGTTGGTTAATTGTAGATCAATTAATTCAACCTTAATTCATGGACTTTCCATATGCAATCCAAATTGCATATGGGTCCATTTAAACATGTTATCTTGTCAACTAGTTTATCTTTGATGCATCCTTAAACTTGTCATGCATCCATATCTTGATCATGCTGGATCTTTTGCCGTAGAAGTAATTGTTGCATCCGGTGTTTGTTCGAGGTTCGTTGCTTCTTCGCGGATAGGACGTTGAGATGATGTGAGCAACGACAAGTTCTTCGGATGTACCTCTACTTGCTGGATTCCAGGCAAGTATACTCACTTGCTGCCAAATGGATGCCTTTCATCACTTGTTAACGATTCTTTCCGTTGCCTTTATTCTAGCCTTTTGATTTGATACTTGTGTCTCGATCCTATCATATGTTTACCTTGCAGCCATGATATAGCCTTCCTTCCACTTCCTATTAACTGTTGTTTGTTACCTTGTTGGCCCTCGTGTCGTAGTTGCATGCTTAGTGTTGTTTGCGCTCAAGTCTTGTTGTCCGTCTTATTACCTATTTAGTTTGATAGTTGGGTTTCAATTCAATCAACAACATGTCAATGTTTTGGGTAATATTAATTTGATGATAAGGCACCGGCAGGAGGCCCGGCGTGGTTTTGAGGCATGCTAGTGTCGACCCTAATTAGGAAAAGGGTCTTGTCTACTGATCCATGATGAGCGCACTAACCGCATGTGGGAAGCGTGTATGGGCGCCCCCTCAATTTGATTCGATTCGCATCTCGTCCAAATCGCCTCATTTAGTTCGGGTTTTCCATTTGCCGCATGCATATGCAGGTGCGAACCCATGGCCAGGGTGGAACTTTTGTAGTCGGCATTTAGGGAGACACGTTCTTAGAGTGCTATGAGGGTCCCCTTTTCTTCGTGGGGCTTGATTAGCCGTGCACTCAATTGCACGGGGTTCTTTGGGCTTGATGCGAAGAAGAGTTGGTTTGTGTTGAGTGCCTCGCTTGGTGGAAGTGCATTTCCATCCTGGCGGGGTATTCTTACGTGTACGGCCAAATTGGTGCATCCCTGCAGGGTTAAATCTTCTCGAGAAGCCGTGTTTTCCGCGGTTATGGATGATTTGGTGAAAGTATTGGCTAACAAGTACTCAGAACAACTTACACCTAACTACTGATAACTTGACTAGTAATAGTCTTATTGACACAATAACTTGAACCATCACTAATCCAACTGTGTCAGTTATCCTCGGATTGCTTCTTTGGATAAGGGGCGAGATCCAGGATGGGTTTTTTTGATGTTAGTTGTAGTTGGTTACGATATGTTATCTTATCCCCCTCTTTTAGCCGGATGTTGTATCGAGTCTCTGTAGTTAGTTAGTGCAGCCCGCTGCCGCTTCTTTGCAATAATCCTTTCCTTTCCGTTGAACCCAAAGTATTTGTATCTTGTGATGACTGGTTACGTCGGTATCTTGTGAGTATGGTTTATCCACTTGCCAGTACTTAACCGTACTGACCCACGAATCCTTTTTCGTGGCTGCATATTCAACATTGCAGTCAACAGGTTTGAAGTCTGACGACGTTAGCTTGGGAATCCCTCCGGCTTGGCCTGGGCAGGGATTGGACACTCTCGGTTATCTTCAGGACTCTTAGTCCAATTTGTATCTTGTCCGTAGCTGGACGTTATGTTGTTTCTTCCGCTGTTATTTGGATCTTTGTATTGTATCAGTTGTATCCTTGACTCGTTTGATTCCTCTTGTATATATCTTTTCTGTTGTTGTTGCGGAATATTCGTGAACTGTTGTAATGTTATCACAAGTGGCAACCTGGAATCGGTTATTATGTGGATTTTGGCAGGAATGCTGAAATCTGCATAGTGCCCGATCTCAAGGCATCACAGTGAAAGTCCAATCAACAAGTGAGATAAAGATTCTCTATTTACGTCCTCATGAGCTAAAATAGGAGCACAAAACAGGAATAATTTTGAAAGTTTTAAAGATAACACATGACCAATTTACTTTGGAGTGGCGGTTAAATACCACATGTAGGTAGGTATGGTGGACATATTGGGAAAACTTTGGTTTTTAGGAGTTGGATGCACGAGTAGATCTCATACTCAGTGCAGGTGGAGGCTAGCAAAAGACTGGGAGTGAAAAGCAAGAGAGCATACGAGCCATAATCATGCATAGCGACATAAACATCATTAATAAAAGCATAAGTGGTACCAAGTTCAAAATCTAAATGATCATAAAGTATATTAGTGACTGTTTCATAGTCATAAACATGGTGTGAGCATGCGCCAAGTCAACCAAATAAAACATTCAAAGGAGAACACCACAAATTTATGCTTCAATATGACCAGAACAACTCATGATTATTTCAATGGAACATTAAACACTCTCAGCTATTTGAGGCTAATCGTGCTAATAAATAACCACAAGGATTTAGAATTAAAATAAATCTAGCATGATATGAAAAATTCTAGCCACAGTCTATACAAGCTTCTACTTGCACAGTTAAAAATTCTACCTCAAGCAGCAATTTCTTTTCCCAACAAGCACCATACAAAACATGCTTTAACAAAAACTCTCTAGATGCTACAGAAAGAAAACAAAAGAGCACTCACATAACACTACTAAAACTAAAAGCTCTAAAAAAGAGATGCAGTGAAAACAAGAGCTAAATAGGAATTTTGCAGCAACTAGAAGAAAAACTAAGAATACTAGCATAACAAGTATTCAAACGAAAAAGCGGAGCGTGTCTATCTCCCAAACAAGGAATTCTAGGGTCCAACTATATTATTGCAGAAAGTAAAACAAAAGAAAACAAAAGAAAATCAAACAGACGCTCCAAGTAAACTTCATATGACGTGATCGAATAAAAATATAGTTTCACTAGAAGTGACCTGATAGATTGTTGATGAAGAAGGGGATGCCTTGGGAATACCCAAGCTTAGATGCTTGGGTCCACTTAAAATATGCTTGGATGAACCACGGGGGAATCCCCACGCTTTGACCTTGCACTCTTCTTGATCACATATATCACCCTCTTCTCTTGACCCTTGAAAACTTCCTTCACACCACACTAAAAGAGTAATTCGCATTAGAGGGTTAGTGCAACAACAAAAAAATACATTGGTTCTGTATGGAACAAGTTCTATTGATACTTTTAAACATTATCTACAACCACTGATGTTTCGTGAAGCAAAGAAATCCACTTGGCATCGCAAAAGAGCAAATGCAAGAAAAATGATAGAATCTGTCAAAACCAGACAAGTCTGTAAAGACGAATTTTATCGAGGCACTTACGTTGCTCAGATTTAAAAACTTAAGAAACAAAAAATTTGCGTAATTAGCCGAGGAATAAGGAAAATAAATTTCAGGTCATTCGGATTTTTCTATGATTTATACAATTTTTATGGTGGACAACAGAAATCTATTTCCTGCGTAGAAATCCGAAAACCAACTCCAACTCTCGTCAGAAACCTTACTTGGAACTACTAAAACATGAAACGAAAGATACAAAGGAGTTTCTACAGAAGTATACAACCTCTTTACTCAAATAAAACAGAGAAAAACAAAGCAAAAATAAAACCATGGGTTATCTCCCAAGAAGTGCTTTTCTTTAACGCCTTTTAGCTAGGCTCAGAAAAGTGGAATCAAGTGTTTTCAAATGGAGAAGCATTCAAATAAAGATTTGGCAATTCCTTAATAATGCATTGTATTTTATCTAAGTGAGTTTCAGAGGAACCTCTCTTAGAACTTTTAGGCTTACTATTCTCATCAAATAAATTCTCAAGAACAATTCAATCAAAATTCTTTTCTTGGGCTTCATGCAGTGCTACCAATTTAAAAGGGATTGGTATTTTATCATCCATTTCCTTATGAGATTTAGTTTTTTCAAGAGCACCAACAATATGTACACATGAGCCTAGCATATTGAAACGATTAAAAACTTTTCTAGCTTCTATAGCAACATCTCCCAATTCTTTAAGAATGGTTTCTAAGACAAAGTTTCTTTTCTCAACATCTTCAAAGTTATTCAAGTTGAGGAACATATGCTGTAATATGGAATGAAGGTTAACAAACCTAGCTTCTAACATGTGAACTAAAGAAGTTGCAGCAGTCTCATAATTTGGAGCAAGTTCTACTATGGATTTTTCCTCAAAATTATCATGCTTACTAACATGATCAAAGAATTCTTTAATGATATCCTTTCCAAGTATAAACCACTTCCTACTAGCAGATCGTTCAGGGTAAACTTAGGGAACAACATGATGAAAAATAACAACGAGGTAACAAAAGTAACAATTAGAATAAGAAATAATTTTTTTGTGTTTTTGATAAAGAGAAGCAAACAAGACAAAATAAAATAAACTAAGCAAAACTAAAACAAAGTAAAGAGATTGGAAGTGAGAGACTACCCTTGCAGAAATTCTCTTCCTCCCCGGTAACGGCGCCAGAAAGCTTGATGGGAGACTTCTTTCTCTCGTTGGTAGACCCCAAGAGGAAGGTTGTGAAGAGTGCAACGTAAGATTTTCCTCACAAAAGAAACCAAGGTTGAATCGACCAGTAGGAAGACAAGAAATCTCTGAAGGTTGATGCAGTTGAGGTGGTAGGGCGCACTACCGGTTCAGCAGCAACGTGGAACCTATACAACACAATCAAATAACTTTGCCCCAACGAAGCAGTGAGGTTGTCAACCTCACCGATTTTTCTGAACACAAAGAGGTTAAACGTATGGTGTGGAAAATAGTAGGAAAACAGTATGAAAGCAGTTGTAACAATATGAAAGCAGTATGTGTTTTATCAGTATGAGGAAAAAGGACCGGGGTCCACAGTTCACTAGTGGTGTCTCTCCGTGAAAGATAAATAACATGTGTGGTGAACAAATTACAGCTGGGCAATTGATAGAAATGAAGGCTGCACCGTAGTGCATATGCAAGACATAAAGATTACTATGTGATTCAGGCGGACATTACAACAAAATACATAGACCGTCATCCAACTACATCTATGTTTAATAATCCACCCTCCGAATATCATCCGAACAAATGTTGGGTATTAAGTTGCTAGGAACAAATTATCGCTGTAACCAAAGTGTGTACTGTAAACAATGTAAACTAGGTAAACACCGTTGTTTGCTCCCTAATGGCAATAGCACATCCTCCATCCGTCATGTTTCTGTCACTCGAGCTCAGATGCAAAGGAGGCATGAATCCACTATCGAGCATAAATACTCCCTCTTGGAGTTACTTGCATCCACTTGGCCATAATATCTACTAATAACAGAGAGCATGCAAGATCATAAATAACATAATCATGAAGATAACATGATAGATTGATAATCAGAAGACATAGCATTCAACATTCATCAGATCTCAGCAAACACAACATGTAGCATTACATAAAGATGATCTCGATCATGTGAGGCTGCTCAAGAGATCTAGACATGAGTTACAAAGTGGAGAGAACAACCATCTAGCTACTGCTATGGACCCATAGTCTAGGGATGAACTACTCATGCATCACTTCGGAAGAGGGCATGGCGGTGTAGACCCCTCTGGTGATGAATTCCCCTCTCGGCATGACGATGACGGCGGCCTCGGGTGTTTTTCGGGACGAAGTGGTATATATTTAGGGTTTACGTCTCGGGGGGTATAAATAGGAAAAGGGCAAAGGCGGTGGAGGCCTGGGGGCCCCACACCACCCCATGGCGCGGTCGGGGGGGGTGGGAGGGCGCAACCTATGGTGTGGGCCCCCGGTGGCCCCTTCCTGATCTCCTCGGGACTCCGTGGAACCTTCAGGAATTCTAAGACCTCCGGACTTTTAATTTTCCGATCCCAAGAATATTTCCAGAACAACTTTTCTGAAACTAAAAACAACAGAAAACAGGGAACTGGCTCTATGGCATCTTGTCAATAGGTTAGTCCGGAAAGTTGATAAAAATGACATAAAGTGCATAGCGAACATGTGGGAAACAACATGGAACATCAGAAATTAAGGATACGCTTATGATGTATCAGCTTCCACCTATGGAGAGAATAACAAACGCTTCTTGGGGACCTCGTAGAGGTGTCCCACATCGTCTTCATCGGCAGGGTGCGAGGTTGCCACCTCCTTGTAGGCTTGCTTGACGGAGCGCATCATGTCCTCCACCTCGCCATGGATGGTGATGGTCCTAGCGGGCCTAGGCAGCTTGGCCATGTTGTACGCATGGTGTGTCAGGGGCATGAACTTGGCGAGAGCTGGGTAGCCGAGGTTGGTGTTGTAGGGGAGGGCGATGTGTGCCACGTCGAAGTCGAGGGTCTCGGTTCGGTAGTTGTGACGAGTGCCGAGAGTGATGGCGAGGCGCACCTGTCCCAGGGGAACCGTAGTTCTGTCGGTGACACCGGTGAAGGGCCTCGTGGGAGCCAGGCGCTCGTAGGGCACTTGAAGCTTCTCGAACGTCTGCACCGAGATGACGTTGAGGCCTGCCCCCCATCGAGGAGCGTCTTGGTGATGGCGATGTTGTTGATTATGGAGTTGCAGACCAGGGGAATGGTGCACATGGTCCTTGTGGACTTGGGGTGGTCGCGGACATCGAAGGAGACATTGTGTTGGGACCACTTGAGGGGTTTGGCCGCCTCTACTCCTAGGAGGATGGCGTTGATCTCGCGCTAGATTTTCCTTAAGTGGCAGTTGGAGAGGGGAGCTTGTGCTCCGCCAAGCATGAATGCGATGTAGCATGTGGGCTCTTGGTAGCCTCCAAAATTTTCCTTGCCATGGAACTGGTTCTCCTCAGAGTGGTGCTATGTGACAACGTGCACCTAAGGAGGGGGTGGGTTGGGAGGCTGCAGCAGCGGGCGCTGCTGCTGTTGCTACGGCAGCGGCTGCTGAGGAAACTACTGGTAGCCGATGTTGTTGTAGTCGCCGGTGTTGTAGTTGTTCGGGCCGCGCTCCTCCCAGCCCCCACAATTTTTCATGCATCATGTATGTTATATACAACCAGAGAACATATAAATTTGTGTCATTGCATTAATGAAGTATCACGCATGCATTTGTTGCATATTGTTTATCTTATTATTTATTGTGTTACTTTGCAACATATTGCAACGATTATAACATTTGTGGTTGAGAAGAGTGCGTGACTACTGCCAAGGCAAGTGACACACATGAATTCTACCGTTTTTATATATGCATTAGAGTTTTATTGTAGTTATGCATGAGTAGGAGTTGAGTGTTAACGCTATGCTAGATTGCTTCACCAATAACCAAGTGGAGCGATCATATGTTCCTTAGACAGTAGCAATCCATATGTTAGGCAAACAACGTACTGGTAGATTTCTTAGACATGCCTGTAGTAATTCGTGGTTGGGAATATTATCATGTTGTTATGAAACTTGTTATTTTAATTTCTTATGAAAATAGCATTATAATTAATTAACCACTGGGCGGATTGCTTGCTTGTCATGAGAGTTCAAATCTTGGTGCGGACCGCCGCCCAGTATCCCGAGATTGTGTTTTGTTTCGTTGTGTAGATGCTACTTGTGTGTAGCCGTGTTTCAAAATAGTATGGGCTAGACATAGTTTGTAAGTTGTGGTGACTCGAACCCATCGTGGCCAGAGATGTAAAATAGTGGTAGGTTGGTACGGTGCGTGGGGGTTTGGGATATACTTCTTATGAATTCTGGCTTGATCTATTATCGTTCCATGTTACTAATGGTGTATCATGGTGTTTGGGGTTGATTAGGCAATACGGGTAAAAGGCACAAACGTCGCGAGGGTTCAAAACTAAGATCTTAGCCAAAATTTGATTATGGGTAATATTGGTGAAGTGTCTGATGGGTTTTCTGTGTGCTAATCCAATGGGTAGGAGCACTTTGCTATCAACCAAAGTGTCCAATGATATGTGTGAAAATTACTTTCTATTAATTAATAGGAAAAATTGCTTTTATGCAAATAGCCTTCAAACTACACTTAGTCAAATAAGCATATAGAAGATAGCATTTTTCATATATATACCATAGTGTCACTTGCCAGTACAATAAATTGTACTGACCCCTTGTGGCTGCATATTCCAACGTGCATGTTATTCGTACCCGGAGTGATCGACTTAGGTCTCATGACTCCACTCAACATGTTTGTTCATCAGTGGCACAAATTGAAGATTGGAGCCCTACTACTTGTTATTTGGTACTGGTATAATTGCGCTAGCTTCCGCTATTCAACTTGTAAAGAATTTCGTACCCTGGATTATCCGCTAGATGTGAGATACATTTGCTTCTTTTGATATATATCCAGTTGTGTGTGCTGGTGAACGGTCCAGGGGCCAGTACTACACGCAGCAGTATAGCCTGTGCTGGGTTGTACTACGATATCCTAAGGGTGACTTCATTTGGGAGTTTTTCCTAGAAACTGCCCCCCCACCAGCTTCTCAGAGAAACTCAAAGTCCAATTTTTTTTTTCTTCTAATATAATAAGGGCCTAACTATACTAGAAGCAAAAAAATATTTGCGGTTTGGGTTTCTGGGAGAAGCTGGTGGGGGGCAGTTTCTAGGAGAAACTCCCAAAAGAAGTCACCCTGAGTATTTCAGTAGCTAGCTTACTTCTATCCACAAATGCGATTGATATGAATGAATGTGATTCTCCATTATCGCATAGTATGAGTGGGATGCAAGAATTTACCAAAAACTTACCAAGCACAAAGTCTGGTTCATCCTGCACATCCTCCATGTTCACGTGGTTAGCTGTTGCTTTCTGGGACAAGTTGGCACTGGTTACTTCTACAACGTGGAGGATGTATATGATGTAGCAGACCCTATGGCTGGTATGTTCTTCATCAGTTCATACCCCGCAATAGTACTTATGAATATCGGTGCATCATAGTCATTCATATCAATTGCATCCATGGATAAGATTTAGCAAGCTATTGAGTTACTTAAAAGATAAGATATGGAACCACACATATTATTAATGATACCAAGTTGACTTCTCTTAAGGGGGTTAGCCTAGATACCGACCGTAGCAAAACCCACCTACACCTATTGCTAGCCATTCCGAATTTCGGGGTGAGATTCATCTTAAGGGGGTTAGTCTATAACATTCCAAAGTTTACATTTGGAACGTTTGGCATTTAGATCATATGCATAGCATGGCATGTTTTCAAAAAAATTATTTGATTGTTGCATTTAAAACCCCAAAAAACAAATCATGTTTTAAAGAAGCCAAAATCCTCCTATAAGGGGTTTATAAGCCAAAGGATATTTTGTCTAAAATTCACTCCAAAATATACTAATGTGGTGGAGTATTAAATTTCAAAAAAAATTGAAATTTCAATCACCCAATTCGGAGTTATATTTAAAAAGTTCTGAAAGTTTTAAGAAAAAGAAAAAACTAAAATAAAAACTAAGCCCACCTCGCACCGCATGGGGCCTTGCCAGCAAGGGTGCCAGCACGCACTACAGCGTGACCATCCATTTGTTTCGCGAACTGTGTACAAATCCCGTTTTTCTTGACCTACCTCCATTCAAAATCAAATATCTCTTCATTGGAGAGTCCAAATTTGAATTCGTTTTTTTCCTTGTTCCCTACTCCAAGGAGAAACTTTCCACCGACATCCCCACCCATAATTACCCAGCCCTTGCCGTGAGGTTGCCCCCAAAATCAAAACTTCAATTTCACATCTATTTCTTAGTTTTTTCCTCGCCACGGTCCATGAGTTTCTCTGTTGACGTTCAAGTCTTCGCGAGATTTTTAGATGCCATCGATACCGATACATTGCAAGAAACCTTACATCTTTTCATCAACCACACTCAAAGAATTTCGCAATCTACTCTCTCAGATATGTAGCAGCAAAAGTTTAATTACTCTTCAATCGTTTGTCCGTTTACGCTGAAATTTTTACTGCAGCTGCATCTCATCATTATCTACAACTTTTTTGTTCTTTGAGTTTTTTAATTCAAACTACAAATATTTTTATATAATTTTGATCTACTTTGCCCAGGCCAGACTGCTTCCCTGCCCGGCACGCAAGCTATTCGACAAAACGTTTCCAAACGGAAACAAATCAAATCATCCAAAAACAACTCAAAACCCTACCCCCTGCCCCAAGACTTTACACCAATATAATACCTGATGCCCCCTTCACGGGAACCCCGATTTCCTTGAATGTTAGACATGAAAATTGACGCGGACGCGATCGACTTCCGCTGGAGCGCCTCCGAAGCCTTCCATCAAGGTTCCGCCGCCTCTAGGCACCCCAACACATCTAACCATGTCTCCCGTACTCTCCTTGTACTTCTAAACCTTGTTGATATCTTTATTTTGCATATAAATCCCAGGATCTTGCTGGAACGCACGGAGTCCGTCGGGAACGCCACCAGAAGTTCAGATAAAGGTCACCGCCGCCTCGGTTCACTCAAGAGCCTCTAGCCTTGTCTTTCCTACAACCCTCACGTCCCTTAGTGTGTGTTCAGTTTTAGAATGGGGTGGAATAGAATGGAACCATTCCATTCCACCAGAATGGAACCGTTCCATTCTTGTGTTCGGTTTGGACAAAAAATTGTCACGAAACCGTTCCATTCTTGTGTTTGCTTTTGGAACGGGGTGAGAATGGAATGTATAAAAGTGGTTGTGGTCACCTCTTTAATTATTCTTAATGTCGATTAATTATCCCTAAACTTTATTAATTATATCTAAACTCAATTAACTATTCCTAAACTTGATTAATTTGTTCTTAAAATTGCTTAATTTGTTCCAAAACTCGATTAATTATCCCCCGTTCCACCTCATCCGGCCGAATCGGCCGGACCGGTGCGTTTCGGATCTGGAGGGAATGTTCCCTTTCTGGGAACCACCTCATTCCATTCCACTTTTCAACTGAGCAGAGGAATGGGTTCTTGGTGTGGAACGGTTCCATTCTATTCCACCTTGATACGTCATAAACATATCCTTAATTTCTGATGTTGCATGTTGTTTTCTTATTGTTTCCCACATGTTTTCCTTACACTTTATGTCATTTTTATAGATTTTCTGGGACTAACCTATTGACAAGACGCCACAGAGCCAGTTCCTGTTTTCTGCTGTTTTTAGTTTCACAAAAGTTGTTCTGGAAATATTATCGGAATTGGAAAATTCAAAGCCCAAAATTCTTAGAATTCCCGGAGGGTCCATGAAGTCCCGAAGAGACCCGGAGGGGTGCCCGGGAGCCACCACACCATAAGGGGGTGCGGTTCCCTTGGCCGCACCACCAGGTGGTGTGGGCCCCTGGCCACCCTTGGCATCGCCCTTTCGCCTATAAATGCCGCCGCCATCGCTAGAGGCCGCCCCGCGGCAAACCAAGAGCACTCCCGAACCTGTCGTCCTCCCCTCCGTTCCGCCGTGGACGCAATTGAGCTAGGGTGGCCGGGATCCTCGCCGCCGTCAGCGTCTTCTCCACGGCCAACCGAGCTCCGTCGTGCTCGATTCGCCGCCGTTAGCGCCCCTCCGGCCTCCCCGACCCCGCCTTCGAGTTCCTGGAGAGCAGGGGGTTCCCCAGGACCCCTCCATCCCCTCCCTCTCCCTCCGGTGTGCTCGTTCGACGTTCACCGCCGCCGGACGCCGCACACATGGATGTCGACGAGGTTTCCGGCGACCATATGGTCACCTGCGCCTCTCGTTATACTCCCCTTGACCTCCTCTACCGCGTGGTGTGCTTTGATTCCAAAATCATGCACTGAATTGCGGGATTGAGCCAAGCCAGAGCCAATTTGGCCATTGATGACGTCATAACCCTGTTTTCTTATTTCGAGAAATGTTTAATAATTACAGAAAAGTTATTAATTTCAATAATTCAATAACTACTGTTGATAATTCAAAAAAATGTGAAAAATGTATACAAATGATCATAAAAATAAACTCTACATAAATATGTCATTTTCACACATGTTTGACAAAGTTGATTTTGGACCATTATTTAAATATTGTTTAATTCATTTAAAAATGGAAAAATGAGTTTTTATTCAATAAAATTAGAAAATTACAAGTTATGTACCAAAATGCTCAAAATGAGAAATGCAATCTACATATGATGTTTTCAAACCCATTTGGGCAATTAAAATTGTACACACTTTCATAATTTCCCGAAGTGCCCCTCCGGGGTCTATTTCGGGATAATTTCCGTTAAATTGCATACCTAACATACGAACCTTAGTAACCCTATCTTCATGTTTAGGGTTTTATTACGGTGCATTAAATTGCTCATGCATAAATTTTGCGCATTGCATCGATGCCATGTGTTGATTGTTGTTTCTCTTTCGGTGTTTTGCTCGTGATCGGTAGAACGTGACTCCGAAGAGAAGATCGACAACGCCATGAAAAATACTTGATCTTAACCGACAAGTAAAGCACTTATTCCAGAATATCAACTCTTTGGTTTTCTTATAACCAAGGCAACCATAACCTCTTATCTGCTCATATATATGTTTTTCAACATCATTTGATTCTCTTACTTTGCATTTGATTCCAAAGTATCTGATGTCAGTAGATATAGTTCACCTATATACTGCATTGCCTCAATATCCTATTCCAATGCTCCTAGCCGCCATAGATTTGCTTGTGCGCATCACTAGAGCCTCATATCTGCTTCTCTTAGTCATACATGTTTGTTACCTCTGCTCCATCCGGTTGATGAATCAGAGCTGCGATAACCTAGTATGATATGATGACGTGGTGAGATGAGCATTGTGTAGTTAACCTGACCAAGGCTTGGATGAGAGGCCACTTGGGAAGTGGTTGTTCATCCTATACTCGCCAACCCTAGGATTAAGGTCTCGAGCCGAAGCCAAGACTAAGCTGCAACCACACGCGTGGTCTAAGTAACCGCGCTCGACCAACTACCTTGTTTGGCCAGATCCATGAGTCACGTAGTTTGAGATTTCCATTCGGCAACGCAAATAAAACCTTTTAAACGATTTTGAAAACAAAATGCTCCGCTAGGGCGTGACCGGGGCCAAGTGATGGACATACACGGATCTTGACCCCGCTTCACAGAGACTGGTGCCATCAGGAGGATGGCCAACTCCCTGTTGACGGGGTGGCCCTGTCTTGGGTTGACTCATGGATAGGGTCGGGTAAGGTAAAGGTCATGGCCAGCCACCCTCTGCCGCGTTCCATGGAAGAGCGTACATGTGGCGCTAAGAGTCGGATGGTACATGTGGGTAAAGTGTACATCCCTGCATGGCAATCTTTTTGAAAATCTGTGTCCACGGTTAAGGACGACTTGGTGAATGCAAAGACCATAGATAACTTGAACATGACGTAAAATATGTTGACAAAGCATGGAGACAATGATTGAAGGGTGCCTCCTCGGAGATGACGAGAGGGGTGATCCTTGTAGCATGTGAGATGTTGGGAAAGACTATTGGTGGAATGATAAGATGTTGATTACAGTAGTTGAATTTCTCATCTGTTTGGAAAACATTCTAAGAGACGTGCTATTCTTCCTCGATTTGGAGAAATAGATCTTACTCTACGCAAAATAGCCTTCATAAAACCCTTTCTGAAAATAGCAGATATATAATAGGTTAACTAAGTCTTGTTGAGTACCTCCCGTACACAGGTTTGCTTAATTTTGGTTCCGGTGAAGTTACTCACATCGGTGTTGATTCAACGTGGACATCGACGAGTAGTTTGGGGTTCCCAGGTAGAAGCCTGGAATCTATGGGCTGGGACGTCGCCTTATGTTGCGGCCTCTTAGGCCTTTTTGGTTCTTGTTGGTTAGCAACATAACTTCCCTTCCGTTGTCTGATGTAATGTTGGGTCGTGTGACCTCTGTTTGTACAGCTACTCTAGTAATACCTGCTTTGTACAGCTTCTATGTCTAGAGTGCTGCTTCGGTCGATTGTTCATTTCGAGATCATTGTTATACAGTTTTGGCTATGCCTGCATAGTTGTCGCAGTCGAGGGGTTGTGGAGCCGATGATCCATTTTCGAGCACGCCTGCCGATGTGATTCGTCCTGGGGCTTGGTAACCCCAGTAACCCTCGATTGTTGTTGCACTTTCTTGACACATAGCACCTTTGTATAGATTTGGTCCCGTTCCTTCAGTTTCATACGATTCGTGGACGCTTTGATATGCATAGTTGGTTATGACTAGCATGGACACAAGGAGTAGTAGTACCGATGTTATCCGGCCTGCGTGCCGATGAATCCGGTCTACCTAGTGTTGTTTGTTGCGGCTGGGGCTGGTAACCTGAAGCCCTTGTGGGTCCATGACTAGGAGCGCATAATAGTATGTATACCTCTAGGTCCGGGATCGTGACAGTTATATTCCAGAGAAACACATCAGAGCGCCGTCGCCACCTCGAAACTCAATTCGGGGATCAGAAGTTCCTGTTCAGGCGCCCTGCGGGGACGGGGATTCAGAGGAGATCATCGCCATCGTCATCGCCACCACTTCTCCATCCACCATCCATGATTCCCCCATCCATGTTGAGTAATCTCCGCTGTAGGATGAGAGGGATGGAAGGGATTTGATGAGATCGATCATGTAATAATGCAAGATTGTTTGGGCATAGTGCCTAGAATCCGTTGCTAGTGCTTTATATCGTTGTTGCAACTTATTATCCTTAATTCTTGTCACTAGGGCCTGAGTTACATGATCTTAGATCTGAATATGTTATTGTTTCATGTGTATAGTTATGTTTCTTGAGCATATCTGCAAGTTGTTTACAAACATTATTGTCCGGAACTCGAGGCCCCAAAGTGATAATAATTGGGACCACCGCAGGGGATGGATGTGATGTGATGATCACATGTGTTCATGGAGTGTTAATGTTTTGCTCCGGTGCTTTATTAAAAGGAGCACCTTAATTACCAGTAGTTCCCCTTGAGGCCCCGCTACAAACGGGCTGGTAGGACAAAAGATGTTGTGCAGCTTTCTCATTGCGAGCACGTACGACTAAATTGGAACACATGCCTATGGTTTGACTAGAACTTGGATGCTTTATTATTATCTATCTGCAATACCCATGTTTCGATTATTATATGAACTATCTTATCCATGCAACGCCCGTTCATCCATCCCTATGCCTATAGTATTTTCATCCCGTTGTTTTCGGCAATCGCTACTTCTGTTACTATTTTACTCCTGCTGTGATTTTATTACTACTGCTACTATAAAATTGTTACCACTGATAAATTATTGCGAGAAAGTCTACTTTCAGGTGTAGCTGAACTGACAACTCAGCTGTTAAGGCTTATAAATATTCTTTGCCTCCCGTTGTGTCGAATCAATAAATTTTGGTTTTACTTTCCTCGAAGACTGTTGTGATCCCCTATACTTATGGGTCATCAAAGGGGCACTGGATGGACCTGCATAGCCTAGCTGGTTCTCAGGCTCCTCCATCGGCTGACGGGTCGGCCGGGTGGGCTTGACCGTGACATCGACTTCACCGGCCGCACCTTTCCAAGCTTTAGCAGCTAGTAATATCACTATAATCTCCACGCTTTTCGCGGGACGAGCGATGCGCCGGCCGCGGACCGCGTAGACCATAGGGGGATCTGCGGCCACGGGCACCCTTTAGGGATACCCGCGGACAACCTCAGTGGCAACATAGACCAGGTGATCGTGGAAGTTGACGAAGAAGCCTCCCGTTGGCAGTGGCCTGTTGCCGAAGTTGCCCATGTTGTCACTGACGAAGCTGAGCTAGCCGAATCTGTGGTCAAGGCCACAGACCATGCGCTCGCCCGAGGGAAGAAGGGGTCCCGTCCGGATAGAAACTCCAGCCAGCACCGCTGCTAGCCCCACGGTGGGTTCCAACTATCGTGGTGATATCACGACAGATGCTTTAAGATGGCTAAAGATAGGGCCGATGGACACTGTTGGAACCGGGCAGGGATAGCACGCTGAGAAGCGCACAAGGAAGACACAAAGCACACACTCGATCTACCCAGGTTGAGGGCCCTCGTGAGTAGGTAGAACCCCTACTCCTGCCTGTCTTCCTATATATATGTGGGTATCCGGGTTACAATGGTGCTCCTAAAGCTGCACTAGCTAAAGGAGGAAGAAGAAGCAAGTAAGCAGCTAGCAGAATGAACTTCCTAGTGTTTTTCGTCCCTGGTGCAGGAGGGCCTGGGGCACCTTATATACTGGTTTCCAGGGAAGCAGGTACATGGTATAGGTGCGAATCACTGTGGCACAACATGCTCCACCCACTATGGTGAAAGTCCAACGTGCATCACCGCCTGTGCCAGCTCTGTTGCCTCTGCCATAGAAAAGACATGGCCTCGCCCCTACCTAGCCACTGCTCCCACGAACATTCGCAATCAGCGGTACGGGACTGACCGTTTGGCCTAGTAACTTGAAGTTTCACGCCTATACTGTTCCTGATATCTGGGATATGCTCTTATCATTGACCTCTGTCCGAGGTCAGAGGTACTCCTCCTATCCCAGTTTCTCCAAGACTAACTCGAATAATCCGAGCGAGTTTCTTCTGCAAAACATGACATAGCAAAGAATGTTCCGACATACCATATGTATGTCGGTTAGGTTATGCCGGTACGGCTTTATGTCGGTCAACTTTGACCTAGTCCACACTTTGGACACCACTTTATACCTTCCATGAACCTACCCAGGGTAGTCGCTCGACATTAGTCCCCAAAGCTGGCGCGGTACTGCAGACTCGGATGAAGGGCCACTGTAGCTTACCAAATAACAATATTACGATGCTCAACCGACGTGACTTATGTCGGTCTAGCCTTTTGTTTTGAAATTGATCCTTGGCCAAAACTAAGATATTAGCTAGTACCCGACATTCAGGCTACAGGTGTGAATTTCCTTTTTATCTGTCTCATTTTTCATTGGTTTGACCCGTGTTAACCATATATCTAGGATATTTGTTCATTCCCGCCCAATCCTAGTGTCAAACGCTAATCAGGGGTAGGTATACTTTTTGTGCTTGGATTGGTCAGATGTCGAAGGAGAATTGCAGACGTCGGCATGTTTTTTATGTCACAGCTTTCCAAGTTAACTCTATTGGAAACTGCTGACATTACCGATGCAGGTTTACCAACACTCCTACTATGATGTGCGAGAGTGTGCAGGACTATTTTTTGCATGGTAATACGTCTTTCAATTATAGAATAAATATCCAGTTACAAAGCACGTAAACACCGATCTTACAGAACTGAAAAGATAGAATAATCTTGTGCAAAAACCAGCGCCTATCCCTCTCCTCCGACACCACCGAAGCGGCCACCAAAGTAAAAGAAGACATATCACCTCTTCACCCTAGCGTAGCTTCATTGTTCCGCATGAGTGGTAACCTTAATTACTGTACGAAGGATATCTGGTAGAGGGAAAGCTCTATATGGCTCTTACTACCGTGATGGTATGCGGTACGTACGTCGTTTGTATGCGTGGTAATTCGTGGTGATTGTTGGTAGGTCATAACGATGGCAAGCACGTCAAGATTTGTGTCTTTGTTCAAGACCTATCGTTTTCGAATCTGACTCCATCATATGCAAGCCCACGGATTTCATAGTTAACAAAGACCAAAAAGCGATGGCTCGCTCCCCACCCCGCACGCTCCTGCGATGCTCCACTCTGGTTGCCGCAGCCACAAATCCTGCCGATTTTTACCTCCGACGACCACCCCAACTGGGGCTCTGGGTCCAAGCTCTCTCCGCCTGGTTTTGGTTCCCCAAGGTACACTTCCATGCGCTCGGCTGCCGACACTTTTAGACTGTCGCCGCTGCGCCCATCCCCTACCTCTGGATCCACCATCATGTCGGACAATCAACCAGACTCCCATCCCATGCCGCCCGCTGCGGCCACGCGTGGGGCCGCGTCAAGGGTTCTCCAAAGGCGCGTCTGCTCTGCCTCGCCGGCCATCAATGTCAAGTTTGTTGCATGATCTGCCGGGGAGATGTCCTCCTCCTCGCCCTCGGCCTTCAATGCTGCACCGGGCGCTGCAGGATGTGACGAGGACGCGGCGTCTCTGTCCTATCTCGCCATCAATTGGGTTGTACATCCGACGACCCCCTCTGTGCTGGATTTGCAAGCTCCCGTCGTGCAAGACAGTGTGGCTGTCCATCCGTCCTGGCAGATGGTGAAATCACGCCATTGGTGGAGACGTCAAGGCATTCAAAGCAGTTAGCTGCGCTCTACTCCTCACCATCAAGTCAACCAGCAGCGCCACTCCGTGCAGCATTCAAGTTCCTCGCGCAACGGGCGCAGTCAAGGGAAGCAGACATCCTCTCTGCACCACCATTCAAGCAGCAACTACCAACACATGGCTTCTTCAAGTCTCAGTTACAAGGCAAGACAGAAGCTCCTCTGCTTCGTATGTGTGTCGGGACCCTATGAAGTGTTCCTTGTGCCGCATCCAAGGACACCGTGCCCGTGAGTGCCAAGACTGCATCGCCGCCCTCAAGACACTGGCCTCTACTCGCCCTCCTCTTGCCATGCCATGCCTCGGAGATGCTTCAACAAAGCCGCTTGAAGAGCAGCGTCGTCTTTGTCTCGATGCCGGCGATAGATGTCCGCACCACCCACTTCCTGGCTCATGTTGCAGTGATCTAGCTAGGTGGCAGGAGGCCATCTACATCCAACGCTGCTGACATCTCTGACGCCATTGTCAACCATGCTTTTATGCGGCGTCACCTCTACAGGGTGGTGCCGCACTTCCCCGAGGAGTTCCTCGCAATGTTCCAGCACAAGCACCACCGTGACATGGTCATGGCTGGCCCTGGCAGGTTCAGCCATGGGGACCTCGACGTTCAAGCCGCAGCGTGGTGATGGTTGACGTTGACGAGGGAGTAGTTGCTTCTTTATGACTTTGATGTTCCCCGGCAAGGGCGCCAGAAAACATTGATGAGGACTGATGCTCGTTCGTTGGGAGACCCCAAGTGTAGGGTGTGAAGAGTGCAGCAACAAGTTTTCCCTCAGAAAGAAAATCAAGGTTTAATCGGCCAGTAGGAGAAAGAAATCACTTCCAAAGGTTGATGCAGCTGATGTTGGCAGGACGCATTATCAGTTCAGAAGCAACGTGGAACCTACACAACACAATAAAATCACTTTGCCCCAACGAATCAGTGAGGTTGTCAATCTCACCGGTTTTGCTAAAAACAATGTGGTTAAATGTATGGTGCGGAAAACAATACTTGTTTGCAGTAGATGAAAAGAGAACAGTGATGGCTGTAGGAAAACAATAGTAACAGTATGAAAATAGTGATTGCAGTGGCTGTATTATCAGTAAAAAGGAAATAAACCGGGGTCCACACTTCACTAGTGGTGTCTCTCCAAAACAGATAAATATCATGTTGGGTTAACAAATTACAGCTGGGCAATTGACAGATATAAAGGCTGCACCGTAGTGCATATGCATGACTTGATGATTACTATGTGATTCGTGTGGGCATTACAACAAGATACATAGACCATTATCTAACTGCATCTATATATAAAAATCCACCCTCAGAATGTCATCAGAGCAAACTTTGGGTATTAAGTTGCAAGCAACAGATAATCGCATTAAGCAAAGTGTGTAATGTAAACAATGAAATCATCCATAGACAAATCATTGTTGTTTTCTCCCTAATGGAAACAGCACAATCCCCACCCGTTACGTTTCCGTCACTCGAGCGTGAGTGAAAGGGAGGCAGGAACCCACTATCGAGCATACATACTTCCTCTTGGAGTTACAAGCATCTACTTGGCCAGAGCATTTACTAGCAACGGAGAGCATGCAAGATTATAAATAACATACACACGAAAATAACATGATAGATTGATAATCATTGTACATAGCATTAAATATTCATCAGATCCCAGTAAACACAACATGTAGCATTACAATAAGATGATCTTGATCATGATAGGCATCTCAAAATATTTAAACATGAGGCATAAAGAGGAGAGAACAACCATGTAGCTACTGATATGGACCCTTAGTCCAAGGATGAACTACTCACGCATTATTCCGGAGGAGGGCATGGTGGTGTAGAGCCCTCTGGTGATGATTTCCCCTCCCGACAGTATGCCGGGGAGAGCTCCAGAACCCGCCCGAACTAGGGTTGACGATAACGACGGCTACGGATGTTTTTGGTGGAAAAGGCTCTCGTTTATAGGGTTAACCTCCCGAGTGGTATAAAAAGGCGAGAGGGCAACATTGGTGGGCGCCAGGCCAGGGGGCCCACACCACCCCTGGGCGCGGCCAGAGGGGGAGCGCCGCCGTATGGTGTGGGGCCCCTGTGGCCCCCTCTGGACTCCGTGTGCGCGAAACATTTCTAAGTCTTTTTGCTTTTGAATCGTCCAATTCAGAGAATATGTCCAGAACAACTTTTCTGAAATAAAAAACAGCAGAAAACATGAACTGGCTCTATGGCATCATGTCAATAGGTTAGTCTCAGAAAATTGATAAAAATGGCATGAAGTGTAAGGTAAACATGTAGCATATAGTATGAAAACAACATGGAACATCAGAAATTATGGATACGTTTATGACGTATCAACATCCCAAAGCTTAGTTCCTACTCGTCCTCGAGTACGTAAGTGATAAAAACAAATAATTTCTGAGGTGACATGCTACCAACATAAACTTGATAATCTGAAAGTAAAAGCATAAGTAACCTGAGATCATAGTACTTTAAACACATGCATGATAGATGTAATTTTAACAATGAAACTTAGCAATCACTTTGCATAACGAAAAGTAACACAAATAAAAGATCATGAATAATAATGCGCTTGAAAGTTATACGTTTGTTTCGAGCATAAAGAAAACATATCAAAGTGATATTTCGCTTGTCCTTAAGAGTGGGGCAAAACATAAATGCCAGGACATCTTCAAAGTTCAACTGGATGACTAGAACAAATAATTGGAGAGCAAGTAATAACACATCATGAATCAATCAATGATAATCTTTGGGACTGATGCACAATAAACTCAGGATGGCAACTACGCTCTCTCAACTGTGCATAAAGTTAGAAGATGTAGACTCATCATAAAAGTAAAGAAAGGCCCTTCGCAGAGGGAAGTAGGGATTAACTCATGTGCTAGAGCTATTTATTTTATTAAACAGAGGTATTGAAAACATTTTTTAGAGATGTATGCTTATGTCAACGAAGGGTAAACAGACAATACAGTACGTCACAAGCCAACTAGACTTCACAAGAGCGGCTCCCATTGAAGGACGCAACAGGTATAGAAGGTCATCTCTCTTTCTCTTTTGTTTACACAATTATGCTTTGACTGATAAATCAGGGGTAAAAAGAGTGAAGAGAATTTAATAGTAACTAATTTTGGAGCTGAGCACCCTGCTGTCAGCTCGTCTATCATTTTGGATAAGAGGAGGTGCCACTAGTCTAGGTGTGTAAAGTCCAATCAACAAGTGATATGAATATTCTCTAGTCACGTCCTCATGAGATAAAACAGGGGCACAAAATAGGAATAGTTTTGAAAGTTCTAAAGGTAGCACATGAGAAATTTACTTGGAGTGGCGGTTAAATACCACATGTAGGTAGGTATGATGGACACATTGGGAAAACTTTGGTTTTGGGGAGTTGGATGCACGATTAGAGCTCATACTCAGTACATGTGGAGGCTACCAAAAGACTGGGAGCGACAAATCAAGAGAGCAATAATGGCCATAATCATGCATAGGGACAAAAACATTATTAATTAAAGCATAAAGGGTATTACAAGTCAAAAACTAAATGATCATAGAGGCTATAAGTGACTGGTTTGTAGTCATAAACATGGTGTAAGCATGCGCCAAGTCAACCAAATAAAGCATTCGAAGAAAAACACCACGATTTTATGCTTCAATGTGATAAAAGCAACTCATGATTCTTTCAATGGCACATTAAACACTCTCAGCTATTTGAGACAAGTCATACTACAATAACAACCACTAAGCATAGAATTAAAATAACATCTAGCATGACATGAAAAAGTCTAGCCACAGTCTATACAAGCTTCTTTTTGCACCGTTATAAGGACGAAAATTGTACTACTGCTTTCCAACACCAATCATTTTATACTAAACAAAAACTCTCCAAGAGATATATAAATGAAACAAGAGAGTACAAATACTACTCTACTAGAACTAATAGCTCCGAATAAGAGATGCATGAAAAACAGGAGCTAAAAGGATTTGCAACAGATAGAAGAAAACCTAAGAATACGAGTATGGAAGAAAACGAGTATTCATGTGAATAAGTGGAGCGTGTCTCTCTCCCACACAAACAATGTTGGATTCTAACTATATTTATTGAAGCAAGTAAAACAAAAGAAAAGAAAACAAAAAACAAACAGACACTCCAAGTAAAATGCATATGACGTGACCGAATAAAAATATAGTTTCACTAGAAGTGACCTGATAAATTGTTGATGAAGAAGGGGATGCCTTGGGCATCCCCAAGCTTAGATGCTTGAGTCTTCTTAGAATTTGCTAGGATGAACCACAGGGGAATCCGTAAGCTTTGGATTTTCACTCATCTTCATCACATTATACCACCCTCTTCTCTTGACCCTTGAAAACTTACTTCACACCACACTCAATGTGATTCACATTAGAGGGTTAGTGCACAATCAAAAATTCACATGTTATGCATGGACAAAATAGTTATTAATACTTTTAAACATTAGCTACAGCCACTGATGTTTTGTGAAGCAAAGAAATCTACTCGGCATAGTAAAAGAGAGAATGCAAGTAAAAAGGCAGAATCTGTCAAAACCAGAACAGTCTGTAAAGACGAATTTTATCGGGGCAATTACGTTGCTCAAATAGAAAAAAGTAAAGCCAAAAAAGTTTCAGAATTAGTTGAGCAATAAGCACATAACTTGGCAAGTCATTTTGATCTTTCTGTGAATTATGCAATTTTATACGATGGACAGGACAAATCTGTTTCCTGCGCAGAAATCCAAAACCAACCTCAACTTTCACTAGAGAATTTACTTGGCACAACAAATTCTTGGAAATAAAGATACAAAGGAGTTGCTACATAAGTAAACAACACCTTGACTCAAAGAAAATAGATAAAAAGAAAGCAAAAATAAAACCATGGGTTATCTCCCAAGAAGTGCTTTTCGTTAACGCCTTTTAGCTAGGCCCAGAAAACTAGAATCAAGTATTTTCAAGGGAAGAAGCATCCAAATTTTAACTTGTTCGAATAATAGAATCAAAATGCAACTTCATTCTCTTCCTAGGAAACCGTTCCATACCTTTCTTTAGTGGAATTGATATTTAATATTCCCCTCCTTCATATCAATAACAACACCAACTGTTCTAAGAAAAGGTATTCCAAAACAAAAGGACAAGAAGCATTGCATTCAATATTCATAACAATGAAATTAACGGGGAAAAGGTTATTGTTAACCATAATAATAACATCATCAACTCTCCCCAAAGGTTTGTTTCTAACATTACCAGCAAGACGAATATCCAAATAACAGTGTTCCAAAGGTGGCAAATCAAGCATATCATAAAGTTTCTTAGGCATAACAGAGGTACTAGAACCAAGATCATATAAAGCATTACAATCAAAATCATTCACCTTAATTTTAATGATGGGTTCCCAACAATCATATAACTTCCTAGGGATAGAGGCTTCACATCTTAATTATTCTTCTCTAATTTGTATGAGAGCATTTGTAATATGTTTTGTAAAAGCCATATTCATAGCACTAGAATTAGGAAAACTAGCAAGATTTTGTAGGAACATAATTACTTCAGATATATTGAAATAATCAAGATCGTTTTTATCAAAGGTAATGGGACCATTGTCTCCCATATTTTGAAAATTTTCAGCACTTTTATCAGGAACAGTTTTAGTGATTTCAGGCAATTTAAACGTTAACAGAAGAAGTGGGAGTATTGCCAACACTAATTAATTTACCACAAATAGTAGAAGGTTTACTAGCATGAAAAGCTTTAGTTTTACAAGTGGTGGTAATGTAGCAGCTATATTATTCTTTCTAGCTATTTCATCTTCTCTTTCCCATCTAGCATGCAGTTCAGCTAACATCCTAACATTGTCATCAGTTATAACTTGAATGGAATTCAGAGTTTTCCTTTCTTTAACATCATGAGGCATAACCTTTAGTTTCAGAAAATCAACATCAAGGGCAAGGATATCAACTTTAGAAGCAAGAACATCAATTTTGCCAAACTTTTCCTCAACAGATTTATTAAAAGCAGTTTGTGTACTAATAAAATTCTTAAGCATATTTTCAAGATCATAGGGTACACTTTTATTGTTGTTGTAGGAATTACCATAAGACTTGGCATAACCATTATTATTATTAGGAGGATATGGCCTATAGTTGTTGCTACTAAAATTATTCCTATAAGCATTGTTGTTGAAATTATTATTTTTAATAAAGTTCACATCAACATTCTCTTCTTGAGCAACCAAAGAGGCTAAAGGAACATTGTTTGGATCAGCATAAGTTTTACCATTAACAATCATGGACATAATAGCATCAAGCCTATCACTCAAGGAAGATGTTTCTTCAACATAATTTACCTTCTTACCTGGTGGAGCTCTCCCATTGTGCCATTCAGAATAATTTACCATCATATCATCAAGAAGCTTTTTTGCTGCCCCCAAATTCATGGACATAAAGGTTCCTCGAGCCGCTAAATCCAGAAGGTTTCTTGAACAAAAATTCAAACCTGCATAAAAGGTTTGGATGATCATTCAAGTAGTCAGTCAATGAGTAGGGCAGTTCTTTACTAAAGATTCATTCTTCCCCATGCTTTAGCAACATGCTCATTATCAAGTTGCTTAAAACTCATAATGCTACTTCTTATGGATATAATCTTAGCAAGAGGATAATATTTTCCAATGAAAGCATCTTTACACTTAGTCCAAGAATCAATACTATTTTTAGGCAAAGATAGCAACCGTTCTTTAGCTCATCCTCTCAAAGAGAAAGGAAACACTTTTAGTTTAATAATATCACCATCTACATCTTTATATTTTTGCATCTCATGGAGTTCAACAAAATTATTAAGATAGGCAGCAGCATCATCAGTACTAACACAAGAAAATAGCTCTCTCATAAGAAGATTTAATAGTGTAGGTTTAATCTCATAAAAATCAGAAGTAGGAGCAGGTGGAGCAGTAGGCGTGCTAATAAAATCATTGTTGTTTGTGCTAGTGAAGTCACAACTTAGTGTTCTCGGGAGTACTCATTTTAGCAAGATTAAAAACATGATAAAAATAACAACTAGAATAAGAACTTTTTTGTGTGTGTTTTTGATAAAGAGAAGCAAACAAGACAACATAAAATAAACTAAGCAAAAGTGAAACAAAGTAAAGAGATTGGAAGTGAGAGACTCCCCTTGCAGAAGTCCTCTTTCTCCCCGGCAACGAGCACCGGAAAACTTGTTGATGGAAGACGTTGACGAGGGACTAGTTCCTTCTTGATGACTTTGATGTTCCCCGGCAACGGCGCCAGAAAAACTTTGACGAGGACTGATGCTCGTTCGTTGGGAGACCCCAAGTGTAGGGTGTGAAAAGTGTAGCAGCAAGTTTTCCCTCAGAAAAAAACCAAGGTTGACTCGACCAGTAGGAGAAAGAAATCGCTTTCGAATGTTGATGCAGCTGATGTTGGCAGGGCGCACTACAGGTTCAGAAGCAACATGGAACCTACACAACACAATCAAATCACTTTACCCCAACGAAGCAGTGAGGTTGTCAATCTCACCAGTTTTGCTGAAAACAAAGAGATTAAACGTATGGTGCGGAAAACAGTACTTGTTTGCAGTAGATGAAAAGAGAACAGTGATGGCAATAGGAAACAATAGTAACAGTATAAAAACATTGATTGTAGTGGTTGTATTATCAGTAAAAAGGAAATGGACCGAGGTCCACAGTTCACTAGCGGTGTCTCTCCAAACAGATAGATAGCATGTTGGGTGAACAAATTATAGCTGGGCAACTGACAGATATAAATGCTGCACCGTAGTGCATATGATGCATGACACGATGATTACTATGTTATTCATGCGGACATTACAACAAGATACATAGACCGTTATCTCACTGCATCTATGACTAAAAATCCACCCTCAGAATGTCATCCGAGCAAAACTTCGGTATTAAGTTGCAAGCAACAGATAATCACATTAAGAAATGTGTCTAATGTAAACAATGAAATCATCCTTAGACAAATCGTTGTTGTTTCCTCCCTAATGGCAAGAGCACATCCCCCACCCGTTATGTTTCTGTCACTCGAGTGTGAGTAAAAGACAGGCATGAACCCACTATGGAGCATAAATACTTCCTCTTGGAGTTACAAGCATCTACTTGGCTAGAGAATCTACTAGCAACGGAGAGCATGCAAGATCATAAATAACATACACATGAAAAGAACACGATAGATTGAAAATAATTGGACATAGCATTCAATATTTATCAGATTCCAGCAAACACAACATGTAGCATTACAATAAGATGATCTTGATCATGCTAGGCAGCTCACAAGATCTAAACATGAGGCATAAAGAGGAGAGAAAAACCATATAGCTACTGCTATGGACCCGTAGTCCAAGGATGAACTACTCACGCATCATTCTGGAAGCAGACATGGTGGTGTAGAGCCCTCCGGTGATGATTCCCCCTCCCGGCAGAATGCCGGGGAGAGCTCGAGAACCCTCCCGAACTAGGGTTGACGATGACGGCGGCTGGAATGTTTTTGGTGGAAAAGAATCTCATCTATAGGGTTAACCTCCCGAGAGGTATAAATAGGCGAGAGGGCAATGTCAGTGTGCGGCCAGGGGGCCCACACCACCCCTGGGCGCCGCCAGAGGGGGGCGCCGCGCTACTGTGTGGGTCCCCTGTGGCCTCCCTCCGGACTCCGTGTGCGCGACAGATTTCTAAGAATTTTGGCTTTCGAATCGTCCAATTCCGAGAATATTTCCAGAACAACTTTTCTGAAGTAAAAAATAGCAGAAAACAAGAACTGACTCTGTGACAACTTGTCAATAGGTTAGTCCCAGAAAATCGATAAAAATGGGATAAAGTGTAAGAGAAACATGTAGCATATAGTATGAAAACAAAATAGAACATCAGAAATTATGGATACGTTTATGACGTATCACGTAGCGTCTCAACGGCCACCGGGACTCCGCCAAGCTCCTGCACCATGTCTACCTTTGCCTGGAATCGGTTCCACTCAACGGCTGGGACGAGGACCTGGTGGCGCGCATCATCGTCAACGCTGCAGTGATCGACTACTTCGACGTTGCCACAGTTCGACAGGAGGATGCGTCCACCCACAACCTGTGGGCGTGGCAACGAGCCCGACGAAGATACACCGCATCTGCTGGCTTACCATTGCTGACGACCCAAACGCCCCCATGGAAGTGCGGGCCTTCCCGCCTGGGCACGGCAAGGCCGAGGCGGGCTTTGTCGGCTGTGTACTCATCCACTTCAACCTCCTGGAAGACTACTCGCCCCTGCCTGATGGCTCTATCCCGAATCGCCCACGCATCTCTGATCCCTTCGCGTTGCGCCTTGGCTATGTGGATGGTGAGTGGGAGATGAGGGAGACCGGCCGGAGTGGGGACCGCCAATGACGCAGCGATGCCACGACCGCGAAGACAAAGATAGAGACCGCCACCACGGTCGACGCGAAGATGACAGAGGGTGCCCCAACGAGCGCTCCTGGGCGCAACGCCTTTTCCGCAGCCGCTCACGTCACACGTGGGATGCTGATCGAGGCCGAGACAAAAATGACCGAGACTGCAACGACCGCAGGGGTGGTGATCGCGATGGTCATGGCGGAGGTCATGACGACCGCCGCAGGCATGGTCCTGATGCTCGCTCAGTCGACCCCAGATGTTTGCAGCTGCTCTCTGACGGGTCAGTCATTCCCGTGGCTGACAGATGACCTGCTGCCTCACCGTTGCCGCCTCACCATCAAGGTTTTGGTTCCCGGTAGGAAAATTTTCCCGAGGGGCGCGGTTACCGGAAAATCCCGACCGGTTACCGGACGAATTTCAAAATTAAAATTTAAAAATTCAAAAAAATTGATTCCCAATATAACCTTTTACTGAGGGGTTTTGTTAAAATTCAAAAATTTCAAAAAAAAATTGGGATTTTTTAACCGGGACGAGCATTTCCCGGAGGTGGTCGGGATCTCCGGTTACCGAGCGGTTACCGGATTTCCCGACCGGTAACCAAAACCATGCTCACCATCCGGGTCGCGCCACCTCGACCGTGGGTCACGCCCGCGGAAGATCTCCAACGCCTCCCCCCGCTCTAACGCCTCCATGGTGAGGCTCTACTTCAGGCCTCGCAGCGCCTCCTGCACCCCTTCTCCGGCCCGCACAGCTTCTGGCCAGGGTTCGGGAGACACGCCACCGTTGCTGCTGCAAGAAGGGAACTGTCAAGGAATCCACAGGCGTGCCTTCATCATGCTGCCAATGGGCAGAATTCTCTAGCAACGCATGATCACGCGAAGGCCCTGAACACTACCTCGCCCAGTTCTGTGGAGGTGACTGCCACGCCCACTCCGACGCTGGGTTCGCCAGGCTCAGCCGGGAGATCGAGGTCTCTGCCGCCAAGCCAGGGAACAGGTCTGCAAGAGGCTGAGGCTTCTCTCGGTGAGGCACACACTCCGCTCTTCATCCGTTGTGCCAGCCCTCTCCAAGCCCCGACTTCAACACCTCCGCGCCCCCTACCACCGGACGCAAGACGCTCGCCGGCCCACATGCCTTCCCTGCGCTCTGGGCGAGCCCGAGGGTACTGGCAAAAACCAGGTCCGCTCTCATTGCTCAGCTCGCTGAGACGCTTCTCTGCCACCGCATGGGCCTGGTCGACGACGACGAGAAGGTTACAGAGACAACGATCACAAATTTCGTGGCTATGTTCAATGACCAGCTGCCGCCGATCACTGTGGCGGCCCTGAGGGCGTTGTTCCGCCTTGACTGCGACCTCGCTTCGGCAGTGGAGGACGCGCTGCTCACGCACGGAGGTGAGGAGACGCCAGAGCTGCTCACTGACCTGGTCACACCTGAGGGCGATTTGGTCGCCTGATCACCGCGGCGTCGCATGCTGCTTAAGAGCTCCCTAGTTGCTATGTTTAGCTCAAAGCCTATGTTAGTTCGTGCTAGTATTTCGTGCTTCTATGTGTGTCTCCCTAAGGCTATGGCTGTCTGTGCCTGCCTCTTTTGCTTCTGGTCGAGGCCTTGGCGAGCTGTGCCGGCCTCCTCCTTCCTGTTGTGTCTTTCGCTCCGTGCTAGTGGCCTAGTGCTCCTGTTGCTAGCAGAGCAATATTAAGAGCTCCAAGATTTCTCAATGATTGATCCAACCCTCAAATTTGCAATTGCAGACTGGAACGTTAGAGGATTGAATGACAGTGACCGGTAAGATACAGTGCACAAATTTGTTGCCTCTAATCCTTGTAACATAGTTTGCTTGCAAGAGACCGAATTGGGGAACGTCGATGACTACACAGCTTCTTATTTAGGAGGACACATGCTGAAAGGCTTTTCCCAAAAACCTTCCAATGGCACTAAAGGTGGCGTTCTCATCCTGTGGAACAAAGACGAGGTTCTGTTACAGATGTCTCGATTGGCCAATTCTCCATCTCCGCGATGATTAAAACTTCCACTACCGATGTCTCTTTCAAGCTCACAAATATCTACGGCCCAATAAGACATAAACTCAAGGATTCCTTTTTTGATAAGTTGATTGAGCTAAAACCCCCTGCCAGTACAAAATGGCTTGTTACCGGGGATTTCAACCAAATTTACCGAGCTTGAGATAAAAATAGGACAAATGTCAACCAATCAAGGATTGCGCGCTTTCGTGGCGCTCTCAACACTTGTGAGCTAAAGGATATTCGCCTCCAAAATAGGAGATTCACGTGGAGCATTGAGCGCAACAATCCTACTATGTCTAAGCTTGATGCGTTCTTTTGCAACGAAGAGTGGGACCTTCAATTCCCTTCTCATCTTCTTCATGCGCTATCCTCTTTGCTCTCTGACCATTACCCCCTCCTCCTTGCAAGTGATGCCGGCCCCAAGCGCCCAAAGTCCTTCCGCTTTGAAAACTTTTGGATCAAGATGCCGGGGTTTAAGGAGACCGTGAAAGAAGCTTGGGATGAGAACTTCAATCACACCGAACCATCTCAACTCCTGTTCCATAAGCTTAAAAGGGTCACTCTTCGGCTTCGACAATGGAGCAAGAAGCTCTTCCCCGGCTCCAAAGTCCAACTACACATGGCCCTTAATATCATTTTGCGCTTGGACATGTCCCAAGAGATGAGAGACCTCTCTTCCGAAGAGCGGGTTTTAAGAAGAAGGCCAAAACGAAAAGTGGTTGCTTTGGAGGTTGTCGAACATACAAGGAAAAGGCAAGCTTCTAGAATCACAAACCTCGAAGAAGGAGATGCCAACACTCTCTTCTTCCACATCCATGTCAACTCTAGGCGCTGAAAGAACTTTATCCATAGGCTCAAGAACCACAACGGATGAGTAACCAACTATGATGACAAAAAAGATATTGTCGAATCTCACTTTGCCACGGTCATGAAGAAAGGGCCCCCCTCCCAAACCGACCTCAATTGGGACACCGTTCCGGTCCCCGATTTTGACCTTGGGGGCATTGACGACACCTTCTCGGAGGAGGAAATAAAGGCCACTATATTTGATTCCGCTAGTGACAAGGCTCCCGGGCCCGATGGATTCATCGGTGCTTTCTACAAGTCATGTTGGGAGATTGTGAAACCGGAAGTAATCAATGTTGTCCAAAACTTCTACTCCATCCGAGTGGTCAAACTTCATTGGCTCAACTCCGCCAACATTGTCTTGCTTCCCAAAAAAGATGGGGCGGAAGACATCTCCGACTATAGGTCTATAAGCCTCATCCACGCGATTGCTAAATTCATTGCCAATATTATCGCCTCGCGCTTGACCCCTCACATGGACTCCATTGTCTCTAACGCTCAAAGTGCCTTCATGAAGAAAAGAAGCATCCACGACAACTTTATTTACGTGAGAACCTAGCCCGGAAACTTCGTCGCTCCAACACCCCTTGCCTTCTCCTCAAGCTTGACATCAAGAAGTCCTTCGACTCGGTTAGATGGGGCTACCTCATGGACCTCCTCCGGCACTATGGCTTCCCACCACGCTTTTGTGGATGGATTTTGGCTCTTCTCTCCACTTCCTCCTCCCGTGTGCTTCTCAATGGCATTCCTTGTGAGCCAATTAAGCATGGGAGGGGGCTCCGGCAAGGGGATCCATTGTCTCCTCTCCTTTTTTTGTTTGCCATCGACCCCATCAACCATATCCTCAAAAAGGAAACTCTAAAGGTCACCACTCACCCGCACCCCCTTGGTGGAAGATCCCCACTCACCCATACCTCTATTTATGCCGATTATGCGGCCGTGCTCGTCGCCCCATATAAAGAGGAAATCCAATTTCTTGCAAAAACCCTAGTATCTTTGGGGAGGTCACCGGCTTGCGCTCAAATGTAACAAAAGCCTTGTTGCCCCAATTCGGTGTGAGGGCATTGACCTTTTTTTTGTACAAGGAGGGCATTGACCTTGATGACATCCTCCAAAACTTTCCGGCCATCAAAACAACCTTTCTGATGTTCTACCTTCGCTTTTATGAGCATTTACCGACTCCGAAGCATGGATTTCAAAAGATTTGGAGGACAAGATTGTCGCGAAGATCAAAACCTGAATTTGGAAGAACGTCAATGTTGCCGGACTACGTGTCTTGATCCGCTCCGTCCTTACCTCCCAAGTCATCTACCATATCACGCCGCTTGAACTTCATAAAGATGTTCTAAAAAAGATCACCGGCCTCCTTCGCGCCTATCTATGGGCCGGGTGTGATAAAGTTACCGGTGGAAAGTGCAAGGTCAATTGGGAGGCGGTTTGCCGTCCTACCAAGCTTGTGGTCTTGGAATTCTTCACCTTGAGAAGTCTGCCTTAGCTCTTAGGCAACGTTGGCTTTGACTTGAATGGGAGGATAATCCTAAGCCTTGGGTCGGACTTGGCAATCCTTGCAATGATGATGATGCGAACCTCTTCGCGGCTTCCACGATTGTTACCATTGGGAATGGAGAACAAGAAAAATTTTTGGACCTCACCATTGTTAGATGGCCTCCGCCCAATGGACATTGCCCCGAAGCTCTACAAGAACGCCAAGAGGAAGAATTGCACCGTTAAAAAGGCGCTCCAAAATAACAATTGGGTCAACCTTATCAATGTCCAACACAACTTCGATATTGACCATATTCAACAATTTGTCTCTCTTTGGGAGAAGGTCTCCGAGGTCACCCTTAACAATGAAGCTACCGATACTATTATATGGAAATTCACTAGCAATGGAAAATACTCCGCCAAGATGGCCTACAAGATGCAATTAGAAGGCATGATGGCCTCCTCCCTTGAGGCCACGGTTTTGAGGGCTTGGGCGCCTCCAAAATGCATATTTTTTACATGGTTGGTTTTACAAAATTGGATTTTGGCGGTGGATAGACTTCAACATAGAGAATGGCCCAATTGCGGAAATTGCCCTCTTTGTAACCAAGTGCAAGAATCGGCAGGGCACCTCCTATACGATTGTCGGTTCACTACTAGGATTTGGATGGAGATCCTAGAATGGTGTGGTCGCCACCATATCCTTCCGGCAAGTTGGGCGCAAGAGGACTCCGTCAAGTCTTGGTGGACCAATATGGAACTTGATCGTGGTGTTGGAAGAAATGCCATGACATCCCTTTTTATGCTTATCTCGTGGGTGATGTGGAAGGAACGCAATGCTAGGGTCTTCCTCCATGTGGCATCTCCAGCGGCGGTGGTCATCTCTAGAATCAATGAGGAGGCGAGATTTTGTGGTTTGGCCGGGGACAAATTTTTGTGTAACATTATGCCGGGAGAGTAGCTCCCTTTCTTAAAAGTCCGTGTCCTAGGCAGCCATGTCCAAACTCCTTATTTAATGAAAATGGAAAATCTTTTGCCTCGTTTGAAAAAAAGCCCACGACTGTCCATTGTATCCGCTCCAAACTCCCATCTATATATAAAATCTACCTGGCACACCTCATAACGCATCACACCCATCGAACAGGCCTAGACCTGGAACACCTTGAAGGCCACGCCGGCCACGCCGTATAGGCATGCGGCGTGCAGCGTGTCCATGTACCACGGTTGCTCCCAGCACCGTTGGTCCTGGTACAGTTTCATGAGGTCATTTACTACGGTACTACTCCCTCCGTTCACAAATAGATGACTTCCATTTGTCCAAATATGAATGTATTTGGACACAAACATGTCTACATACATTCATATTTAGGCAAATGAAAGTCATTTATTTGTGAACGAAGAGAGTAGCTGCTTTGAGCAGGTATTCAGCGCCCCACCGCATGGCCGCCTCCGCGAGAAGTTACCGCGTCGCCTAACTCGACGAGGCTCCAGGACAACATGGTTACACTGAACGCCATGGGGAGACGAAGTGGCGGCAGGTCCCGGTGGCCAAGAGTATCGACGGCCAGCTTGTGGAGCAGGGAGGTCAGCAAGTTCGGCGATCAAGGTTGTGGTCACGACGGACGTCTCTCACCGCTATCCCGACAGTTACAACAACCAGAAGCTCGCCGATGTGTACAAGGGGATCAATCGTCACGGCGGCGCGAGCGTCTGACGCTGCTACGGTGGAGGCGTAGGACCAGACGACAATGCCGCCGGTGTCCGGACTATAGGCGTGGATGCTGCAACACAAGACGGCGAACGTACCTGTAGTCCTTTGTGTGGCCAAAGAGAATGAGAGCGAGTTCACATCGTCCTCATCCGCACCAGAGAGCTTCCTATTTGCCCGTAGCGCCAACTTGTCGTGCTTGACCAAACAACGCCTCTACGCGGTCCTCAAGGCATCCTCAGACCAGGCAACCGTTGCACACGGAGGTCGGGGTGCACCGCCAGCGGTAGGGGAGCAGTGTGGGCAGTGGGAGCATGGACCTGGCCTCTGTTTTCCACCAATTTATCCTTCGTGTCGTTGAGGATCTCCCTAAATGTACAAGGGTAGGATTTTTAAAATTCTAATTAATGGACAATTTAACTTCGTTGGTAAATATTCCTAACTGTTGTGTTGTGATTTTATTCTTGACTAGGAAAAATGCACGTGCTTTGCAACGGAGAAAGAAATTAACTTTTGAATGGAAAACTGGTGTACCCAAGTTATGTGCTGAAATTGGTTGGTCATAGTAACCCTAGTCAGGAAGTCCAAATCGGAAGTCCAAAACTTGCTTCCTTGGTTTCCACTAACATTTTTGTAAGGCCCCCAGAACAACAGTCCAAGGACCTCCTATATGCGTACATTCACGATCCCAGATCACACCAGTGATGAACAACATATCAAGTTGGCATACATATACAACATCCATTACACGAGTACATAAAGGTGTTACAACAAGGTATGGTCACATGACCAAGTCTAACACAGCTGCCACGCAGGACAGGCAACTCAACAAACACAGCGGAAGTCAACAATACACAATGCGGCAAAGCCCAAGTCACGCCTTAACCTACAGGCTGTTGACCGGGAGACGAGCCTAGTTCGCAGGGCCATCGGTGTAGTATTCCTCCTCGTAGAACTCCTCCTGAAGCTGCTCCTCGAAGTCTAGCAAGTAGATACCAGGGACGAAGCCAATATGAGTACATTTGAATGTACTCTGCAAGACATCCTTCATGAAGCTTACAGAATGCAAGTATGCTTATATGGTGGAGTGGGTAGGCTATACATAGGGTTCACTACCCATGATGGATGAAAGATACATCATAGTTGATTTTGACATCTCTATATCTTTGTTGAAGAAGATACTTCAAAAGAAAATAATATAGTTTTATTTCTCTTGTAGATATTGCATGTCCAAGAGGTTTTGTAAGGCTTTGTTTAGAAAAAAAAGTTTTTTTTTGCAAAACTTCGTGTCAAACAACTTCCATCTTTTCTTCATCCATACCTCATAGGTACAAGGTTCCTCTTTTCAGTACCTCATAGGTACAAAATCCTTTTCAAAAACATCCTTCTTGAAAACATTGACACAATGCTAGCTACATGTCCATTCAACCGTCCATATTCGAGGATGCGGCTATTCCAAATAGTTTAACTCTGCAGAGGTGTACACAATCCACAAAATCCAGAACATCCGCCGTGAACTACCATAGACTGCCTCGATAGTATGCGAACATCAGATAACTGGTCCTAACTTTCCACTATGTTCAAGATAGTAAATGACTATCTCTTCAGTTGGGTTTGTTCTCCCCGCACCGCGTCACACACAACCTTGATAGGAGACCCAACTGCTGCGGCCAGGGGGAAAATTAATCCCACACTTTGCATGCCTCGTGTTTCATAACTTGGCGACATTTCGGTTCGAGGGATCACATCCCTTATAGCAATTTGAGATAGAGCACCCACTAACCAGAACAAATTTCTAGCTAAGCCCCATGTCCATGTTGGGGTAGAGTGGTAGTACGATAAAGGTTGTCCGGCGAAGACTAGGTTGTGTGTCATTTTTAAAACACCTTTTTCCAAAACTGACCATCTCAACCTCCTCTTGTGGATAAGGCTCTGCCTTTCCACTAGGGTTTTCCATAAAGTCTTTGTTTTGCAAAAGTCATACTTTTAAGGTGTCCCCTTAGGGACTTCATGTTATTTTATTGTTGGTGGTAATAGTACCATATGGTGGCTATGGCTTGATAACACAAGTTTGACTACTGGCATGATAATAATTCATATAGTAATAATAGTAGTAAATAGCCACAGAAAAACTAGTTTTGATAATCAAAGTTTTGTAAAACTTCAGAAGTGAAAACATGCATGATAGATAATGATAAGTGTAGTAGCAAGCATCAAGATGGCTTGCCTTGAAACTTCTTGTGTCCCTGGCTTTGAAGTAGCTCGAACTTGACACACAGCTCTATAGCTCCTTCTTCCTCTTCTCCATTTTCTAACGTCGTAAAAAGAATAAAAGACACACACTCTGAACCAAAAGAAGGCAACAAATAATACAAAGCAACCCATAAAACAAGCAAACGTATACTAAAGCAATCACTCAAAAAGTTATCGAGAAAACTACCACACAAACACACATGGTATAAAAGCTAATACTAGAATACTTATGGTTGGAAAACCATACTCCACATCTTAAACATCATAGGTTGAGTGGGTGTAACACTCTCATACCAAGACATAGAAGAAGCTAAAAATAGCTTTTGGCCACAAGGGTGAGACTACTAAAGTAATAACAAACATTCAAAGAAATACCCATGCTAGTTGGTATTAAAAAATCACAAGCAAGCATCACTAAATAAGTTTACCACTAACTCATGGAATAGATAACAAAATAAGACAAGTCTCAACAATAGCACTGGTACCATGCTCATGCTAAGGTAACTACTCAGAATATTTCACTTAGCATAGCAAACCACAGATGAACAAGGTAGTTACTGACTATGCTTATATCTACACAAAGACTAAAGAAACATCCAATCACAAATGTAACTAAGCAAACCAGTGGCTCAACCATTTGTAACAAGTCATAAAGCAAACTCTAGGACACAAAAATCATATGAGGTAAATATAACTAGAAACTTTGATCAAAACGGGGGTTTACTAATAGCATACTAGTATGAAATATTACTACACATGCATGACTAAAAAGTAGTGTACTCCTCAACCAATACCACTAGGACCAAAAGAGCTATGCCAAAATAACAGGAGTGGAAACATGCTAAACATGTTAGGCTAAGCATACCCCCATAAAATGTGAAGGCAATAATAATAAAAGAACTCATAGTTTCTAGGGGTACCACTAATACAATAATAGGGAAGTTATCAACACAACATGAATGCATTTTACTTAACAAGCAACACATGATTAAAAATACCCATTAACAGAACATACCCTTACACATGCTATTAAATAATTATACCAAAACTTATTCTATGAAACAACTACTAAACATGAATCAAGCAAGTCTACTTAATCATGCTTTTCTAACAACCAAGAACAAGCATCAAAATAACATGTTATAAAATCAGTAGCTATACACTCTACTTATGCTTAAACATCACTTTCTAAAATAAGCCACTCAAGGGAACTTCCATCTACACATAAAATTTAACACTAGGAAACATTTCTATTAGTGCAAACAACACACATAAGCAAAAAACTAGACTACTAGGAATATGCCCGTGGTGGAGAAATTTTATTTCTCACCATAATGAAATGGGACCAGTGGGTGTTCCACTAGCCTTCCAAAGGATTTGAGGGTCACAAAGCCTCTGGTTGCACTTGTGGTTAAATAACATTCCACTACACAATCATCACAAAGCTACACATACTAGTGAAAATAATATGGTGCACCTAATCAAGCAAATGCTACTCATGATTTCCAATAAATTAATGTGCAAGATAACAGAAGTGATCACAACATAAAATCAGTACCAAAGTGGTACTAGACTCCTCATAACAACATCAACAATCCAAGTAATAAACCTCGCAAACTTTGCTCCCATTTCTATTTAATAAAAAGACTAGAAAACAATACTATGCTACTCCTTATTTCTACTTGCTTCCAAACAAGCCCAAACTTCCTAACATGCTAGTACTCTAAAAAAAACATCGTAATAACAGAGAGTAACACATCTACACATGCTTGAAAACATGAATCTAACAGACAAACATTTATTTAAAACTATACAAACAAAATTAAATAAACAGAAAAGTGCTGAATCTAGAAATGCATGTCATCAAAATCTAGAGCTCTAAAAATTACACCAAGCTAGGATTACATAGATCTAATCACACACAAGATCATACAATTGGATCCACAACAAAAATCATTATTAAACACTCTACAAAAATCCTAGAAATGCCCACTCGACATTAATCAAAATGGATGGTATTTTCTATAGGAAGTTCTCCTTGATACAGGGTCAAGCGCTACTGATAGATCTACTCAAGGGATACCCAGAACAATTTAGTTTGACCAATTTAGACACATATTTTTAAAGTTATGCACAAAATGGATTAACAGGCAGTCTCTGGCATTATAAATACTACAACAAAAATAATCCACAAAAACTAGATCTACAAGTTGGATGTGGTATAGAAAATGTTAAGCTACTGCCATGATTGTTGGTTTGAAATAATATCCACTATTTCTATTTTTACTAGGACAAAAGAAAATCACTAGTTTTGTCTATTTATAAAAGAAAAAACAAAACGCAGCGCACGGTCTGGTTCTCTACTGCGCGGCCCAACTAAGCGCGCAAAGTGGCCCAACTCACGCGCGCGCGCTAGCGCAGCGCGGCAATGGCTGTGTTCAAACGGAGCCGTAGATCGAAAGAACTACGGTCCACATGCATCGCCTTCCTCTCCTCTCTCTCTCACCGGAAAACGACGGCGGCATGGGATCTCTCGATTGCTCACCGTGTGGGGTTGTAGAGCCGTAACGAGGTATCGGGGGTGTCGCACATGCTCGGGGGAGTGGAGGGGTGCGGTCGTTGGCATTCACGGCGGCTCCAGTCGACGACGCAAAGTAGCCCGGCCGCGGCGGCTCCGACGATGGCGGCGCCTGTCCTACAAGCGAGCGGGCAAACGGGGATGTCAGGGAGGGTCCAGGGACTACAGGGAGCATGGCTAGAAGACAAAGGGGCAGTGAAAACGACGGGGTCGATCTCCACCTTCTCGGGAGGTGCTCGACGGCGACTTCATTCTCCGCGGCGCTCATAGAGATCGGTCGGGATTGATTTGGTGGGTCGCGCCGTGTGCGATGGAGGTGGGGAGTGGGGTGGCGAAGTGGTGGCGCGGCTGCGGCTTTATAGCCATGGCGTGGTGGTCGGGGGTAGGTGTGTGCGCTTGGGCATGGCCGCGGTGAGCATACGGGCGTGCTCCCGGGCGTTCTCGGCGTGCCAACAGTTGGCCACTTTGTCTAGCAGGTAGAGGGGGGCTGGTGGTGCAAACGGCGTCGAGGTGAGGTGAGAAATGGCGCGGCGTGGCCATAGTGCTCGCACACTATGTGCCCACGGCTGCTCCCTCCCCAAAACTCTTTGCCTGTCCCCGTCCTGTTTTCATCTCTCTCACTCCCTCTCTGGTCAACTCCAAAAGGATCCAAAGCATGCAAACACGAGTAGCTACATGGGGGTATAGGGTTGGCAAGGTCTCACTATCCAAAATGCATAAAAACATTCAAATTGAACCACCCAAACTTCTGTCAAAATAAAGTTCAGTTAAGAATGACAACCATTTTTGCTAAGTGTGAAAGAGACAAAACCATCAAAATGTTCAATCTGTTTTCAAGGATCAAATGGATTCCATATTTTGTTTTCTATGTTGTATATTGTTAAGCATGATTTGAAATTTCAGAAAAAACTTTTAAAAACAAAATTGGAATGGTGGAAGGCCTTGAAAACAAAGTGGAAAAGGCCTAGTTTCTGTTTTTCCTATTTTCCAAATAATCTTTTTTCTGCCTTATTTTTCTCCACAAAACAAACTTGGAATTGATTGTTTTCCAACTCAACAAATAAAAACAATCTTATAGATTGGTAGTCCATATATCAAAGAACACATTCATTCCAAGAAAATATAAAATGGGATTTTCTAACCTATTGAAAGCAAGTGCTAGGTATTGATACTTGGCTAGTTTTTCAGAGATAAATCCAAATACAAACATCAAAAGAAAACATCAAATTTCTAATGCCATTTTGTTACCTTGATTCAAACAAAGCCAAATAATAATTCTAAGTTGAAATCAACCTTGATACAATACTTGGGATAAAAATTCATCAAAGCATCAGATGGAAAACATCACAGAATTAATAGTAATCATCAGGAAAAATAATATTTGTTTTGAAAGATAATTTTTCTTGCAATGCTTATATGACTATTGTCACATACACATGTTGGTTCACACAAACATGTTGAGAGAAAAAAAAATTGTTGGCCCACATTTTTGTCTCCTTTAACTACAGTACAAGGATCCAAAAGCTGGGGTGTGACAATTTTGATGAACTCTTCGCTCAATTTTTTTTGTAGGAGGTTCAATTCATGACCGGGTCTTCCTTTGCACTATATATCGGCCATACTATTGGTTTTTAAGAGGGGATATTTAGCATAAAAGCACCAGTTTAGGGCTAAATGTTCGAAAAACCACCGCTGTATGTTTGAATCACGCAAAACCACCACCTGAGCGCTATTTTTTTTTCAAACCGAGGAATCCCGAATAGAACGTGAATTGAGGCTGGTACTGACGGGTGGAGACCACCAGAACTGACGTGACTTTGCAGCCCAATTAAAACTATTGTTTGGCCCACTGAAAATCTTCCATGGCTTTTCAGCCCAATTAAAAAAATTAAAGAAAACCAATCCGAAATCACTAGAAAAAGGGCTCCCTTCCGGAAGATCGCCCACATTCGCTGTCGTGATGACATTGTGAGATCCTGGCGCAGGGCTCAATAGGATTAATAGGATACTTATATTCACAAGTTGCAACTTGTTTTCCGGAAGCTCATCTTGAAAGAACTCCAGTGTTAAGCGTGCTTGTCCTGGAGCAATTTGAGGATGGGTGACCGACCAGGAAGTCCTTCCCGGGTGCGCATGAGTGAGGACAAAGTGCACTGGAAAGACTAGTGTTGGTCTGTGGGGCCAGTCTAGAGATCCTAGAGAGCTACCAGGGGTGACAGCCGCCGGCTACGAGGTGGTCGGGGTGTTACATTTGGTATCAGAGCCGACCCTCGCGGTTACACGGGCGTGTGCGGGTCAGTGGGTGGATATGTGGGACATGTGCCGATACTGGGCGCACAGACGAGTGCCAAGAGGGGAAGCTCCTGGACTGTAGGTTGACCAACGAGGGCGTCGGTCTTCTAAGGGAGGAAGGATGTGAGATCCTGGCGCAGGGCTCAATAGGATTAATAGGATACTCATATTAACAAGTTGCAACTTCTTTTCCAGAAACTCATCTTGAAAGAACTCCAGTGTTAAGCGTGCTTGTCCTGGAGCAATTTGAGGATGGGTGACCGACCGGGAAGTCCTTCCCGGGTGCGCATGAGTGAGGACAAAGTGCACTGGAAAGACTAGTGTTGGTCTGTGGGGCCAGTCTAGAGATCCTAGAGAACTACCAGGGGTGACATCCGCCGGCTACGAGGTGGTCGGGGTGTTACAGACATGTGTCGCGTTTTCCCTTCTCGTGTCTTCTCCATGCGCCAACTGTCGCCTTCTCCTTTCCCGCGCCCCCCCACGAGTGCTTGCATGCGTGACAAGTGGCAGCACCAGAGAGTTTTGGTGGGATTTTTCCCTTCCCAGCCACAGACGGGTGGAGGGGTGGGAACACATTTATTTCGTGATCCGTTTTTTCAAAATGAAATATCTCGAGAACCGTATTTCAGAATTACGAATCATTTTCATATTTGAGATCCTCGCGTCGAGATCTTCAAAATTAGATCCCATGTTGATAGATTTCGAGAATTTTTTTTGTACACCCAGAATCAACACGTATCAACACGTATGTACGCCCACTTACACACAGATGTACGCCCAGGTGCAGTGAACGAAGTACATCCCAAGTACATGTGTTGACGTACACACACGTGCACCACGGGTGTATGCCCAGACGGTTGTAAACCCAGTTGCAGACGGATGTACACCCATGCGGATGTACACCAGGAGCTTTTACACCCACGCGCTTTGTACACCCAGTGAAGGGCCGACGTACATCCAGACGGGTGTACACCCAGTGAAGGGCCGGCGTACACCCAGGCGCATGTACACCCAGGCGGATGTGTACACCCAGGTGGATGTACACCCAGGTACACCATGCGTATACTTTTCAGAACAGTTTTTGTATACTTTCAGTAGCATTTTTTAGGGTCATTTATCGAATTGCCCACAGCGGACTACTACTAATCAGTTTTACCCCTAGCGCAGAATGGTGCTCACTTTTGCCCTTACCTCGTGCGCAGCTACTATGGAGAGGTCAGCACGGTTAGTTTGGAGTCGATTCCGTCTGGTGGCGTTAGCGAAGTGGGTCCGGAGCTTCCAAGTGGGACCGCCAAGTTAGTTGAAGTCGTCCGGAGCTTACAGGTGGGACCGCCCACTTAGTTGACTATGCTGAATAGTCCACACCCGAGCCTCCCGCCACCACCGTCGTGCGCTGCCGCTATCGTGTGCTGCCGCCCAGTACGTTGACCTGCTGTCGTGCGCTGCCGCTATCGCCGCCGCCACCGCCGCACCACCCCCTGCTGCGCCACGAGCACCTGCGGCACCACCACCACCTGCTCCACCGCCACCTAATCCTCAGCCAGCACCACCTCCGACCACCACTTGTGTCGAAGCCAGCAACACCCATTTGCGCCGCCAGCACCACCTAAACCACCGCGGCCGTTCCGCGTGGCCACCTGCTTCACCGCCACCGTCCTGCGACGCCGCTGCCCGCCACCTGCTCATTCCACCACTCTGCCCGCCACCTACTCGACGAAATGGATAGAAATGAAATGGAGAGCGGCGGTGACCTGGGTGCGGAGACACGCCACGTCCACGATTGGGTTCCTATTGGGTAAGTACTGAGCTTTGAATTGACGATTCGACATGGGATGCCATTGATTTGCAGCTGATTGCGTCTCTGTTTTCGTGGGTTAGTATGGAGTTGCGGTTTGCTTTCTTGGTGAACATTAGAAAGGACTGCTACATCGTCGATGCATAAAATAAGAAGAAATTCCAAGGAGGTTTCAGTTATTCGGTCCCAATGGATTGTAATTGGAGTTTCTAACAATTTGGGGAGATAATTTGCAGCCCATATCCTTGGGGTTTGCATGATGAAGTGGAATTTAGATACTTTGAAGGGGGAAAAGATTGGATACAAATTAGTAATGATGAAGAGCTCGCTACCATGTTTGCTAAGCATAAGGAGGCAGAGAATTTTCATGTGAAGCTGCAAAATGATGTGGTTGTGCCGGCAGTTGGACAGACGGTGGCGGGTTCATCTTCTATGGCGAGACCATCACGTCGTACTGCCAACTCTAGCCAGAACAGTTCAAAACCAAGTCGACGTGGTGGCTCGACAAGTGTGGGCACTGGGAGAAAGGTTCCTGTTGAAGCGAAGTCTGATGCCTACATTTCTGCGGATGATGAAGAGAGGATATATTCTGATGTTCTTCAGAATTTAAGACGGACATCTCGGGCTGAAATCCAATATGAGTCTGACAGTGACCTTGAAGAGGAGGAAGACCGGCCACCTGTTGAATGGGATCCTGAGAACCCTCTTATGGCAGAAGGTTGCATTTTTTGCTTCCATGGCTGAGTGTAGAAATGCACTTGTGACGTACTGCATTAAGGCAGAATGTGCGTTTACAGTTGACAAGAGCGATAAAAGGCGCTAAACCGTGCACTGTATGTCTGAGGATTGTCAATGGAGGATGCACGCATCTAAATTTCGTGGTAGCACCAATATTCAGGTAAAAGTGAACCTTTTTCCCCACACATGCCAAGAATCATCCCTTAGGAAGCAAACAATCGGTAGAGCCAAGTCAATATGGGTGGCGGATGAAGTAAAAAGATGGGTGGCAGAAAACCATCAAGTGAGTACAAAGGAATTGCAGAAAAACATAAAAGACAAGTTCAAGATAGATTTACCATACAAGAGGGGGTTCAATGATAAATAGAAAGCATTGGAATTTATCCATGGTAACTGGAATGAAAGTTTTGAATTGTTGTATTCATTCAAAGGTGAAGTGGAGAAGACAAGCCCAGGTAGTATTCTTGAAATTGATCACCACTCCGTGGAGTACACATTGAAGGGAGTGACAAGGACCAAGGAATGCTTTAAGATGGTTTTTGTGTGCTTTGAAGCTTGTCGAATGGGTTTTTTGGTAGGCCGCATGCCTTATTTGGCTATTGATGCTACTTTTCTCACAGGGAGGTTTAAAGGACAGTTAGTAGCAGCTTGTGCAGTTGATGCACACAATTTTGTTTTTCGAGTTGCCTATGGTGTGCTGGAGACAGAGTCTGAGGAGAGCTGGACATGGTTTTTGCAGAATCTGCGCCGGGCTATTTCACATCCCAATGGGTTGGTAATTCACACAGATGCATGCAAGGGTTTAGAAGTGGCCGTGGACAATGTGTTTATAGGAGTAGAGCATAGGCAATGCATGTGTCACCTTGCTGCAAATTTTGTGAAGAAATTCAAAGGAATGTTTTTACCGACAATTTATGGCGAGGATCTTTGACTTGCAGTGTCGCACCCGGACTTCTAGGGGATACTCACCGTATGAACTGAACAGTATTTTGGTTGGATTACGGGGCTTAACGGCTCCCGCGTCCCCTTACGGGTAGGCCAACACTTATGTGCGACAACCAACCGTTACTGTTCACCGTCGATGTAAACTATCCCGTAGAAATCAGGATACTACCATTGACGTACTTCATACCATACACACATGGTACGTCAACGGCTTTGAACGAAAGGATAACACAACATGCCTCTAAGACACAAAAGATTGAAATAAGGTTGCAAATGGCCTTCACTAAGGCAGAAATAGCAAATACAATCATCCAGAGGACACATGTCCCAACAATACATCAGTACATCACAGCGGAAGCATTCAACATGTCTGGGTACAGACAAGAACCAAATAGGCCTAAGAGGCCGGAAACAAACAGACGGAGCCCATCCACGAAGTCTCGGATCCTGCCCGGGTCCGCTATCTACTCGTCAGCAGTCTCGTCATACTCCACGTAGTAGCCACCATGTAGATCCTCGGAAACGTAGGTCTGCGGAAACCACAGCCCCAAAGGGGTCAGTACATAAACGTACTGGCAAGCAAGACTCACAGTTCACCAAAGTGTAACCCGTCAACACCAAGCACAGATGCTTTGGGTTCAACGGAAGGAAGGGGATATAAAAGATGTTGCAACTGGCTGCGCTAACCAACTACAGAGATTTCTACCACTTCCGGCTAACAGAAAGGAGATAAGATCGAGGATTGTGACCAACTGAAAGATAACTTCAAACAAACCCATCCTGGATCTCGCCCCTCATCCAAAGAAGCAATCCGAGGATAACTCACACAGTTGTAATAAAGGTGAATCAAGTTATTGTGTCATCAACCTATTACTAGTCAAGTTATTAATCATTGGGTGTAACAGGTTTGATCATTATGTTTAAGTTGTCCTGAGTACTTGTTAGCCAGTACTTTCACCAAGTAATCCATAACCGCGGAAAACACGGCTTCTCGAGAAGATTATTCCTGCAGGGTTGCACCAATTTGGCCGTACACGCATGAATAACCCGCCAGATGGAAAGGCCCTTCCACCAAGCGGGGCACTCAACACAACTCGACTCTTCTTCGCATCAAGCCCAAAGAACCTTGGGCGCACAGCTAATCAAGCCCCGAAGAAAAGGGACCCTCATAGCACTCTAAGACCGTGTCCCCCTATATGCCGACTACAAAAGTTCCACCCTGGCCTGGGCTCGCAAAAACATGCATGCGGCAAATAGAACACACGAACTAAATGAGGCGATTTGGACGAGATGCGAATCGAATCAAATTGAGGGGGGCGCCCATACTCGCTTCCCACATGCGGTTAGTGCGCTCATCATGGATCAGTAGACAAGACCCTTTTCCTATTAGGGTCGACACTAGCAGGCCTCAAAACAACACAGGGCCTCCTGCCGGTGCCTTATCATCAAAATTATTATTAATAGTAACATTAGCATGATTGATTGATTAAACATCGAGCCCCCAGAACATAATGAAGAAGTAACAGAAAGTAACGGGTAACAGACTCGAGCAAAGCAACCTAAGCATGCTAGTAAGACACTGGCTCAACCAAAGGGGTGATAGGAGTGGAGTTGAGGCAATATCAGGGTTAAGGAATTCATGTGATAGGTTCGTAACAGAAACAACTACTACTAAGGCTAGCAGAAAGAACAACGGAAAGTATCGGTAACCAATGTTGAAAGGAACACAGTGGTTCATGTGAGTGATAACTTGCCTGCAAAACCCAGTAGCCTGGTACTGAGCTAAATCCTTAGAAGGGGTGTCGTAAGTATCGTCGGTCTCAACGTCGTCGTGTATCCGAGAAGAAGCAAACAAACAATGCAGAAAGATAAACAATCAATATCATGGCATAGGTGCACAAACATGGGATGATGCATGTCATGTTAATAGATGCATCAAAATAAACTACTTGACAAGATAACACAATTTAATTGGACCCATATGCAATTGGATTGCATATGGAAAAGATCCATTGAAATAAGTGGAAACAAATGATTTACAATTAATTATTATGTGAGAGTTGTTAGCATGATGCATGCATGAGGAAAACAGCAAAATAACAACAAATAACAATGATAGATGCAAGTGAAAAAGGATTGGAACAAGTTTTGGAAATCATTGATTAAGTTTAGAAAGTTTGGTTACTTAAAACATGTCACACAAGTAATTGTTGTTTTCAACAAGTTAAAGTGTTCAAAACAAATAACAAAGTTTATATTTGAAAAGAACATCAAATTTTAGTTGGATTACATGTTTCAAATATTGAAATTTGAATTAGGATGAATTTATTATGAATTAAACAATATTAAAAAAGTTTTAATTGAATTTAAAACAAGGTTGAGTATTATTTGAATTTTTATTTGTTCAAATCAGAAATTCAAATTCACATTTGAAAAGTTCACACTTTGATGGTTTGAAAACATATTTTGCATGTCCAAAAATATTTTATATTAAGCAAGTTATGATTTATCAATTTTAATTGAATTAAACAAGTATTAAATTATTTAGGCAATTTAAATTATTCAAACAATGAAACAAATTTTATATTTGAATGGTATATTCAAAAAGGTGTGAAAAACATATTTTATTTGTATTATTTGGAAAAAGTATGAATTATTTATGAATTATTGCAATTTACATTTGAATTATTCAAATTTGAAATTTAAACTGTATTTTGAAAACTCAAAACAGAACACAAATAGGTTAGTTGGAAAGATTATGAAATTTGGAGCAACAAACATATACAAGTTTTATTTATTAGACTTATGGTTTAAAAGTTATTGATTTTTTAAAGTTTATTGCTTTATTCTGCTATTTAAAAGAAACAGAAAACATTTTATACTTTTGTTACGGGGGTGGCATCTACACGCAGCCTCTGCCGCGTGGGCCAGGGCCAACGTGGCGCAGTGCACGCCCGCGTGGCAACCAGGCCCGCTGACGGGTGGGCCACTACGGGGAGAAAAATCTCCAAAAAGGTGCGCGTCGGGGACTCGAACCCATGACGGCTCGCTTGCGCGTTCGCTGCCTGAACCAAGTGTGCTGCTCGAGTGTTTGTGTCAGTAATACGCGCGCAGCCAAGGTGAGGTGTTGCTCCAGTTATCTGAACTTTTAACTGAACCAAAGTTCAGTGCTTTCGACAGAGAAACACGGGGCGCAACGGCGGCGATCACCGACGTGCTCGTGCTTGATGTGTGTGGGTGCTGCTGCGATGAGGTGCTGGATGCGTGCGCTGTGGAGGAGGAGGGAAACGGAGGGGAACAGCGGCTTCTCACCGCGGCTGTAGTCGAGCAGGGGCCAGGTGTAGCTCGACGGCGGCGACAGTGACGAGGGCGTGGACGGCGGCGACAACCCAGACCCCCTCGAGCTCGATGTAGACGTCCAGACGGTCGACGATGAGGTGCTGGCTCGATCCCTGCGGTCAGCGTGGAAGGAGGAGGACTGCTGCGACGGCGGCGTGCACGGGTTCAGTCGCGGTGGCGCCAGAGAGGTTGAGGATGGCGCCGTGGATCCCGCGCGTCCCCGAGCTCGATGTGGTGTTGCCGGGGTAGGGGAGAACACGGTGGCGCGGTACCGGTGGCTAGCTAGGGTGAAGGAGGCCCATGGCGGCGGTGGTGGCCGGAATTCAGGAACGGCGGCGATCGGGTGCAGCGGCAGAAGTGGACGGAATTCGCCGGGGAGAGAGAGATTGGTGGCGGAGCGAGGGGATGGAGTGGACGGCTAGGGCTAGGGCTAGTTGCGGAGGGCCCTAGTGGTTCTTATAGGCGCGGCGTCGATGTGATGGCCGTCGGTGTGCTCCCGCTGCCGCCGTGGCATGCGTGGATGCACTGCCGTACACGAAGGCGACGGGGGCGTCCGCGCGAAGGGGTACCGGGCCCAGAAGCTGGGCTGGGCCGCGCGAGAGAGTGGGCTGGGGGTGGTAGGTTAGGTGCTGCGCGTCTGTTTCCTTTTTATTTATTTTTCTTTTCTGTTTTTTTTGTAGCTTTTGCTTTTGGAAGAAAAAATAGGTTTTAGTTTTAGGGAAAAATTTGGAAAAATTTGGGGAAGTTCATTAGATGAAATGCAAACATTTGGTAGCTTTTGTTTTCAAAATTTTAATTGTTTGCTTGCTGTTTGAAAATTAAACCCAATTTAATGCAATTTTCAATATTAATTAATATTAGAAAAACAAGCATTTTCCATAGGGTTACCCCTAAGTTTTTAAAATGATTTAAATAGTACAAATGTGTGGTGAACTTTATGGATTCAAAAAGGTACTGATCTTTGAGAATTGATTTGAATTTGAAATGATTCTAGAATTAATTGAGTGGATTAATGGCTTGATTAAACCAACAATTTAATGAGTGCTCAACATGAAATAACATGGAACAATTTGGTTGTTTTAATTTGTTATTTTTATTCCAAAAGTTGTAACAGAACAAGTATGAAAACATTGTTTGAGTATGGTTTGAATTTGAGTTGTGAAAACAGTGGAAAACAAATGCAACAATTTAGAAACAAAAGCAAACAACATGGAAACAATATGATGACATGATGCAATACTTAAATTAAACATGCAACAAACATTCGAAGGGGATGGTTTTCATACTTGGGCTGTTACAAAACGCCCCCCTTGAAGGAATCGCGCCCCGAGATTCCTACTGAGAAAAGAAAAGGTCCGGGTACTTCTTGCGGAGATCCTCTTGAGTTGTGTCACGTGAAACACATCGTGCACCTTGGATAGACGTCAGGGAATTTGGAAACCACCGGAACAATATTAGTAGAGGTATAGGTTTTGTATGGAGGATGTATAGCTGGATAGAATTTGATTCATTTGGAGAGTAGATTATCTGTAATAAAGGTGGAACAGAGTTATTGACATCAATGGAACACCAAGGATGACATCAATGTCAGAATCAGCAACATGAGAGTAACGAGGAATATGTGGCCTCTCATTAGAATTGGATTGTTCTTACTTATCTTGGAAGTCAACATTTTAGATCCCGGGGAGTGCACATAGTTTTGATGGCTTAGTGGAACCAGAATTGGGTTGTATGTTGTGGAAAAGATCTTTGACACAAAAGGATGTGATTCTCCGGTATGAAACAACACTTTAACTGGATAAGAGTTTAGGAAATGAACGGGGAAACTTTGATTAGACGCCGGTAGAAGAATTGAAGTGGAAACAACAACAAGATTTCAACGGACGAAAAGGATGTTGAGAAGAACAAGATATCAACATCGGGGAAAACGAGAACAAAACTCCTGAGGTACTACGGAAAACCCATCCGGGCTTCTAAAGGATCAATATGTACTGCTTAAGGAATAGAGGATCTGCTTCCGGGGCTTACACGCCTCCGTTCTCAATCGTGAGTAGGCAACATGATAAATCATGTCACAACCACCTCCATTCCTATGGTCTAGTAGATATAACCATCCTAGAGAAACCAGAATTCGTGAAATCCTAACTTGAAAGTTTAGATAAGAATTGAAAACAACGTTGCACTTCCTTACCAGAAAAGGGTGGGTGGGTGGGGAAAGAAGAAAAATGGCAGAATTCCTACTCTCACGTTTCATTTTTCCTATATAGCTACAAAATAGTTTCTAGACTCAACTGCGACCAGTAAAAAGGGATCCTACAGGCAGACAGGCTCTGATACCATTTGTCGCACCCGGACTTCTAGGGGATACTCACCGTACGAACTGAACAGTATTTTGGTTGGATTACGGGGCTTAACGGCTCCCGCGTCCCCTTACGGGTAGGCCAACACTTATGTGCAACAACCAACCGTTACTGTTCACCGTCGATGTAAACTATCCCGTAGAAATCAGGATACTACCATTGACGTACTTCATACCATACACACATGGTACGTCAACGGCTTTGAACGAAAGGATAACACAACATGCCTCTAAGACACAAAAGATTGAAATAAGGTTGCAAATGGCCTTCACTAAGGCAGAAATAGCAAATACAATCATCCAGAGGACACATGTCCCAACAATACATCAGTACATCACAGCGGAATCATTCAACATGTCTGGGTACAGACAAGAACCAAATAGGCCTAAGAGGCCGGAAACAAACAGACGGAGCCCATCCACGAAGTCTTGGATCCTGCCCGGGTCCGCTATCTACTCGTCAGCAGTCTCGTCATACTCCACGTAGTAGCCACCATGTAGATCCTCGGAAACGTAGGTCTGCGGAAACCACAGCCCCAAAGGGGTCAGTACATAAACGTACTGGCAAGCAAGACTCACAGTTCACCAAAGTGTAACCCGTCAACACCAAGCACAGATGCTTTGGGTTCAACGGAAGGAAGGGGATATAAAAGATGCTGCAACTGGCTGCGCTAACCAACTACAGAGATTTCTACCACTTCCGGCTAACAGAAAGGAGATAAGATCGAGGATTGTGACCAACTGAAAGATAACTTCAAACAAACCCATCCTGGATCTCGCCCCTTATCCAAAGAAGCAATCCGAGGATAACTCACACAGTTGTAATAAAGGTGAATCAAGTTATTGTGTCATCAACCTATTACTAGTCAAGTTATTAATCATTGGGTGTAACAGGTTTGATCATTATGTTTAAGTTGTCCTGAGTACTTGTTAGCCAGTACTTTCACCAAGTAATCCATAACCGCGGAAAACACGGCTTCTCGAGAAGATTATCCCTGCAGGGTTGCACCAATTTGGCCGTACACGCATGAATAACCCGCCAGATGGAAAGGCCCTTCCACCAAGCGGGGCACTCAACACAACTCGACTCTTCTTCGCATCAAGCCCAAAGAACCTTGGGCGCACGGCTAATCAAGCCCCGAAGAAAAGGGACCCTCATAGAACTCTAAGACCGTGTCCCCCTATATGCCGACTACAAAAGTTCCACCCTGGCCTGGGCTCGCAAAAACATGCATGCGACAAATAGAACACACGAACTAAATGAGGCGATTTGGACGAGATGCGAATCGAATCAAATTGAGGGGGGCGCCCATACTCGCTTCCCACATGCGGTTAGTGCGCTCATCATGGATCAGTAGACAAGACCCTTTTCCTATTAGGGTCGACACTAGCAGGCCTCAAAACCACACAGGGCCTCCTGTCGGTGCCTTATCATCAAAATTATTATTAATAGTAACATTAGCATGATTGATTGATTAAACATCGAGCCCCCAGAACATAATGAAGAAGTAACAGAAAGTAACGGGTAACAGACTCGAGCAAAGCAACCTAAGCATGCTAGTAAGACACTGGCTCAAGCAAAGGGGTGATAGGAGTGGAGTTGAGGCAATATCAGGGTTAAGGAATTCATGTGATAGGTTCGTAACAGAAACAACTACTACTAAGGCTAGCAGAAAGAACAACGGAAAGTATCGGTAACCAATGTTGAAAGGAACACAGTGGTTCATGTGAGTGATAACTTGCCTGCAAAACCCAGTAGCCTGGTACTGAGCTAAATCCTTAGAAGGGGTGTCGTAAGTATCGTCGGTCTCAACGTCGTCGTGTATCCGAGAAGAAGCAAACAAACAATGCAGAAAGATAAACAATCAATATCATGGCATAGGTGCACAAACATGGGATGATGCATGTCATGTTAATAGATGCATCAAAATAAACTACTTGACAAGATAACACAATTTAATTGGACCCATATGCAATTGGATTGCATATGGAAAAAATCCATTGAAATAAGTGGAAACAAATGATTTACAATTAATTATTATGTGAGAGTTGTTAGCATGATGCATGCATGAGGAAAACAGCAAAATAACAACAAATAACAATGATAGATGCAAGTGAAAAAGGATTGGAACATGTTTTGGAAATCATTGATTAAGTTTAGAAAGTTTGGTTACTTAAAACATGTCACACAAGTAATTGTTGTTTTCAACAAGTTAAAGTGTTCAAAACAAATAACAAAGTTTATATTTGAAAAGAACATCAAATTTTAGTTGGATTACATGTTTCAAATATTGAAATTTGAATTAGGATGAATTTATTATGAATTAAACAATATTAAACAAGTTTTAATTGAATTTAAAACAAGGTTGAATATTATTTGAATTTTTATTTGTTCAAATCAGAAATTCAAATTCACATTTGAAAAGTTCACACTTTGATGGTTTGAAAACATATTTTGCATGTCCAAAAATATTTTATATTAAGCAAGTTATGATTTTATCAATTTTAATTGAATTAAACAAGTATTAAATTATTTAGGCAATTTAAATTATTCAAACAATGAAACAAATTTTATATTTGAATGGTATATTCAAAAAGGTGTGAAAAACATATTTTATTTGTATTATTTGGAAAAAGTATGAATTATTTATGAATTATTGCAATTTACATTTGAATTATTCAAATTTGAAATTTAAACTGTATTTTGAAAACTCAAAACAGAACACAAATAGGTTAGTTGGAAATATTATGAAATTTGGAGCAACAAACATATACAAGTTTTATTTATTAGACTTATGGTTTAAAAGTTATTGATTTTTTAAAGTTTATTGCTTTATTCTGCTATTTAAAAGAAACAGAAAACATTTTATACTTTTGTTACGGGGGTGGCATCTACACGCAGCCTCTGCCGCGTGGGCCAGGGCCAACGTGGCGCAGTGCACGCCCGCGTGGCAACCAGGCCCGCTGACGGGTGGGCCACTACGGGGAGAAAAATCTCCAAAAAGGTGCGCATCGGGGACTCGAACCCACGACGGCTCGCTTGCGCGTTCGCTGCCTGAACCAAGTGTGCTGCTCGAGTGTTTGTGTCAGTAATACGCGCGCAGCCAAGGTGAGGTGTTGCTCCAGTTATCTGAACTTTTAACTGAACCAAAGTTCAGTGCTTTCGACAGAGAAACACAGGGCGCAACGGCGGCGATCACCGACGTGCTCGTGCTTGATGTGTGTGGGTGCTGCTGCGATGAGGTGCTGGATGCGTGCGCTGTGGAGGAGGAGGGAAACGGAGGGGAACAGCGGCTTCTCACCGCGGCTGTAGTCGAGCAGGGGCCAGGTGTAGCTCGACGGCGGCGACAGTGACGAGGGCGTGGACGGCGGCGACAACCCAGACCCCCTCGAGCTCGATGTAGACGTCCAGACGGTCGACGATGAGGTGCTGGCTCGATCCCTGCGGTCAGCGTGGAAGGAGGAGGACTGCTGCGACAGCGGCGTGCACGGGTTCAGTCGCGGTGGCGCCGGAGAGGTTGAGGATGGCGCCGTGGATCCCGCGCGTCCCCGAGCTCGATGTGGTGTTGCCGGGGTAGGGGAGAACACGGTGGTGCGGTACCGGTGGCTAGCTAGGGTGAAGGAGGCCCATGGCGGCGGTGGCGGCCGGAATTCAGGAACGGCGGCGATCGGGTGCAGCGGCAGAATTGGACGGAATTCGCCGGGGAGAGAGATATTGGCGGCGGAGCGAGGGGATGGAGTGGACGGCTAGGGCTAGGGCTAGCTGCGGAGGGCCCTAGTGGTTCTTATAGGCGCGGCGTCGATGTGATGGCCGTCGGTGTGCTCCCGCTGCTGCCGTGGCATGCGTGGATGCACTGCCGTACACGAAGGCGACGGGGGCGTCCGCGCGAAGGGGTACCGGGCCCAGAAGCTGGGCTGGGCCGCGCGAGAGAGTGGGCTGGGGGTGGTAGGTTAGGTGCTGCGCGTCTGTTTCCTTTTTATTTATTTTTCTTTTCTGTTTTTTTTTGGAGCTTTTGCTTTTGGAAGAAAAAATAGGTTTTAGTTTTAGGGAAAAATTTGGAAAAATTTGGGGAAGTTCATTAGATGAAATGCAAACATTTGGTAGCTTTTGTTTTCAAAATTTTAATTGTTTGCTTGCTGTTTGAAAATTAAACCCAATTTAATGCAATTTTCAATATTAATTAATATTAGAAAAACAAGCATTTTCCATAGGGTTACCCCTAAGTTTTTAAAATGATTTAAAGAGTACAAATGTGTGGTGAACTTTATGGATTCAAAAAGGTACTGATCTTTGAGAATTGATTTGAATTTGAAATGATTCTAGAATTAATTGAGTGGATTAATGGTTTGATTAAACCAACAATTTAATGAGTGCTCAACATGAAATAACATGGAACAATTTGGTTGTTTTAATTTGTTATTTTTATTCCAAAATTTGTAACAGAACAAGTATGAAAACATTGTTTGAGTAAGGTTTGAATTTGAGTTGTGAAAACAGCGGAAAACAAATGCAACAATTTAGAAACAAAAGCAAACAACATGGAAACAATATGATGACATGATGCAATACTTAAATTAAACATGAAACAAACATTCTAAGGGGATGGTTTTCATACTTGGGCTGTTACATGCAGTGTGAGGAAGCACAACTACCACATCAGGCAGTTATACACAAATGAGAAAGTGAAGGAATACTTGGAAACAAACCACTCGAAGTTATGGGCCAGAAGCCAATTCAGTGAACTGAGCAAAGTTGACTATGTGCACAATAATCTTGCAGAATCTTTCAACTCAACGATCCGGAAACTAAAGGATCTTTATTTGGTGGATTTGCTTGACATGATAAGGATAGAATACGCCGAGAAATTTCATTTGCGTCTTGGAATAGCTAATGCAAAATTCATGGGCCATGTTATTATCCCGGCTGTGATGAAGGTGTTGAAGCAAAAAAACAGAAGGCTTGATAATGAAAATGAAATTTATCTCGGATACCAAATCAGAGGTATCAGTCTTTGATAAAGCTAACAAAGAATGGAGATATCAGTGGATTTAGAAGATAAAACTTGCAGTTGTAGGAAATGGCAGATAACTGGGTTGCCATGCATTCATGCCTTGTTTTTCATCACTTCTATCTCAGGTCCAGCAGGGAATATACAACAGTATGTGCATGATTACTACTCTGTTGCAATGTTCAGAGCCACATATGCATATGACTTGCCTGCTTTGGAGGGAAAACATCAATGGGATAGAGTGGGTCCTAGATTCAAACTTTGTGCTCCAGTTCTGAAGAGAGCTGCAGGTAGACCGAGGAAGAGTCGACACCGATGTGGCAGTGAAGGAGGTGGACTTGGAGCGAGGGTGCGTAAGTGCACAAGGAGTGGTGGGACTGGTCATTTCGGCAAATATTGTGATAACATAGTAGATCCAGGGTTTGGAGAGAGTATTCCCGATGAAAATGATGGTCAGCAGCCGGATGCAGCATTTGAAAATGATGATCCAGTCCATGATCCAAATGATTATTCAAATGATGATCAAGTCCATGATGCTCATCCGCTGGATGCTCCAGTCGATGATCCGCTGGATGCCCCAGTCGATGATCCACTGGATGCTCCATTCGATGATCCTGCCATGATCTCACAAATTTCATTTTTAGATGGGTATGTAAATCCTGCCATGATCTCACCAGTTTACATTTTTCATTTATCACGATCCTTTATGTTTTGTACAAATCTGGTGTAGTTTCAAAGAAGAAGGTTAAGGTACCGACTACCAAGAGGAGAAGGCAAGAAGATGTGAGCAAGATGAGCACACGGAGAAAAGGGCCACCAAAACAGCCAAGGATCACAAAGAAGCCCCGACGCTATTTAGACTAAGTTGGTGTTGTATTTCTGTTGAATAATGTTGTATTTATGTTGACTGGTGATGTATCTATGTTAGAACATAGTTTGGATGATGTTTGAATAATGTTGGATGATGTTGAACCAAGTCATTCCAAAATTTTAGGCAAATGTGCTTCAAATGAGGTCTGAAGCTAGGGTAAACACCCCCGTTTGTAATTTCATGAAAAATTCGACCTTGTCTAAATTATACAAATAAATTTGAGGAGCAACTATATCACATATAACACCACTGTGCGTTGGATTCATCTCATTTTGATTTTTTTTGAATTATTTATGATTATTTGAAACCATCGCTCTATTCTCACGAGAAATGTGCTTCAAATGAGGTCTCAAGCTAGGGTAAACACCCCCGTTTGTAATTTCATGAAAAATTCGACCTTGTCTAAATTATCCAAATAAATTTGAGGAGCAACTATATCATATATAACAATATTGTGCGTTGGATTCATGTCATTTTGATTTTTTTAATTATTTATGCTCATTTGAAACCATCGCTCTATTCTCATGAGAAATGTGCTTCAAATGAGGTCCGAAGATAGGGTAAGTACCCCCATTTGTGCTTCAACATTTTTTGGCATCTTGTCTAAATCAGCCAAATTAATTTTCTAGACATCTATTCTACATATATAGTGTAAATCTGAAGTTTCATGATGTCTTGAATAATTCTTCTATTTTTTATATTTTTTATTTAAATAACATGGTTTAATATAAAAATCATATGTAAAACAAATAAAAATCATCGCTCTAGTAAATATGAAGTTTCATTATGTTTTGAATAATTGTTATATTTTTCTTTATTTTTATTTAAATAACATGGTTTAATACTTAATAGAAAAGAAATCATATGTAAAACAGATAAAAACCATCGATGTGGCCAACGGACCAACCAATCCGAGCGCAGAACGAGCGTCTCGCGGATCGCTGTGGCTGCGAGCGCATCCGTCTGATGTAAGATTCCTTCTAGAAGGCGTCGATCCAACAACCCATGTCGAATCTCTGGGTGTCCTTCTAGAAGGTTTTCGGCTGGGTCAACATGGTTTTGTGAGGGTTGACCAAGTTTGAAATGAGCATACATAATTCAAAAAAAATCGAAAAATATATAAAACCGACGCACATAGTATTGTTATGTCATATAGTAACGAGAAAAAAAAATATAAACCTGTCTTATAAAGAATGGAACGAAAAAGCCTTCACTAATATGTGATACCTCGAACAGAGTAGTAGAGATTTCAAGGTAGATGAGCTGGGTTTTAAAACGTTCACAATGAAAAAAGTCAAAAACTCACCAAAGCTTCATTTTGGAGCGACTAAGAAAGATCCTTTATTTTTTCATTTTGATGTTTTAAACTTGTTTTATGTACGATTTTCGATTAAAACCATTATTATTCAAAAGAAAATAAATAATATCAATATTCATCCAATAAATAGTGAGGCTTCGGAATTACATTATATAGGTCAAATACAAGTCTAGGAAAAATATGAATAGGATTTATAAACATTAGAACGAAAGCCTTCACTAAAATGTGAGTTCACATGCGCTTATAGGATGAAACTCCCGTACCAGACGAAACATTGTGAATCTTCCGAAGAGGTGGGTTCTTCCTTTTTGTTTTGTGTTCCTATAAGCTATCCTACCACAACCAAGCAAATAGTTCCACATTGCTACCCCCTTTCGACGTCGTTACCACGTGTTTCCATATAAGTCCGGTATTTCTCCGGCGGGTCTATGGTTTCACCGGAAGGGGGCTACGGAGCGTATGGATCCCAACAGAAGCTAGGGGGTGACATACTATGTTAGTATAGGTGTGTTGTGTGCTTTGGATGTCAAATATTTCACTCCGGGGTGTGACCCGCTTCACCGGCATCCACTTCTCTCTCGTGAGTTTACATGCGCATATAGGGTGAAACTCCCGTATCGGAGGAAACATGGGGAATCTTCCGAAGAGGTGGGTTCTAACTTTTTGTTTTGTGTTCCTATGGTCTATCCTAACACAACCAAGCAAATAGTTCTACATTGCTACCCCCTTTCGACGCCGTTACCGCGTGTTTCCGTATAAGTCCGGTATTTCTCCAGCGGGTCTAGGGTTTCACCGGAAGGGGGGCTACGGAGCATATGGATCCCAACACAAGATAGGGGGTGACATACCATGTTAGTATAGGTGTGTTGTGTGCTTTGGATGTCAAATATTTCACTCCGAGGTGTGACCCGCTTCACCGTCCACTTCTCTCTCATGAGTTTACATGCGCTTAAAGGGTGAAATTCTTGTATAAGACGAAACATGGGGAATCTTCCAAAGAGGTGGGTTCTACCTTTTTTTTGTGTTCCTATAAGCTATCCTAACACAACCAAGCAAATAGTTCCACATTGCTACCCCTTTCGACGCCGTTACCGCGTGTTTCCGTATAAGTCCGGTATTTCTCCAACGGGTCTAGGGTTTCACCGGGAGGGGGGCTACAGAGCGTATGGATCCAAACAGAATCTAGGGGGTTCCCTGACATGTTATTATAGGTGTTTTTTGTGCTTTGGATGTCAAATATTGCACTCCGGGGTGTGACCCGCTTCACCGGCATCCACTTATCTCTCGTGAGTTTACATGCGCTTATAGGGTGAAACTCCCGTATCGGACGAAACATGGGGAATCTTCCAAAGAGGTGGGTTCTAGCTTTTTGTTTTGTGTTCCTATAAGCTATACTAACACAACCAAGCAAATAGTTCCACATTTCTACCCCCTTTCGAGGCCGTTACCGCGTGTTTCCGTATAAGTCCGGTATTTCTCCAGAGGGACTAGGGTTTCACCGGGAGGGGGGCTACGGAGCGTATGGATACCAACACAAGATAGGGGGGGGTTCATACCATGTTATTATAGGTGTGTTGTGTGCTTTGGATGTCAAATATTGCACTCCGGGGTGTGACCCGCTTCACCGGCATCCACTTCTCTCTCGTGAGTTTACATGCGCTTATAGGGTGAAACTCCCGTATCAGACGAAACATGGGGAATCTTCCGAAGAGGTGGGTCCTAACTTTTTTGTTTTGTGCTCCTATGGTCTATCCTAACACAACCAAGCAAATAGTTCCACATTGCTACCCCTTTTCGACGCGGTTAACGCGTGTTTCCGTATAAGTCCGGTATTTCTCCGGCGGGTCTAGGGTTTCACCGGGAGCGGGGTTACGGAGCGTATGGATCCCAACACAAGCTAGGGGGTTCCATAACTTGTTAGTATAGGTGTGTTGTGTGCTTTGGATGTCAAATATTGCACTCCGAGGTGTGACCCGCTTCACCGGCATCCACTTCTCTCTCGTGAGTTTACATGCGCTTATAGGGTGAAACTCCCGTATCGGACGAAACATGGGGAATCTTCCGAAGAGGTGGGATCTACCTTTTTGTTTTGTGTTCCTATGGGCTATCATAACACAACCAAGCAAATAGTTCCACATTGTTACCCCCTTTCGACGCCGTTACCGCGTGTTTCCGTATAAGTCCGGTATTTCTCCAACGGGTCTAGGGTTTCACCGGGAGGGGGGCTACGGAGCGTATGGATCCCAACACAAGATAGGGGTGACATAACATGTTAGTATAGGTGTGTTGTGTGCTTTGGATGTCAAATATTGCACTCTGGGGTGTGACCCTCTTAACCGGCATCCACTTCTCTCTCGTTAGTTTACATGCGCTTATAGGGTGAAACTCCTGTATCAGACGAAACATGGGGAATCTTCCGAAGAGGTGGGTTCTACCTTTTTGTTTTGGATTGCTATGGGATATCATAACACAACCAAGCAAATAGTTCCACATTGCTACCCCCTTTCGAGGTCGTTACCGCGTGTTTCCGTATAAATCCGGTATTTCTCCAACGGGTCTAGGGTTTCACCGGGAGGGGGCTACAGAGCGTCTGGATCCCAACACAAGCTAGGGGGTGCCATAACATGTTAGTATAGGTGTGTTCTGTGCTTTGGATGTCAAAGATTGCACTCCGGGGTGTGACCCGCTTCACCGGCATCCACTTCTTTCTCGTGAGTTTACATGCGCTTATAGGGTGAAACTCCCGTATCGGACAAAATATGGGGAATCTCCCGAAGAGGTGGGTTATACCTTTTTTTGGGGGTTGCTATGGGCTATCATAACACAACCAAGCAAATAGTTCCACATTGCTACCCCCTTTCGACGCTGTTACCACGTGTTTCCGTATAAGTCCGGTATTTCTCCAACGGGTCTAGGGTTTCACCGGGAGGGGGCTACGGAGCGGCTGGATCCCAACACAAGCTAGGGGGTGCCATAACATGTTAGTATAGGTGTGTTGTGTGCTTTGTATGTCAAAGATTGCACTCCGGGGTGTGACCCGCTTCACCGGCATCCACTTCTTTCTCGTGAGTTTACATGCGCTTATAGGGTGAAACTCCCGTATCGGACAAAATATGGGGAATCTCCGAAGAGGTGGGTTATACCTTTTTTTTTGGGGTTTCTATGGGCTATACTAACACAACTAAGCAAATAGTTCCACATTGCTACCCCCTTTCGACGTTGTTACCACGTGTTTCCGTATAAGTCCGGTATTTCTCCAGCGGGTCTAGGGTTTCACCGGGAGGGGGGCTACGGAGCGTCTGGATCCCCATACAAGTTAGGGGTTCCATGCCATGTTAGTATAGGTGTTTTGTGTTCTTTGGATGTGAAAGGTTGCACTCCGGGGTGTGACCCGCTTCACCGGTATCCACTTCTCTCTCGTGAGTTTACATGCGCTTATAGGGTGAAACATGGGGAATCTTCCGAAGAGGTGGGTTCTACCTTTTTGTTTTGTGTTGCTATGGGATATCCTAACACAACCAAGAAAATAGTTCCACATTGCTACCCCCTTTCTACGCCGTTACCGCGTGTTTTTGTATAAGTCGGGTATTTCTCCAGCGGGTCTAGGGTTTCACTGGGAGAGGGGCTACGAAGCGTATGGATCCCAGCACAAGATAGGGGGACACCGCACTGTACCAACTATCTCTAAAGATGTCTAGAAATGACATGCACGAGTAGTGCTGGCAACACCCGTCTACACTATTGTACATGCCCTAAAAACAGAGGGAACCATATCCTCTTACTTTGCCCACCTTACGTTCTCTGACTTTCTCCCCATGACACGTGGGTCCGGTGTGTGATGGGCTCCATTTGTCAGTGACCTAAAGTCAGAGGATCTCGTTCCCCCACAGAGAATCGCTTGTCTCAGCGTCTGCAGGCCGTTGCCGCCGTAGTTTGCATGCATGGACTCGATCTGCACCGTTCCTTACGATCAAACGATTGAAAATGACGCGGTGCATGGACTGGGTGTTTTGTCTCAATGTAACTGCATGCAACAACGGATACTGTCTAGTGGGCCCCGTTCACCAGCCCGATGCATGCAGACCTCGACGCAGCCGTGTACGCCTCATTTTTTTAGAGTAAACAACGTCGCGTCGCATTTGCAGCGATGCAGACCTGCACGCCTCGTTTCAGAAACACGAGTCGTGTCGCACCAGCGCTATTTGCAGCGACGCAGCCATCCACGCCTCGTTTTCAGAAAATGCACACATCAATGCACGTAGCGACGCAGACTTTGGCGTGAGACTTTGGATTTCATCTCTTTCACCTCTTTAATACACGCATGAAGGCTACGTCACATCACTTTGACTGCCGAATGCACGCACGTACTACTAGCTGTCCTACGCCTAATGCACGCACCGCTTTGACTATGCATCGCGTGTTCTACACTGCATCTTCAACGTTTTCACACAGTTGCTTCATCTACCCCAATTAATTCACGTCTCATCGGGTTTTTAAGTAGCCCCTTTTCCTCCTCCATCTTCTCATCCCTCTCCAGCCCCTTTGCCTCCTCCTTTCAGCCCCAAGCACCATGTCGACCTACTTTCTCCCTTCCAGCCCCGAGTCCGTCAGCGACGAGGACAACCATCGCAAGGCTCGGCCCTGGTACGAGCCGGAGTGGACGCCGGAGGAGATGGGAACGTGCCCGTTGAAGCTCCCAAGCGGAAGCGCTTGCCGTCGCCCCCTTCGTCCACCACCCTGACCCCGTCCGCATCGACCGAGCCGCCAACGTCTCCGTCGCGAAGAAGAACCGCCGCCTCAAGAAGGAGATGAGGGCGGAGAAGAGGGAGATGGAGGCGGAGGCGAGGAGGGAGAAGAAGGCGGAGGCGGACGCTCTCCGGCGCCGCATCAAGCGGGCCCGTGAAAGCTCGGAGGACTGGATGCAAGAGGAGAATCGTCGGGCCTTAGCCAGGCAGGAGACTCCGACCAGGGCGACGGAGTGGAAGTAGGCCAATCCCCAGCGGTTGGCCGGAGGACGGAAGGGCGCCCGCAGACGGAGGGCGGTTAGGGCGCCCGCATGCCGAGGGCGGTTAGGGTTAGGGCCTTTTTTTTAAGTTTAATATATGTAAAATATATGTAATGTGCGTCGGGCCCCACTATCTATAAGTAAAGTGGGGCCAATGTTTATGCTTTCTAATATATATAAGGGTATGTTTAAATTATATTTTTCCAATGTTTAAATTATTTTTGTCCAATGTTTAAATTATTTTTATCCAATGTTTGTCCATGCTAATATACATTGGGCCTCTTTTAACATTGGGTCTGCCCTTCTTTTCTGAACTGAACCTGAACTGAACTGAACCTCAACTGAAAACTGGACCTGAACTGAACACTGAATTGAACATACGAACTGAAACAAACCAAATCAGGGCTGGATTCCTAACGCATTTATTCCATGTCTTAGCCATACACAAATTGACCATGTCAAGCTAACTACAACACTAGCTACATTATTTTTGACTAATGATCAGCAAATACACAACTCCAAGAACAATTGCACAAAAATAAAAAATTGGAGCGAACAGATTGCTCTGCTTCTTTAGATCGACAAGGTTTTCCAGCTGTTTGGCCATCTTCTTCAACTCGTCCTTCTGCACCCCATTGTGCACCGTAGCAACAACCCCAGTAGTAGATCCCAATTGCTCCACCGCCGGTAGCAAATTGGGCACCTTTTTTTTGTCCTCCTTTCGAATCCTCTTGATGTAATCCTCAAGCCACTTGAAATGGTCACATGGAAGCATATACTGCAAATATGAAAACCCAAATCGGCTGAAAATTGAGGAAACATAAAACGAAATTGACAGGGGGAACACATATCTCACTTCCCCAAGTTGTTATTTGCTCGCGCATTTCACATACTCGCGCCCGCGGTTGCCGTTTTTGTCGCATGTGGTGACCCGCCGCTGGAGCGACGCCGTCCGTGGGCAGTCAGGGCACCTTCCCAGCAGAACTGGCCCGAAGCGCGGCCATTTAGAGTGGGATTCAGAAGCGGAGCTCGACGACATGCCACTGGAGAAGAAGGGGATGTCGGCCCTCTAGCTGTACCAGACGGCGACGCTACCCATCGACGCCGTGCTCTTCGTCGCCCGCGTCCGGCTCCTTCCTATGAACAAGGGTCGCCGCCCGCCTCTGCACGTGGCCGCCCTCTCCATTGCTCGGCTGATTTTCCTGCTCACCGCCGCGAGCTCCGGGAACGCGCTCCGCCGCTTTTAAACCGCCGGTCGCAAGCGACCGATCAACAGTTGGGTCCCAAAAGCCGCGCCAACGGTCAATAGCTGGGTCCACAAGCCACACCAACGGTTCTATTCTGGGTCCCACAAGTCAGCATGCTAACGGGTGCTGCAAGTCTCACGGAACGAATCTTTGCGCACAGATTAGGGGCAAAACTGAGCACCATTCGACGCTAGGGAAAAAACTGAGGTCGTGGTACCAACTGAGGGCAGTGTGATAAATAACCCTTTTTTTATACTTTCACATATAATATGTATAATTTCAGAACAACGTTTGTATACTTTTCAGTAGCAATTTTTTATACTTTCACATACAACATGTATGTTTGTATACTTTTAGTAACTACTTTTTAGATACAACACGTGTGTACTTTTTAGATGAAACGCCATATGTGTTTTGTACGAGGCAACGCCGAGCCCTAGCATGCACTACGACCAATGCACGCTTCGACCAATACGCACAACGACCTATGTACCCCCTTCAAGATCTTTATAAATGGCTATCGAGGCGAAGCCGAGCCTTAAAAAATAGCGAGGCGAAGCCGAACATCGCTGCTACATGATGTACGTGGTGTACACACGCCCGTGCTACCGAAAGTATAAAGTATAAACAATAGGGTGTACAAAGTCCGAATTTTTTTTCTTGAAACCTATCAACATGGGATCTAGTTGTTTTGTAGATCTCGACGTGAGATTCTAAATATAAAATAGGTTTGTAATTTCGAAATACGGTTCTAGACATATTTTATTTTGAAAAAATTGATATAAAAAAAACGTGCCAATCCGTCCTCCGTCCGCTTCGCCGTGGCCGTCGAAGCGGCGGGGTGCACCAAGTTCCGTGAGCGCTAGGGGATTCTAGGATCTTGATGAGTGATCTCGAACCCCTCATAGACCGGGTCAGGTCTAAGGCGGAACCTTGGTGTAGTCGGTTCACTTCTAAGGGGAGCAAGTCTATACTGATTGACTCTTGCCTTTCCAGCCTTCCCATGTATATGATGGGTCTTTACCTTCTGCGTGAACGGGCCCATAAGGCCTTTGACAAAGAACTCTCTAGGTTCTTTTGGGCGGCCTCCAATGGACATCAGAAGTACCATATGGTCAAGTGGGATCATGTATGCGCCCCGAAGGACTTTGGGGGCATAGGGATCATCGCGTCCAGGAAGATGAACACCGCCCTCATGCTTAGATGGGTATGGCGTATCTTGCAGGACGATGGGGGGCTTTGGCTTCAACTTATCAAAGCTAAGTACCTTCGAGGCTGCCCTCTATTGTCCTGTGAGCGCCGGGAGGGATCCCAATTCTGGAGATCCATCCAGTCCATTAAGCTGGAGATCCGGAGGGGGACGCGGTTCATCGTTGGGGATGGGGCTCACACCCTGTTTTGGGTGGATACGTGGCTTGCCGATAGACCGCTCCAACTGGTCTATCCGAGCCTATACGCGATTTGCTCAGATCCATTGTTATCCGTCGCTAGGGCCAGACCAAATGGAAATTGGGACATCTCGTTCCGAAGGACATTTGGACAGGTGGAGACGGATGCATGGCATGAGCTTTTGTAACATCCCAAGTATGAAAAAATAGCCATTAGAATGTTTTTCTCTCTGTTATTTTATGTTTTGCATCATGACATCATGTTCATTGCATTTGTTTTGCTTGTTTTCCATTTGTTTTCCAACTGTTTTCCTTTGTTTTCCTTGTTTTCTATTTGAATTTCAACTCAAATTTCAAACCTTTGTTTCATACTTATGATGTTACAATTTCCAAAATGATATTTCAAATCAAAACAATCATTTGTTTCCATAAAACTTGTGATTCCAAACTGTTGTTTTGTTTCTATCAAAAAATTCATTTAATATCAAACCCTTTTCAAATTCAATTTGTTTTCCATTTGAAATTCCAAACCAACATCCAAATAGTTTTTCATACTTGTTATGTTAAGAATATTCAAATAAAAAGTTCAAATAAAACATCAATTTGTTTCTATGAAAATGGAAAACTCAAACTAGTGATTTATTCCTTTTGATATTTCACTTAAACTCTTTTGCATTCAAATTTCAAATCCAATTACCAACAGCACCCAATTTGAAATTATGAAAATTACCAAACAATTCTTTCACTTGTTTCCAATTAAAACTTGAATTTAAAAAAAAACTTAATGCTTAAGTTAAGTTAATCAATTAATATTAAATTCCCTTCAAATTTCAAATAAATTGCAAGCAACACTTAATTTCTAATCTTTTGGTAAAACAAAACTTGCAAGTTGTTGCTGGTACTTAAAATAAGCATTATAAAATTTTTGCCCTAAATTTTTTAACCCTAAACCCTCTCTTTTTCTTCCTTTTCCAATCAGCCAAAAAAAATAAAATAAAACAGAATCAAAGAATAAAAAGAGCAAGGGAGAGAGAGAGAGCAGCCAGCAGCCCAGCCCAACTAATCCCCTAGGCCCATACCCCTTCCCGAGTCGTCTTCTTCGTACGGAAGATCATCCAGGCTACCCACGTATACAGAGAAGAACAGGCAACGGCCAAGCTCACTCCCCCTCCCTATAACTCTACCCCGGTGCCCTAGGGTTCCCCTCAACCCTAGCTTTCTCCTCCTTCTCCCTCTCCCCGCCGTTCTCTCCCTTCTCCTTCCTCCTTTCTTCTCTGCTCCATCTCTCTGAATTTCTCTGTCACTGAACCCACAACCGAAACCCTCCTCCTCCTCCGTTGATCGCCGGCGATCCGGCCACTTTCCGGCCAGGGCAACAGCGGGAATGGAAACGCCGTGGGTCCCTCTACCTCTCCACCCCCTCGGCGCGGATGGAGAGCCCCCACGGCGCCGCCGCCATCGAGGTCATCGCCACCATCGCCCTCTGTTCCGTCCGCCGTCAGAACCTGCCCCGACCGCCTCCTCGTCGCTGTCCACTCGGGAAGCCTCAAGGTGAGCGCTCCGCCCCTACTCCCTCACCTCCTTCCTCACACGCAGCACCCACGGCGCTCCTCAGGCCTCGAGGCGCAGCAGCACGCTCGCCGGCGATGCGATCGATCGTGGCCAAGTTACAGACGAACTGAACCATGCAAAGTTCAGTTAAGCCCACCATCTGAACCTTATTCGCCCCGATTTCCCCCTCCTATCACAGTCGATCGCACAGCCCAACTGGTTCTGTCCCCAGCGCGCGCAGCAGGAGGTGGGGGGTTCGAGTCCCCCCTCCCACCAAATAAAACCAACTTTTATTTTGCTTTGTTTTGGTACAGAAACATCTCAGAAATCACAGTCAGGTCCTTGTAAATTATTTTCTAGCCCCTGTAAAATTATTTCCAAGTCCCTAGTTCATAAAAATGGCAGATTTGCACCCTATACTTCTAAAATGCATAACTAAATCATCTTAACTCCAATTTTAACTTTTTAAATATGTTTTCTGTCCCAAATTGAATGTTCTATCCAAATATAAATTTTGTTTACTGTTTTGAATATTTTAAATTGGTGAAATATTTAAAAACTTGTTAATTTCACTTAAACTTGCAAAATTCATAACTTGGGCATAAAAATTCCAAATTCCACAAACTAAACATGTTTTCCAATCAATTTTTCATGTACTTTCCAAATATCAATTTTGTTTGCTGTTTTGAATATTTTAAATTGATGAAAACAACTGTTTCTTATTTATTGCATTTAAAATTGCCAAAATAATAACTTGCTCATTTTAAATCCAATTTCAACAAATGAAATATGTTTTCCATGCAAAATTAAACCACCTTTTCAAATATAATTTGTTTTTCATGTTTTGAATAATTAAAATTGGTTAAATGATTTAAACCTTGTTTAAATCATTTAATATTGCTAAATTCATAACTTGATCAAATTAAATTCTTTTGGGGACATATAAAATATGTTTTCAAACCATAAAAGTATAAGCTTTTCGAATATGAACTTCACTCAATGTTTTGCACAAATAAAAATTCAAATAAGTTCATGTTTGAATTAAATTCATTTAATTCTTGCTTACACTTGTTTAATTCATAAATAATTTATTTGAAATCCTTTTTCAACAAGTGAAACATGTAATCCACCTAAAATTTGGTGTTCTTTTCAAATATAAACTTTGTTATCTATTTTGAACAATTAAAATTGGTGAAAACAACAAATGCTTGTGTAACACCTTTAAGTAACCAAAATTCCAAAACTTAATAAATGAATTTCTAAACTTGGTAAACCTTATTTCCATTTGGTTCTATTGTTGTTATTTTGCTGTTTTCCTCATCCATGCATCATGCTAATCCACTTTCACATGTTGCTTAGTTGTAAAACAATTAATTCAACCATAATTCATGGGCTTTCCATATGCAATCCAAATTGCATGTGGGTCCATTTAATCATGTTGTTATCTTGTCAACTAGTTTATTTTGTTGCATCAATTAAATGGTCATGCATCATCCCATGATTGTGCACTATGCCATGTTATTGATTGTTTGTTCTCTGCGTTGTTTGTTTGCTTCTTCTCGGATACACGACGACGTTGAGACCGACGATACTTACGACACCCCTTCTAAGGAGTTAGCTCAGTACCAGGCTACTGGGTTTGCAGGAAAGTATTCACTCACATGAACCATCGTGTTCCTTTCAACATTGGATACCGATACTTTTCCGTTGTCTATTCTGCTAGCCCTATGAATAGTTGCTTCTGTTACAAACCTATCACATGTATCCTTTAACCCTGATATTGCCTCACCTCCATACCTATAACCTTTTGCTTGTTGCCCGTGTCTTACTAGCATGCTTAGGGTTGTTTTGCTCGAGTCTGTTACCCGTTACTTTCTGTTACTATTTCATTTTGTTCTGGGGGCTCGATGTTAAACAATGAATCATGCTAATGTTATTGTTAATAATAATTTGATGATAAGGCACCGGCAGGAGGCCCTGTGTGGTTTTGAGGCCTGCTAGTGTCGACCCTAATTAGGAAAAGGGTCTTGTCTACTGATCCATGATGAGCACACTAACCGCATGTGGGAAGCGAGTATGGGCGCCCCCTCAATTTGATTCGATTCGCATCTCATCCAAATCGCCTCATTTAGTTCGGGTTTTCCATTTGCCGCATGCATGTTTTTGCGAGCCCAGGCCAGGGTGGAACTTTTGTAGTCGGCATATAGGGGGACACGTTCTTAGAGTGCTATGAGGGTCCCTTTTCTTTGGGGCTCGATTAGCCGTGCGCCCAAGGTGCTTTGGGCTTGATGCGAAGAAGAGTTGGGTTGTGTTGAGTGCCTCGCTTGGTGGAAGTGCATTTCCTATCTGGCGGGGTATTCTTACGTGTACGGCTAAATTGGTGCATCCCTGCAGGGTTAAATCTTCTCGAGAAGCCGTGTTTTCCGCGGTTATGGACTACTTGGTGAAAGTAATGTCTAACAAGTACTAAGGACAACTTAAACCTAATGATTAACAACCTTACACCCAATGATTAACAACTTGACTAGTAATAGGCTTATTGACACAATAATCTGAACCATCATTAATTCAACTGTGTGAGTTATCCTCGGATTGCTTTTTTGGATAAGGGGCGAGATCCAGGATGGGTTTGTTTGAGGTTAGTTATAGTTGGTTATGATACGCTATCTTATCTTCTTTCTGTTAGCCGGAAGTGGTAGTAACTCTGTAGTTGGTTAGAGCAGCCAGTTCCAGCATCTTTTATATCCCCTTCCTTCCGTTGAACCCAAAGCATCTGTGCTTGGTGTTGACGGGTTACACTTTGGTGAACTATGAGTCTTGCTTGCCAGTACGTTTATGTACTGACCCCTTTGGGGCTGTGGTTTCCGCAGACTACGTTTCCGAGGATCCCCATGGTGGCTACTACGTGGAGTATGACGAGGCTGCTGACGAGTAGATAGCGGACCCGGGCAGGATCCGAGACTTCGTGGATGGGCTCCGTCTTTTCGTTTCCGGCCTCTTAGGCCTATTTGGATCTTGTCTATACTCAGACACTTTGGATACTTCCGCTGTGTTGTAATGATGATATGTTGGGACATGTGTCCTCTGGATGATTGTATTTGCTATCTCTGCTCTAGTGAGAGCTATTTGCAACTTATTTCAATCTTTTGTGTCTTAGAGATATGTTGTGATATCGCTTGTTCACATGCCGTTGACGTACCATGTGTGTATGTTTTGAAGTACGTCAATGGAAGTATCTGGATTTCTATGGGATGGTTTGCACAGACGATGAATAGTAAGAGAATGGTTGTCACACGTTTACGTGTTGGCCTGCTCATATTGAGATGCGGGTGCCGGTATGCCCCGTAAGCCATTTATCTACTGTTTAACGGACTGTGAGTATCCCCTAGAAGTCCGGGGTGCGACAAATGGTACAGAGCCTGTCTGCCTGTAGGATCCCTTTTTACTGGTCGCAGTTGAGTCTAGAAACTATTTTGTAGCTATATAGGAAAAATGAAACGTGAGAGTAGGAATTCTGCCATTTTACTTCTTTCCCCACCCACCCTCCCTTTTCTGGTAAGGAAGTGCAACGTTGTTTTCCCTTCTCATGTAAACTGTCGCACCCCGGTTTCTAGAGGATACTCATCGCACGAACTGGAAGTCAGGTGCTTGGATTATGGGGCATACCTGCTCCCACGTCCCAGCTTCCTGGTAGGCCTGCGCTTATGCGCGACAACACAAGCCCTGCTTCCACCGTCGAAGTAAACTATCCGCTAGGAACCTAAGGCACTACTGTCGACGTACTTCATATTCAAGCACGCACTGTACGTCAACAGCTTTGAACGAAATGATAGCACAAACTGTCTCTAAGACACAAAAGAATGAAATAAGTTTGCAAATAGCCTTCACTAAGGCAGAGATAGCAAAACACTCATCCAGAGGACACATGTCCCAACATATCATTCATTACAATAGCGGAAGCAATCAAAGGGGTCTGAGTACAGACAAATCCAAGGCTTAAGAAGCCGGAGAAAATAAAGAAAACGAAGCCCATCCACGTAGGTCCTGGATCCTGCCCGGGGTCCAGCCAACTACTCGTCTGCAGCGTCGTCAAACTCCACGAAGTAGCCATCCTGGTGATCATCGTAGCCGTAGTCGTACTCTGCGTAAACCACAGCCCCAACGGGGTCAGTACATCCAAGTACTGGCAAGCAAGACTCACATTTCATCAAGGAGTTACCCGTCAACACAAGCCGGGATGCTTGGGATCAACGGAAGAAGATAGGTATTATAAAAGCTGCAGCGGCTGCTCTAACCAACTACAGAAGATACTAAAAGTTCCGGCTAATAGAAAAGATAAGATCGAGGAATTGTAACCAACTGAAAAGTAACTTCAAACAAACCCGTCCTGGATCTCGCCCCTTATCCGAAGAAGCAATCCGAGGATAACTCACACCGTTATAATAAGGTGAATCAAGTTATTGTGTGAATAACCTATTACTAGTCAAGTTATTATTCATTGGGTGGAACATGATGGTTATTATGTTTAAGTTGTCCTGAGTACTTGTTAGCCAGTACTTTCACCAAGTAATCCATAACCGCGGAAAACACGGCTTCTCGAGAAGATTTATCCCTGCAGGGGTGCACCATAGTAACCGTACACGTAAGAATATCCCGCCAGATGGGAATCAAACCCACCAAGCGAGACACTCAACACAACCAACTGTTCTTCGCATCAAGCCCAAAGCACCGCGTGCTGTGCGTGCGCGGCTAATCGAGCCCCCCGAAGAAAAGGAGGACCCTCATAGCACTGGAAGACCACGCCGCCCTAAATGCCGACTACCAAAAGTTCCACCCTGGCCTCGGGTTCGTACCTGCATATGATGCAGCAAATGGAAAGCCCGAACTAGTACGGCGATTTGGACGAGATGCGAATCGAGTCAAGTTGAGGGGGGCGCCCATACTCGCTTCCCACATGCGGGTAGTGCGCTCATCATGGATCAGTAGACAAGACCCTTTTCCTATTAGGGTCGACACTAGCAGGCCTCAAAACCACAAAGGGCCTCCTGCCGGTGCCTTATCATCAAATTATTATTAACAGCAGCATTAACAGGATTGATTGATTAACATCGAGCCCCCGGAACGATAACAGATAATAACAGCACGTTAGTAAAAGAAGTAACCGACAACAGGCTCGAGCAAAAGCAACCCTAAGCATGCTAGATGAGAACAGGCACAAACAAAGGCTGTAGGTAAGGAGGTGAGGCAATATCATTGGTTCAGGGAATCATGTGATGGGTTCGGAGAATAGCAACGATACATAGGGCTAGCAGAAATAGACAAAAGGATAGTATCGACAACAAGTGTGGAAGAGAACTCGATGATTCATGTGAGTGATAACTTGCCTGGAAGCTCAGCAGCCGGGTACTGGGCTAGGTCCTGAGTAGTGGTGTCGTAAGGCTCGTCGGTACCAACGTCGCCGTCTAAGCGAGAAGAAGCAAAAACAACAACGAAGGAAGACGGCAATCAATACATGGCATATGTGCACAAACATTGTGATGATGCATGTCATGTTTAATAGATGCACCAAAATAAACTAGTGGATATGATACACAAGTTTAAATGGATTCCATATGCAAAGATTGCATATGGCAAACCCATGCCTTAGAGTTGAATTGATTGTTCTAACACTAAGCATCAGGTGTTGGTGAGTTAGCACGATGCATGCATGATGAATAACAAGAAGATAACAATTTAAATGCAATTGGAATGATAGATAACCATTTTTAGAAAACATTAATCAAGTTTGGAAATTATTGTTACTTAGTGGTGTTAAACAAGTAGTGATTGTTTTCATCAAGTTAAAGGGTGCAAGACAAATAACAAAGTTGATATTTGAAAAGGTTATCAAATTTTAGTTGGATTACATGTTTCACATTTTGAAATTGGACTTTGGATTATTTAATTATGAATTAAACAATATTAAACAATTTTAATTGCATTAATCAAGATTTAAATTGTTTAGGCAATTTAAATTATTCAAACCAGAAAACAAAATTTATATTTGGAAAGTACATGAAAAGTTGATTGGAAAACATATTTAGTTTGTGGAATTTGGAATTTTTATGAACAAGTTATGAATTTTGCAAGTTTAAGTGAATTTGACAAGTTTTCAAATTTTGCACCAATTTAAAATACTCAAAACAGTAAACAAATTTTATATTTGGATAGAGCATTTAATTTTGGACAGAAAACATATTTAAAAAGTGAAAATTGGAGTTCAAATGAATTTGTTATGCATTTTAGAATTATAGGGTGCAATCTGCCATTTTAATGCATCTAGGGACTTAGAACAAATTTTCCAGGGGCTAGAAATAAGTGCCAGGGGCTTATGTGTGATTTGCTAAACGTTCCAGTACCAAACCATTGTAAAAATAAAACTTGTTTTATTTTGGGAGAGAGGGGACTCGATCCCTCCACCTCCTGGTTGCAGCAAAGGAACAGAACCACTAGGCTATCTGCGCTGTGTTGGTGGGACTGGATCTCGGAATAGGTTAAGGTGTTGGGTGCGGTTGCAGTACTGAATTAAAACGAGAAAAAGGTGGGGCTGGGGGTTCGAACCTGGGATCTGCGGGTTCTCTGCGCGCGCTCCAAACCAGAAGGGCTGCTGCGTGGATCGTTGATGGATAGGGCGCTGGTTGGTTTTGAGGCTTGCAAACGCTGCTATCTGAAACCTGCAGCGCACGAACATACAGCAGCGCTGGTTTCAGTCACGAACAGAGCACGAACAGGAGCAGTATGGCGATCTTTCGGGCAAGAAAACGATGACCAAACATCAGGGAAAAGAGGGAGTAGGAGTGGGAATGGAGAGGTGGGCTCACCCTCTTCGCAGGGGCGCCCTCGGCGCGGCCGGAGGGGGACGGGTGCGGCGGCGATGTGCTCCGGCGAGCGGTGGCCGTGGCACCAGTACAGAGGAGGATCTCCTCGAGGTGGCGGCGGCTGGGGGAGATAGGAGGGAAGAGGAGCGTCTAGGGTTAGGGTTTAGATGCGGGAGGGAGAGGAGGATATAAAGGAGGTGGGGTTTCCATCGGGTGGTTGAGGAGGAGGGGCAGGTCGCTGTCCTCCATGGGACGTCATCCTCCGTACGGAGGTAGGAGGAGACCGAGCGGGCTGCCCCTTGTGGGCTGGGCCTTCTCCCCCTCCTGAACGTTTTTTTTTCCTTTTTTTTTTATTATTATTTCGGTTTGTGTTTTTTTTTTCCTGCTGAAATTGAATTGGTAAGAAAAGAATAGGTTTGGTTGATGGAAAAAATTGGAAAAAAAATTGGAGAAGCTCCTTAGGTCAAAAAGTAACATGTGGCAACTTTTATTTTCAAAAATTTAAATGTTTGATGGCTTTTGAAATTGGAACCAAATTTAGGTGATATTTTTAATATTAAAGATCATTAACAAAACCCAACATTTTAAATAGGGTACCCCTAAGGTAATTAGGCAATGTTGAAATAGTTTGATTTGGTATCAACATGAATTCAAAAATGGTTATGTTTTTGGGTTTGCAAATCTTTATTTGAAAGAAAGTAACAGACAAGTGTGAAAACAGAAGTTGATTGAGTTGGCCTTTTATTAAGAAAACAATGCAAACAGAAATAAATATGGGGATGATGACATGATGCATTGCTTTAAATAAAACAAGAAGTAAAACAACTAGGGGTTTTTCATACTTGGATGTTACAAAACGCCCCCCCTTGAAGGAATCGCGCCCCGAGATTCCTACTGAGAAATGAAAAGGTCCGGATACTTCTTGCGAAGATCCTCTTCGGTCTCCCACGTTGCCTCTTTATCGGAATGATGCGACCATTGGACTTTCAAGAACTTGGTGCTCTTGTTGCGAGTCTTACGCTCGGTCTCATCGAGAATACGAAGAGGGTGCTCCTCATAAGATAGATCATCTTGCAGTTCGATAGAATCATGATCAACTGCACGATCTGGATCCTTGAAGCACTTTTTGAGTTGTGACACGTGGAACACATCGTGCACCTTGGATAGTTTTTCTGGAAGTTCAAGACGATAAGCATTTTCTGCACGCCTCGAAAGAATGTTGAAAGGACCAATGTATCTTGGTGCAAGCTTTCTTTTCACACAGAAACGATGAGTACCTCTGAGGGGAGTTACACGGAGATATGCCTTGTCACCAGGTGCATAGATCATATCCCTGTGCTTGCTATCATAATAGCTCTTCTAACGAGACTGAGCAATCCTGAGATTGTCACGAATGATACGAACTTTCTCCTCGGCTTCCTTAACAATGTCAGGGCCTAAGAGTGAACGTTCACCAGCTCCAGACCAATTGATTGGACTCCTGCATCTGCGACCATACAGTGCCTCAAACAGTGCCATGCCTAGGCTTGCCTGGTAGCTGTTGTTGTAGGAGAATTCAGCATATGGAAGGCAATCCTCCCATTTCATGCCAAAGGAGAGACCACATGCTCTGAGCATATCCTCGAGAATCTGATTGACTCTTTCGACTTGCCCCTGAGACTGAGGGTGATAAGCTGTGCTGAACAGAAGTTTAGTGCCCAATGCTTCTTGAAAGCTTTTCCAGAAATGAGAAGTGAAGATACTTCCACGGTCTGAGCTTATTTCCAATGGAACACCATGAAGGGGAACAATCTTTGCTGTATAGAGCTCTGCTAACTGGCTAGCTGAGATAGTTTCCTTGACAGCGAAGAAGTGAGCAACCTTAGTGAGACGATCAATAACAACGAAGATTGCATCGTTGCCCTTTTTGGACTTTGGGAACCCAGTAACGAAGTCCATTTCAATCATGTCCCACTTCCACTCAGGAATTTTCAGAGGTTGGAGTAGACCTGCCGTCTTCTGATGGACTGCCTTAACACGTTGACAAACGTCGCATTCAGAAACGTATTGAGCAATTTCACGTTTCATGCCAGACCACCAATACAGAGTCTTGAGGTCCTGGTACATCTTTGTACTTCCAGGGTGAATGGATAGAGGAGTTTCATGAGCCTCTTTTAGAATGATATCCTTGAGACTTTGAATCTGAGGAACTGCAATGCGTCCTTCGAAGAACACAGCTCCTTTGTCATCAATAGAGAAGGACTTGAACTTATCACTTCCCTCTTTGATTTGCTCTACCATCCTCTTTATTTCAGCGTCACGAAACTGTTCAGAACGAATCTTGTCCTCGAGAGTTGGACTGGCTGTCAAGCTAGTAAGGTAGCCTTGAGGAACAAGCCCAAGGTTCAGCTTCTGGAATTCTTCATGAAGTGGAGGTTGGCTTTCCATGATCATGAGATTATTGCAATAGGATTTGCGACTGAGAGCATCGGCCATAACATTAGCCTTGCCTGGAGTGTAAGAAATGGTGAGATCGAAGTCTTTGATCTTTTCAATCCATCTCCTTTGCCTGAGGTTTAGATCTGGTTGAGTGAAGATGTATTTCAGACTCTTGTGATCGGAAAAGATTTCAGTTTTGTTACCCAACAAGTATTGTCTCCATTTCTTGAGGGCAAACACAACTGCTGCAAGTTCAAGATCATGAGTGGGATAGTTTTGCTCATGTGGGTTCAACTGACGTAAAGCATAAGCGACAACTTGACGTTCTTGCATAAGAACTGCACCTAGACCTTGGAGGGAAGCATCACAGAATATCTGGAAAGGCTTGGTGGTATCTGGACCAACCAGAACTGGGGTGGAAGTGAGCTTAGTCTTGAGGAGGTTGAAACTCTCATCACACTGTGGAGTCCAAACGAACTTTTTGTCCTTCTTTGTGAGATCAGTGAGAGGTTTGGCAATCTTGGAGAAGTTTTGGACGAAACGACGGCAATAGCTAGCCAAGCCAAGAAAACTTCTGACTTGCTTCACCGTCTTAGGGGTTTTCCAATCAACAATTGCCTTAACCTTTTCAGGATCAATGGCAATGCCCTTGGCAGAGATGATATGACCAAGATATGCAACTTCTGGAATCCAGAACTCACATTTGGAATACTTGGCATACAGACGATGCTCGCGAAGTTTCATGAGAGTGAGACGAAGGTGTTCTCCATGCTCTTCCTCGGATTTTGAGTAGACAAGGATATCATCAAGATATACCACAACGAACTTGTCGAGGTATTCGTGGAAGACAGAATTCATGAGTCTTGAGAACGTTGCCGGTGCATTGGTGAGACCAAAAGACATTACGGTGTATTCATATAGACCATAACGAGTGGTGAAGGCTGTTTTTGGAATATCTTCCTTTCTGATCTTTATCTGATGGTAACCCATCCTCAAGTCCAACTTTGAGAATATTGAGGCTCCAGCAAGTTGATCAAAAAGATCATCGATACGAGGAAGTGGATACTTGTTCTTGATTGTTTTCTTGTTGAGAGGACGATAGTCCACCACGAGTCTTTTTGTTTGATCCTTCTTGGCAACAAACAGAGTTGGGCAACCCCAAGTGGAGGAACTAGGCTGAATGTAACCTTTCTCCATGTACATATCGATTTGCTCCTTCAACAATTTCAGTTCAGGAGGAGCTATCTTGTATGGATGCTTAGAGATTGGAGCAGTACCTGGTTCAAGCTCGATCACGAACTCAACTGCTCTGTCCGGAGGCATCCCTGGCAACTCTTCTGGAAAGACGTCAGGGAATTCACAAACCACCGGAACATTCTCAATTGAGGAAGAGGTTTTGCATCTAGGTTGAACAGCTGAACAGAACTTGATTCCTTCAAAGAATAGACTATCTGGCCGGAAGGGTGGAACAGAGTTATTGACTTTTGAGCACAGTCAATTTTAGCTTCATTGGCCTTCAACCAATCCATGCCAAGGATGACATCAATGTCAGAATTGCCAAGCAGAATGAGGGAAGCAAGGAATATGTGACCTCCAATTAAGATCTGATTCTCATGACTGATCTTGGAAGTTTGCATAGTTGCTCCAGGAGAGTTTACTACTAGCGGGGAACCCAAACCAACAAAGGGGAGTTTACTTGTTGCCGCAAAGATTTTTGACACAAAGGAATGCGATGCTCCGGTATCAAACAACACTTTAGCTGGGTTAGAGTTTACGGGTAATGTACCGAGAACAACGTCGGCAGATTCCTCAGCTGTGTCAACCTTGACGTGGTTCACCCTTGCGGTCCTCCCAACAGGCCTGTTGTTGGTGTTGAAGGCCTTATGCGGAGGAGCGGGGACCATCGCCTGGTTGGTGTTGGGGCGATGTGGTGGAGGAGGCAGCATCCTCTGAGTGCACTTATCTGCGTAGTGCCCAGTCTCCTTGCACTTGAAGCAAGTGACGACACGAGGAGGATCTGGCCTTGGCTGCGCCACTGGAAACCTCTGCCCATGCATCTGAGCTGGGTTGGGTGGGCGGGGACCAAAGCCTGGAGAAGCTTGGGCATTTGGAGCCCTAGTGACAGCACTGTTTGGCACCCAGATGCGGCGCTTCTGCGGAGGGGTGGTCATGTTGGAGGAGTAACCACCCTCACGCGAGTGCTTGCGCGACTCTTCGAACGCCTTGCGCCCATTCTCCTCATTGAGCGCGGTGTTCACGAGCTCGACGAAGTCCTTGCACTTGATGTTTGTGAGAGCGTACTTCAGTTCCGGGTTAAAACCTCGGCGGAACCTTGCCATCTTCTTGGTCTCAGTAGACACCTCGTCTCCAGCATACCGAGCGAGGCGATTGAACTCGTTCTGGTAGCCGATGACGTCGAGCTTGCCCTGCTTCAGAGAGCAGAACTCTTCACGCATCCTCTCCATGAGACCATCGGGGATGTGGTACTTCAGGAAGGCATCCTTGAAGCAACCCCAAGTGATAGGATAGCCAGCTCTCATGGCCTGGTAGTTCTCCCACCACGAGGCTGCCTGACCCTTCAGTAGGTAAGCAGCATAGTTGACCTTGTCCTCTTCCGCAACATGAGCAATCTCCAGAGCTCTTGCTACGTCACGGATCCAGTCATCAGCATCCAGAGGCTCGCGTGTTGCCACGAAAGCCTTGGGACCCACACTGAGGAAGTCCTTGATGGTGACCCTCGGAGCAGTCTGTTGGTGGTGGTTCTGGTGGTTCTGAACCTGGACCATCTGAGCCATGACCTGAGTCATCTGAGTCAAGAGCTCAGCGATCGGCGGTGGCTCAGGCGTGTTCCTTGTTGGAGGCATCCTGAATTGAAATTCATTTTAGCACAACAATAGGAAGGGATAAACTTTAGCAACCGAAAGCGAGATTATTCCGACGCATGAATAGATAACCAACAGGTACATCATAGATTCGAGTACATCAGAATCTCACATGTTCAAATACATCAGAATATCCAAAAGACCAATACATGGTTCGAAAACGAAAGGATAAACTAGACACAGCTAGTAACGGATACATCGGTACTCCCATGCTCATCACGCAGGACGGCGGTGAGTACGGCGAGTGGTACGGCGAGGAGGAGTCCGCTCACGGAAGTAAGTATCACGACGATCCATGTAGATAGGAACTGCTCGGAGAGGGACCTTCGGTGTGGTGAAGTAGAAAGCATCCTCTCCCTGTGCTCCAAAGCGTGGAATCCCCGTGTAACCAGCTCCAAGGTCGAGAAGTGGACCTCTGATCGGCTCGTAACCTCCAGCATCTGGCAGAGGAAAACCCGCTGGCTGAGTGAAACGCGCGAAGCGCTCGTCTCCAACGAAGTCTGTGGTGTACGTCGCCAGACGAGTGAGAGCAAGGTGGAGCTGCTCCCTGACTGAGGCCAACTCCTGAGCAAGTGTGGAAGCAACGGCGTCACTGTGCCTCACGAACTGGGCAGTGGTGTGCAGCCTGGAGCTATCAGTCTCGTAGGTATCCATGTCGCGGTGGACAGTGAAGTGAACTCCCGCTGCCGTGATGTAACCACGGGGGATGTGACGAAAACTGGACTTATCAAACCCCCAGTAGTCAGCACGTAGTACAGTGAGACCCACATACGCGACCTGCTGCACTGCCATGTCCACAGTGGTACCTACTGCCTCGTAGCGGTGGACTATGCTCCTGCCATCATCCGACACAATGTAGACGATGGCTCGGTAGAAAGTCTGGTCGAACTCGCGCTGGTGCTCGTAGACCTGGTACTCTGGTGCCCAACGGAACCCCAGATAGGTAACCATGTCCCTCAGCGTCTCCGGAAAACCGGCAGTGTCCTCACAACGGGTCATCCGCACCACCTGCGGGTAGTAGCTGAGACCCATCTGCAGATTATTTTGGGAATTTGATTAGACTCCGGTAGAAACAATGGAAGTGGAAACAACAACAAGTTTCAATGGACGATAGGTTCTTGAGAGAAAGCATGATATTGAAGCAACATCGGGAAAACGAGACCAAAAACCTGAGGTACTAAGGAGAACCCAAAACACGTGAAATCCTAACTTGAAAGTTTAGGTGAGAACAGAAAACAACGTTGCACTTCCTTACCAGAAAAGGGTGGGTGGGTGGGGAAAGAAGAAAAATGACAGAATTCCTACTCTCACGTTTCATTTTTCCTATATAGCTACAAAATAGTTTCTAGACTCAACTGCGACCAGTAAAAAGGGATCCTACAGGCAGACATGCTCTGATACCATTTGTCGCACCCCGGTTTCTAGAGGATACTCATCGCACGAACTGGAAGTCAGGTGCTTGGATTATGGGGCATACCTGCTCCCACGTCCCAGCTTCCTGGTAGGCCTGCGCTTATGCGCGACAACACAAGCCCTGCTTCCACCGTCGAAGTAAACTATCCGCTAGGAACCTAAGGCACTACTGTCGACGTACTTCATATTCAAGCACGCACTGTACGTCAACAGCTTTGAACGAAATGATAGCACAAACTGTCTCTAAGACACAAAAGAATGAAATAAGTTTGCAAATAGCCTTCACTAAGGCAGAGATAGCAAAACACTCATCCAGAGGACACATGTCCCAACATATCATTCATTACAATAGCGGAAGCAATCAAAGGGGTCTGAGTACAGACAAATCCAAGGCTTAAGAAGCCGGAGAAAATAAAGAAAACGAAGCCCATCCACGTAGGTCCTGGATCCTGCCCGGGGTCCAGCCAACTACTCGTCTGCAGCGTCGTCAAACTCCACGAAGTAGCCATCCTGGTGATCATCGTAGCCGTAGTGGTACTCTGCGTAAACCACAGCCCCAACGGGGTCAGTACATCCAAGTACTGGCAAGCAAGACTCACATTTCATCAAGGAGTTACCCGTCAACACAAGCCGGGATGCTTGGGATCAACGGAAGAAGATAGGTATTATAAAAGCTGCAGCGGCTGCTCTAACCAACTACAGAAGATACTAAAAGTTCCGGCTAATAGAAAAGATAAGATCGAGGAATTGTAACCAACTGAAAAGTAACTTCAAACAAACCCGTCCTGGATCTCGCCCCTTATCCGAAGAAGCAATCCGAGGATAACTCACACCGTTATAATAAGGTGAATCAAGTTATTGTGTGAATAACCTATTACTAGTCAAGTTATTATTCATTGGGTGGAACATGATGGTTATTATGTTTAAGTTGTCCTGAGTACTTGTTAGCCAGTACTTTCACCAAGTAATCCATAACCGCGGAAAACACGGCTTCTCGAGAAGATTTATCCCTGCAGGGGTGCACCATAGTAACCGTACACGTAAGAATATCCCGCCAGATGGGAATCAAACCCACCAAGCGAGACACTCAACACAACCAACTGTTCTCCGCATCAAGCCCAAAGCACCGCGTGCTGTGCATGCGCGGCTAATCGAGCCCCCCGAAGAAAAGGAGGACCCTCATAGCACTGGAAGACCACGCCGCCCTAAATGCCGACTACCAAAAGTTCCACCCTGGCCTCGGGTTCGTACCTGCATATGATGCAGCAAATGGAAAGCCCGAACTAGTACGGCGATTTGGACGAGATGCGAATCGAGTCAAGTTGAGGGGGGCGCCCATACTCGCTTCCCACATGCGGGTAGTGCGCTCATCATGGATCAGTAGACAAGACCCTTTTCCTATTAGGGTCGACACTAGCAGGCCTCAAAACCACAAAGGGCCTCCTGCCGGTGCCTTATCATCAAATTATTATTAACAGCAGCATTAACAGGATTGATTGATTAACATCGAGCCCCCGGAACGATAACAGATAATAACAGCACGTTAGTAAAAGAAGTAACCGACAACAGGCTCGAGCAAAAGCAACCCTAAGCATGCTAGATGAGAACAGGCACAAACAAAGGCTGTAGGTAAGGAGGTGAGGCAATATCATTGGTTCAGGGAATCATGTGATGGGTTCGGAGAATAGCAACGATACATAGGGCTAGCAGAAATAGACAAAAGGATAGTATCGACAACAAGTGTGGAAGAGAACTCGATGATTCATGTGAGTGATAACTTGCCTGGAAGCTCAGCAGCCGGGTACTGGGCTAGGTCCTGAGTAGTGGTGTCGTAAGGCTCGTCGGTACCAACGTCGTCGTCTAAGCGAGAAGAAGCAAAAACAACAACGAAGGAATACGGCAATCAATACATGGCATATGTGCACAAACATTGTGATGATGCATGTCATGTTTAATAGATGCACCAAAATAAACTAGTGGATATGATACACAAGTTTAAATGGATTCCATATGCAAAGATTGCATATGGCAAACCCATGCCTTAGAGTTGAATTGATTGTTCTAACACTAAGCATCAGGTGTTGGTGAGTTAGCATGATGCATGCATGATGAATAACAAGAAGATAACAATTTAAATGCAATTGGAATGATAGATAACCATTTTTAGAAAACATTAATCAAGTTTGGAAATTATTGTTACTTAGTGGTGTTAAACAAGTAGTGATTGTTTTCATCAAGTTAAAGGGTGCAAGACAAATAACAAAGTTGATATTTGAAAAGGTTATCAAATTTTAGTTGGATTACATGTTTCACATTTTGAAATTGGACTTTGGATTATTTAATTATGAATTAAACAATATTAAACAATTTTAAATGCATTAATCAAGATTTAAATTGTTTAGGCAATTTAAATTATTCAAACCAGAAAAAAAAATTTATATTTGGAAAGTACATGAAAAGTTGATTGGAAAACATATTTAGTTTGTGGAATTTGGAATTTTTATGAACAAGTTATGAATTTTGCAAGTTTAAGTGAATTTGACAAGTTTTCAAATTTTGCACCAATTTAAAATACTCAAAACAGTAAACAAATTTTATATTTGGATAGAGCATTTAATTTTGGACAGAAAACATATTTAAAAAGTGAAAATTGGAGTTAAAATGAATTTGTTATGCATTTTAGAATTATAGGGTGCAATCTGCCATTTTAATGCATCTAGGGACTTAGAACAAATTTTCCAGGGGCTAGAAATAAGTGCCAGGGGCTTATGTGTGATTTGCTAAACGTTCCAGTACCAAACCATTGTAAAAATAAAACTTGTTTTATTTTGGGAGAGAGGGGACTCGATCCCTCCACCTCCTGGTTGCAGCAAAGGAACAGAACCACTAGGCTATCTGCGCTGTGTTGGTGGGACTGGATCTCGGAATAGGTTAAGGTGTTGGGTGCGGTTGCAGTACTGAATTAAAACGAGAAAAAGGTGGGGCTGGGGGTTCGAACCTGGGATCTGCGGGTTCTCTGCGCGCGCTCCAAACCAGAAGGGCTGCTGCGTGGATCGTTGATGGATAGGGCGCTGGTTGGTTTTGAGGCTTGCAAACGCTGCTATCTGAAACCTGCAGCGCACGAACATACAGCAGCGCTGGTTTCAGTCACGAACAGAGCACGAACAGGAGCAGTATGGCGATCTTTCGGGCAAGAAAACGATGACCAAACATCAGGGAAAAGAGGGAGTAGGAGTGGGAATGGAGAGGTGGGCTCACCCTCTTCGCAGGGGCGCCCTCGGCGCGGCCGGAGGGGGACGGGTGCGGCGGCGATGTGCTCCGGCAAGCGGTGGCCGTGGCACCAGTACAGAGGAGGATCTCCTCGAGGTGGCGGCGGCTGGGGGAGATAGGAGGGAAGAGGAGCGTCTAGGGTTAGGGTTTAGATGCGGGAGGGAGAGGAGGATATAAAGGAGGTGGGGTTTCCATCGGGTGGTTGAGGAGGAGGGGCAGGTCGCTGTCCTCCATGGGACGTCATCCTCCGTACGGAGGTAGGAGGAGACCGAGCGGGCTGCCCCTTGTGGGCTGGGCCTTCTCCCCCTCCTGAACGTTTTTTTTCCTTTTTTTTTATTATTTCGGTTTGTGTTTTTTTTTTCCTGCTGAAATTGAATTGGTAAGAAAAGAATAGGTTTGGTTGATGGAAAAAATTGGAAAAAAAATTGGAGAAGCTCCTTAGGTCAAAAAGTAACATGTGGCAACTTTTATTTTCAAAAATTTAAATGTTTGATGGCTTTTGAAATTGGAACCAAATTTAGGTGATATTTTTAATATTAAAGATCATTAACAAAACCCAACATTTTAAATAGGGTACCCCTAAGGTAATTAGGCAATGTTGAAATAGTTTGATTTGGTATCAACATGAATTCAAAAATGGTTATGTTTTTGGGTTTGCAAATCTTTATTTGAAAGAAAGTAACAGACAAGTGTGAAAACAGAAGTTGATTGAGTTGGCCTTTTATTAAGAAAACAATGCAAACAGAAATAAATATGGGGATGATGACATGATGCATTGCTTTAAATAAAACAAGAAGTAAAACAACTAGGGGTTTTTCATACTTGGATGTTACATAAACTTTCAAATTAGGTTTTCACGAATCCTGGTTTCTCTAGGATGGTTATATCTACTAGACCATAGGAATGGAGGTGGTTGTGACATGATTTATCATGTTGCCTACTCACGATTGAGAACGGAGGCGTGTAAGCCCCGGAAGCAGATCCTCTATTCCTTAAGCAGTAGATATTGATCCTTTAGAAGCCCGGATGGGTTTTCCGTAGTACCTCAGGAATGTTTTGATCTCGTTTTCCCGATGTTGCTTCGTTATCCTGTTCTTCTCAACAAACTTTTTGTCCCTTGAAATATTGTTGCTACTTCCCACTTCAGTTATTCTACCGACGTCTAATCAATAACGCTGTTTCACCCTTCGGACCAGATAGTCTATTCTCCGAATGAATCAAATTCTATTCAACTATAAACCCTCGATGCAAAACTCTCCCTTTACTTGAAAATGTTCCGGTGGTTTCCAAATTCCCTGACATCTTTCCAGAAGGGTTGCCAGGAATGCCTATCATCTTGAACTTCCAGAAAAACTAACCAAGGTGCACGATGTGTTTCACGTGTCACAGCTCAAGAGAATCTTCCCAAGAAGTATCCGGACCTTTTCTTTTCTCAGTAGGAATCTCGGGGCGCGATTCCTTCAAGGGGGGGTGTCGTGGGATAATCACGGCAGATGTTACCTGAGGTAACTGATCTTGGGGCAAGTCGACACAGGTATTTGGGAGAGGGTTTAGCTTGAAAGAGAACATGGTGATAAGCGATCTAGAAATCGGCGCTCAACTCGCCGAGTCTCGAATATGGCTCTCGATTTATACTGAATGCTCGATAACAGGTGATATGATTATGTCGTGAATCTCTGTCAAGCTAAGCCTAGGGGCCGGTTTATAAAGTACCCGTACCCCCCCTGGCTTGCCCTCCAAGGCGCAGCTTGAGTCCTATCCGAACTCTGCTTACAAACCCTAGCTTTCCTTACCGCAACCCACAATCCGGGTTACGAGGCCTACAAACTTTGGGCCTTCCAGAAGTTTCTTTATCCTTAGCCGGATCCCGCGCGGCGTCCTTTGGGCCGGGTTACACCTTGGAGTTGGCCTACCGGGTTACTATCCCCTCATCAGTAGTCCCCATGATAGCTTGGGCTTCCTGGATTCTTCCGTGAAGCGCTAGCTATTCCCTGCAAAAATATCAAACGCTCAAGTGTATGGAGGCCGGGTTACAATACTTCGATAAATGGCTGGGTCCAACTCCATGGTGACCATGCAATAACCCGGCTCTCCTCCGAATGCTTCTCCTAATTTTCCAGGTCTAAGTCTTAATAAAAACTCCACGACTCTACACTTTTCTCGATAGTTAATCTTGATACCACGGAAAGTATCCCTTTCCCTTTTCTGCCAGGATCTCTTGCTCAACATTCGATGCACCTCCCGTAAACTTTGAATAGGTAGCCGTTACCCCGCAATTTCCGGGTCCCGCCCGTTGGACTTAGTTTTTCCACCCGAACCATTATAAACAGGTCCTTAGGGGTAACCCTAACCCCAACGTCTCACTTTTCCTCGTTCCTCTTCCTCCGTACCCAAACCCGCAGAGCGCCATTACGGGAACTCCGCGCGCATCACCGGAGCCCATTTGTCACCGGCTGCGCTCCGCCACAGCGCGCTCAGCCCCGCCGCCGAGATCCGCCGCCAAACACCCGACCTGCCCGCCAAGAGTCGCGAAAGGGCACCAGGCCTGCGCTATTTGCCTCCGCAAGGCTTCATTTCAACCTCCTCCAGTAAGTCTCCGGCACTCATTAATCTGCCCTTGCAATTTCTTGGTTTTGCCTCAAATTGGATCTAAATCGACCCGCCGGCGATTTCTCGGGACACACCGAATTAGGTTGCTAGCATTCATCCTAACCCATCCATTAGATAAGAGATAGACTTCAGCTCACTCCTCTACTACCAGTAATCATTAATTTCGCCGTAAATCTAGAAATGGAATTTCCAATCTGGGCTCGAGCCGCCTAAAATTTCCGCCCTTGCTTCTGTCACCCGGAAAATCCTCCCTTTCTAGTTCATTTACTCGCGATAGATGCACGGACAACCATCTATTTCTCTTAAACACTTATCCATACATTAACCTCCATAATTTTTTATAAGAACGCACGATACCCGGATAATTTGTACCGTGCTCCGCAAAACAATACCCGGATGACATTTAACTTCCAAGTTGCCTCAATACCTCTTATCAATACTCGGCCAACTGACAGTTTCCGAGTCTCGTTTCTCATGTTTTTCTACCTGATGTTTTACAGGTTAACCCCATGGCACCCAAGAAGCAGGGAAAGCAGTCAGTCAAAGCCAAGACCACAAACTCCATATCCGCCAACTGGGCGCGATCTTCGGTCACCAAGGCCAAATTAGAAGAATTGGTCGAGCTAGGGGTTCTCCCCCCTCAAGAAATTATCCACTGGAGGGTGCCGGGTAACGAAACTCGGCCTACTCCGGCAGAAAACGAGGTAATATGCTTTGTTAAACATGTGACCCGGGGCTTCCGGCCTCCGGGTCATCCTTTCTTTCGCGACGTTTTAAGCCATTATGGCCTTCGCATTTTCGACATAGGACCCAACTCCGTTTTAAACATCACTCATTTTATCGTTCTTTCTGAGTCTTACTTGTGCACTCCGCCAAGTCTGGCCCTCTTCGTCGAACTCTTCCAGTGCAAACCGTGCCGCGAAAGCGGCGACGGTGCACTTCTTACTTGCGGCGGGGTTTCCATCCAACGCCGCAAGAACTCCTTAATGCCTCCTCTCACACTTAACTCCCACGTAAAGCACTGGCAGCTCTCATACTTTTACTGCGAGGACACCTCCCCACCCGGCGAAAAGAAGTTGCCGGGTTACTCGGAGGGTCAACTTGACATTTCCGAAGCCTTCAATAGGTTTGCCCCTGACCCGGAAAGGGAAGAAATTCTGCCTCTATTGGCCAAAATCTCCATCCTTTCTGCCCAAGGCCTCATCGGGCTTAACCTGGTGAAGACTTGGGTCGATTTCCGCATCCAAACCAACTCCATTCGCACAAAACTGATGTGCGAATACTCGGGGCAAACCACGGACCCGAACCGATACTCCACCAGCAATTTCGCTCCTAGCGATGCCAACAAAACAATCAAGGGCTTTCTGACGGAAAAGCTCGAGGTGATCCGGAACATAGCCGGATTAGAACCTTTTACCCTCGAGAACCCGGCCCCCGCGGTAAGGACCTAACTCTAACAAGTTCAATTTTATTCGTTCCTCTTGGTACAACTGTTAATCCTTGCTCTGATGTCTCCACCTCAGGCCGACAGTGACTTCTGGAAGGCGGATACTCCTCATAACTCCGGAAACCCGGAAGAGGAAGGGGATGCCGTTAACTCGGACGAAGGTACATACTTAGTCCCCTTGAATACGTCATGCCCTATTTCTCATTTCCATACTATAATCTTGATTACTTTCAGAGCAAGAAGACCAAGACGAGGAGGAAGAAACGGACGGCAAGGTGGAGTCTGCCAGTGATGAAGATGAACCGGAGCCAGCAATTAAAGCCGGATCCAAAAGAAAACCCCAAGGAATTGTTTTCCAGGTTTCATTTCATTTCCTTGTGCTTAATTTGCGCTCCCGTGATATCATTCATGAACTAACCCTGTCATCACCCCTTTGGCCATACTGAAGGAGCCACCTGCGTCCAAGCGTAGAGTGACCCGGAACCATCCGGGTAACGAGACCCTTAACCTGGGTACTTCATCGCCTCCAGCTCGACATACTGGTATTCACCATACACAAGAATCTTTCCCAAACATTCCCTCACAAGGTAATCTCACACCTTGCTTGGTATTTTTCAGTATCTTCCGGGTCCAGCAGCGGCTTTCCCTTGGACTTCGCGGTGAACCCCGGGTAAAGTTCTTTTCCTGATGTTATGCCGAACTTTTATCGCCCTTTTCATGACTTATGCGCTAACTGCACCCTTGCACTTTCTATAGAGCCACGGTCGTTGTTAGCGACCAGGAAGACATGGAAGTTGAGGACCGGGGTAAGAATAAACCGACTGACGATGCATTCACCACAGCTGGTGATGAGCAAGCGTCACCAACGAACCCGGCTAGGCAAGAAGCCGGGTATCCAATAGCCTCGCACGCAAGCGAGAAGGAAAAGGGCGCAGCCGCGGGCGCAGTAGGAGGGCCAAACTCCGACATTCGGATGACCCGGGTGCCGTCTCCTGTTACGAAGAAAACTTCTTCTCCAAATTTCCACGCCCCCGAGTCTTCTAACTCGGATAACAATGATTTTAACCAGCTGATGAGTGCTCTCCTGTCCATGAAAGCTTCAGAGGGAAATGTCTTGGAGCGTATGGCCGCAGCACATCAGGTAACATTATTTGATATTCCTTACTGCACACCCAGTCCCCAAGTTCTGAGCATAACTTGTTGTTGTTGTGCTCGGTACTTCATACAATATTCGGCTTGTCATGATATCCGACTTACAGTTTCACTCGTTCTTTGCAGGCGGAAATTACTCGGTCCGACGAGGTATTACTCAAGACCGAGCAACTCCTGCTTGCTGAAGTAAAGCGCAGAGAAACCCTTGAGGCGGAGGTGAAAACTTTGAAAAAAGACGTCTCCAGATACAAGAAGAAGTACGATGCTGCCCAATCTACACTGAAAAACTTGTCGAACCAAGTTGCGGACACTTATCGCATCTTGCTAAGTAAATTTTTGTTCGCGATTAACTTACATGCCTCTATCTTATCGTTATAATAATCAAGATTACTGATATGCTTTCTTTTATTTCAATTGCAGGTGCGAACCTTGCTGCTCCAGAGGACGATGCCGTTGCTATGACTAAAACGCTAAAGACTGTGCTCCGTACATTTTTTGCCGGCACAAAGCTTTTATTGGATGCCGTGAAGTGGCCCTCCGAGGTATACCCAGGCGAGGAAAACCTCATGCAAGCGTTTTCGACGGTGCCTGGATGGGTTGAAATATGGAAGCGCTCGTCTTGCCGAGTCGGTATGACCCGGGCCTTTACGCTGGCAAAAGCTTATTTTCCTAAGCTTGACCCGGCAAAGGTAATATCCGGGTTTCCGGAATTCAAGGCTGACGGCTCCAAGTTTACGCCCAAGGATTTCAAAATTATACAATCCGCCGTACGTCACTCGGCTACTGCTTTGGCCGATAAGATGGAACTGGACACAATCATGAGCTTGTACGACGCTGAAGGCAAAACTATTTTGGTAGAGGCACCCCCTCCCTTCGACATGCTGGAAAAATGGGCGACTGGCCTGGCCAGGAGGAAAGAAGAAGCTGCTAAGAGAGAGGCCGAGTCAGGTTTAAGGCCGTCTACCTCTACGCCGGCTGTTCCTCCGCCTGTCCGTCCTGATGTGGAAAGTCCGGGTAATGCTGCTGGAAAGGCTAAGGAGCAGGTCCAAGACCAAGACCCGGAAGACCATTCCCAGGATGCCGAGTAGGATGATGTTTTGTAAAAAACTGGTGTGATTTTGATGATGCGCTTGTTGCGCCATTGATACTGGTACTGTCACTTTGTACTTTTAACTCGTGATAACTCTGTGCCTTTCCCGGCTTTTGATAATCTCGACCCTTGTTTTTAAGCTTATTCTCGATACCCGATTGCTTTTGATTCCCTTTTCGAGGCTCGGTTAACCGAGTATCGTGGGCTTTGATAACTGGACTTTTCTCTAAGTCCCCAAGACTCGGAAGCCAAGGTTTTTCGAGCTTTAATAGATAAACAGCTTGTTTCTGTTTCGAAGTCCGCAGTCCCCATGACCCAAAGTACGAGCCAGGGGGGTGTGGCCTTTCTCAGGTGACAAACTGCTCTTTACTAAGCCGAAAACCAATAGCCATTTACGTAAATACTGAAGTCATGCTTGATACTTGTTGAGTTTCCGGCTATTTAGCCTTGTACTCTGCATAGACTTGTGGTTTAGATGACCCTTTTGATTATCTTGTACTGTAAGCCGGCTTTCGCGTGGATACCATGTTGTTACATCTATACGAAAAACAGAATCAAGCAAGTCCCATTGGGCTGCATGGTTTGATTGTAATCGTAAGCGAACAGATCATGCCACTTTGGTGCGATTCACATCGAACTTAAGTAAGAATAACCAAGAAATTTGGCTCCTTCGTCCGGTTATAAGATTGCAGCCGTACTCGTCTTGCAAGTAATCGGCCCTCATAACTCATAGGCATCAAGGCCAGGTCTCTGGGTTTGTGACTACTACTTGAGCAGTTCAATTCCCAAAAACTCATGTACGTGCAACGTATTTTGATGATACTGATGCATTGATAATAACAAATATTACTTACTTGTACTTCAAGCAAAGACCATGATAAGACTTGAAAACCACCTCTTTTATTGATACGAAAAAGTTTGTGCCAGCAGGCCGCCTCATTAAAAACCTCCCAGTCCCCTTAGGTACCCTGGGTAGGAAAAGAGCGCGTAAGAAACCCGCTGGCCGTTACACTGCTTTAGTGCTTCTCGAGAATCGGCCCCAGGCTGGCACGGCCGATGCACATTCTCCATTTGTTAGTCCCTTTCATAATGAGTACCGGGTTTGTTAGCCAATCCGGGTATGTCGTTCTTGTAGCGCGGCTAGTTGTAGATAGCGGTGTGCTTTCCTCTTCTACGCCAGGGAACTTGGAAGGACCGCTCCTGACGAAGGCCACCATCTTGTGGTCTTGTTCTGTCCTAGTTTTTGCTTTATCCCCTTCAGAGGTCGGCCTTTTTGACGTTGCCCTTTCCTCCAGGTTTGCCTGCGATCGGTAATGCTTGAGCTCCTCTTTCCTACAGGCTTGCTCAGCCATTGCTGCATCTCCTTCGTCGCATTCAGCTGCTATATCCCGATTTCTGTGTATGGTAATGGTCTTCTTAGGACCCGGGATTTTCAGCTGTAGATACACATAACACGGTCTTGCCATGAACTTGGCATAAGCCGGCCTTCCAAACAATGCGTGATAGGGACTGCGCAACTTAACCACCTCAAAGGTAAGCCACTCAACCCGATAATTGTCCTTTGATTCCCCAAAAGCTACCTCCAACGCCATTTTTCCTTCAGGGCACGCTGAATGACCCGGCACTATCCCGTGAAAAACTGTCGTACTCTTTTGCAGTTGAGATTCTTTGAGGCCCATGCGCAGAAAAGTTTCCCAGTACAGGATATTGATGCTACTTCCTCCATCCATCAAGACTTTTTTCAGTTCATACCCATTGACCCGTGGTGCCACTACCAAGGCTAAAACTCCCGGGTGATCAACTCTGTCCGGATGATCCCTTCTGCTCCAAGTTACCTCCTGTTCTGACCACCTCAAATACCTCGGAACAGCGGAAGAGACTGAATTGACCGCTTGTTTCAGCATCTTTTTATCCTTGTTAGAGCCTCCAGTAGTGTGCACATGATATTGACCCAACTGTTTGGGGTTAGCCTGAAAACCTCCCGCTCCCCCTTGATTGTTGCCCGGATTTCCTGCTGCCGGGTTACCGGCTGGGGGTGGACCGTTGCCCAAATTTCCACCTGGACCCGGGCCTCCTCCCCGACCCGCTCCTCGCATGGCTCTGTTTACTTCCTCATTCTTCCACCTCTGTAAGTCGGCGCATTGCTCCAAGGAGTGATTAGCCGGCTTGCCGTTCCTGCTATGCTTCGGGCACGCCATCCTGAATATATCCCAACTATTGCCCGGCCTCGGAGGTCCCTGATAGTGTCCTCCATTATGATTTCCGGTATTAAAATTCCCTTCAGACCTGGGTCTCGAAGACCCGGCTTCAGTATTAGCTACAAACTCGGAACCTCCTTCAAATGGGCGCTTGTTCTGACTATTTCCGTTATTACTCGGTGCTGATCCATTGCCGGTTCTTCCACTGTTACTGGTGTTCACCTTCGCTTTCTTGTCATCGACTTCCTCCTCTGTAGTGTCTGTTGCTGCGTGCTTGTTGCATGCATCCATTAATTCTCCCATTGTAACCTCCGATGCATTCCTACTGGACTTCATGCGAGTTAACTTTTGTACTAAAGGAATATACTTGCATGTTTTTGCCATAGCTTGTAGCGCATCTTTGGGCTGAATTTATGTGGATGAGTGAAGTATCTCCATAACCCGGCGTACCCAACTGCGTGCCGATTCTCCCTTTTTCTGAACGCATCGCTCTAAATCATCAATAGTGAATAGCTTTCTGCACGTTCCATGAAAGTGCTTGAAGAACGCGGTCTTTAGTTCTTCCCAGGACTTGATCGATCTTTCTGGCAGGTTGGTAAACCATAACTTTGCTGCTCCTTCTGACATCATCAAGTACATGAACTTGGCTTGAAGATTCTCGGATGCATTGCGGATTGACATTGCCATCTCATAACTACTCAACCAGGTTTCCGGATCCATGGTCGGTTCATAGTTCACTACTTTTCCCGGCTCTTTGAACTTTTCCGGGTAAGGTTCAGCTCTGATGTCATCCGAGAGACACTTGGGCCCTGCGAGGACGGTTGAGACTGGCTTTACTCGGGGAGTGTGCAATCCAGCCGGGGGGGTAGCGGGGCGCGGTGCTGCAGGCAACCCATGCGCAGCAGACCCGGCCCCCGCTCTCCGAGCCCTGGAGCTATCCACAACGGCCTGCGCCACCGATGCTGCTGGAACACGGGGAGGAGGCGGCATTTGCTGCTGCTCTTCCCTCCGCCGCGCCGAGTTTGCTTGAATATTCCCTTGTTGTTGACTGGCGTATGGCGTCCCATGCATCCCGCTTCTGTGGTCCGGGTAATTGGCCTGCTGTGCCACCGCAGTGTGCAGTAGATCGATCGCTTGCCGGGTCCTTTCTGCATGGGGCGATTCTCCTACCGGGATTTGGTTCAATGCAAGTGTTGCTGCATAAACGTTGTCCATAGGATTGTTGTAGTGGCCTGCTGGTGTGCGAAACCGTGACGGCGGATGCGGTGGCAACTCGATGCCGGTTGTGACTCCGGTTCGTGGTGGGGGTAACCCGGCCTGCACGTTTGCCGCGCGGGTTTCCGCTGTCGCCGGCTGAGGCGCAGTTCCCTGGTTTACAGCTGGGATCGGTTGGTCCTGAGGCGTAATAAACAAAGCTGCCGGGTTAAGGACCCCACCCGTGGCCGGTAGTCTAGTTTGAGTTCTCTGGTGTACTCTAGATGTTTTCTCTCGGAGCCGGGTTTCCAACGCATCCAGCTCGCGCTGACGCGTAGCCATCCCTTGTTTCTCTGCTTCCACTTGCCTTCTTTGCTGTTCCAACGCGCGGCGAGCCACATCCAGGTCCCTGACACGTTCAGCTGCGTTTTCTGGAGTGATAACCGTAGCGAGGACCGTTGGGTCTAGGATCAGATTATTGTCGAACAAGGCCGGGTGGCGTGGGTTTGACGGACCCGCCCCCGGTGTCCGGTTTCCCAGTAATCCGAACGTATTCGCGTGCAGCTCCTCATCTGCCGCACGGCTAGTCACTGATGCCGACTCTCCGTCGACCCGGGCCAGGATCGGGTTTCCGTTGGCCGCGTCATGTCGCTGCGCCAATGTCTGAGCCGCCCCGACCGGAGCCGTGGTCATGTTTCCTTGATTGAGGTTGGCTGCTGGGGCCGCGCAGACCGCCGCTCGGCGTATTACGCCTGTTGTGAGTTCATACTGTTCTTCTCCGCTGTTGTCTTCTCCGTAACGGTCTTCCAGCAGGTCCCTGACAGATTCAGTATCATATTTTCCATTGTCCGGGTCATGCAGGGCCCATGCCGGCTCCTCCGGCTGTTCCCACTGCGCGATGTATTCTTCTATCTGGTTTGTTGCTCCAACCGATTCTTCTCTACCTGACTGGGCGCAAGCATCCTCCCCTGACACAGAATCAGATCCAACATAGTCAGGAGCCGAGCCAGTGGAACATACCATACCGATGAAGACGCTGATCCGGCCGATTGTAACGACAGATCCGGATTCGAGGCGATCCGATTCTGGCCCCCATCCGGAGTCGTCCACCATCTTCTCTCCTTTGTGGTCGTCGTAGATCTCTCCAACGACGAGGTTCCTCATGCTTTTCCGAGCTTCTCCCGTGATGTAAACACCTTTGGACGCAGGCCCCACGGTGGGCGCCAACTGTCGTGGGATAATCACGGCAGATGTTACCTGAGGTAACTGATCTTGGGGCAAGTCGACACAGGTATTTGGGAGAGGGTTTAGCTCGAAAGAGAACATGGTGATAAGCGATCTAGAAATCGGCGCTCAACTCGCCGAGTCTCAAATATGGCTCTCGATTTATACTGAATGCTCGATAACAGGTGATATGATTATGTCGTGAATCTCTGTCAAGCTAAGCCTAGGGGCCGGTTTATAAAGTACCCGTACCCCCCCTGGCTTGCCCTCCAAGGCGCAGCTTGAGTCCTATCCGAACTCTGCTTACAAACCCTAGCTTTCCTTACCGCGACCCACAATCCGGGTTACGAGGCCTACAAACTTTGGGCCTTCCAAAAGTTTCTTTATCCTTAGCCGGATCCCGCGCGGCGTCCTTTGGGCCGGGTTACACCTTGGAGTTGGCCTACCGGGTTACTATCCCCTCATCAGGGGGCGTTTTGTAACATCCCAAGTATGAAAAAATAGCCATTAGAATGTTTTGCTCTCTGTTATTTTATGTTTTGCATCATGACATCATGTTCATTGCATTTGTTTTGCTTGTTTTCCATTTGTTTTCCAATTGTTTTCCTTTGTTTTCCTTGTTTTCTATTTGAATTTCAACTCAAATTTCAAACCTTTGTTTCATACTTATGATGTTACAATTTCCAAAATGATATTTCAAATCAAAACAATCATTTGTTTCCATCAAAGTTGTGATTCCAAACTGTTGTTTTGTTTCTATCAAAAAAATCATTTATTATCAAACCCTTTTCAAATTCAATTTGTTTTCCATTTGAAATTCCAAACCAACATCCAAATAGTTGTTCATACTTGTTATGTTAAGAATCTTCAAATAAAAAGTTCAAATAAAACATCAATTTGTTTCTATGAAAATGGAAAACTCAAACTAGTGATTTATTGCTTTTGATATTTCACTTAAACTCTTTTGCATTCAAATTTCAAATCCAATTACCAACAACACCCAATTTGAAATTATGAAAATTACCAAACAATTCTTTCACTTGTTTCCAATTAAAACTTGAATTTTAAAAAAAACTTAATTGCTTAAGTTAAGTTAATCAATTAATATTAAATTCCCTTCAAATTTCAAATAAATTGCAAGCAACACTTAATTTCTAATCTTTTGGTAAAACAAAACTTGCAAGTTGTTGCTGCTACTTAAAATAAGAATTATAAAATTTTTGCCCTAAAATTTTTAACCCTAAACCCTCTCTTTTTCTTCCTTTTCCAATCAGCCAAAAAAAAATAATAAAATAGAATCAAAGAATAAAAAGAGCAAGGGAGAGAGAGAGAGCAGCCAGCAGCCCAGCCCAACTAATCCCCTAGGCCCATACCCCTTCCCGAGTCGTCTTCTTCGTACGGAAGATCATCCAGGCTACCCACGTATACAGAGAAGAACAGGCAACGGCCAAGCTCACTCCCCCTCCCTATAACTCTACCCCGGTGCCCTAGGGTTCCCCTCAACCCTAGCTTTCTCCTCCTTCTCCCTCTCCCCGCCGTTCTCTCCCTTCTCCTTCCTCCTTTCTTCTCTGCTCCATCTCTCTGAATTTCTCTGTCACTGAACCCACAACCGAAACCCTCCTCCTCCTCCGTTGATCGCCGGCGATCCGGCCACTTTCCGGCCAGGGCAACAGCGGGAATGGAAACGCCGTGGGTCCCTCTACCTCTCCACCCCCTCGGCGCGGATGGAGAGCCCCCACGGCGCCGCCGCCATCGAGGTCATCGCCACCGTCGCCCTCTGTTCCGTCCGCCGTCAGAACCTGCCCCGACCGCCTCCTCGTCGCTGTCCACTCGGGAAGCCTCAAGGTGAGCGCTCCGCCCCTACTCCCTCACCTCCTTCCTCACACGCAGCACCCACGGCGCTCCTCAGGCCTCGAGGCGTAGCAGCACGCTCGCCGGCGATGCGATCGATCGTGGCCAAGTTACAGACGAACTGAACCATGCAAAGTTCAGTTAAGCCCACCATCTGAACCTTATTCCCCCCGATTTCCCCCTCCTATCACAGTCGATCGCACAGCCCAACTGGTTCTGTCCCCAGCGCGCACAGCAGGAGGTGGGGGGTTCGAGTCCCCCCTCCCACCAAATAAAACCAACTTTTATTTTTCTTTGTTTTGGTACAAAAACATCTCAGAAATCACAGTCAGGTCCTTGTAAATTATTTTCTAGCCCCTGTAAAATTATTTCCAAGTCCCTAGTTCATAAAAATGGCAGATTTGCACCCTATACTTCTAAAATGCATAACTAAATCATCTTAACTCCAATTTTAACTTTTTAAATATTTTTTCTGTCCCAAATTGAATGTTCTATCCAAATATAAATTTTGTTTACTGTTTTGAATATTTTAAATTGGTGAAATATTTAAAAACTTGTTAATTTCACTTAAACTTGCAAAATTCATAACTTGGGCATAAAAATTCCAAATTCCACAAACTAAACATGTTTTCCAATCAATTTTTCATGTACTTTCCAAATATCAATTTTGTTTGCTGTTTTGAATATTTTAAATTGCTGAAAACAACTGTTTCTTGTTTATTGCATTTAAAATTGCCAAAATAATAACTTGCTCATTTTAAATCCAATTTCAACAAATGAAATATGTTTTCCATGCAAAATTAAACCACCTTTTCAAATATAAAATTTGTTTCATGTTTTGAATAATTAAAATTGGTTAAATGATTTAAACCTTGTTTAAATCATTTAATATTGCTAAATTCATAACTTGATCAAATTAAATTCTTTTGGGGACATATAAAATATGTTTTCAAACCATAAAAGTATAAGATTTTTGAATATGAACTTCACTCAATGTTTTGCACAAATAAAAATTCAAATAAGTTCATGTTTGAATTAAATTCATTTAATTCTTGCTTACACTTGTTTAATTCATAATTAATTTATTTGAAATCCTTTTTCAACAAGTGAAACATGTAATCCACCTAAAATTTGGTGTTCTTTTCAAATATAAACTTTGTTATCTATTTTGAACAATTAAAATTGGTGAAAAAAAAATGCTTGTGTAACACCTTTAAGTAACCAAAATTCCAAAACTTAATAAATGAATTTCTAAACTTGGTAAACCTTATTTCCATTTTGGTTCTATTGTTGTTATTTTGCTGTTTTCCTCATCCATGCATCATGCTAATCCACTTTCACATGTTGCTTAGTTGTAAAACAATTAATTCAACCATAATTCATGGGCTTTCCATATGCAATCCAAATTGCATGTGGGTCCATTTAATCATGTTGTTATCTTGTCAACTAGTTTATTTTGTTGCATCAATTAAATGGTCATGCATCATCCCATGATTGTGCACTATGCCATGTTATTGATTGTTTGTTCTCTGCGTTGTTTGTTTGCTTCTTCTCGGATACACGACGACGTTGAGACCGACGATACTTACGACACCCCTTCTAAGGAGTTAGCTCAGTACCAGGCTACTGGGTTTGCAGGCAAGTATTCACTCACATGAACCATCATGTTCCTTTCAACATTGGATACCGATACTTTTCCGTTGTCTATTCCGCTAGCCCTATGAATAGTTGCTTCTGTTACGAACCTATCACATGTATCCTTTAACCCTGATATTGCCTCACCTCCATACCTATAACCTTTTGCTTATTGCCCGTGTCTTACTAGCATGCTTAGGGTTGTTTTGCTCGAGTCTGTTACCCGTTACTTTCTGTTACTATTTCATTTTGTTTTGGGGGCTCGATGTTAAACAATGAATCATGCTAATGTTATTGTTAATAATAATTTGATGATAAGGCACCGGCAGGAGGCCCTGTGTGGTTTTGAGGCCTGCTAGTGTCGACCCTAATTAGGAAAAGGGTCTTGTCTACTGATCCATGATGAGCGCACTAACCGCATGTGGGAAGCGAGTATGGGCGCCCCCCTCAATTTGATTCGATTCGCATCTCGTCCAAATCGCCTCATTTAGTTCGGGTTTTCCATTTGCCGCATGCATGTTTTTGCGAGCCCAGGCCAGGGTGGAACTTTTGTAGTCGGCATATAGGGGGACACGTTCTTAGAGTGCTATGAGGGTCCCTTTTCTTCGGGGCTCGATTAGCCGTGCGCCCAAGGTGCTTTGGGCTTGATGCGAAGAAGAGTTGGGTTGTGTTGAGTGCCTCGCTTGGTGGAAGTGCATTTCCTATCTGGCGGGGTATTCTTACGTGTACGGCTAAATTGGTGCATCCCTGCAGGGTTAAATCTTCTCGAGAAGCCGTGTTTTCCGCGGTTATGGACTACTTGGTGAAAGTACTGTCTAACAAGTACTAAGGACAACTTAAACCTAATGATTAACAACCTTACACCCAATGATTAACAACTTAACTAGTAATAGGCTTATTGACACAATAATCTGAACCATCATTAATTCAACTGTGTGAGTTATCCTCGGATTGCTTTTTTGGATAAGGGGCGAGATCCAGGATGGGTTTGTTTGAGGTTAGTTATAGTTGGTTACGATACGCTATCTTATCTTCTTTCTGTTAGCCGGAAGTGGTAGTAACTCTGTAGTTGGTTAGAGCAGCCAGTTCCAGCATCTTTTATATCCCCTTCCTTCCGTTGAACCCAAAGCATCTGTGCTTGGTGTTGACGGGTTACACTATGGTGAACTGTGAGTCTTGCTTGCCAGTACGTTTATGTACTGACCCCTTTGGGGCTGTGGTTTCCGCAGACTACGTTTCCGAGGATCCCCATGGTGGCTACTACGTGGAGTATGACGAGGCTGCTGACGAGTAGATAGCGGACCCGGGCAGGATCCGAGACTTCGTGGATGGGCTCCGTCTTTTCGTTTCCGGCCTCTTAGGCCTATTTGGATCTTGTCTATACTCAGACACTTTGGATGCTTCCGCTGTGTTGTAATGATGATATGTTGGGACATGTGTCCTCTGGATGATTGTATTTGCTATCTCTGCTCTAGTGAGAGCTATTTGCAACTTATTTCAATCTTTTGTGTCTTAGAGATATGTTGTGATATCGCTTGTTCAAATGCCGTTGACGTACCATGTGTGTATGTTTTGAAGTACGTCAATGGAAGTATCTGGATTTCTATGGGATGGTTTGCGCAGACGATGAATAGTAAGAGAATGGTTGTCACACGTTTACGTGTTGGCCTGCTCATATTGAGATGCGGGTGCCGGTATGCCCCGTAAGCCATTTATCTACTGTTTAACGGACTGTGAGTATCCCCTAGAAGTCCGGGTGCGACAGCTTTCAAACGTGCTTCCGGACTCCCTAGGGGGAGATCGGGATAGCGTTACGTGGAGGTTGGCACCTTCGGGCTCCTTTTCCGTTAAATCGGCCTATCGGAGCCTCTTCCTTGGACCGGTGCAAACCTGGTCCGCCTTACTATGGAAAGCCCCTCTTCCTTTAAAAATTAAGATCTTTGTTTGGCAGTTGTCACGGGACCGCCTCCCTTCCGGAGTGGAGGTTCGGAAACGTCGGGGGCCGGGTAATGGTATGTGTCCTCTATGTGGGACTCCGGAGACGGAGACTCATATTTTGTTCACATGCTCGGAGGCCCGGTTCCTATGTAATTTCGCCCATGAAGGTCTAGGGCCGGAATGGCGGGCCACGGATCTGGGCGAATTCCTAGAACTCCAGGCGAAGAGGACTGGAAGGGGTCGTCGCCTCTTTTGGTTTATCTTTGCCGGGTTGACATGGACCCTTTGGACGATTAGAAATAAGATGGTCATAGAACGGATCTTTCTACGGCGTGCAACTGACTCGATGTTCAAATGTCTCGCTTTTTTGCAGCAGTGGTACCCGCTGTGTAGACAGCGGGATAGGGCTCAGCTGGATGACATGCTTGACAGGTTGGTGGGGACGGCCAGACGCATCTACGCCACCACCTCTCCTTCTACTACGAGCTGAGCCCGTCGGCAGGGGGAAGTGGCATGTCCCACTCCGTTGTTCGCCTGCATGTATCTTTTTTTTGTTCTCTGCTTTCCTCTCCTGCTCTCTGAGTTACTTCTTTTGGGCTTACATGTGCTGCTGCCCCAGCAAACTTGCTGCTCTCTTTTTTCTCGCCTTTTCTCTAGTTGGCTTGTTGTATGAAACTATTGTGGTGGTTGCTTTATTTATAAAACGGGGCGTAAGGCATTTTTCGACGCGTTCCTTGAGACGATGCGCGGTCTCTACGGATGCGGCCGCGCGCGCACACGAGACACGACGCTGCGATACTCATGCTCCGCGGCCGCTCCTCCCCGTGTGCCTCAACTTTCCAATTTCCGCGTGGCTGCTCGCGGTTCCCATGTCAGGCCTCTAGCAATCACCAATTGATTTCCCAACGTTTTTCGTTGTGTTATGTACGTCGGAGAGCTAACTGCTAGCAATCACATCTATCCATCCATTGCCCGTTGATATGCTTACGTTTTTTTTAATTGGGAAAAAGCCACGTCAACCCGACTAGTAGGCCCCACCAGTCAGAAATCGAGTCAATTCGGAATTAATCATCGATTTGTGCGAATTGCAAAATCTCAGGGCATCTCCAACCGTCCCCCCAGAGCCCCCCAGGGGGCTTTTTTCACGGCGGAAGCGGCGAATAGCGCCGCTTCTTCACCACTCGGCCCCCCAGAGGCCCAAATAGCGCCGTTTCGGCGCTATTTCGCGCCGCGGCACCGCTGGGTTCGGCCTAGGGGGGCGAAACTGCGCGGCCGCGCGCGTGGGCCAGCTCAGTCAGCGACGCGACGAGAAAGCGCGCGAACGGAACCGCCCCGTGATCGTCTTCTCGGCTGCGGCGCGGTCAAAGGCTGCCGCCGTTTATGGCGTGGCGGCCGCCCAGTGCATGCGCCCCGCCCAAAGGCTGCCGGCGTAATAGCGTGGCGGGCGGCAGCGAGGGGACGCGCGCGCAGTAAATGCCCCGGCCGCTCGCCGCGCTATAAAATCCCCCCGCCGCGCGTCGCGCCCGCCATTCTTCCACCGGCGCTCTCTTCTCTTCTTCCTCTCGACGCTCTCCTCACTTCTTCTCTCCACACAAATGGCCGGGTACAAGGACGGGGCTGCGGCGAACGGGTTCCCACGCCACAACCTACGCCGGAGCGAGGCGATGGCGCTCTACCGCGCGGGCTATGCTTGCCCGCCGGACGTGCGCCTCCCTAGCTCCTCCGCGGGGGCGAGCCGCTGGGCGCTCAGCGCCGGCGGGGTGCCCGTGCCTCCCCTCCCCAACACAGACCAAGAATTCCGGCGCGCCATCCGCGAGATGCGCGACGCCATGGAGCACCCCGAGAACTTCCCAGAGACGGGCGTGGACGAGTTCTGGTGGGGGCAGATCACGAGCCGCCGCGACCGGGAGCTCGCCTCCCACAACGACAATGGGGCGGTCGACGGGCGCTTCAACGCCAACGGGCGGCGCCGCTGGTGGAGCGCCCCCAACAGGACCATGGAGGCGGTCCTCGACCACATCCACGCCGGCGACCAGCCGCGCCTGGAGATGCCACCGCGGCAGGCCCAGCCGTGGGTGGCGCGGCGGACCGGCGCCTCCTCGTCGTCCGCGACGTCAAGCTCCTCCGTCGGGCAGTCCGTCTCCACCTCCCCCCCTTTCTGAACGCCGGCGCGCCTGCCCGCAGGCGCAGCGGCGGCGCGCTCCGCATCGGCGAGCCACGCTTCGAACGCGTGGTTCGCCCGAAGACGGAGGACAGCGGCGACGACGAAGACGAGTGGCCCGACCAGAGAGTCGCGGAGTAGCTGTCCTTGGACACGCTGCAGCCACTCGACGACGAGGAGGCCGCGACGTGGAGTCTGCGGGAGACCACCGCGGCGGAGCTCGAGCTCCAGTGCCGCCTGCTGGCGGAAGCCGAGCAAGGCAAGGCGGCGCGCGACCGTGATGCCGCCGCCAACGCGGCCCGCCTCCGCGTCCCTCCCCCGCCGCCACAGAAGGAGGCCCCCTACATCGTCCTCGACCCCGACACCGACGAGGACGACGAAATCCAGCAAGCCCTCGCGGCGAGCAGGTGGGGCGGCGGCGGCGACGCCGGACAGGGGACGAGCAAGCGCCCCGGCGACGGCCCCGGCGACGACGACGACGGCGACTACAGCCAGGCTATCGCCGCCAGCCTCGGACTTAAGTAGTTCTAGTTTAAATTCTAGTTTAAATTTTCAGTTCTAGTTTAAATTCGCGCCGAATATGTACGTCGTCTATTTTCAATAAAAATCGTCTATTTTCGAATTGCGTTTGTTTTGGGCCGAATCATGGGCTCGGGGAGCGACTGGGAAGCTTGCCCCCCCCCCCCAGGTTCCAGAATAGCGCCGTTTAGCGCCGCGGCGGCCCCAAAACGGCAGCGTTTTGGGCCCTGGGGGCGCAACGGCTGGAGATGCCCTCAGTACCGAGCTGGTGGTTTTTCGCGATTAAAATGTAAACTAGTGTTTTTTCGAACATTTAGGCCTAAACCGGTGGTTTTATGCTAAATACTCTTTAAGAGGCCCTCAGCCCACTCTCTTCTTAGAGCATCTCTACCGGTGACTAAAAACGTGGAACTGAGAAAGTGTTTTTCAGTTCAGTTTTTGTACTGTTTCCCATCCCAAAATACACGACACGGAATAGAAACAGAAATAGAAAATGAAGATTTAAAATTTTCGGTTACTCGCAGGAAGAAACGGACAAACACATGCATGCAGTTGCCAAGTTCATTGCAATTTAGAGATTAATTTACATAATGGCGGCGAAGCACGGTTCACCCGCTTAAACCCAAGATATCCGAAAAGGCCGTCAGGAACCTCACCAGAGACGCATCGTCGGCGTCGCCACGCCGTCTTCAGTCGTTGTCAGAGGAGGAGCAGGAGGAGTGCCCGACGTGGTCCAGCCGCGCAGTGGCAATGGCGTCCCACTCCTTGCGCTTTGCTTGGAACTCCGCGTCCGCATGGAGGCCAAGCTCGAGCTGGGCCGCGTTATACGCCTCCACCTTCTCTTCGAAACGACGGCGGCGTTTCGCCAGGCGGCCCACGCCGTGGATGGTCTTCTCCTTCACGAGTTGTACAACCTCCTCGTCGTTGTCGACGTAGGAGAAGCCGACGTGTCGACGTCGCACTACTACGTAAGGGCCCCCAACACCATCGTTGAAGAGCGTGGCGGGACGACTGCATTCGAGCCGCCGGCCCCCCAACCACGAACTGTCCGGCGGCGGCCATCTACCTCCTCGAGGTGGACGCGGCCTTGCTCGTCGATGTGAGGCACGCGCGCCGTTGATCTCCGTGGCCGGCGATGTTGTCGGTCGTGGCAGCGAGCTAATACGGGCGCTAGCGGCGCTAACATGGTTGTTCATGGGGCCACATTGCGGCAGTTGGCACTAGTAGAAAAAAGGCCTACATTCCCGGTTCGCCAGGCCCATTAATCCCGTCCGGGCAACCGGGACTAGCTACGCGCGACTAAAGGCCCCCGCCTATAGTCCCGCCACTTACGGACTGGGACTAAAGGCCCGTCCACGTGGGCGGGTGGCGGAGGACATTTAGTCCCGTTTGGCCACATGAACCGGGACTAGATTTATTTCGTAATGTTTTTAATTCATTTGGTTTCTAATTATTTTTCTCACCTTTTTTCACTCCCTTTTTTTCACTCCTTTTTTTCACTCCCTCACTCCCTTTTTTTCACTCCCTTTAATTCATTTGGTCTAACTAAGATTATCTCTAGTCAAATTACTTACTCATGGTCAAACTTCCCGCTCGGTCACCCATCCTCCCACTACTCTAGCACTAGCACGCTTAACTTCCGAGTTCCATCCCGTCCCGAATCCAAGTGTTTCTCACGCATGTATGTGATAGTAGTATCATATCAATCTTATTAACATGTTGGTCGATGCCACATTTCTTTATTGTTTGAATTTCAAATAAATCCTTTAATAAACAAAAGTAATGATGTAATTAATAATTTTGAATAAATACAAATAATATATCAAAAAATTAAGAAAAATAGAACTAATTCATTTTAAAATCTTAAAAATACAAATAATATATCAAAAATGAAGAACAATAATACTAATTCATTTTAAAATCTTAAAATACAAATAATATATCAAAAATGAAGAACAATAATACTAATTCATTTTAAAATCTTAAAAATACAAATAATATATCAAAAATGAAGAACAATAATACTAATTCATTTTAAAATCTTAAAAATACAAATAATAACAATAATACTAATTCATTTTAAAATCTTAAAAATGAAAATAATATATCAAAAAATGAAGAACAATAATACTAATTCATTTTAAAATCTTAAAATGAAAAGAATATATCAAAAATGAAGAAAAATAATACTAATTCATTTTAAAATCTTAAAAATACAAATAATATATCAAAAAATGAAGAAAAATAATACTAATTCATTTTAAAATCTTAAAATGAAAAAATATATCAAAACTGAAGAACAATAATACAAATAATATTCATTACATGCATAGAGTCGATCACACATAACACAAACATAGAGTCGATCACACATAACACAAATATAGAGTCGATCACATTCATAACATAGAGTCGATCATATAACACAAACATAACTCTCACAAAAGATACCCATTACAAATATATACTAAGATACCCATTACATGCGCGCATATATATCGAACGCATATATACATATCTATGGCTCCGTCGAGTAGATGCGGAACAACTCGTACGAGACATATGCATCTAGGGCGGCATACTTGACGTTCGTCAAGTCCAGTGGGGTCTTCTCCCAATAACGGTGATTCTTAGAGGGGAAATCAGTCTTCATCCTGTCGTAGCCCTGGTGGATGAAGGTAGTTGCCATGACAGTCATCCCGGTCTTTGGCCCGTTCAACTGGATAAGATTCTGAAGATCAATGTAGTGATCTTCAGGAATCATAATACCAATGCGCATCAACTTCACACGGTCTTGCGTGATGTCAACGCTGCAAAAGTCAAACCCCATGTTGACAAGAAAATCAACAAGGGCCGGACAATGCTTTGAACTACTGCAACAACAAAAATAGGATATGTGTTAGATATGTTGCAACACATGTATTCTTCACATGCAACAAAAAAATCGAATTATGCAAGATTGTACGGGTGCTTTACCTTGACCATTGGAAGATCAACACGGACTGCTTGAACGCAATCTGGATGACGACAACATCCCTCTGATTCGCCGTGTACTCCAGATCGAGCCCAAAGAACCGGTGTTCATCGGGAGATGCATGATAGAGGTCGGTCAAATAACCAAGAGCCAAGGGCAGCCTCTCGGAACTGTTGGTGTAGAGCACGTCCAGAACCTTGCCGCATGGTGTGGGACCTTCGTATTGCTGCCAAACTTCAGCCATTGCGTGTGTGTGCTTGGTGGATCGAGAAGAGATAAGGAGGAAGAAGAGAGTACAGTACAGAGAGCGACAGGAAGAAACAAAGAGCGAGTGGAATGGCGCCCTTCTGCCTCGCTCGCGAAATAAAAACCGCCGCGGGGGAGGCGAGAAGTTTGGTCTTTAGTCCCGGTTGGCCACGGGAACGGGGAATAAAGGACCAATAGTCCCGGGCGGCCAGGTCAACCGGAATTAATTCCCTCCACGCGCCGCAACGCGCTTCCCAACCCGCGACGTATGACCTTCTGTCGCGGGTCTCCTCCCGACCCGGGACTAAAGACTCATTAGTCACGGTGCGCGACGTTTGGGGACTGATGCTGGCGTACCGAAGGCCTTTTTTCTACTAGTATGGAAGTCCAGCGGTGGATAACGGGGTCGGATCTGTAGGGATTGCTCGCTGGACTGAGGTGGGACATACGGCGGCGGGAAATTTTTTGTTGCGGAACCGGCGGGAAAGTGAGGGTTGCGATGTGAGAAACCCTCGCCGGTCCCTTCATATACTGATCAGTGGGGGATTCCTACAGCCACCCGAATCACGTTTCCAATGAACTGTACGAGCGCTGTTGTGGCCCAAATAAGTGGTCGAGCCCGTACGGTCGCCGGAATTTCCCAGTTTTAGCCCTTTTATGGGCACCGTTAGAGAAGCTCTAATGATGTGAGTATGGCTTTCCTGGACCGACAGGAGCCTAGCTAGCACAGCCCGATTCGCGTGTCAGCCTAGCCTGGCCGATACTAATTAATTTGATCAATCTAATATATATTACTATTACAGTTCCAAAATTTTAATTAGCCGGTACAGAGCGCATCATCTGTATAGCAAAGTACAAAGTGCGCCTGAGTGCATTACTAATATTGAACGAACATTTTTTTTTGTCGAAATAGGCCGTAGCCCCACTATATAAATATAGCAAACACCCGATACAAAGACTTGCAATGCTGGGGCGGCAGCAAACATACACCCAAAGAAAAGAAAGAAAAAAGAAAAAAAAATGGAGACAAAAGAGGTTCGACTAAACGTCGGTGACTCGCAACTGTTGCGCCCTCTCCGACACAGTACCACCACGCTCCTAGCACAAAATCGACGAGTACCAGACAACACCTTCAAGAAGGACGTTCCGATGTTGCCCGGACCAGCGCACTGGTCCTAGGGTTTCCCCCGGCACATCGGAACACGGACGAATGGTAGCCACGACGCCCTTCAGGAAGGAAGATGTCACCCGGAGGCGACACCGCGTCGGTGTCGGACGAACCGACAAGGATTTCTCCCAAAAACCCCATCCACACTCCCGGACGATCCGTAGCACAGGAGCCCCAAGAGGACGAGCCTCGCCACCATCATACTAGCCGCCCACGAACATGCGCCAACACGAACCCGAGGCCACCGTCGTCGTCTCACCGAAGGAACCGACACGAGGACTGCACGCCAGAAGTATGGAGAGGAGTAACAGGTGGACATCAGTGTCGCAGCCGACGGGAGGGACCAACCTCCACCGCCGGAGACGGTAGTCGACCGGACGTGGCCGCAAGGCACACCAGCCTCCGTCAGGTCCGGCCAGGCCCAGCGGGCCCGTGAAGCCCCAACGGGGCACACCAATCCTAACAGAGTCCGGCCGAGCCAAGAACGGGCCCCTGCGGCCAGGCTGCAACAGGCCGGCCACCAACCCCGATGCCATCTGTAGCCTCCCCGCCAACACCCGCTCCAGCACATGTCACTGTTCAGGCCCGCCCGCCCGAACCCAGTTGGGGCCCGCGGGCCCAGATCTGGGCCTCAAGGCCCGGCCAGCCATCTCTGCAGCACGCCGACCCCGCTGCCCTGCGCCGCCTCGCAGGCAACCGCGCGTCGCCGCCGTTCATCCCTACCCGGCCGGAGCCGGACCGTCGCCGCCCGAAGTGCACCGCCGCCGCCCTTGGAGAGCCCCGCCTCCACCAAGAAGCAGCGCGGGAAGAGTCATGCCGCCGCCGCCGGCGCAACCAGGGCCTCGCCCGGCCGCCCCTGCCGGCGGCGGCGACGGGAGGGATCGCTGGGAGAGGCTGGCGCTGCAAGAGGACAGCGGCGCGCCGCCGCCTCGGGGGGCGACGGGCGCGCAGGAGGAAGAAAGGAGGGAGGGAGGGAGGGGTGGGTGACGGGAGGACGCGAGGGAGAGAGGGGTAGGGGGAAGGGAGAGGCGGCACGGCGGCCGGCCGGCGGCGGCGGCTAGGGTTGGCCTGGTCGCCCCGAGTCGCGCGCGCCCTCTCCTGCTCTCTTGAATGAACATAGCAAACACAAGAACCATGTATCCATCATGTATCGATGATCCGGCCGCCGCGGTGATTCTACAGAACGACCGCCTTATCCCCGGCCATTGCGCCCTCCACCGCGTATGTGCCATGAGGTAGGGCAGCTCCCTCCATGAGAAGTTAATACAAAATTCCCACTACCCAACGCCCGTCGGCATACGAGCCCCGCCTCCAGCTCCACCACCTCCTTGCCTACTAGGTCCCCTGACCAAGATGTCCACAACGACCGCGCCGAGGGTCAGGAGGCACCATCTAGCCTCGTCGCTCTACCTTTTTGTTCGGTGCGGCGGAGGTGGTAGCTAGCATATTTTTTGTCGAACCTTTTTTTAGCTTTTAAAAGTTCGGTGCGGTGGAGCCGGTAGGAAAGGAAGGTTGTATAGACGTAGAGATTTCTATTTTATTTAGCGTAGAGAAAATAAGAAAAGGAACGGGTATGACTTAAAGATGGTATGGTGGGTAATTTTGGTCAACTTGCGTGGCAATTTCGATGACGGATCGACCGATCAAGCAACCAACCAAGAAAGACTTAACGATTTCAGGGCACTGCAGAAGGCCGGAAGCTGAACGAGAGCTTGAGTACAGGGGGAGATTCAGCTCGTCGTTGCGGTACTGCTGCTTTCCCTGGTCCTGTTCTACTGCTGCTAGGGAGAGATCGAGCACCTCCGCTGCTGGTTGTGAGAGATTGAGAGAAGAGATTAGACAGAGAGATTGGCACGGCTCAATGTGCTTTGCTGCTCTTGCTAATTGCTAGCTCTGTGTTACTGTATTTTGCTGATGATAGCTAGCTGTATGTGCTTTGTTCCTCTTCGTTTATTGTTGGAATCTTGTTTATTGCTAGCTGGCAAAGATGGGAACATGTATATTCTTGTTTATTACTAGATGGCATGGTTCATTCACTTATCCTCGTACATTTTCTTAATATCCTAATGTGAACCCTAGCCGCCTCCGGGTCGCTCCCAGGCGACTCCGAGGCGTCCCACGCGCCGCCACCTCCGAGCCCTCCCCCTCCTCGCCCAGGCCCTCGTCTCCGCCGGAGGAGGCCGTCCCACGGCGGACGGCGGCGGCGGGGGCTCTCCTCCGGTCGTTTTTCCCCCAAAATCCAACTATCCTCCCCAAAAATCCCCCAGCTCGGCCTGCTCGACCGTGGATCTGGCGGCGGCTCTGCTCCGCCTTGGGTGGCATGTGTGCGCGTGGCTCGGCCACCACGATGTCTCCTGCTGTCCCATCTCGCCCCCGTGGCTCGGCCACCTTGGCGTCCGTGCAAACGGCGCGACGGCAGCTGGACGTCCACCGCCTGGAGGCACGGCCTGCGGTTCTGCTGTGCGCGGGATGCGACTACTATGGCCTCCACGCCGAGGGCTCGCAGTCCACCTTTTCTGCTCCCACTGGCTTGCCGCTCGGCCCCTCGGCCGTCGGCTTCGAGCGTCCAGTGGTTGCCTGACGGAGGCAACTAAGGACGGCATGTCAGGTGGCACGGCCTCGGCCTTCCTGCTCGGTTTTGGTAAGGTTCGTCTGTTGGCTGCATGCTCCCGGAGAAATCCGTGCACAAGCAGACCACGGCGGCGCCACCCGGCGTCGCTAACCTCTCTGGAGGCGTGGCTTGGAGCTGTTCCAATGAACCCAACCCCTGGCAGGGATTTGGTGGTCGTGCAGGTCATCTTGCGATTGTGAGATTGCAGTTTTTGGCTTGGTGGCGTGTTGCAGCACTGTGGTGCTCCGTGACTTCATCTTCGATGAACCCTGCTCAAATACCTTCGTCTCCCGTTGCTTCTGCTGTTCTTTGGGGGTGTTTCCGGCGGCGAGGCATAATGGCCTCGCAGTGCTGCCATATGGTGCATTTGATAACTGCTCTCTGTTTACCGTGAAAGCTTGAGCGGAGACACTTGATTTCAGGATTTCTAATTGTCCTGCAAGATTGGATCCAGCCGACGGCGATTCTCGCTGCCCTTGTGTTGAGCTTCGTCATACTGGTGCGCTCACGGTTGATCGGTCCCCTTCGACGGCGCAACTGTCCTTCCCTCGCAAGTGTATCAGGTAATCCTATGGCAGAGCTTCTGGCCAAGGTTCGTGAAGTCTGGTGGAATCTCGGTCTCGCAATGCCCTTCGAAGGCGTTGGCAGAAACTCCTCGCAGTGATGGCAACGGTTCTGCCGGCGAGCTTCGTGTCTGCAATGTCATCTCGGCGGAGCGAGGCCCTTCGACAAAGCCAACGACACTCGTTGACCTGCTTGCTCTGAATTGCCAAGGTGGATGACCGCTCAGCTCGCGGACGGTGGTGCATTTGCAAGGTCTCGGAATTGTGATTTCCTTCGATGGCATTAAGTATCACTCCTCAACATAGTGCACATGTTTGTCTCCTGACGATGACAGCCATGCTTGTTGGCTTGACACTGCTTATCAAGTGCCTTTCTTATCTTCTTTTATTTTCGTTGTAACATTGATGTATCCTGACCATATCAACCCGTGAGGGTGGATAAGCGCCTGGTCTTGTACTCACTTTGTGGTCTCACCGTTTCAAAAAAAACGGAACAAAGAGTGCCGTCGATCTGTGGCGTGCACATCTTTCTCTATGTAACTCCTAAACTTTCTATCAGTAAAATTCAGGTGGGGAGACTTTCCCCCCCGGTGACAGCATCAAAAAAAAAATATCCTAATGTCTGTTATTATCTTAAAATATATGAATGCTAATTAATCACTGCTTCAATTCAGCTTCTCAGATGAGCGCAAGTGGCAAGCATATGGAACTCGCTGGTGTTGCCTTTTTATAAATCGAAGCTACTGCGTTTGTTACCAGCTTTCTTCTAATAGTAAGTTATCAGCTTAGAAGTCATGCTTAGGATCAGTTGCTTAGGATCAGTTGTTTCTGATGACTTCTAGGCCTTTCATTTTGATTTTCAGTCAACAACACATATATTTCGCTAAAGAAATCCGGAGCCATGCTCCTTAATCTAAAAAATAAGAGCTGCGTTCAAATGACCAACTTGTTGAGATGCTCCAAACGACGAACTTATCGATTGTATCAATATTTTGTATATGCCTATTTTTTTTATAAAGGGCTTTTATTACTTAAAAGGTTTAAGCATTACACCCGGCCTCTGCATCGTGATAATGCACAGAGCCGAAATCCGAACTAAAATGAAAAAAGACGACATGTCTAAACAATCCTGTAGACGCAGACTGTCGATGCTATTGAGCTGCTATCCGAAGATCAACCGGTCATCCATGTGGGATAAAAGTATCCCCGCCATCTGCTCCAGCTGTGCACATGCCTCCGTAAAAACGCCTCGAAAATCCCCCCTGTAATGTGGACCACGAATGGAGAATACCTGTGCATCGGAATAGAACTTGCATACGAGAAAAGTTTTTATCATTGAAAATCTTGTCATTTCTACATAGCCAGAGCGACCAAATGACATGCCTAAATATATAGGTTTATAACTTTATATTAGACCCGTTGCAACGCACGGGTTCTTCGCTAGTATTTCTAGTGCACCAATCTAGCGACCAAATAAGATTAGATGGATGGTCTAATTAATTAATGATTTTGATATTCCCTTGATGTATTTGTTCAGGTCCTTATATCTTGCTTATTTGTATTTCCGTCTGCGTGGTAGCTAATGTGACTTGTTTGTCCCAGGTATGTCAAATTCACAGGTAAAAAAAAAGTCTTCGTGTAGAGAAGTCCATTTTACCACACCCCCCCCCCCCCCCCCCCCCCCCCCGTAACTTGCCCTGATGTTTAACTTGAGGTTTACCCCACAAGGACTTCAGAAAATTATTTGTCTTCAGGCTTTTTCAAAGGTCTCAGGACTGCACTTGCCATAAGATACAATACAATGCCTCTTCCTATGTTTATGATAACAGCTAGCACTTGAGAGTAGGATCCACTGATCAAGGTACTTTACTATTGTGTATAAATTTTAAAACAGCTAACACTTGTATTATGTCCTCTGTAAAACCAGCAGAGGAGTGTGACTCTAGAGTGTCCTATGCTTGTATCCCTGTTGGTTCTTATAGGACAGCGGAGAGGTATATGTATAATGCCACAAGTCATAAGCTGCTGACTGTACAAGTTATTTTGAGTGAGCATATAATCATATAAGAGTATGTTTCCCTCATATTATTGTAGGAAAAAGTTGATTACCCAATCATATAATTCCTTAAACTAGACTCACAGAATAGTTTTCTTACTGTTCTGAAAGTATTAGACACTCAAATTGTTATGGCTGCTAGGGTTTGAGCGGGAGAGAGAGAGAGCTGCGAGGGCGCGGGAGAACCGGCCGTGGGGATTCTTTCCCACGGCCGGGCAAGAGGGAAGGGTTTTCCTTCTTAATTCTTGCTTGATTAGATTGATACATCTCCTCTCCATATATAGAGAGGTCTACTTGACTCCCAAGCAAGGCTTACTTTACCCCTAAGCAAACACTAAGACTAATGGGCCCAGACCCATCACGTACTCTAACACTACACCCCACCTGGACATGCAGCTCGTCCTCGAGCTGCAACCTGACGACGATTCGACCCCACACAAACCTAACGCCTAAAAAAAACATGCCTTTTACATCTCGGCCTATTTTATTGACCTGAAATAAGCTAGCCCGAATGAGACTCCGACTCTTTATTTTTGACTCCGAACGATAAGAATCCTCCGCGCACCGAACTTGTGCGTTTGCAGCCCCCTGGATCCCAAAGACGCCATCGGGACCAAGGGAGCCCTCGCGGCGGCCGGCGGCGGAATGCAGTGCGCTCCTGTCGGTGACACCATGTCTTCTCCCCGCCGGCTGAAGGTCGCCGCCCGTGGGAAAAACAGCATGCCATCCGCACCGCACGCCCAATATTCCCCACGCAGCGGACGAGATCGAGGTCCGTTGCACCGCGAAGCGCAACTTGGAGGAGCTGCAGCTGCAAATCACGCATCCCCCGCACATGCCGACGCGCTAGGAGGCCGCGCGCAGCAGCCTGCAGCCTCACCGCCGCTGACACGTCGTCTATAGCGATCCAAGCCGGACGCGGTGACGGTGACGGCTGGAACATGATCGGTTGGATGGGATTGTCATGGGACGGCAGTGGCGCTGCTGGGAACGAGGTCGTCGCAGTCCCGTCGTAGGGCATCCCATGCTAGAACGTGATGACTGGCGCCGTGGACGCGGCCGAGGGCGGCGGCGGCGGCCCTGCGGGGGTCGGCGCCGGTGTTGCGACCATGGAGGACCCCTCGTGGACTGGCGCACCGTCGGGAGCGGAGTAAGTACCGGCGAAGCGGGAGGGCCCGCCGTACTGTTGGGGTGGCGCCGGTGGTGACTGGATGTGCGGCAGCGCCCAAGCTGTCGTATAGATCGGCCCGGAGACGGACAGCTGCAGCGGGGGCTGCAGCAGGTTGGCGTCGAGTGGCAGCGACGACAGCAGGCTGGCGTCGAGTGGCTCCGTCCGCTGGAGGAGCACGGCGATGGCGTGCTTGATGTCAGAGACCGACTCGGTCAGGTCGCGGAGGCGCGTGGAGAGCTCCTGTGAGAGGATGGGGGCGGGCTCCCGAGCCGGCGCGGCCGGGGCTGCAGACGCCGGCGGCGGCGCCATGGTGGTGGGTGCGCCCGACGAGGCGATCGCGGCGGAGGCGGTGGACAGTCCCGAAGACATCGCAACCGAGAAATCTGATACCAAATGTTATGGTATATTGTGCTTGTCACTTAGTATATCATGCTGCTAATAAAGTGCAGGTTATTCCGTCATTTGACCATTTGAGGATGATATTAATTAGCAAACGAGGGATCTTGTGAGGGAAACCTTGGACGGTGCCTATTTACTATATGGATGCTGAAACGAACAATTTTCCATATCAATACATGTTTCTCTCTCGAAGTTCATACCATCAGACCAAAGTATTGATCATTGTTTATGTTGCTTCGTTCTCTGTTTAGTGCAAGTAAGAGCATAATTCACTTTTATACTGAAACAAGAATTTCTTCATTGCAGGACCAAAAGACATCGAACTAGTAGAATTTACCCTTCTAACTTTTGCCACGTTGATACCGAAATATTATTATTTTCATGGCAGGACCAAAAGATCACCAAGGACTATAGTTCAATATAAGTTCTGAACGTATCTTAAGGCGGAACTGATCTAGGATATTTCAACAAGAATCTATAAGGGATGGTTAATCCAAGATGCAGTGCAGAATATTAGTACGACTATATGTACGACTAGTTGGATTGAACCAAGATTGTATACCGTGCAACCTTCAGTTAACTACCGTGTATACTGATAGTGATGATTAAAGTAATATACCTATATAGGATAAATTTATGCTACTCCCGGGTATAGCTACACCCACATGTGTTTAGTATGATGTATGTAATATGTATCATACTGGAGAGTATGTACGTGTAGTATGCAGTACATATTACTATTCCGGCAGTATATATACTATTTTCTATGTAGTATGTGTAATTTTTTTACATACGTACATATATACCGGTATTTTGAATATATACTGCAAACTACTTGCTTATTTTTATAATTTTCACGTAAATTGTTTTGGAATATCTTAGATATAGTATATGAACATACTCGGACCGAAAAAAATATGACATATAGCTCCGTACGGCAGTATATGAGACGTGAGTGTAGATACACACGGGAGTAAAAACCATTTTTATATATACATGGAATGTTTTCTTCACGCGATGCATTTTTATTTTGTGATTTTTTGTTTGACATGGTATGTCACTTTTAATATTCCCTTGGTGTGAAAGAAAGAAGTGCTCAAGCAATACAGACCATACACTAATATTTATTTTGAAATAACCGGTTCAAACATTATATATTGTCTACCAACGCAAAAATAAGTTGTTTGAACTCCGTTGTTATTCTGCAACGCGTTGTCTATTGTTTACCAACTGATCTATATCCATTGCATTGTACCCTTGCAACGCCACATAAGGCAACACATTTTAGTCCACTGGTAGAGGCTCTAACAACGGTTATATGGACATTTAGATGCAGATAAATGCGCTACAGTAGGAGGGGTCCTCTTGTAGTGATGTCTAGAGTTACTGCTTTGATGTGTTGTTGGTTTCGAGCTCATTGTGATATAGTTTTGGCTATGCCAGTGTTGGCTGTCGCAGTCGACGGGTTGTGGTCTCGATGATCCATTCCGACACATGCCGATATTTACTTGCCCTGAGATTGGCAAACCCAGTAACCCTTGACATGTGTAGCACTTCCTGTGATACATAGCATCTCTGTATAGCTTTGGTCCCGTCCCGACAGTTTCAGATGACTTACGGATTCTTTGATATGCATACTTGGTTATGACTAGCATGGACATGGGGGGAGTAGTACCGATGTATTTCTGGCTTGCACGCCAATGATGCCGGTCTATCTGCCGTTGTGTGTAACGACTGGAGCTGGTAACCCCGAAACCCTTGTGTGTCCATGACTAGGAGCGCATAACACTTCTGTATAACTCTGGGTCTGGGGTCGCGACAGCTTTAGCGTGGGCAGTTGTAGCCCATACACGAGAACAATGCTCTACAGCACGGCTCTGCCTTCGTCAGCGGGCGCAGGCTTGCACGCGTCATCAACACATGGTGTGTTTCCTCCACGAAGGAAACCCTCTAGAGAGGAGGCGGAGAACTCAAGGTAGCCCTCCTCTTAGAGGAAACACAGGGTGTATCCCTCCGGAGAGGCCAGCCTCCTACTGACGGTATTTCGAGAAGGGCAAGAGCCTCTCCAAGGGTGGATTCCCTCCTAAAGCGTCCATGTGGAGGCCTCTTCGCCAGGGCCCGACTAGGCTGCAACGGACGAACCGTGGTACCCTGTTATCCATAGGGACGACAGTATCTCCCGACCCCTCGGTGGACATGCGTCCAAAGGAGGCGAGACGACGCAGGGCCTCCTGCTCCTGGGCCAGTCATGGGCCCATGACGGTTCGCGGGGTTGACTCCCTCGATTCCCATGACCCCTGGTAACGTCTCATCGTCATAACTGCTCTGGCGTCATGCCATCGAGCAGTCACATTGCTGTCGAGTCCCGTCTGTCAGCGAAAGGCTATCACTCTTTCTTGATCTCTGGGTCTGCTAGGAAATGGACCGACGCGGAGAGGAGGAGGCCCCTGTTGGGGCATAAGTACTGTACGCACCATTCCTCCTGTACCCATATTCGTGCTTAGCCTTCTCTTATTTCCACCCATCTCTTCCGCCTTAGTGGACAAAGGAGAAAAATGGTGGATGGCTCGCGGTGGATGAGGTCGTGCCCTTGCGGTGAACGAGGCGGTTCCTCTGAGGCGCAGCACACGCTGTGCACTTGCGAATGTGGAAGCGCCAGAAGGATCCGGAGCCTGCGGTGGGGCGGGTTCCCATGGCCACTGAGGCCATGGCGTGTGTACCCAGGGTGCACGTGGTGGAGCGGTTGCCCCCTCCTCCGCGGGGTGGAGCGTATAGGGGTAGCAGCGCATGAGTTCCTGGTGGGGCTGCGTGGTCAGCCCCATAGCCGGTTGCGGCTCCCGGACTCCTTCGCGGAAGTTATCGTGCGCAACCCGCCTAGGGGGTTGTGGCTTCATATGGATGGCTGCATCAATGGCCCTAGTGGGTGGCAATCGAGTTTGAATCTGTCGGCTGCTTGATGCTAACGCGGCGGTGGAAAACCTTCACACTCTCCTAGAGGCTGTAGCAGGAGCAGATCCTTCACTTCCTCTTCAACGGGGAAGAATAAGCTCTTCGTGATGATCTTCGGGTACCTTGGTAGACGCACAGAGTGTTGTGCCGAGAGCGAGAGCAGCGACAAAGATAGCGACTCCTCGAGCAAGGATAAAGATGAGGAAAACCCCTCGAGCGTCAAGGTGGAGGGAGCTGACTCCGAGATCTGGGAGGCGAGCTTGGCCGATTGCTTTCTCCCTTCGTGCGAGACCTTAGCCTTATCCTCGGCCTTGGTGCGGAGCTTGGCCAGTTGCTTTCTCCCAGTACTGCTTTTGTAGCCTTTTGGTGGAGATGGACCTCTTTAGACCTTTTTTCTTCTTTTCATCCTTGTAATGGGTCCCTTCATTGGATTTTGAGTACTGAGATGTTTTTGTAATTAATTGTCTTAATGAATCGCATGCTTTTTTTTTATTCATGAGGCTACCCAAAGTGACTTATTTAAAGATAAAAGAGGGGCGTGGGACTTAGCTATTTCTTGTGGTGCTAAGGGGCTTGGTGAGGAGAGGCGTGCGCCTGTGGAGGGTCTTGATGGTGTAGGTCTTGCACTCGTTGGGAGACCCCAAGAGGAAGGTGTGATGAGCACAGTAGCAAGTTTTCCCTCAGTATGAAACCAAGGTTGAATCGACCAGTAGGAGAAACAAGAAACTTCTAAATGTTCATGCAGCTGAGGTGGCAGGGCGCACTACCGGTTCAGAAGCAACGTGGAACCTACACAACACAATCAATCACTTTGCCCCAACAAAGCAGTGAGGTTGTCAATCTCACCGGTTTTGCTGAACAAAAAGAGGTAAGCGTACCGTGTGGAAAATAGTATTTTTTTTGCAGTAGATGAAAGAGAACATAGATGGCATTAGTAAAACAATAGCAACAATATCAAAACAGAGATCGCAGTGGTTGTATTATAAGTATCAGGAAAAAGGATCGGGGTCCACAGTTTACTAGAGGTGTCTCTCCATAGAAGATAAATAACATGTGTGGTGAACAAATTACACCTGGGCAATTGACAGATATAAATCCTGCACCGTAATGCATATGCATGACATGATGATTCATAGACCGTTATCCAACTGCATCTATGACTAATAATCCACCCTTAGAATGTAATCTGAGCAATCCTTGGGTATTAAGTTGCAAGCAACAGATAATCGCAGTAAGAAAAGTGTGTAATGTAAACAATGTAAACATCGATGTTTTCTCCCTAATGGCAACAACACATCCTCCATCCGTCATGTTTCTGTCACTCGAGCACAGATGCAAAGGAGGCTTGAGCCCACTATCGAGCATAAATACTCCCTCTTGGAGTTACTAGTATCTACTTGGCCAGAGCATCTACTAATAACGGAGAGCATGCAAGATCATAAATAACATACACATAAAGATAACATGATAGATTGATAATCACGAGACATAGCATTCAATATTCATCGGATCCCAGCAAACACAACATGTATTATTACAATAAGATGATCTTGGTCATGTAGGGCAGCTCACAAGATCTTAACATGAGTTATAAATAGAAGAGACCAACCATCTAGATACTTCTATGGACCCGTAGTCCAAAGATGAACTACTCACGCATCACTCCAAAGGAGGGCATGGTGGTGTAGAGCCCTCCGGTGATGATTTCCCCTCCCGGCAGGGTGCCGGGGAGAACTCTAGAACCCTCCCGAACTCGGTTTGACGATTACAGCGGCCTCATGTGTTTTTCATGGAAAAGTGGTATATTTTTAGGGTTTACACCTCGGGGGGAATAAATAGGCGAAAGGACGAGGCGGTGGGCGCCCGAGGAGGCCACACCACCCCATGGTGCGGCCGGGAGGGGCGCCGCCCTATGGTGTGGGCCCCCTTCGGGTGTCTTCGAAACTCCGTGGAACCTTCGGGAATTCTAAGACTTTTGGGCTCCCAATTTTCCAATTCCTAGAATATTTCCAGAACAACTTTTCTGAAACAAAAACAACAGATAACGGGAACTGGCTGTGTGGCATCTTGTTAATAGGGTAGTCCCAGAAAATCGATAAAAAGGAATGAAGTGTAAAGAAAACATGTAGAATATGGCATGAAAACAACATGGAACATCAGAAATTTAGGATACGTTTATGACATATCAACATCCCCAAGCTGTGTTCCTACTCGTCCTCGAGTAGGTAAATGACAAAACAAATCATTTCAGAGGTGACATGCTACCAACATAAAATTGATCATCTAAATTGTAAAAGCGTAAGTATAGCTGAGATCATTGAACTTTAAACACAAGCATGATATATATAATTTTAACAATGAAACATAGCAATCACTTTGAAAAGTAACACAAATAAAAGATCATGAATAATAATGCACTTGAAAGTTATACGTTTGTTTCAGGCATAGAGAAACATGGCAAAGTGATATTTTGCTTGTCCTTAAGTGTAGGGCAAAACATAAATTCCAGGACACCTTCAAAGTTTAAGAGGATGACTAGAACAAATAATTTGAGACCAAATAATAACACATCATGAATCAATTAATAATGTTTCTCGGAGAAATGCACATTAAACTCAGAATGACAACTATGCTCTCTCAACTGTGCATAAACTTAAAAGATGGAGACTCAACATAAAATTGAAAGAAAGGCCCTTCGCAGAGGGAAGCAAGGATCAACTCATGTGCTAGAGCTTTTTATTTTATTAAACAGAGGTATTGAAAACAGTTTTTTTAGAGAGGTGTGTATACTTATTTCAACGAATGGTAAACATAAAATAGAATACGTCACGAGCCAACTAGACTTCACAAGAGCGGCTCCCATAGAAGTACGCATCTGGTAGAAGCGCATCCCTCTTTCTCTTTTGTTTACACAATTATGTGTTGACTGATAAATCAGGGGCAAAATAGTGAAGAGAATTTGTTGTATTAAGTTTGGGGCTGGGCACCCCGCTGCCAGCTCTTCTATCAATTGGATAAGAGGATGAAGCCACTAGTCCAGGGTGTGAAAGTCCAATCAACAAGTGAGACAAAGATTCTCTATTTACGTCCTCATGAGCTAAAACAGTAGCACAAAACAGGAGTAATTTTGAAGGGTTTAAACGTAAACACATGAGCAATTTACTTTGGAGTGGCAGTTAAATACCACATGTAGGTAGGTATGGTGGACACATTTGGCATACTTTTGTTTTTGGGAGTTGGATGCACGAGTAGAGCTCATACTCAGTAAAGGTGGAGGCTAGCATAAGACTGGGAGCGACAAATCAAGAGAGCAATAATGGCCATAATCATGCATAGCGACAAAAACATCATTAATCAAAGCATAAGTGGTACTACAAGTTCAAAAACTAAATAATCATAGAGGCTATAGGTGACTGTTTTTTAGTCTTAAACATGGTGTAAGCATGCGCCAAGTCAACCAAATAAAACAGTCAAAGGAGAACACCACAAATTTATGCTTCAATATGACAACAACAACAACAACAACTCATTATTCTGTCAATGGAACATTAAACACTCTCAGCTATTTGAGACAAGTCATGCTACAAAAATAACCACTAGGATTAGAATTAAAATAACATCTAGCATGATATGAAAAAGTCTAGACATAGTCTATACAAGCTTCTAATTGAACCGTTATAAGCACGAAAACTATACTACTGCTTTCCAACACAATGCATTTTATACTAAATAAAAACTCTCCAAGAGATCAGAAATGAAAAAAGAGAGTACTAACACAACTCTACTAAAACTAATAGCTCTGAATAAGAGATGCTAGAAAAGTAGGAGCTAAAAAGAAAATTGCAACAACTAGAAGAAAAACTAAGAATACGAGCATAACGAGTATTCATATGAAAAAGTGGAGAGGGTCTCTCTCCCAAACAAGAATGCTAGGTTCCAACAATATTATTGCAGCAATAAAACAAAAGGAAACAAACAAATGCTCCAAGTAAAAATTCATATGATGTGACCGAAGAAAAATATAGTTTCACTAGAAGTGACATGATAAATTGTACATGAAGAAGGGGATGCCTTGGGCATCCCCAAGCTTAGATGCTTGAGGATTCTTAGGATTTTTTGGGATGAACCAGAGGAGCATCCCCAAGCTTTGACTTTGGACTCCTCTTGATCACATTATATCACCCTCTTCTCATGACCCTTGAAAACTTCCTTCACACCACACTCAATGTATTTCGCATTAGAGGGTTAGTGAAAGAATCAAAAATCCATGGGTTCTGCATGGGAACAAGTGCTATTGATACTTTTAAACATTAGCTATAGCCACTGATGTTTCGTGAAGCAAATATATCCACTCGACATAGTAGAAGAGCAAATGCAAGAAAAATGGCAGAATCTGCCAAAACCACAACAGTCTGTAATGACGAATTTTTTCGAGGCACTTAAGTTGCTCAGATCTAAAAACGTAAAGAAAAAAACATTTCGGAATTAGCTGAGGAATAAGAAAAAAAAACACGCCATTTTGATCTTTCTGTGATTTATACGATCTTTTACGGTGGACAGCAGAAATTTATTCCTGCGCAGAAATCCAAAACCAACTCCAACTTTCGGTAGAAACTTTACTTGGCACAAGTAATACATGAAAATAAAGATACAAAGGAGTTTCTACAGAAGTATACAACCCCTTGACTCAAATAAAACAGAGAAAAACAAAGCAAAAATAAAACCATGGTTATCTCCCAAGAAGTGCTTTTCTTTAACGCCTTTTAGCTAGGCCCAGAAAAATGGAATCAAGTGTTTTCAAGTGAAGAAGCATCCAAATTGTAATTTGTTTGAATAATAGAATCAAAATGCAACTTCATTCTCTTTCTAGGAAAATGTTCCATACCTTTCTTGAGTGGGAATTGAAAATTAATATTCCCCTCTTTCATATCAATAACAACACCAATGGTTCTAAGAAAAGGTCTCCCCAAAACAATAGGACAAGAAGCATTGCATTCAATATTCATAACAACACAATAAACAGGGAAAAGGTTATTATTAAACATAATAAGAGCATCACCAACTATCCCCAAAGTTTTCTTTCTAACATTATCAATAAGACGAGTATCCAATTTACAGTGCTCCAAAGGTGGAAAATCAAGCATATCATAAAGTTTTTAGGAAAAACAGAGATACTAGCACCAAGATCACATAGATCATTACAAACAAAATCATTCACCTTAATTTTAATGATGGGTTCCCAACCATCATCTAACTTCCTAGGGATAGAGGCTTCACATCTTAATTCATCTTCTCTAATTTTTATGAGAGCATTTGTAATGTGTTTTGTGAAAGCCATATTCATAGCACTAGCATTAGGACAACTAGAAAGCTTTTGTAGGAACTGAATCACTTCAGTTATGTTGAAATCATCAAAGTCAAGATAATTTTTATCAAAGTTAATGGGACTATTGTCTCCCATGTTTCTAAAAATTTCAGCACTTTTATCAGGAACAATTTTAGCAGTTTCAGGCAATTTTGCATGTTTAACAGCAGAAGTGGGAGTATCGCCAACACCAATTAATTTACCATTGATAGTATAAGGTTTAATAGCATGAGAAGCTTCAGTTTTACTAGTGGTGGTAATGGTGCAAACATTAGCTATAATATTCTTTCTAGCTATTTCATCTTCTCTTTCCCATCTAGCACGCAATTTTGCTAACATCCTAGCATTGTCATCAATTCGAATTTGGATGGCATTCAAAGTTTTTATTTCTTTAACATCATGAGGCATAACCTTTAGTTTCAGAAAATCAACATCAAGAGCAGGGCTATCAACTTTAGAAGCAAGAACATCAATTTTGCCAAACTTTTCCTCAATAGATTTATTAAAAGCAGTTTGTGTACTAATAAAATTCTTAAGCATGTTCTCAAGATCAGAGGGTACACTTTTATTGTTGTTGTAGGAATTACCATAAGAATTGACATAACCATTATTATTATTGAGAGGACATGGCCTATACTTATTGCTACCAAAATTATTCCTATAAGCATTGTTGTTGAAATTATTATTTTTAATGAAGTTCACATCAACATGCTCTTCTTGAGCAACCAAAGAGGCTAAAGGAACATTGTTTGGATCAATAGGAGCATGGAAATTTGCAAGCATAGACATAATAGCATCAAGCCTATCACTCAAGGAAGAGGTTTCTTCAACATAGTTTACCTTCTTACCTGTTGTAGCTCTCTCATTGTGCCAATCAGAATAATTTACCATCATATCATCAAGAAGCTTTGGTGCTGCCCCCAAAGTCATGTACATAAAGGTTCCTCTAGCAGCTGAATCTAGAAGGTTTCTTGAAGAAAAATTCTGTCCCGCATAAAATTTTTGGATGATCATCCAAGTAGTCAGTCCATGAGTGGGACAATTCTTTACTAAGGATTTCATTCTTTCCCAAGCTTTAGCAACATGCTCATTATCAAGTTGCTTAATATTCATAATGCTACTTCTTAAAGATATAATCTTAGCAGGAGGATAATATTTTCCAATGAAAGAATCTTTACATTTAGTCAAAGAATCAATAGTATTTCTACGAAAAAGATAGCAACCATTCTTTAGCTCTTCCTCTCAAAGAGAAAGGAAACAATTTCAGTTTAATAATATCTCCATCTACATCTTTATATTTTGTGCATCTCACATAGTTCAACAAAATTATTAGATGTGCAGCAGCATCATCAGTACTAACACCAGAAAATTGCTCTCTCATAACAAGATTTCACAGGGCTGACTTTATCTCATAAAAATCAGCAGTAGGAGCAGGTGGCGCAGTAGGTGGGCTAACGCAATCATTGTTGTTTGTGCTAGTAAAGTCACACAACTTAGTGTTCTCAGGGGTACTCATTTTTGCAAGATTAAAAACAGGATAAAAATAACAACTAGAATAAGAACTGATTTTTTTTGTGTTTTTGATAAAGAGAAGCAAACAAGACAAAATAAAATAAACTAAGCAAAACTAAAACAATGTAAAGAGATAGGAAGTGAGAGACCCCCTTGCATAAATTCTCTTCCTCCCCGGCTACAGCGCCAGAAGAAGTCTTGATGGTGCAGGTGTTGCATTCATTGAGAGACCCCAATAGGAAGGTGTGATGACCACAACAGCAAGTTTTCCCGAAGTAAGAAACCAAGGTTGAATCGACCAGTAGGAGAAATAAGCAAGTTCTGATGGTTGATGCAGCTGAGGTGACAGGGCGCACTACCGGTTCAGAAGCAATGTGGAACCTACACAACACAATCAAACACTTTGCCCCAACGAAGCTGTGAGTAAAATAGTATTTGTTTGCAGTAGATGAAAGAGAACAATGATGGCAGTAGTAAAACAGTAGCAGCAGTATGAAAACAGAGATCGCAGTGGTTGTATTATCAGTATGAGGAAAAAGGACTGGGGTCCATAGTTCACTAGAGGTGTCTCTCCATAGAAGATAAATAACATGTGTGGTGAACAAATTACAGTTGTGAAATTGACATATATATAAAGGCTGCACCGTAGTGCATATGCATGACATGATGATTACTATGTGATTCATGCGGGCATTACAACAAGATTCAAAGACCGTTATCCAACTGCATCTATGACTAGTAATCCACCCTCAGAATGTAATCCGAGCAATCCTTGGGTATTAAGTTGCAAGCAATAGATAATCGCAGTAAGCAAAGTGTGTAATGTAAACAATGTAAACATAATTGTTTTGTCCCTAATGGCAACATCACATCCTCCATCCGTCACGTTTCTGTCACTCGAGCACAGATGCAAAGCAGACATGAATCCACTATCGAGCATAAATACTCCCTCTTGGAGTTACTAGTGTCTACTTGGCCAGAGAATCTACTAACAACGGAGAGCATGCAAGATCATAAATAACATACACATGAACATAATGTGATAGATTGATATCAAGAGACATAACATTCAATATTCATCGGATCCCAGAAACACAACATGTAGCATTACAATAAGATGATCTTGATCATGTAGGGCAGCTCACAAGATCTTAACATGAGGCATAAATAGAAGAGAACAACCATCTAGCTACTGCTATGGACTCGTAGTCCAAAGATGAACTACTCACCGATCACTCCGGAGGCGGGCATGGTGGTGTAGAGCCCTCCGGTGATGATTTCCCCTCCCGGCAGGGTGCCAGGGAGAACTCTAGAACCCTCCCGAACTCGGGTTGACGATGATGGCGGCCTCAGGTGTTTTTCGTGGAAAAGTGGTATATTTTTAGAGTTTACACCTCGGGGGGAATAAATAGGCGAAAGGGCGATGGCGGTGGGCGCCCGAGGGGCCCACACCACCCCATGGTGCGGCCGGGAGGGGCGCCGCCCTATGGTGTGGGCCCCCTTCGGGTGTCTTCGGGACTAAAGTGTAAAGAAAACATGTAGCATATGGCATGAAAACAACATGGAACATCAGAAATTAAGGATATGTTTATGACGTATCAGGTCGCTTGAGAGGCCCCCCGCTGATCCCTTGGGGAGGTGCCTCTTGTGCATCGGGGAAGGTCATTTTTCCTGTAGTTAGGCTGAAGTGTGCATTTGTTGGTTCCGACGTGGGCGTCTTGCGAGGAGGTCAGCACCAAGGACTTTGGTGAGGTGTCGTTCAAGGTAGAGACCCGTTTAGACAAAGCTGAGGCACCTGGGTTTAGTCTGTTGGGTCCGGACCGGTGCACGGGTACCAATCCCTAGCCCCACTCGTGAGTCCATCTCAAGAGGAAATTACCAAACGTGCACTTCTCGTGAGGCAAAAGCTTGCCCAGAAAAGAAAAAAAGCTAGGTTTACTTCTTGGATATGAAACGTTGTCCATTACAATACGCTTGGGGATGTCGTGATCTTGTGGTCCCCCAAGAGGCACTTGATGTCACCATGCGGTCACGGTAGTCCCATCGTCATGGGGTTGAATCTCATGCGAGTTCATGTGCATAGATTGAGGATATAGTGGCTTTATGGCGCCCTAAAAAAATAACAGATTTCCCTGCCGGAATAGGGCTCTGACAGGCGTGGGTAGAAGCTCTCGCGGCCTTGTGGAGGTGCATGATGAGAAGCTCCATGAGACCCTCACAAAGAGAGGTTTTGGCGTCATTTTTACCGTGGCGTCATGGGTAGAACTTCCGTAGATGTTGGGTGTTCCACGGGTTGGGCACAAGCGTTCCTTCTTCTATCTCCAGGCATGCCGCTCCATGGCATGCAACGCGTGTCTCCCTGAATGACCCTTCCCACATGGGTGAGAGCTTGTGTAAGCCTTCCCTTGAAAGGGTCCTTATTTGCACCAAATGGCCAACCTATAATGTGTGTGGCCTAATGTTGTTGATGTGGTAGCGATGTAGACCTTGATGGTACCATGCGGTGCGGACAGCAGTGCGATTTCTCTCCTCCTTGAGAAGTAGCAAGTCCTCGATGTGGAGTTCTCCTTAATTTTCCTCACTGAAAGCAAGGACTCGGGGAGACCCGTGCTTGAGATCGGAGGGGAGGACTGCTTCTGCTCCGTAGACGAGGGAGAATGGTGTTTTGCGTGTGGTCTTTTTCGCGGTCGTGCGGATTGACCACAACATCGATGGTAGCACGTCGATCCATTTCTTGCCCTGGGCCTTGAGTTTGTTGAAGCTCCTTGTCTTCAGGCCCTTGAATACCTGGGCGTTGGCGCGCTCCGCCTGACCGTTGCTGCGTGATGGTGCAGGTATTGCATTCGTTGGGAGACCCCAAGAAGAAGGTGGGATGAGCATAGCAGCAAGTTTTCCCTCAGTAAGAAGCCAAGGTTGAATCGACCAGTAAGAGAAAGAAGCAACTTCTGAAGGATGATGCAACTGAGGTGGCAGGGCGCAATACCGGTTCAGAAGCAATGTGGAACCTACACAACACAATCAATCACTTTTCCCCCACAAAGCAGTGAGGTTGTCAATCTCACCGGTTTTGCTGAACTCAAAGATGTTAAACGTACCGTGTGGAAAATAGTATTTGTTTGCAATAGATGAAAGAGAACAATGATGATAGTATTAAAACAATAGCAGCAGTATGAAAACAGAGATCGCAGTGGTTGTATTATCGGTATGAGGAAAAAGGACCGGGTTCCACAGTTCACTAGAGGTGTCTCTCCACATAAGATAAATAACATGTGTGGTGAACAAAATACAGCTGGGAAATTAACAAATATAAAGGCTGCACCATAGTGCATATGCATGACATGATAATTACTATTCTATTCATGTGGGCATTACAACAAAATACATAGACCGTTATCCAACTGCATCAATGACTAATAATCCACCCTCAAAATGTCATCCGAGCAACCCTTGGGTATTAAGTTGCAAACAACAGATAATCGCAGTAAGCAAAGTGTGTAATGTAAAAAAATGTAAACATCATTGTTTTCTCCCTAATGGCAACAACACATCCTCCATCTATCACGTTTCTGTCACTCGAGCACAGATGCAAAGGAGGCATGAACCCACTATCGAGCATAAATACTCCCTCTTGGAGTTAATAGTATCTACTTGGACAGAGCATCTATTAACAATGGAGAGCATGCATGATCATAAATAACATACACATGAAGATAACATGATAGATTGATAATCAAGAGACATAGCATTCATTATTTATTGGATCCCGCCAAACACAACATATATCGTTACAATAAGATGATCTTGATCATGTAGGTAAGCTCACAAGATCTAAACATGAGGCATAAAGAAGAGAGAACAACCATCTAGCTACAGCTATGGACCCGTAGTTCAAGGATGAACTACTCACACATCACTCCGGAGGGGGGCATGGTGGTGTAGGGCCCTCCGGTGAGGATGTCCCCTCCCGGCAGGGTGCCGGGGAGAACACTAGAACCCTCTAAACTCGGGTTGACAATGACGGTGGCCTCGGGTGTTTTTCATGGAAAAGTGGTATATTTTTAGGTTTACGCCTCAGGGGGGATAAATAGGCGAAAGGGCGATGGAAGTGGGCGCCCGAGGGGCCCACACCACCCCATGGCGCGGCCAGGGGGCGCCGCCCTATGGTGTGGCCCCCCTCCGGTTCTCTTCGGGACTCTGTGGAACCTTCGGGAATTCTAAGAATTCTGGGCTTCAAATTTTCCAATTCCGAGAATATTTCCAGAACAACTTTTCTGAAACTAAAAACAACAGAAAACAGGAACTCGCTCTATGGCATCTTGTCAATAGGTTAGTCCTAGAAAATAGATAACAAAGGCATAAAGTGTAAATAAAACAGGTAGCATATGGCATGAAAACAAACATGGAACATCAGAAATTAAGGATACGTTTATGACGTATCAACATCCCCAAGCTTATTTCCTACTTGTCCTCGAGTAGGTAAACGACAAAACAAATCATTTCTGAGGTGACTTGCTACCAACATAAACTTGATCATCTAAATTGTAAAGGAATAAGTAAGCTGAGATCATAGTACTTTAAACACAAGCCTGGTAGATATAATTTTAACAATGAAACATAGCAATCACTTTGCATCGTGAAAAGTAACACAAATAAAAGATCATGAATAATAATTCACTTGAAAGTTATATGTTTATTTCAAGCATAGAGAAAACATGGCAAAGTGATATTTCGCTTGTCCTTAAGAGTGGGGCCAAACATAAATGCCAGGACACCTTCGAAGTTTAAGATGATGACTAGAACAAATAATTTTAGAGAAGATAATAACACATCATGAATCAATTAATAATGTTTCTCGGACGAATGGACATTAAACTCAGAATGGCAACTATGCTCTCTCAACTGTGCATAAAGTTAGAAGATGGAGACTCAAAATAAAAGTAACAGAAAGGCCCTTGGTAGAGGGAAGCAGGGATCAACTCATGTGCTAGAGATTTTTCTTCTATTAAATAGAGGTAAAAAAACATTTTTTTAGAGAGGTCTGTATGCTTATTTCAACGAATGGTAAACCGATAATACAGTACGTCACAAGACAACTAGACTTCATAAGCGCGGCTCCCATAGAAGGACGCATATGGGTAGAAGGTCATCCCTCTTTCTGTTTTCAATAGGCTAGTCCCAGAACATCGATAAAAAAAGGCATAAAGTGTAAAGAAAACCTGTAGAATATGTCATGAAAACAACATGGAACATCAGAAATTAAGGATACGTTTATGACGTATCAGGTCTCTTGAGACGCCCCCCCCCCCCGCTCATCCCTCGGGGAGGTGCCTCTTGTGCATCGGGGAAGGTCATTTTTCCTGTAGTTAGGCTGAAGTGTGTATTTGTTGGTTCCGACGTGGGCGTCTCGCGAGGATGTCAGCACCAAGGACTTTGGTGAGGTGCCGTGCAAGGTAGCGAGCCGTTTAGACAGAGCTGAGTCACCTGGGTTTAGTCTGTTGGGTCCGGACTGGTGCACGGATACCGATCCCCACCCCTGCTCGTGAGTCGACTCAAGACGAAATTCCCAAACGCGCACTTCTCGAGAGGTAAAATCTTGTCCAGATAAAAAAAAAGGTAGGTTTACTTCTTGGATATGAAACGTTGTCCATTACAATACGCTTGGGGATGTCGTGATCTTGTCGTCCCCCAAGAGGCACTTGACGTCACCATGCGGACACGGGAGTCTCATCGTCATGGGGCTGAATCTCGTGCGAGTTCATGTGCATATCTTGAGGATATAGTGGCTTTATGGCGCCCTCAAGAAACAACAGATTGCCCTGCCGGAATAGGGCTCCCACAGGCGTGTGTAGAAGCTCTCGCGGCCTTGTGGAGATGCATGATGAGAAACTCCATGAGACCCTCACGAAGAGAGGTTTTGGCGTCATTTTTACCGTGGCGTCATGGGTAGAACTTCCGTAGGTGTTGGATGTTCCACGGGTTGGGCACATGCGTGCCTTCTTCTATCTCCAGGCATGCCTCTCCATGGCATGCAACGTGCGTCACCCTGAATGACCCTTCCCACGTGGGTGAGAGCTTGTGTAAGCCTTCCCATGAAAGGATCTTGTCAATAGGCTAGTCCCAGAAAATCGATAAAAAGGCATAAAGTAACACAAGGGAAAAATAAAACCATGGGTTATCTCCCAAGAAGTGCTTTTCTTTAACGCCTTTCAGCTAGGACCAGAAAAATGGAATCAAGTGTTTTCAAGTGAAGAAGCATCCAGATCAATATTTTACTCCAAAACACCACTTGTAAAAATTGGTACTTTAGGTGCCCCTGAAGATGATTCAACATGCAAATCACTTTTAGTTTTAATAAAAGTTTTATTAATTTTAAGCACATTAGGGGGTTTTGGTTTAGGCACCTTGGGGACATACAATTTTTTTTTTCTCTTTTCCCATAGAAATGTTCTCCCTCTTAAACTTAAGAGAAGAAAAAGTTGAGCTTAAAGTTTCCATAGCTTCCTCTAATTTACCAAACCTCATATGTTGACTATCATGGATATTGCTAGCCTCTAAAATAGTATTTCTCTTGTTGATACTTACTATTGATTCATTAACTTTGCTAGAATTATCAAGAAAATTTGGCAAAATTTTCTCCATAGAGTTTAGCTTTTTAATAACATCATCTAAAGTGATATCAGTTTTAACAACCTTAGTAGGTGATGTTCCAACTAAACTTTCAATTAAATTACAGGTTTCCAAAGCAGGAGTTCCCAGAAAATTACCACCAGCAAGAGTGTCTAGAACATACCTATACCCGCTAGTAATGCCAACATAAAAATTCCTAAGAAGGATTAAAGTGGAATATTTCTTAGTGCATCTATGATGAGCATCACTTATTCTATACCAAGCATCTTTCAAACTTTCTCCCCCTTGTTGTTTACAAGAACGAATCTCAACTTCAGGAACATTCATTTTAGCAAGATTAAAAACAGGATAAAAATAACAACTAGAATAAGAACTAGTTTTTTGTGTGTTTTTGATAAAGAGAAGCAAACAATATAATATAAAGTAAACTAAGCAAAACAAAAACAAAGTAAAGAGATTGGAAGTGAGAGACTCCCCTTGAAAAAATTCTCTTCCTCCCCGGCAACGACGCCAGAATAAGTCTTGATGGTGCAGTTCTTGCACTCGTTGGGAGACCCCAAGAGGAAGGTGTGATGAGCACAGCAGCAAGTTTTCCCTCACTACGAAACCAAGGTTGAATCGACCAGTAGGAGAAAGAAGAACCTTCTGAAGGTTGATACAGCTGAGGTGGCAGTGCGCACTACCGGTTCAGAAGCAACGTGGACCCTACACAACACAATCAATCACTTTGCCCCAACGAAGCAGTGAGGTTGTCAATCTCACCGGTTTTACTAAACACAAAGAGGTTAAACATACCATGTGGAAAATAGTATTTGTTTGAAGTAAACGAAAGAGAACAATGATGGCATTAGTAAAACAGTAGGAGCAGTATGAAAACAGAGATCGCATCAGTTGTATTATCTGTATGAGGAAAAAGGACCGGGGTCCACAGTTCACTAGAGGTGTCTCTCCATATAAGATAAATAACATGTGTGGTGAACAAATTGTAGCTGGGCAATTGACAGATATAAAGGTTGCACCGTAGTGCATATGCATGACATGATGATTACTATGTGATTCATGCGGGCATTACAACAAAATACATAGACCGTTATCCAACTCCATCTATGACTAATAATCCACCCTCAGAATGTCATCCGAGCAATCCTTGGGTATTAATTTGCAAATAACAGATAATCGCAGTAAGCAAAGTGTGTAATGTAAACAATATAAACATCGTTGTTTTCTCCCTAATGGCAACAACACATCCTCCATCCGTCATGTTTCTGTCACTCGAGCACAGATGCAAAGGAGGCTTGAGCCCACTATCGAGCATAAATACTCCCTCTTGGAGTTACTAGTATCTACTTGGCCAGAGAATCTACTAACAACGGAGAGCATGCAAGATCATAAATAACATACACATAAAGATAACATGATAGATTGATAATCAAGAGACATACCATTCAATATTCATCGGATCCCAGCAAACACAACATCTAGCATTACAATAAGTTATGCCCCTCTACGTGAGCTGGAAGGGGGTAAAAAAGTGGAACCAATTTCTTGGTTGTGTATATTAGGCCCAAGGAGCACCCAAGGAAATGGTAGGGACCACCTCTTGGGAAGATTCCCCTCGTTCCATAAGATCTGGGAGTTTCGGGCTCTAAGTCGTGTTGGAGCCCGCCAGAGAGAATCCGACAATGGTGAAGCCCTAACATAGAGAGTGGGGAAGTATTGGGAATTCAAGACCCATGGCACACTCTAACACACATGGTATGGCATACCATGTGTTGTGGCGGCATTCAGACGCTCTGTAGTCCCTCTCTGGAGAAACCCTAGCCCCTTGGGGAAAACACGGAACTATCGTTCTGGCCCCTCTACGTGAGCCGGAAGGGGGTAGCAAAGTGTAACCAATTGCTTGGTTGTGTTACGTTTAGGTCCAAGAAACACTTTAACATCCACCTTTTTTTTGTAATAAACAATTTGTGTTTATACTTGTGGTCATGTCAAGTCATGCATGCATTTTGAACCCATGGTTGTATTTTAAAACAAGTGCATTAAAACTTAATAAGGGAATTTATTAAAATCACTTAAAGTGCCAATTCAAAATCATGGTTTAAAATGCTGCAAGTTTTATCAACCAAAAATATGTCGAGGCTGCAAATTTTATAAGGAACTCAAAAATAAGTTTTGCTAATTACAGAAAATCCCTCAAATCAGTTCTTAACCTGCTGTTTTAAAAAGAGAAAAGATTGATCTACAATTCCCATAGATCTCAGGTTATTTTTTATAAAACCTCCCTTTTCATCGTCTTCCTCCCGCCAGTAGACGAGAATAACGACGACGAAACCGTGCCACCTCCTGCTAGCCCCCTGCCGCGCGGATAAGACCGAGGGAGACGTCCCCATCTCGCCTCCCTCCTCGCAAACCCTCCCATCTTCCTCTCTGTGCCGAAAACGAGCACAAACCCTAACCCTAACCGTCGACGCTCACCGTCGGCGATACGGTCGCTCCCGAGCCCCGCCGTTGAGCCCACCAGCACAACCGTCTCCTCCTGATCCTCCTCGAGTTCGTACAACAGCAGGGAATTAAGGGAGGGCGCAATTTCCCGTCGCTGTCTGCCACGGCCGCCACCGATTCCTCCTTGCTGCCGGGGATTACGCCCTCTCCCCGCGTCCCCGACCAGCCCATCGTCCTCGTGGTGAGCTATCGCACCCGAGGATGCTCTCCCTTCCTCCCTTCCCCTCTGCTTCTCCCTGTTGCCACTGCTTGTCGGCGAGCCTCCGGCGACGTTTTCCCGGCGGCGCTGCCACCCCTAGAACCCCCGCGATCCCCTCTCCATCGTGGTGTAGTTTAATTTCAAACTGACGCGCAAATTCGTCCGATTTCATCTCGGTAGTGAGCTCCAGCCACGGGATGACGTCACCATGACGTCATGCCCACGTCACACGGGCCCGGCTGTCAGCCTTTTCTTTTTAATTTTATTAAATGGATTTAACTGACATGTGGGCCTCACCTCTATTTAAATTCCAGAAAAGTGATTAAACTTGTAAATTCAATATCTTTTAATTGGTTAATCTGAAAAATGTGAACAATATAACAAAATGTTAAGAAAAATATAATCTACATGTTTATGTCATTTCAAACATGTTTGATTAAATTTAACTAGCAAATTTGCCCGTGCGTTGCTACGTGCGGACCAATTGTCTATCCAACTTTTAAACTAAAAAATGAATGATATTGGTAGCATATTAGAATTAATAGACCATCAGATGTGCGTAGAACAAATGGTATTTGTTATCTGAGGCCCCGACGAGGTAATTAACATACAGAACATTTTAGCCTTGCAATTGATTTGCTTATCGTGTGATCTGGGTTCTTTCTTCTAGCTTGTTGCCCGATTACGCTGTAGTCTCTTCTCTTGTCATATTTAAAGAGATCAACCGAGAAAGTACAAGGTCCAGCCGGAGTACTTCTTTCACTCCAACCCCAACGATCTGCTCCATTCTCCTACTTGGATGTATGATCGTGCGTGCAGTGGAAATCAATCAGCTCCTAGAGTCCTTTAGTCGTTGATTAATGATCAAGCTTAGAGTTTGCTCAGATATGGACTACACGACAGGAAGGAAAGGAATACGGGGCTACATTTTATTGTCACAGCTACATTTTGTACAAAAATCATTGACCCGTCTAACCCTAGCCCCATCTCGCTTTTTTCCACTTTCTCCTCCAATAAGCACGAATGGCGAGTAGCGGTGTAGTCCAACTCTTAATAACTTGAAAATGAAGTAAATCATATGAAACTTCGGTATGGAAGACATGGTTCAAGATAGATAAATGTGGCACCACTGCGGACACCGTTGCTACAATAATTTTTTTCGCGAAAACGCAAAAGCCTTGCGTTTCGATGCATTGATAGAAAAAGAGAGTTTATGTACACGCCTAGGGATAGGCGACCCCACACCATACAACTCAACCCACTACTGCTCGGGGAGAAGGAGTCCGAGGCCACCCGCTCCTGCGCTCACCCAAGAACGAGCCTCGGTCTTGATGGTTTCCATCAAAGCGCCAACCGAGGGTCTAGCGTTGTCGAAGACGATCGCGTTCCGTTGCTTCCAGATCCACCAGGCCGCGAGCATGATAACCGACGAGGTCCCTTTGCGTAACAGCCGTGGTGTGGATCGAAGGGCAGCTTTCCACCAGTCGACGAAGTCGTCCTCCACAACCGGGGGTCTCGCTGTGGATCTAATCCAAGATAGCACTACATGCCAGATCGTCCGGGAGAACGAACACCCTGTGAGGATATGCCCCATGGACTCCACCGCCTGATCGCAGAACGGGCAGTTGGCCTGGTGCGGGAGCCCTCGACGTGCCAGTCTCTCACCCGTCCAGCAGCGATCCAAGCAAGCTAGCCAAACGAAGAATTTCACCCTAGGGGGCGCCCAAGTCCTCCAGTTTAGCCTCCACGATCTCGATACGGTCGCACCCTGAAATAGCGCCTCATAGCAAGATTTGGAGGAATACTGTGAATCTTGGGTCCACCTCCAGTTCAACCGGTCCGGAGTCTCCTGCAGCTGGACCCCTAACATTAGCCTCCACACCCGAATATACTGGAGGAGCGCGAGCGGACACAAGGCCCCTGAGATGTCTGAGATCCAAATGCGCTCCACCACAGCCTGTCTGACCGTTCTAATTTTCTTCCGACGTTTGGGGATGAGGGCGGTAAGGTTTGGTGCGATGTCCTCCAACGACCTACCCTCGAACCACTTGTCCTTCCAGAAGAGCGCCGTCGATCCGTCACCCAGGACCATCTCTGTGGAGATCTCAAAGATCTGGCGTTCTTCCCGCGAGAATTGCATGTCCAGACCCCGCCACGGTCTCTGAGGGTCCGTGTGTAGCCTCCACAGCCAGCGGGTCCGGAGGCTTATTGAGGTGCGAGATAGGTCAGGGATCCCCAGGCCACCGAGTCGCAACGGACGACAGACCTTAGCCCAGTTGACGTGGCAATGACCTCCATTAGCCGCTGCCCTACCCGTCCAAAGGAATCCACGCAGGATCTTCTCAATTTTCTTCAAAACCTTCTTGTTAGCGCTAATGACCACCAGCTGATGGAGTGGGATTGCTGCTAGAACTGCCTTAACCAGCGCAAGCCTCCCCGCTTTGGGCATCATCGCCGCTTTCCAGGATGGTAGTTTGTCCGCGATCCGATCCACCAACGGCTGTAGAGCTTCGCTGGGCAACCTCCGGAGCCCAAGCGGAATGCCAAGATATTTGATCGGGAATTGGGCCAGCTGGCAGCCCATTGCCGCCGCCGCTCCCAGTGCCACCTCCTCCCCACACCCAATAGGGGAAACGGAGCACTTGGCAAAGTTTGTGTGGAGACCGGAGGCGTGACCGTAGAGCGCGAGAATCCCTCTGAGATTGTGTAGCTCTGTGGGGTCTGGATGACAGAAAATCACCACATCATCCGCGTAGAGGGAGACGGTGGTGACCAGGTCCTGGCGGGCCACCCTCCGCAGGACCCCGAGATCGGCCGCCCTAGCCAGCACCTTGTTGAGCGTGTTGATCACTAGGACGAACAACTGAGGTGAAAGGGGGTCCCCCTGTCTCAGGCCCCTCCTGTGCCAGATAGGCGGGCCCGGCTCACCATTGAGCATCACCCTCGAACTGGCCGTGGAGAGTAGAATAGACACCCATTCGCAGAATCTCGGCCCGAATCCCATCCTCTGGAGCACCTCGAAGAGGAGCCCCCAGGAGACGGAGTCAAAGGCCCGCGCGATGTCTAGCTTGAGCAACACCCTGGGCTCCTTCAGCCGATGGAGCAACCGCGCGGTTTGTTGAACCAACATGAAGTTGTCATGAATGCACCGACCGCGGATGAAGGCACTCTGGTTGTTATCGATCAGATCGTGTAACCGGGGTGCGAGGCGGAGGGCCAGGGTCTTAGCCGCCAGCTTGGCGAATAAGTGGATAAGGCTTATTGGTCTGAAGTCCCCGAGAGCAGCCGCATCCGGGCGCTTGGGTACCAGAACAATTAAGGCCTGATTTAGCCCCTGAAACCCCCTCCCGCACATCGTGAAGAACTTATGAAAGGCCGCCAAGAAATCCTCCTTAACCGTGTCCCAACAGCATTGGAGAAACTCTGCCGTGAAACCATCTGGTCCCGGCGCTTTTCCCTGGGGAAGCTGCCTAATCACCTCCCAGACCTCGGTCTCTGTGAAGGGGGCCTCGAGTCCGACAAGGTCGCCGGCGTGGATTCCCAAAAAATCCAGGTTCAGAGAGAAGTCCCGTTCCTCCGAGGTTCCGAGGATGCTATGGAAGTGGTTGTATGTTGCTTCCGCCATCTTGGCGTGTTCCGTCACCACCTCACCCTCAACCTCGAGCTCCCGGATAATGTTTTTCCGGCGCCGGTGGGAGGCGTGGTGGTGAAAGAATGCCGTGTTGGCATCACCCTCGGCTAGCCAAGCAATCTTAGCTCGTTGGCGGGCCATCGTGCGATCCAGGGAAGCAAGACCAAGGTGGGTTTGCTTGAGCTTGGCCCTCAGTGCGCGCTCGATGTCAGTGAGCTGGCGCGACTCCCTCGCCACGTCGAGTCTGAGAACAATCTCCCGCGCTACTAAAAGCTGCAGCTTGATGCTCCCCACCTTCTTGTCACTCCAACTCATCAAATGACGGGCCGTGCGCTTTAGTTTAGCGTGGAGGCGACGGAACGGGTCAGGGTCGCCGTCAATCGTTCCCCAAGACGACTCCACGGTCTCACGGAACCCGTCTAGCTTCAACCAAAAACGCTCGAATTGGAATCTCTTCCGTCCCCCCCACTGCGTGGTGCAGTCGAGGAGTAGGGGTGAGTGGTCCGCCACCACCGAGGCTAAACACCGTAGTGTGCAACTGGTGTAGAGATCCTCCCAGTCGACCGAGCAGAGCACCCTATCAAGCCGGACGAGGGTTGGAGGGTTCCTTTCATTGGACCAGGTGTAGCGTCTACCATGTAGGTAAACGTCCTTAAGCTCACAGTCGCTCAGAAAGCGCCTCATCCTACCCATCATCCTCCGATTGAGGTTTCCATTGTTCTTGTCCGCATCGCAGTAGATCATGTTGAAGTCCCCACAGATCATCCACGGTCCCGGGCGCGTCACCCTAATATTGCGCAGTTCCGCAAGGAATGCGATCTTGGCGGCCTCGTCCTGCGGGCCATACACCCCTGTGATCCACCACGATGCTCCCCCAACTACAGGGGAGACCTTGGCGGTGATCGAATTGGCATCAACATGGAGGTTGTCGAGGACGACCATGGAGCCCACCCAAGCAAGAATGATACCTCCTCTAGTGCCAGTGGCCGGCAAGCAACAGTAACCATCAAACTCGCTGCCGAGGGTTTCATTGATAATTGTAGCTGTTACAAGAGCGAGCTTCGTTTCCTGGATACACACAATGGACGCACTAACGGATCTAGCCAAGCTAAGGATATTAGAACGCCGCGCGCGGTCGTTAAGACCTCGCGCATTCAGCACCAGCACCCTGGGTTCGTACGACATAGGAGATGCGTACACCCTAAGGACCCCCCAATGAGGTCAGACCTCGACCATGCGACCACCCTGACGCTCAGACACCGTGGGGGAGCAACCGCCCCTCAGTGTCGAGACTGTCCACCCATAGAGCTCACCGATTGCGTCCACCATATCCTCCTCAAGCGGGACCTGGAAGAGCGTGTGAAATGCCTCAACCCGTTCTGCGGAGGGCTCCTCTCCGTCTCCGATTAGGCCGAGTTTGCGCATCAGGACCCGCTGCGCTCTCTTCTCTGAGTTGAGGTCACCCGGCTGCCTCGCAATCCGCGCGCTCCGTCGTGGCTGAAAGTTAAGCTCCAAGAGTCTAGCGCGCACTGCCGGAGTTTTTAGAAGGGCCTCCGAGCGAACCTTGGCCGCGGCCAAGAAACCCCCGATGGTACGAGGAATCTCTGCGTCCAACACCCTAGCGGCGCCACCCCTGTTTCTAGCAAAGGTAACAGGGGGAGAGGCGAAGCGCGCCACACTCAACGTTCCCTGCTCAACTTCAGGGGTGCCCCGTGTGGGCGTGGGGTCGACCCAGATGGTCTCCGGCGACGACTCCGGCGAGCTAGGAGCCCGGGGGCGATCCGAGACCGGCGAGGAGAGAATAGGGGATGACTCATCGTCGTCGCCTGCATCAACCGGGAGGTGCGGGGTGTAACCCTCTCCCCCCAAATTGCGAAACTCCTCGTCGGTGTCAGACTCATGAACAGGTGAGTCGCTGGGCCAGGTGCGCTCGACGCAGCCCAGTCCATCGGGCGCGTTAGCCGCAGGCGTGGGCCGCACAAGCACAGGCGAGAGCAGCGGAGATGGGCCCGCGCCACAACCACTGGAATCGGCCCTACCCGCTAGCAGCCCAACTGGGCGCTCGGGAGGCGATTCGGCGGTCAAACCCACCAGAGGCCCACCTGCCCGCTGCGCGCTCTCGTCCAAGGTGTCGCACGGCGTCACCAAAGGATGTGCTGATGAAGCGTTCTGCTTTACGACCAGGTCTACGCGACCAGAGGGGTCCTCCAACACATCATCTTCAACCTCTTGTCGCCTTCCTCCTGAGACAGAAAAGAGCGAACACCCCTGCGCCGCGCGCGCTGGCAGTACAGGGACCGCACCGACCACCAGCTGCGCCTCTGGAAGGGTCTCAGACAGTCCGTCCACTGCGGGCAGCTGTCCCTGGTCCCCTCCCGCCAAAGCAGTGGCAGGAGCAGACCGGCCCTCTTCCGTTTGAATCGCAGCACCGGCCTCCTCCGCCCTGAGCTGTGCAGCAGCAGCAGCTTTAGCTTTGGCACCTGCGACCCGCGCCTCTTTCCTTCTAGCTTTGGCCCGTAGCCACTTTTTCTGACGCCGCGACAGAGGCGGAGGCCCCACCAGCACCCCGGATGCCAGCGTGCGCAGCACCTCCTCGCCGCGCGTTGCCAGCGTGCGCACCACCTCCTCGCCGCGCGTCCGGTACTGGCCCTCGGGCCCTCCCGTCGCCGTGCCAGCTTGGCCACCCGCGCCGCCGGCGTCCTCCGACCCCGGCAAGGAGTCCAGGGAACCCGGCACGTAGGAATAGCGGCGAGTCGCCGGCCACTTTGGCGTAGGCCCTCCGCCAGCTCCGCTCGCAGCACCCGAACGCGGCGGCGGACGGTTGTAATCCGTCGTGCGCGTCACATGAACGAGGAGGGGATAGACGAGGGTCTTGACTTTGGGGGGGGACACCAGAGCGAGCGGGTCGGCGAGCATCTCCGGCGACGGTGGCTTCTCCGGCTCGGGGACGTGGAAGTCGATACTCTTTGGGAGCGCCGCCAGGTCCACGCACCATGCCGATAAACGGAACACGCTCAGGTCCTCTCTCGACCTAGTGAGTGGGTGTAGCTTCTCTACCCAGACCGCCGGCGACAACATCCGTTCCGCCGCAGCGAGGTTCCAGCAGTGGTCGGGTACACCTTCAACCTCAATATCCGCGTGGATGCACAGCGCGCCGGCGGAGGCGTGAGCCCTGCGCGTCCAAGGCGTCAATCTGAGGCGCACCCATGGCGTGCGGACGAACGGGTCCCGGAGCGCCGCGGCCAAGTCCCTCCCCTCATCGAAGAAGATGAGGAAGGCGCCGTTCCGATGCTTGTGTACCGAGAACGTCCCCGGTGGCAGCGAATGCAGGTCAGTGATGGCCTGGAAGACCCGCTGCTTGGTGAGCGGCCGCCGCGAACCATCATCAACCGCTATCACAGCGTTCTGCAGCTCGAGCTCGGCGTCATCAACCCACTGCGAGCGGGAGAAGATGCAGGTTGCCTTCTCCGGACGTCGCGCTAGCTCGCCACCGATGGACACCGCCCGTGCCCCGGCGAGGGAGCCTAGCGGACGAACCGTGACGTCCTCCTCCCTCCTGTACCCTGTGGCCGCCTCCGGGGCACCGCGAGCCGCACCCGCCGTTGGCAATGGCGGCGGCGGAGCCCGCAGACCCAGCGCCATCGATGAATCACGGACCGCGCCACCGGAAGGCGGCGGCGGCGAGACACCCCTGTCGAACCACGGTCCTGCGTCCTGACGCCCCGCGTCAAGCCTCAACCCGGCGCCTTGGCGCCCCGAGTCCAGCCGCAGCCCGGCGCCGTTGCGGCCCGAGTCGCCCACCCCATCAGCGAGGCCCTGGACGCCGTTGTTCTGCCGCTTGCGCGCCGGCTCCTCTGTCACCCTCGGGCGCCAAGGCTCAGAGCAGTCCCGCGACCAGTGCCCGGCGGCCTCGCACCGGATGCACACCGGGCCCACGGTGCACTCGTGCGCCTGGTGACCCTCCTGACGGCAGAGCAAACACATCCCGGCGAACGCCCCCGCCTCGCGCGCCGTGCGGCGGCCTCTCTCCGCGTTCTGCCGTCCCGCGCGCCGGCCGCGAGGTCGCTTCTTCTTCTTCTTCTGCCTTGGCCGTTCCCACGGGCCCTCCGCCTCCAAGCTTCCATCCTCCTCCATGTCTTCCATGGCGTCGAGCTCATCGAACCACGCCGGTGGCGACCCGACGGGAGCTGTCTCCGGCTGAGCACGCGCTGTCACGCCGCCCGCCGAGGACCCTGTCAACGCGTCGCGGTAAGACCGGGGGGAGAGCTCGCGGTCCGAGTCGCGGCTAGCGCGCCACCGGTCCTCGCGGCCTCTCCCGCCGTGCGCGCCGTCGTCGGAGGAGTGGGAGGGGGAAAGGGAGTGGGAGAGCAAGGGAGAGGGCGAGTACTCCGCCATGGCCGCCAGGGGACGGTCGCCGGGAGGTGGACGCCGGCCCCGGAGTGGGGAGCGGCGGGAGGGAGACGAGACCGCTATCTTCCTCGTACAATAATGTCCTTATCACATCTACGAAAGACTTAATTAAATTACTTCCAAATTTTTTTTCACAATTGCAACCATGCGATAAGGAAAACACGGATTAAATAAATCAAATATAGTGTTTTGATTTGTGCACTCAGTTTTCAGAATAAGCTCAATGGTATAGCTCACAAGAACGATGGAATATCTAGCTTATTTTCAAAAGCTCGAAAAAAGACTTGGAAAGCATGAAGTACTAAATATCACGAGCTAAAGGAATTTTTATACACATTGTAGCAATCTTTATTAACTGCATGAGGAGATTTGATAATTGTATCATACTGGGGAACATTTGCCATTATATTATTGTTCAAAATACATGAATAATCTTGATGACCTTATCCCAATGAGAAACAAACTTATACATAAGAGTAAAAGATCAAGCTTGCCTTATACAAGCCTACACAAAAGAAGGTTTGCAATTAACTATTTGATAAATACCAAAAAAAAAAACTGTCTGATACAATCAGAAGGCAGCACTGCCTCGATGGTCACCATGTATGATGGTAGGTTGCGTCGACACAGAGATCTTCCTGCTCTAGGAGAAAATTCTATTGTTGGGGCACCTATATATATATATATATATATATATAAACTAATTTGAGAAATAGAATCACATGGAGAAAAGAAAATAGTTGCATTAGAACTAAGGACAGTAAATTCACCTAGACATATATTATCACCTAGACATATATTATCACTGTGACCAGCAGTTGGAAAGTGCCAACTAACCTCACGCATTATCATGTGGTGATTTATTTGTAGAACCGCTTAACCGGAATTAGCACACAATATATCTCTGTATATAAGCGACATGCGGTATATTACCAAAATTACGTCCAACTAAATAAATTGCTGGACGATTGTGAGCTTTTATCTGACCAGTCTATGATAAGCACAGGTCATACTTACCATCACTTTAACTAAAATGCTTTGAAGGAACTAAATCTAACTCAAGCATCCATCGTACACCTTGTGCTGTCCAACTGTCCAAGCAAGCAGAAACCACGATGACTTGCTCTGGTATAATCAAGATCTAGGTTGTGGGATCCTGGCGGTGCCAGAGGAGGATGGCGCCAGAACGGAGAGGGCTTTGTGCTGCGGTGGCAGCGAAGAATATGTTTGGCACGGTGAAGGCTCGGGCCCCCATGGACGGTGGCACGGAGAAGGGGATAGAAGACATACATTCAGGTTGCTTTGAGTCATACTTGCGTGAGTTTGCACCCTAGCTCTTGAAGAAAAAGAGGCAGCACTCGCCGTCCCCGCCATCACGCCGAGTGCGCGTGTAGACGATGAGGGGAGTGGCTGATCGTGAGAAATATATGCATTTACCTGGGCCGGCTGCTTGTTCCTCTTCCCGGATTATACGCCGATTGGCCGGCCGACACTAACGCCCATGACACTACCGCTTCTGTTGCGCCTTGCCAGAGTGGACAAACGCGTGTGCGATTGCACGGCACGGACATGGAAACTGTGGACGTGGTGGGATGGAGGTCAGGATAGAAGTACAGCAGTTTCCAGGTAGACCTGGCCGGCACACCCATGCCTCTACCAGCCGCTGGGTCGCTGTCAGATCGCGCGGCGCCTGCGGCCGGCCGGACGCGTCGTTTCAGTTCCCGTCCAGGTATGCTAGTAGGTATGCTGCCACCAAGCTCATCCCGATCGGATCGTCTACGCTGACGAAAAAACCCTCACGAAGTTCACCAGGATGAATTCGCTCAGCATGAGCCCGCGCGAGAACTTGGCGACGTCTGCGCCGTGATCGCGGTCTCAGCATAAGCCCACGCGAGAACGTGGCGGCGTCCGCGCCGTCTCAGCATGAGCCCACGTGAGAACGTGGCGGCGTCCGCCCGCGATCGCGGTACCTGCCTACGCCGTCGGCCACGCGGTGGAAGTGTGTGTCCTCGTGGTGGTCCGGTAGGTAGCTGGAAGCCCTCGTCGGTACGTCATCCTCATCTCAGTGGTCGACCCGAGAGGCAAGTCATGAAGAACTCCGGGGTCCATGGCACCGGCATCCTCGTGATTTTGGGGGCAGCATGGAGGCGGCGAATCTGGCGACACGGTCTAACTTGCCGCCTGCTGGAGTGCTGGTGCGGAAGAGGAACGGCAATCGGCAGCCGAGTTTGAATTCTGAAGGCGACGTGGAGAGCGTCGGGGGGTTCGATTGTCGATCTAACTCAGGGTTTGCTCCTCGTGATCGCTCTCGAGGCCAAGGCATATGCCTTGTTCGATCCATGGTCGTAGGTAGCGTGGTTATATATATTTGGTAGCTTTAGTGGTGATCGACATGGAGTTGTTTCTTCTACGAGAGCGTAAACGGATGGTAATTAACCAGATCGGTCCAAAACTTCATCGTGGGATTAGGCTGCCGTGCCACCAAACAACTCAACATACACGCACCATGTAATTAGGATCGGGCTAGCGAGCGGGCGGACCAAACTAAAGAACATACCAAATATGGGAGGACTGCTTTTATTATTAGGTAGGTATAGATAGATATTAGATTAGAATGTATAGATCCCAATAGGTATAACTTACCGGTGGCGACGTGGGTAATTTATATCAACTTTGAGGGTAGTTTTAATGACCTACCAAACCAAACCAAAACAAGGAAGCCTTAACGACTTTATTATTACTAGCAAACTTGCCCGTGCGTTGCAACGGAAGATGAAACATCCGTGTCGAAGAGGCCTAGAAGGATGTTTCTCCATTTTTCTTACAAGCCGCTACACAACTCAGTCAGGAAATTTCCTGAATCTAGCAGCCACACTTGCATGCCCCAGCTGCTATGCTCGCATTCCCGTGGTCCCGCACGCTTGTTCCCTTCTTGGTCGGGATATTTTCCAAGCTTGTCGCCATTCACGACCCCGATAGTTGAAGCGTCGTGTTTTTGTCGAGATAGGTGTTGCGCTTGAAGCCCGGGAGGAGCCACCGTGCATAGAACAAAATCCAATTCATTTATCAGGTGCTACTGGATGATATTATCCGTTAGAGAACTAAGTGAGCCGTTTAACGATTGCAATACACATGTTCTTGACAGATTATGTATACACATTTTATTAGTCTGCTCATCGTTGTCAATCTTTTTCATACGTGTCATACATATGTATTGTATAAATAATCTAGCTAGTATTCACACGCCTACATGAGAGTGATGCAATAAAATGTACTCCCTCCGTCTCAAATTAACCATCAGAAAGATGGACAAAAAGTGAACATATCAAGACATAATTTAATATTAGATAAATCTATTTTGTCAGACAGTTAATTTAATACAGAGGGAGTAGTTTGGGCTGTTATTTGGCGCTAGGCTAGGCTTGGCTTAATACCAGAAAGGGTCAAACTTTGAATCCCACAGATGTTTCCAAAATTGTGTTGTGCAGACTGCAGAGCAGTTCCTGCATCAGCTCCACCACACCTCGTATTAAACAATCGTTGCAAACAGTAACTGGCAGATAGTAGCATAGCGATCGCGTGTATACTGCTCATTCGGTTCAGAATCTCATATAGTCAAACTTTGATATCAAAGACACATAAGCCAACAAATAGGCCGGAACCAAAATTGCAGGAAAAAACATACCAGTCGTGTCTAGTTCAGAATTTGCATATGGCATCCATAAGACCAGGTTTTCAGATCGAGCTGAAAATAACAGCTCGGCTAGTTGAAAGACACAGGACCAGCAAGATAACAACATCAGCAGGGATTCAATTGAAATTACTCTAATCCCATGAATATACCCGATATATTACATGGTTTTCTTTTTCTTCATTGGGGAGTGAGATCAACGAAATCACCTCGCACTGGCACCTCTTTTATCCTTCATGGTCGAGGAGCAGGTGGATCGTACCATGTCAGGCGACCCCGCAGCGGTCGCTGGGAACAACACCTTCCCCTCACCTTCGCCACCCGTACCGTCCTCCGTTGTCTCGCCAGCGACGCCGGCATGGGCGCCCCGGCACGCTGGCGCTGGCCGGTCTTGCTGCCGGAGCTTCTGGTGGCCCCGTGTAGCTGGGCACGGAAGCCAACGCCGGGAAGACATGCCCATGACGCGCGGTTTCTTATGAGGCTCCCACCGAAGTTGCCATCGTCCCTGAAGTTGAAGCAAGGTTTTGATTCCCGGTAGAAAAAAATTCCCGAGGGGGGTCGGGATTTCCGGTTACCGCGGTTACCGGAAAATCCCGACCGGTTACCGGATGAATTTAAAAACCAAAATTTGAAAACTCAAACAAATTGATTCCCAATTTAATCATTTATCGAGAGTTTTTGTTAAAATTTAAAATTTTCAAAAAAATTGGGATTTTTTGACCGGTATGAGCATTTCCCGAGGGTGGTCGGGATCTCCGGTTACCGGGCGGTTACCGGATTTCCCAACCGGTAACCAAAACCATGAGTTGAAGCCCCTGTTCTTGGACGGAACTGCTAGTATTGTTTGATCCCAGAAGCATTGATGTCACCAAGTATTATGCCATGGAAGAGCTTATTCTTTGATGTTTCGTTGTCTCTGATCATTAAGTGTGTAGCTCGCTGCCCTTATTCTGTGTACAACGCATCCAAAATCAGATCCCACATACAGATCCATAGCGAAAGGACGCGAAGAGACACCGCGTAAGTGAGAGAGATCTCAGCCCCTACTACTGCTCCCCCGCTATGGGAGAAGAGGCCACGACATCAACCTGCACATGGGGGTGGAGGCTTAGATGGACTTGCATGTTGACTGGATGCTGCTGTTAGAGGCAACAGAAACACCACCCTCGTGAACTCCTGCAGCGCCCCTAGGAAAGGACTCCCCTCCCCATCCCTGCAGCCCATCAGAACCACTGCTCCATCTGCCCCTCTCCCTTCCCGACAAGGACATGCCAGATTCCTCGATTGTGGATGAATTAGGGGAGGAAAAACACCGTCTATACCTCATCTCTCCCCGCCGTGGTGGCTGATGCATCAGGAGGAAGGAAAAGAAGCGAAGGTCGGGAACCGCGCGGCAGCGGACTCCGATCCGACTGGTTGTCCTGATTCCACGCTGTCGGGAGATGTGTATTTATGCGACGACTGTGTAGCGTGCTTTCACCTTGAATTAAGAGACCTGGTCGATGACATACAAAGCAGAGTGCTGATCGCCACCAGGTTCTTTAAGCCACCGGGTTAACGATGGATGAAACACATGGTGGACGAAGGGAAGACGTGTTCACTAACGTACGAAAACGTAATAATAGACGGACGAAAAACGTACCAAATTTGGGAGGATGAAACCTTCCTCCCTTTATTATTACTAGTTGAGGTGCACGTGCCATGCACGTCCCCATTATCAAACAAAAATCATAGAATTTTAAAGAGTAAATTTAACATACATTGTCCGTCTGATGAGTCCCACATGAAAATTAAACAACGTAAGCACCCAAACAGATGTATAAGCGTAGTCGGTCAATAATATTTTGTTGCATATTAGTTTTTATAATGTTAATAAATCATTGAAAAAGTGTAACCAAATTTATCAAAGTGAAACGATATAGGTATAATAAATAAAATGTGCATATATCTTATCATTGATATTCAACTCAATCTATAAAAATCTTAGTTCACAACTGTAGCTAAATACTTGCAGTTACAACTCAGAATACTGATCAGATACATATGCAAGATTGACCTGGCTACCACCTACTACACAGATAATCAGAGAACAACCCACAACGTTCACCAGATGCAGAGTACATATAGAGACATGGAGCACAGGAGCTCAAAATATTCCTTCGTGGACTCCGAGCTGCTCTCCATGGCCCCACACTTGTACATTATAGATGAGATCACCGATTCAAAACACTTCTTCTACTGCTCCCTGCTCTGCTAGATCACGAGGATGAGATCACCCTCCTGGCGTGTTTTTTCCAATGGCAGTTCATGAGAGAAAAATAGTAGTTTGTTAGCTGCTGAATAGTACCTGATACGTTTATACTAAACCCCATAAATACAAAACAGTAGTTTGTTAGCTCCTGAACCATCTCTCTAGCCGACATAATTTTATAATCAAGTACAGTTGTGTTAGACCAAAAAATTCAAGAAATAATCTAAACCCCAAAAATACAAAATCGTGTCATGTTCTAGCCATGATTGCGAATTTTCAGCACTATACTGAGCTACTAAATTTTACTATACTGTTGAATGTCATAATATTGTTTAACAACATGCAGGCTACTAATACACCTCAAAAGTGATAATGGAACTTTCCCACCAAATTGATTTTTTTATCGTAATAATTAAAATATTGAGAATTTTGGCATTTGAACTTCAGAATCTTCTACTTACCATACTGACCCCAAAAGCTGGATGTAAATATGAATCAAAATATTTGATCATCTGAGTCTGTCCATCAAAAGAAGGTAACAACTATAATTTATTGAGCATCATAAATAGGAACACAAATCTAATGAAAATTTCTGGCAGTTTTTCTCAGCTATGTTCATATGGCAAGGCGACCACATCAACAAAAGAATCTCGAAACATCATATATCAGGCCAGCAATGCTCTGGGTGCAGGTTAGTATTCCAAATCTGAAGCTTGTATGCCCTACCCCTCTCTTTTCGAAATCATAAACTTGTTCCGTAAGGTTTCCATGTAAGATAATCAGGAAGTGCCGTCATGGATCACTAATAGACTGTAGTTTGTAAAGTTGCATGAAGGATTTTTATCAAACCATCATACAAAGAAGCAAGCCTCTAAAAGTTCAGGTACCTTCGTGCACTCACCAAATGGCTAACCAAGTAAGTTTGTTTTGATGCTCCCAATTGTCAATTTTATATGCTTTACAAAAAATATCTATGAAAGAAAAAACTAAAAGACACATAACTCTGAAGCGATTCTTGGATTTCCTTAGAGAAAACTAAAGGACAAACCGAACTGACACAGCATAAGTGCAGACACTCTCCCCCTAAATTCCAAACCGAACTGACAAAGGTTGCTTATTTTGTGTTGAAGGCGGACACAAGGGATCGATCTCGTTTTGGTTCAGGTCATGGCCGGGGAAGTCAAGATGTACATGCTGCTTGCGGGGCATGTGGAAGGTTCATGGTTGGCTTACTGCTGTTGTTCCCGGTCGGCCGATGTCAAGTTTCCGCTCGAGGATCAGGCTTGCTTCTTGTTAATTTTTTATTAATTGATTGATTGGTTCGGATTACTGGAGAGTTAAGTCACTTAGAGATTGATAGCGCTTGATTGGTCATGAGAAAATATGAAATATGTTCACGATTAAACTTATTTGTATTTTTTCAAGTAATATAATTAGAGAAAATTTGTGGCCAAATATGCAAGTGTGAGTGAAAAATCATTGAAACGGAGAATACACCAAACATCTAAAAAGATATGAAATGTTCCGTGAAGAAAAAATACATATGAAAAAAATGATGCTATTACACTCAATTCCCGGGGAAGGATGAGAGGACTTCTTCCTGGTAGGGGTTGCTTGCAAAAGGTTGCAGGTGCAAAGATTTCCTCCAGCATTTGGTGACATGATGCAATGGTCATTCTTGCTGATGAGTCATATGATAAAATATTCTTCACTGCTTCATCACAGTGTTAATGTCCAGCAACCTAATCAAGCACAGTAGGGACCCCATTGCTGAATTTCTCTGAATTTATTATCGTCGAGATAGGAAGCAACGAACCTGAACCAATCCTGCTCAGCCGGCCGAACAGCGAAAGCTACACTCAACTCAACGTTCCAGTGACCTGCCAGTCAATCACCCTCGTATCTTCCTCTAAGAGGGTGCACTTGACATATATGCCAAGGAGCTCATCGGGTTGCACCTACGGATGCTATCTGTGAGGAGGTAAAAAAGGTGTACTCCGCCAGGGCGAGTCCTAGACTCAAGTTTCTAAACAATTATCCTATGATTATACATAGATAGCGCAATAAGTAGAAAATCACAACAGATAAGATAACGTAGTCTGCCAGACTGAATGTTAAAGATTAATTTTTGGCTAGTAGAATCATGTTACTGAGAAGTACACACGATGCATCTGGACACAGGAGGCGAGGGATGGTTCGAGAGATGCAGAGATCGTGAGGGCATCTGCAGGGCGCCTGACCTTCTTCTACAGATTCCTGATTCAAACCTCAACCGACATCTCCTGGCTGTGTTCTCGATGGTGTAGCTCGTCGGGAGAATATGCACGCGAGACTGTGCAGTTTCTGGTTCAGCCGAGGAAGAAGAAGCTAACGGGTGATTCGAGGCGAGATAATTAGGCGGTACCGCTTCGGGTGACTTACCGGTGGCACTGTTCCGAAATTTTAACGTGTTGAGTAGCTCAACATTGAACCAATCTTGTCCGTTTAATCCATATGGTTCTATGGCCGAGATCGATTGTATCTACGAAGTTTGCTTTTTTATAAGTAGTTTAGAGGTACATATATTATATATATATATATATGGTATAGATATAGATTTTGACCATTATTTAAATCATTTAAAAATAAAGAAAATAAGGTTTTATTCAATAAAATCAGAAAATTACAAGTTATATGTCAGAATGCTTAGAAACACAAATGCAACCTAGTTATGATATTTTCAACCCTATTTGAGCACTTTAACTTTGTCGCACTTTTAGAATTGCCCGAATCGGACTTCGAGATCCACTTCGGGGCTAATTTCCATAAAAATGCATAACTATCATATGAACCCTAACAACCCATAAAACATGTTTAGGGATTCTTTTTGATGTATTCAAACGTTCATGCACATTGCATCGATGCCTGTATTGAATGTGGTTCTCCTTCTTTCGGTGTTTATTCTTATCGGTAGAACGTGAATCTCGAGTGAAGCTTGACACCTCTCTTGACGAATACTTGGTCTCACCAACAAAGTCAAGCACTTATCCCTTAAGCCTTTGTCTGGTTTTCTTGAAGCAAGGCAAGCATAAACTCTTATCTTCTCATATATGTTTTCAAAGTGATGTCCTTATCGTACGATGCATGCTTTTATAAAGTATCTTGGGTCAGTAGATAGAGTTGTCCTATTTATTTGCACAACCCATATATTAGGATCCGCTGCTCCTAGCAGCCATATGCTTTGTTTGTGTGTATCGCTAGAGCCTCAAATATGTCATGCTTAATCATACATGCCTTGATGGAGGGATGATAACTCGGTAGGCTAACGCCAAGGAGTAACTCGGCCCAAAGGACGCTACGCAAGACCCGGCTTAGGATAAAGGAGCTTCTAGAAGGCCCAGGAACATAGGCCCCGTAACCCGGATTGTGGGTTCCGGTAAGGAAGTTTAGTGTTCGTAAGCAGTGTCCGGGTAGGATTTAGAGTACGCCTTGGAGAGTAAGTCAGGGGGTCCGGATGTAATATAAGCCGACCTCTAGGTTAGGGTTAAACAAGTTATATCGTGAGTAAGAACACAATCGCCGAATTGCGAGGTGTCGAGTGTCCATTGTAACACGAGAGTTGAGATAATATATTCAGATCGGAGACTCGGCGACTTGATTGCCGGCTACCAGATCGCATATCACCATGGTTTCCTCTAAGCTAAACCCTCTCCCAAACACCAGAGTCGATTTGCCCCAAGACAAGTTACCCCCGGTAACGGCTGCCGTGATTATCCCACGACAGTTGGCGCCCACCGTGGGGCCTACGTCCAAGGGTGTTTACATCACGGGAGAAGCTCGGGAGAACATGAAGAACCTCGTCATCGGCGAGATCTACACCAACCCCGAAGGAGAGAAGATGGTGGACGATTTTGGCTGGGGGCCAGAGTCGGATCAGCTCAAATCCGAATCTGTCGTGACAATCGGCCGGATCAACGTCCTCATTGGCATGGTACGTACGTCCGGTTCAATCCCTGACGATTTTGGATTTGATTATGTGTCAGGGGAGGCCACCTGCGTTCAGTCTGATGGAGAAGAATCGGTCGGGACGATAGATCCAACAGAAGAGCCCACCACGAAGAGGGAACAGCCGGAGGAGCCGGTATGGACCCCGCGTGGCCGGGTTATGAGAGAAGATGACACCGAGTCTATCTTGCACCTGCTGGAGGACCGGTACGAGGAAGATAGTGATCATGAAGAAGAATACGAATCTGCGCCAAGCATTGTGCGCCAGGTCGCGGTCTACACGGCCCCCGCAACCAATCTTAATCAAGGGAACGTGACCGCGGCCGCTGTCGAAACAGCACAAGCATTGGCCCAGCAGCAAAATCCGGTCGACGGAAACCCAGTTTTAACCCGGGTTGACGGAGAATCGGCATCAGTTACCAGCCATGCAGCGAATAGCGAGTTGCAGGCAAACACGTTCGGATATCTGGCAAACCGAACGCCAGGGGCGGGTCCTTCAAATCCGCAACACCCGGCACTGTTCAACAACAACCTGATCCTGGATCCCACCGTTCTAGCCACAGTCATAACCCCGGAAAACGCGGTGGAACGTGTTAGGTATCTGGATGTAGCCCGTCGTGCATTGGAACAACAGAGAAGGCAAGTGGAAGCAGAAAAACAAGGGGTAGCTGCGCGCCAGCGCGATCTAGATGCATTGGAGAACCGGCTCCGAGAAGAGACAACCAGGGTGCGTCAAAGGCACCAGACCAGATTACCGGCAACGGGTGGAGTCTTAAACCCGGCCACACTATTCATCACACCTCAGGATCAGCCGATTCCAGAGGCGAACCAAGGAACTGTACATCAACCCGCAACTGGAGGAGCACAACCGTAAACACGCAGGCCGGGTTACCCATATTACAGACTGGAGTTACTACCGGCAATACATTACCACCACCACCACCATCACGGTTTCGCACGCCAGCAGGTCATTACAACAACCCCATGGATAATGTGTATGCAGCAACACTCGCATTGAATCAAATCCCCGTGAGAGAGTCACCCCACGCAGAGGAGACCCGGCGGGCGATAGATCTATTATGCACTGCGGTGGCACAACAAGTTAATTACCCGGATAACAGAAGTGGAATGCATGGGACACCGTATATCAGCCAGCAACGAGCCAATACCGGCAATATTCAGACAACCTCAGCGCGACGGAGGGCAGAGCAGCAGCAAATGCCGCCTCCTCCCCGCGTTCAAGCAGTACCAGCAGCATCAGCAGCACATGCTATTGTGGATAGTTCCAGAGCGAGAAGAGCCGCGGCCGGGTCTGCGGTACACGGACCAGCGGTAGTGCCGCGTCCAGCCGCACCCCCCCGCAGGATCACATGTTTCCCGGGCGAGGCCAGTTCCGATTAATCTCGCTGGGCCTAAGTGTCTGTCGGATAACATCAGGGCTGAGCCTTACCCGGATAAATTCAAGGAACCGGGTAAAGTAGTAAATTATGAGCCGACTATGGATCCAGAAACATGGTTGAGCAGCTATGAGATGGCTATGTCAATCCGCAACGCATCCGAAAATCTTCAAGCCAAGTTCATGTATTTGATGATGTCAGAAGGAGTGGCAAAGTTATGGTTCAATAACCTACAGGAAGGATCTATCAAGTCATGGGAGGATTTGAAAACTGTGTTTGACGTGCAGAAAACTGTTTACTATTGATGACTTAGAGCGGTGCGTCCAGAAGAAGGGAGAATCGGCGCGCAGCTGGGTGCGTCGAGTTATGGAGATACTTCACTCATCTACAGATATCCAGCCCAAGGATGCGTTACAAGCTATGGCAAAGACATGCAAGTACATACCTTTAGTGCAAAAGTTGACTCGCATGAAATCCAGTCGGAATGCTTCAGAGGTTACGATGGGAGAGCTAATGGACGCATGCAACAAACACGCTGCAACGGATACCACAGAAGAGGACGTCGATGACAAGAAAGCAAAAGCGAACACAAGTAACAATGGAAGAACCGGCAACGGATCAACGCCGGGTAACAATGGAGGTAATAATGGAAACAACTGGAACAAGCGCCCGTTTGAGGGAAACTCCGAGTTTGTCGCTAGCACAGAGGCGGGGTCTTCGAGACCTAGGGCAGAAGGAAACTTCAATGGAGGAAACCAGAACGGAGGAAATTATCAAGTACCGCCAAGGCCGGGTAACAATTGGGATATCTTCAGAATGTCGTGCCCAAAGCACAGCAGAAACGGTAGGCCGGCTAACCACTCATTGGAGCAATGTGCGGATCTACAGAGATGGAAGAACGAGGAAATAAACAAGGCTATGCGAGGTGCAGGTCGGGGAGGAGGACCGGGTCCGGGTGGAAACCCGGGCAACGGCCCACCCCTAGCCAGCAACCCGGCAGGCGGAAATCCGGGTAATAACCAGGGGGAGCTGGAGGTTTCCAGGCCAACCCCAAGCAGTTAGGACAATATCACGTGCATACTACAGGAATTTCCAACAAGGATAAAAAGATACTGAAAAAGGCGGTAAACTCAGTTGCCTCGGCCGTTCCGAGATACCTGAGATGGTCGGAGCAGGACGTAACGTGGAGCAGAAGAGATCACCCGGAAAGGATAGAACACCTGGGAGTCTTAGCATTGGTGGTTGCACCGCAGGTTAATGGTTATGAGCTGAAAAACGTCTTAATGGACGGCGGTAGTAGCATCAACATCTTATACTGGGAAACCTTTCTACGTATGGGTCTCAAGGAGTCCCAGCTACAGAAGAGTTCAACAGTTTTTCACGGGATAGTACCGGGTCACTCAGCCTGCCCCGAGGGAAAAATCACATTGGAGGTAGCTTTTGGAGAATCGAAGGATAATTTCCGGGTTGAGTGGCTCACCTTCGAGGTGGTCAAGTTGTGCAGCCCTTATCACGCGCTATTCGGAAGGCCGGCTTATGCTAAGTTCATGGCCATGCCGTGTTATGTGTATCTACAGCTAAAAATCCCGGGTCCCAAGCAGACCATCACCATACATGGGAGCTGGGATATAGCGGCTGAGTGCAACGAAGGAGATGCGGCAATGGCTGAACAAGCTTGCAGGAAAGAGGAACTCAAGTATTACCGGTCTCAAGTAGACCCGGATGACAGAACAGCGTTAAAAATGCCGAATACTGAAGATGAGAGAGCGAAGTTCAAGGCAGCACAGGACACCAAGATGGTGGCCTTTGTCGAGGGTGACCCTTCTAAGCAATTTGCTATAGGATCTAACTTGGACAGCGAGCAGGAGGAAGCACTTGTGGAGTTCATTCGTTCGAATCAGGATGTCTTCGCCTGGAAGCCCAGCGACATGCCGGGTATCCCTACAGAGCTGGCAGAGCACAGTTTGCACGTTGATCCCAAGTCCAGGCCTGTGAAGCAGGGCCTGAGAAAAATGAATGAAGAAAGAAGGAAAGCTATAGGAGAAGAAATTGCACGGCTGCTTACAGCCGGCTTTATCATGGAAGTATTTCACCCGGACTGGTTAGCAAACCCAGTTCTCGTGATGAAAAAGACCAATGAGTGGAGAATGTGCATTGATTATACAAGTCTCAACAAGCATTGCCCAAAGGATCCGTTTGCACTACCAAGGATAGATCAGATCATAGACGCAGTGACTGGAAGTGACCTATTATGTTTCCTGGACGCATATTCCGGGTATCATCAGATCAAGCTCAAGAAGGAAGATTGGGAGAAAACATCGTTAATAACCCCTTTCGGGGCCTTTTGTTACAAGACCATGACATTTGGATTGAAGAACGCTGGCGCAACCTATCAACGGTGTATTCAGAAGTGCTTTGAGGACCAAATCGGACGCAATGTTCACGCATACGTGGATGATGTGGTGATCAAGACCAGGAAAGCGGAGACATTTATGGATGATCTAAAGGAAACGTTCAAGAACCTGAGAAGGTACCAGATGAAACTTAACCCGACAAAGTGTGTTTTTGGAGTCCCAGCCGGGAAATTACTCGGCTTTATCGTTTCTGAGAGAGGAATTGAGGCAAATCCGGATAAAATCAAAGCTATCCAGAGTCTGAAAAAGCCGGAAAATTTGAAGCATGTTCAGAAGCTCACAGGGTGCGTAGCAGCGCTTAGCCGGTTTATATCCAGACTTGGAGAGAAGGCGATACCCTTGTACCGGCTCTTGAAGAAGTCTGATAAATTCGTATGGGACCAAGAGGCGGACGAGGCGTTCGAGGCACTAAAAAAGCAACTATCTGAGGCACCAGTCCTAGCAGCTCCGGGTCCTAAAGAGCCTATGTTACTGTACGTTGCAGCAGGGCCCCGGGCGGTTAGCGCAGTGGTTGTCGTCGAGCGCAAGGAGGATGGAAAAGATCACCCGGTCCAGAGGCCGGTTTATTACGTCAGTGAGGTGTTATCAGAAGCAAAGCAGCGCTACCCGCATTGGCAGAAGTTGGTTTTCGGGGTCTTCATGGCCAGCCGGAAACTGAAGCCGTACTTTCAGGAACATCCCATAACAGTGGTTAGTTCTATACCAATGTCGAATATCATCAGAAACTCGGATGCAACAGGTAGAATAGCAAAGTGGGCGATCGAGATGGGAGATTACCACATCAACTATGAGCCCAGGTCAGCAATCAAATCTCAAGCTCTAGTTGATTTCATTAACGATTGGACTCACACAGGCATGCCCACCATGGCTCCAAATTCCGAGTCTTGGATAATGCACTTTGATGGTTCCAAGCAATACGAGGGATCAGAAGCTGGAGTGGTGCTAACATCACCCAAAGGAGACAAGTTAAGTTACGTGTTGCAGATTCATTTTGATTGTTCCAATAACGTGGCCGAGTATGAGGCCCTATTGCATGGCTTAAAGGTAGCCAAGGAGATGAACATCAAGAGGATACGATGCTTTGGAGATTCGGACCTTGTGGTACAGCAGGTCTCAGGAACTTGGGATAGAAAAGATGCAACCATGGCAGCATACCGCAGAGAGGTGGACAGAGTTGCCGGATGTTTTTCCGGGTATGAGGTGGAGCACGTAGACAGAAGAAAAAACGAGGCAGCAGACGCACTCGCCAGACTCGGCTCGCGCAGAGAGCCGGTTCCATCTAATGTTTTCCTAGATGAGCTATGGCGACCGTCAGTTAAAACCGAGTCTGAGGAAGAACTGGCAAATCAAGACCCGGATTTGGAGCTCGTGGCCACAGTACGTGCTGTTCCCGAGTGGACAGAGCCGTTCCTGGCCTACCTATCACGGGGCGAGTTACCACAGCAGGAGGTATTAGCAAGACAAATTGTGAGGCGAGCAAAAGGATATTCTATCATCAATGGGGAGTTATACAAAAGAAGTGCAGCAGGAGTGTTTTTGCGCTGTGTAGCACCAGAAGAAGGCCGACAGATCCTCAAAGAGATCCATGAAGGTGATTGTGGGCATCATGCATCCACGAGATCCCTCGTGGCCAAAGCTTATCGACATGGTTTCTTCTGGCTCACGGCCCTAGCAGACGCGGAGCGCTTGGTGGCAAGGTGTGACGGATGTCAAAGGTACGCTCGCCAAACCCATGTGCCGGCTATGGAATTGCGGACTATCCCGTTAACTTGGCCGTTTGCGGTTTGGGGTATGGATATGGTTGGCCCCTTCCACATGTCACCTTTCAAAAAGACACATCTCTTAGTGGCTGTTGATAAGTTTACCAAGTGGGTTGAGGTCATGCCAGTTACCAATTGTGAGGCAATTACAGCAGTCAAGTTCCTGAAAAGGATTATCTATCGGTTCGGATATCCCCACAGCATAATTACCGACAACGGAACTAACATGTCCCTTGGCGAGATGGAGAAGTTTTGTGGAAACAATGGCATCCGTTTGGACATAGCCTCAGTGGCCCACCCACAGGCTAATGGACAAGTGGAGAGAGCAAATCAGGAATTGCTTCGTGGATTAAAGCCATGGTTGCGAGTCCCGTGTATCAGAGCTGCTGGTGCATGGGTTGAGGAGTTACCTTCAGTGGTTTGGGGTATCAACACCACACCTAACAGATCTACCCAGATGACACCGTTTTTATGGTTTATGGTGCAGATGCGGTATTGCCGAGTGATATTATTCATGATTCGCCTCGAGTATCGGCTTATGTCGAGGTGGAGAACGAGAAGACCCGGCAAGACGCCGTGGATATGTTAGAAGAAGAAAGCGAACAAGCTCTGGAGAGATCAGCCATATATCAGCAGGATCTGCGAAGATATCATAGCCGGCGCGTGAAAACCCGGGTCTTCCAGGAAGGAGACCTGGTCCTGCGCCTGGTGCAATCAAAGGAAGTAAAACACAAGTTATCACCGCCATGGGAAGGACCGTTCATCATAAGCCGGAATCTGCACAATGGATCATATTACTTGATAGATGCAAGGGAAGAGTCGGCTACGGTTAATGACACCGCTCATACCACTTCATCTATGCAAGAGAAAGAAAGACCATGGAACGCGGCTCAGCTGCGTCCCTACTATACTTAGTATAGGCTAGATTCACAAAGTGGAATTGCACGATGTAACAGGAAGCAGGTTTCAGACGCACTCTTTTCCTATCCAGGGTACCTAAGGGGACTGGAGGGTTTTTAATGAGGCGGCCTGCTGACCTAACTTTTCTCATATCAATAAAGAGATGGTTAAACAATATATTATTTCCTTTTCATGTGTTTTTATCAATTTTTATTTCTGTGATGTTTTTTATCTTTCTTCCAGGTAAGTTTTGTTTACTGTTCTTTACTACATTAGCTTCGTTGGCAGTTTGCATATATTTAGGTCTTGGGGGCTGATTGCTTGAATAGCACAGTTACAAACTCAAAGACCCGGCCATGATGCCTATGAGTTATAAGGGCCGATTACTCGCAAACGAGTACGGCTGCAAGCTTATAACCGGACAAAGGAGCCAAACTTTATTGACTTTTCTTACTTAAGCTCGATGTGACTCGCACTAAAGTGGCATGATTGGCTCGCATATGATCACAATCAGTCATGATGCCCAATGGGACTTGCCTGACCGTGTCTTCGTATAGATGTAGCAACATGATTATCCACGCGAAAGCCGGCTTACAGTACAAGAGAGCCAAAAGGGTCATCTAAACCACAAGTTATGCAGAGTACAGGGTTAATAACCGGAAACTCACAGTCTATTAAGCATAACTTCAAAACCTATGTGAAACGGCTCTAGGTTTTGGGCTTAGCATAAATGATTTGTTCTCTTTGAAATACCTAACACCCTAGACTCGGAAGTTCGGGCCTTGGGGACTGGGGAAATTGAAACAAGAAACAAATCATCTAGCTATTAAGCTCAAAAACCCAAAAATCCGAGTCTTGGGGACTTGGGGACTTAGAGAAAAGTCCACCTTTCAAAACCCACGAGACCCGGAAACCGAGTCTCACAAAAGGAACCATAAAGAAAGTCGGAATATCAAGAGTAAATAAGCTCAAATGTAGATAGATATTAAATTCATCCAAAGGCCAGAAGGGCCACGAAAGCTATTAAGGTTTCAAAATGTATTACAAACCATGATAGTAGTATCAAAGGTGCACAGGAGCACCATCAAAAATAATTGTTTAACAGGCCCATTGGCCGAATGACGCATTTGATGACAGCGGATAGTAAAGATTACTCGGCATCTTGGGTTGAGGCATCCATCTTGCCCTTGCCCTTGCCAGCCGGGTCCTGTTCCTTGACTTGTTCTTCAGCACTCTTAGTAGCAGCAGCATCCGGGTTAGCAGTGGCACTGGACGCGAAGGAGGAGGGACAACTGGCGTGGAGCTAGCAGGCGCAGTATCGGCTTCTGCTTTTTTCTTCGCAGCTTCTTCCCTCAGTTGGGCAGATTCAGCCTTCCACCGTGCCAGCATATCAAAGGGCTTCGGAAGATCCGTCCTCGTTGTCCTATCTTGTGCATCATACGACGGCACCATCCGGCTGACATCCAAATTGCCGGCAATCAGGCTGGCTGCGTGACGAACCTCTGTCTGAATGGCCTTGTAATGCTTAGGTAAAAACGGGGAGCCATCGTGGTTGAACTCTGGAAACCCGCCAACAAGCTTCGCCGGGTCAAGCTTGGGAAAGTATGCTTTCGCCAAGGCAAGACCCCGGGTCACCCCAACCTGGCAGGATGAACGCTTCCAGTGTTCAATCCACTCGGGGATGGTAGAACACGCAGCAAGCAGCGTGTTCAAACCACCATCCCCAGTGCTTGGACACCTCACAGCTTTCAAGGCCCACTTAGTCCCAGCACAGAGTTGCCGGATGGTGCTCTTTATCTTCTTCAGCAGAACTACTTCATCCACATCCGGAATTTCCTCATCCGACCCTGCAGAAAAGCAGAAACATCCAAAGTCAGGAACTCCGAGTATCCTCCAGAACATCAGAACAAATTTAAAGATCAGTCAGTCGGAAAATCCTACATATCAGAGAACGATAAGTGTCGACGATCTGGCCCGACAGCTCGTTCACCCTATTCACTGCAGCATTGCATCTCTTCTTATATTTCTTTGCCTGCTTCCCGGCTTTCTTAGCTTCAGCCTCAGCAGATTCACGTAGCTTCGTTTCCGCCTTGAGAAGTTTGTTGGTTTTAGCCAACTTTCTCAGAGTGCGTTACGTAGGCCTATGCGAAAACACAAAGAAATGTCAGTCGGACAAAACAAAAGTATCAGTCGGCTATCTATGAAAGTTCCAAGCAAATTATGCATAAGTTCACTCGGAACTTGTGGACTAGACGAGTATACAAGCGGTTGTAACATGGTTTACCTCGTGTTTCGCTATCAGGGCCTCCAGGATGTCCTCCTCATCAGCTCTCAACGTGTGCAGAGCATTGAGCATCTCAGCGAAGCTCATGTCTTCGGGCTTGGTGCCGGAAGAACCGGCTCCCTGACAACCCGGATTAGGAGTTTGATCCGACTTTGGAGACGTTACCTGGGTGGCCTGGGGGCAGGGGTGGGGGTACCCATCCTTGTACCCAAGACTCCCGCGTCCTCATCACCGGGTCCATCAGCATGCTTTGGAGACCCGGCATCCTGCTTGGCCGGGTCTATGGGGGAATCTTTCCCCTTGACTTCTTCTTCTTCAGGGCCGCCAGTCGCGGCATGTACATCATCAACCGGGCCTTCAGTGTCCCGGGTGTCTGTCTCCATGTTCTCCGGGTCACTAAGTGTGACTTGGGCGCTAAGAAAAAGAGAGAGAAATAGTCAGCGGTAGAGAATGAAAACTATCAAGTACACAAGGATATCACATAGCAAAAGCTCACCCGGTGTTCACGGCATAATCTGGCGGGAGCTCGCTGCTGGAAGCGGATGAAACTGTCACAGGACCCGATAGAGGGACCCGGAATTGTCCAGCCAATGGATGGTTGGGGGAGGGGTGACGTCGGGGTGAGTTGGAAGGACGAATTGGAGGAGTACTGGCACGGCGGTATGGTGATGTGGAGATGCCCGGGTTGAGGGGATCGTTACCCGGGGAACTCCGGGTCACCCTGCGTTTGGCCGAAGGCGGGTCCTTCAAGTGTGATGGGTTGGATAGTTGTTGGTTAAGTTTACACATGTTAGCAAAAGAGTAAGGTTCGGAGGACATGAGGGAGTAGGGAACCTTAGATACCACTCCTCTGGTTTTCCTCTTGGCCCCAACCGTTACATCTTGTTCAGTTTCGCTCTTATCGGACTCGGTAGCCTCCGGGTCTTCCTTGTCGTCCTTGTCCTCCAACCCTGCAAGCCGAGAATGTATAGTCAGAAAAAGTGAGATATGCGAAAGCAAAATGGTGCAAGTGAAGTTGATCGAAGACCCGGACAATACCTTCATCATTATCACCCGGTTCTTCATCTTCTTCCGGGTCTCCGGAGGAAGGGGAGGTCTCAATATTCCAAAAGACGTTATCAGCCTGAGATAAAAGCATGAAAATGAGAGTTAGTGGTTGTATCAAGTTAAAGTGTGAGGATAAGTGTATAAGTATCGGGTTTTACCGCTGGAGCCGGGTTATCCCGGGTAAACGGTGCTAACCCGGCAATGTTCTTGATCACCTCCAACTTTTCCGTCAAGAAACTCTTGATGGTCTTGTTGGTATCGCCAGCCGGATAATTCTTTGAAGAATATCGGAGCGCGTCCGTGACGTGCCCCGAGTAGTCGCACATCAGCTTGGCGCGAATGGAATTGGGTTGGATCCGGAAGTCCACCCATGTCTTAACCAAGTTAAGCCCAAGGAGGCCTTGGGCAGAAAGAACGGCTATCTTCGCTAAGAGGGGCCGGATGGCTTCCCTGTCCGACTCAGGGGCAAAGGCATTGAAAGTATCGGATATATCTAGGAGCCCCTCCGAGTAACCCGGCAAATTCCTCTCGCCGGGTGGGGAGGTGTTGTAGAAAAAAGAAAGCTGCCAGTGCTTAACGTGCGAGTTGAGGGTGAGAGTCGGCATGGGTGAATTCTTGCGGCGCTGGATAGAGATCCCGCCGCAAGCCAAGAGCGCCCCATCACCGCTTTCGCGGCACGGTTTGCACTGGAAAAGTTTTATGAATAGAGCCAAATTTGGCGGGATGCACAAATAAGACTCGCAAAGGACTATGAAATGGGTTATGTTCAATATAGAGTTAGGCCCTATGTCGAACACCCGGAGGCCATAATGGCGGAGGACTTCACGGAAGAAAGAGTGACCCGGGGGGGGCGAAACCCCCGGATCACGTGCTCGACGAAGCATATTACCTCGTCCGGGTTAGGGGAAGGCCGGATCTCGTCACCCGACACCCTCCAGTGGATCTCCTCCTGAGGGGGGAGGACGCCCAACTCGGCCAGCTCCTCCAGCTTGGCCTGGCTCACAGAGGATCGCGCCCAATTGGCGGATATGGACTAGGTCACCCTGGGCTTAGCCGTCTGCTTCCCTTTGGTCTTGGGAGCCATTGGTTCAGTCTGCAAAAGTACAAGACAAAAGGATATAAAGCACGAGACTCGGAAGTTACGGATATTCCGAGTATTGACAAACAGTATGAGAATTATGAACTATCCGGGTATTGACAGGCAGTACAGAAATTATGGGGTATCTACGTATCGGCAAGTATTTACGAAAGAAGGTTGACCGCCTATGTATCTAGTGCAAGTAAAACAACCGGAAGAGGAGGATTTTCCGGGTATCTGTGAGCCGCCGCGGAAATCTGGGTCAACTACATCTAGATTGGAAATTTTGCTATCGATTTCGCGGAGAAGTTAACGGATATGAGCAATAGGGGAGTGATGTGTGGTCATCTATTAGGTAATTGGATGGGCTAGGGAGGAGCTGTGCGACCTAATCCGGCGCGAGGCGAGAAATGGCCCGCGGCGGGCCAAGATCCAATCTAGTCAACCGAAGAAATTGCTCATTGAATCAAGGGGGGATAGGAATCTTACCTGCGCGGATTGGAGGAGGATGCAACGGCGACAGATGGCGCAGTCGTGGTGCCCGCGTGCGATTCCCGGCGGGCAGCTCGGAGGCGCGGCGGCGGAAATTGACGGCGGCGCGGGGCGGACCGTGGAGGAACGCAGCTGGCGGCGGCACTGCTCCGGCGACGTGCGCGAGGTCTCCGTGGTGGCGCTCCGAGAGCTCAGGTGTGGAAGCGCAGGTGAGGAGGAAGAAGAAGGAGGGAGTGAGCCGTTGGGGTTAGGTCACCCCCCCCCCCCCCCCCGTGTACCTATTTATTGGTACGGGTGAGTAAACCTAGGCCAACATGCGGGACCAGAAATTTTTGGGATAAGAGATACCCGTCCTGATTTTCTGGGATTCGCGTTAAGTGCTGGACGGGATATCCGGAATGGATAGGAAGTGAATCATTCCCGCGATATTCGGATCAATTAATGAGCAAAGTGAGCCGGGTCTTCTGCATCCTCCTTGGAACATTGACCCGGAAAGTTAAAGATGGACTTAGAGAAAGTCGGGTTATTATATGGACCACCAATGGAGTTAGGCCTAGTTGTTTATTAAAGCAACTTAACCCGGCCTCTATGAATTTGTATGTTTATTATTTTTGCAGGGAATAGCGTACGCTTCAAGGAGGATCCCGTGAAGCCCAAGCTATTCTGGGGACTACTGATGGAGGGATGATAACTCGGTAGGCTAAGGCCAAGGAGTAACTCGGCCCAAAGGACGCTGCGCAAGACCCGGCTTAGGAGAAAGGAGCTTCTAGAAGGCCCAGGAACATAGGCCCCGTAACCCGGATTGTGGGTTCCGGTAAGGAAGTTTAGGGTTCGTAAGCAGTGTCCGGGTAGGATTCAGCGTACGCCTTGGAGAGTAAGTCAGGGGGTCCGGATGTAATATAAGCCGGCCTCTAGGTTAGGGTTAAACAAGTTATATCGTGAGTAAGAACACAATCGCCGAATTGCGAGGTGTCGAGTATCCATTGTAACACGAGAGTTGAGATAATATATTCAGATCGGAGACTCGGCGACTTTATTGCCGGCTACCAGATCACATATCACCATGGTTTCCTTTGAGCTATACCCTCTCCCAAACACCAGAGTCGATTTGCCCCAAGACAAGTTACCCCCGGTAACGTCTGCCGTGATTATCTCACGACATGCCTGTTTATCTCTATTCCATCTGGTTGATGAATCGGAGTTACGAAATGAAACTAGTATGATAGGATGACGTGGTAAGGTTGGAGATGTGTGTTCAATATGAGAAAAAGTTTGGATGAGTTGCCAAACGGGATGTGGTGATTTGCCTCGTTCATGTCCCTAGGAGTGAGTTCTCGCCTTTGAAGCCAAGACTGATCGTCCAACCACACGGGGATTGGATTCCCCTCGGTTTCAACTTGTCTAGCTTGTTCCATGAGTTGCCTAGTTCGGGCGTTCCGTTTGGATTTGCGGGGGATATTAAAAACGTTTGCAAAACTAGGACGTGGTGGTGTATCAGCGCTCTGTGGGTAGATAACCGTCGAGCATTGTGTACAACGATAGAGACCCGGCAAGAGATGGCCACTCCCTATTGGCGGTCCATCTCTACTCGGAGCGACTCATGGAATAGACGAAGCAAGGGAAAGATCATGGTCAGCCACCCTCTGCCGGCACATCATCGGAATTGTGCCAATAGCTTGGCATTAAGAGTCGGTTGGCACGTGTTTGTAAAGTTTTACACCCCTGCAGGGTTTAATCTTATCGAAAAGTCATGTCCACGGTTAAGGACGACTTGATGATGGATTCTGGGATCATAGATAACTTGAACTGGACGTAAAAGATGTTGTCAATGAATGATTAGTATCAAGAGGTGGACCCGATTATCATGTGCTGGAAATGATGCTTCGGAGGATTTGGAGACAAAGCGCGAAGCAAGTGTGTCTTTTTAAAAGATTGTGAAAAGCTTCTCTGTCTCCCTCTATTCAAAAAAAAGTTGGCTTTAGGCAAAACAACCTTCATAAACCCTTTTAAACAAGCAGATATATAATAGGTTACATAAGTCCTGTTGAGTACCTTCAGTTCTCATGTTTGCTTCAATTTGGTTCAGGTGAAGTTCCACATTTTGGTGGTGTAACAACGTGGACGTCGACGAATAGTTTGGGGTTCCCAGGTAGCACCCTAGAGTCTATGGGCTGGAACGTCATCTTATCTTGAGGCCTCTTAGGCCTTTTTGGTTCTTGTTGACTAGAAACATAACTTCTCTTACGTTGTCTGATGTAATGTTGGGTCGTGTGAGCTCTGGTTGTAAAGCTATACTCTAGTAGTACCTATTTAACACAACTTCCATGTCTAGAGTGCTGCTTTGATCGATTGTTGGTCTCGAGCTCATTGTTATACAGTTTTGGCTATGCATGCGTACTTGTCGCGGTCGAGGGGTTGTGGAGCCGATGATCCATTTCCGAGCACGCCTACCGATGCGATTCGACCTAGGTCTTGGTAACCCTAGTAACCCTCGATTGTTGTTGCACTTCCTGGACACATAACATCTCTGTATAGCTTTGGTCCCATTCCTTCAGTTTCATACGACTCGTGGACGCGTTGATATTCATAGTTGGTTATGACTAGCATGGACACAAGGAGTTGTAGTACCGATGTTATCCGGTCTGTGTGCCGATGAATCCGGTCTACCCGCCGTTGTTTGTTGTGGCCGGGGAAGGTAACCCCGAAGCCCTTGTGGTCCATGGCTAGGAGCGGATAACAGTATGTATACCTTTGGGTCCGGGGTCGTGACAAACACCCAAGGCAATGTTAGGTCCCACCTCTTGGCAAGATCCCCCCTGCTCCGACAGATCCGGGAGTTTCGGGCTCTAGGTAGTCCTGGAACCCGCTAGAGAGAATCCGACGCAGGTGAAGCCTTAACACAGAGAGTGAGGGAATATTCGGCCTCCAAGACCCATGCCACACTCTAACACACATGGTATGTCCTACCATGGTATTTAGTGGCATTCACACACTCCGGAGCCCCTCTTCGGAGATACCCTAGCCCCGTTGGGGAAAAGGACGGAACAACCGTTCTGGCCCCGCTACGTGAGCTGAAAGGGGGTAGCAAAGTAGATCAAATTGCTTGGTTGTGTTAGGTTAGGCCCAAGGAACACCCAAGACAATGGTAGGGCCCACCTCTTGGGAAGAGTCCACATGTTCAGTTAGATCCACGAGTTTTGGGCTCTAAGTAGTCCTGGAACCCGCTAGAGAGAATCCGACGCTGGTGAAGCCCTAACACATAAAGAAGGAATTTTCGGCATCGAAGACCCATGCCACACTCCAACACACATGGTATGGTATACCATGTGTTGTGGTGGAATTCATACGCTCCGGAGTCCCTCTCCGGAGAAACCTTAGCCCCCACTAGGGAAAAAGGCAAAATTGTTGTCCTGACCCCTCTATGTGAGCCGGAAGGGGTTAGCAAAGTGTAAGAAATTGCTTGGTTGTGTCATGTTAGGCCCAAGGAACACCCAAGATAATGTTAGGGCCCACATCTTGGCAAGATTCATCCCATTCCTTCAGATCCGGGAGTTTCGGGCTCTAAGTAGTCCCGGAACCCGCGAGAGAGAATGTGACGCTGGTGAAGCCCTAACACAGAAAATAAGGGAATCTTCAGCATCCAAGACCCACTCTAACACGCATGGTATGTCATACCATCTGTTTTCGTGGCATTCAGACGCTCTGGAGCCCCTCTCCGGAGAAACCCTAGCCTCGCTGGAGAAAAAGACGGAACTGTCGTTCTGGCCTCTCTACGTACATGAGACGGAAGGGGGTAGAAAAGTGGAACCAATTGCTTATTTGTGTTATTTTAGGTCCAAGGAACACCCAAGGCAATGGTAGGGCCCACCTTTTGGCAAGATTCCCCCGGTTCTGTCAGATCCGGGAGTTTCGGGCTCTAAGTAGTCCTTGAGCCCGCCAAAGAGAACCCGACGCCGGTGAAGCCCTAACATAGAGAGTAAGGGAATCTTGGGAATCCAAGACCCATGACACACTATAACACACATGGTTTGGCATAACATGGGATTTAGTGGCATTCAGACACTCCGGAGCCCATCTCCGGAGAGAAACCCTAGCCACGCTGGGGAAAAAAAGGCGGAACTGTCGTTGTGGCCCCTCTATGTGAGCCGGAAGGGGGTAGAAAATTGGAACCAATTTGTTGGTTGTGTTAGGTTAGGACCAAGGAACACCCAAGACAATGGTAGGGCCCACATTCCCCTTGTTCCATCAGATCCGGGAGTTTCGGGCTCTCAGTAGTGTTTGAACCCGCTAGAGAGAATCCAATGACGGTGAAGCCCTAACACGGAGAGTGAGGGAATATTGGGAATGAAAGACCCATTCCACACTCTAACACACATGGTATGGAATACCATTTGTTGTGGCAGCATTAAGATGCTCCATAGCCCCTCTTCGAAGAAACCCTAGCCCCTTGGGGAAAAAGGCGGAACTATCGTTCTGGCCCCTCTACGTGAGCCGAAAGGGGGTAGCAAAGTGAAACCAATTTCTTGGTTGTGTTAGTTTTAGGTACAAGGAACACCCAAGGCAATGTTAGGGCCCACCTCTTTGCAAGAATCCCCCGTTACGACAGATCCGGGAGTTTCGGGCTCTAGGTAGTCTTGGAACCGGCTAGAGAGAATCCGACGTCGGTGAAGCCCTAACACATAGAGAGGGAATCTTCAGCATACAAGATCCATGCCACACTCTAAAACACATGGTATGTCATACCATGTGTTTTGGTGTAATTCATACGCTCTAGAGCCCCTCTCCGGAGAAACCTTAGCCCCCACTAGGGAAAAAGGCAAAATTGTTGTTCTAGCCCCTCTACGTGAGCCGAAAAGGGTTAGAAAAGTGGAAAAAAATTCTTGGTTGTGTTATATTAGGCCCAAAGAACACCCAAGATAATGGTAGGGCCCAGCTCTTGGCAAGATTCCCCCCGTTCTGACAGATCCGGGAGTTTCGGGCTCTAACTAGTCCTGGAACCCGCTAGAGAATCTGACGCCGGTGACACCCTAACACAGAGAGTGAGGGAATATTTGGCGTCCAAGACCCATGCCACACTCTAACACACATGTTATTCCATACCATATGTTGTGGTGGCATTCAGACGCTCCGGAGCCCCTCTCCGGAGAAACCGTAGCCCCGCTAAAGAAAAAACGGAACTGTCGTTCTGGCCTCTCTACGTACATGAGCCGGAAGGGGGTATCAAAGTGGAACCAATTTCTTGGTTGTGCTAGGTTAGGTCCATGGAACACCCAAGACAATGGTACAACCCACATTTGGGCAAGATTCCCACCGTTCTGTCAGATCTGGGAGTTTCGGGCTCTAAGTAGTCCTAGAGCCCGCCAAAGAGAATGTGACACCGGTGAAGCCCTAACAAGAGTGTGAGTGAATCTTGGGAATCCAAGTCCCATGACACACTCTAACACACATGGTATGGCTTACCATGGGATTTGGTGGCATTCAGACGCTCCGGAGCCCCTCTCCGGACAAACCCTAGCCCCGTTGGGGAAAAAGATGGAACTGTTGTTCTGCCCCCTTTACGTGAGCCAGAAGGGGATAACAAAGTGATACCAATTTCTTGGTTGTGTTATGTTAGGCCCACAGAACACAAAATACATTGTTAGGGCCAACCTCTTTGCAATATTCCCCCCTTCCGCCAGATCCGAGAGTTTAGGCTCTAAGTAGTCCTGGAACCCGCCAGAGAGAATCCGACGCCGGTGAAGCCCTGACAGAAAGAGTGAGGGATTCTTGGGAATCCAAGACACATGCCACACTCTAACACACATGGTATGGCATAACATGTGTTGTGGCGTCATTCAGACACTCCGGAGACCCTCTCCGGAGAAACCTTAGCCCCTTGCGGAATAAGACGGAACTTCCGTTCTGGCCACTCTACGTGAGCCGGAAAGGGGTAGCAAGGTGGAACCAGTTGCTTGGTTGTGTTATATTAGGTCCAAGGAGCACCCAAGTCAATGGTTGCGCCCATCTCTTGGCAAGATTCCCCCCATTCTGTCAGATCCAGGAGTTTCAGGCTCTAATAGTCCTCGAATCCGCTAGAGAGAATCCGACGCCGGTGAAGCCCTAACATAGAGAGTGAGGGAATATTTGGCATCTAAGACCCATGCCACACTCTAACACACATGGTATGGAATACCATGTGCTGTGGTGGCACTCAGACGCTCCGGAGCCCCTCTCCGAAGAAACCCTACTCCCTTGGGGAAAAAGACGGAACTGTTGTTTTAGCCCCTCTACGTGAGCCGGAAGGGGGTAACAAACTAGAACCAGTTGCTTGGTTGTGTCAGGTTAGATCCATGAAACACCTAAGGAAATGGTATGGCCCACCTCTTGGCAAGATTCCCCCGTTCTCTCATATCGGGGAATTTCGTGCTCTAAGTAGTCCCGGAACCCGCTTGAGAGAATCTGACGCCGGTGAAGCCCTAACATAGAGAGTGAGGGAATATTTGGCATCCAAGACCCATGAAACACTCTAACACACATGGTATGTCATACCATGGTATTTTGTGGCATTCAGACCCCTCTCCGGAGAAACCCTAGCGCCGCTAGGGAAAAGGCGGAATTGTCGTTCTGGCCCCTCTACGTGAGCCGGAAGGAGTAGCAAAGTTGAACCAATTGCTTGGTTGTGTTAGGTTAGGCCAAGAAAAACCCACAGGATACTGGTTCTAATTATCTATTTTGAAAATCTAATGTCGTCCATGTACGTACCCATCGAGTCTGCCTACATGTCAACACAGCTTGAACATGCCAATACAACGTATAGTATGTGCTGAAAAGGTGGGTTAATCCCACGCGTGGGAGGAGTGAAAGCAGTTTGTTGTCTCCACTTCCACACGCATGTCAGCAGTGCAGTTGCAACTGAGTTAATATCTCCACTTTCACACGCCTCCATTTTATCTCTTCTTCCTCCTCTCGTTCCTCACACCGAACTCAGTTCGCTTCCTCCTCTCTTTCTCACCAACGATCTCGTCTTCACTGATCTCCTCTGTGTCTAAGAAGAGGACGACCGAGGATTCCCTAGCAGCGGGGTATTTGTTTCAACATACAAACATTCATTTTTGATTCCACCTATTGGATTTTTTCATGCATCTTCTTACAAAACTTCCTACAGGGTCGGTTGTTCTATTGAGAAACCTGGTTCAGTCCTGGACCACACTTTCCATTCTAGGGATGTTCTAGATGCCTAGGTGACCATGGGGCAGATCGAAATCAGGAATGAGAACACAGCCAAGACCGTAAAAGAGACCCTCACAAATTCCAAGCGGGAGATCAAATATTATGCACTCGACCTGGAGCAGAAGGAGAGAGCTTTGAGGGTTGCTACCAGCCTGGATCAGATTCTGCCGGTCAAGCATGACTTATGTAGGAAGATGGAACAACTCTAGAATAAAATTCAGATGCAAGACCAGGAAGTTGATCTCATCCGCGGCGAGATCGGAGTGCTGTCCAAGAAATTAGGGGAGCCCGGCCAGATCTAAATCGATTTGCTCCTGCGTGAGCGTGTTTGGGGCTTGTCCCAGGTAGTATATGTGTTATGATTTTATTTCAGTTTAACTAAGACTAAGTGTGTACTGCCATGCAATGTTGAAGTTTGTGACCGAACATATATTAAAGTACTCAGCTCCGTTCATATATAGTTTGTGTTCTTGGCAAATTTTGGTTTTTCATATTGTGGAATGTGCCAACGTAATGTACCCCTGCAGAACGTACAAAAAATTCCAAGGAGAGGCTCCCACGAGTTAAATTAGAAAAGGGCCAACTCTGCATGCAGCTTTCTTGCATGCTTTGGTCGTGGATGCCTCCCATGCAACGTGGGATCCAGCTGTCAAGGACTCAAAGTCAAGGAAAAGTATGACCAGAGGTTAGTCAGAGAATCCTTTCCGGTTGTGCACATACACACAACGAATATGACCTACATGGCAATGCACGTATGTTGTGTACGTTCCAACATACCGCTGCGTGCGTGCAGTTGCAAGCAGTGCGTGGGTTCGTGGGTGGATTCCTCATCTTCTCCCTCTTCCTCTCCCCCACCCCGCTCTATTTAGGGTTTTCTTCTCCCTCCGCTCGTTCGTGTATTTCTTCCCCAGAAACCAGAAGTTCTTCTCCTTGAAGCGAAATCAGTTGTCCCTCCACCACTCGTTCGTGCCTTTCTGCTCGTCGCCACCGACGATGTCGTCTTCTGCTGCAGCAAGGTATTTGTTTCAACACGATTTATTCCAAAAGTTCTTCTTCTTTCATTTCGGTTCCACATTTTCAATTCCTTTTGGATTTATTTCAACATTTGGTTCCCATTCGTGCAGGGCCGGTGGTTCCAATGTCCGCACTGGATCGCCTTCGCTGTTGGGGCCCATGGGCGTCTATTCGCTCAAGACCCATTTGGCAGAACTGGACGAGGAGTTAAAGAATCTCGAAGAGCAGTGTAGGGAGAATGGTCACAAGGCTAGATCCGCTTATGCCTGCTATCAGGAGGCAGAAAGGGCTGCATCATAAACATGTCGTGAGCTGAATGAGAAGCTGATGCAAAACGTCGACATGCTGAGCAGGTGTCGCACCCTGACTTCTAAGGGATACTCACCGCACGAACTGGATAGCAGATGCTTGGATTATGGGGCATAACTGCTCCCACGTCCCAGCTTCCTGGTAGGCCTGCGCTTATGCGCGACAACACAAGCTCTGGTATTCCACCGTCGATGTAAACTATCCACTAGAAATCATAGGCACTACCGTTGACGTACTTCATATCAAACACGCACTGTACGTCAACAGTTTTGAACGAATGATGATCACAACATATCTCTACGACACAAAAGATTGAAATAAAGTTGCAACTGGCCTTCACTAAGGCAGAAATAGCAGATACAATCATCCAGAGGACACATGTCCCAACATAGCATTCATTACATCAGCGGAAGCAAACAAAGGTGTCTGAGTACAGACAAAACTGAAGGCTTAAGAAGCCGGAGGAAAATAAAGCAAACGAAGCCCATCCACGAAGGTTCTGGATCCTGCCCTGGTCCAGCTATCTACTCGTCTGCAGCGTCGTCAAACTCCACGAAGTAGCCGTCCTGGGAAGCATCGTAGCCGTAGTCGTACTCTGCGTAAACCACAGCCCCAACGGGGTCAGTACATCCAAGTACTGGCAAGCAAGACTCACAGTTCATCAAAGAGTTACCCGTCAACACAAGCATAGATGCTTGGGATCAACGGAAGAAAGGGATGATATAAAAGTTGCTGCTGGCTGCTCTAAACCACTACAGAAGATAACTACAAGTTCCGGCTAATAGAATAAGACGAGATCGAGGATTGTAACCAACTGAAAGATAACTTCAACCAAACCCATCCTGGATCTCGCCCCTTATCCAAAGAAGCAATCCGAGGTTAACTCACACAGTTGTGATAAGGTGAATCAAGTTATTGTGTGAATAACCTATTACTAGTCAAGTTATTAATCAGTGGGTGAATCATGATTGATCATTAAGTTGAAGTTGTCCTGAGTACTTGTTAGCCAGTACTTTCACCAAGTAATCCATAACCGCGGAAAACACGGCTTCTCGAGAAGATTATCCCTGCAGGGTTGCACCAATTTGGCCGTACACTCATGAATATCCCGCCAGATGGGATGCCTCCCACCAAGCGGGGCACTCAACACAACCAACCATTCTCCGCATCAAGCCCAAAGCACCTTGGGCGCACGGCTAATCGAGCCCAGAAGAAAATGGACCCTCATAGCACTCTAAGAACGTGTCCCCCTATATGCCGACTACAAAAGTTCCACCCTGCGCTGGGCTCGCAAAAACATGCATGCGGCAAATAGAAAGCACGAACTAAATGAGATGATTTGGACGAGATGCGAATCAGGTCAAGTTGAGGGGGGCGCCCATACTCGCTTCCCAAATGCGGGTAGTGCGCTCATCATGGATCAGTAGACAAGACCCTTTTCCTATTAGGGTCGACACTAGCAGGCTTCAAAACCTCTCATGGGCCTCCTGCCGGTGCCTTATCATCAAATTATTATTATTACCATTAGCAATTAACAGGATTGATTAATTAACATCGAGCCCCGGTACAAATAATAAGATAGTAAAAGTAGTAACCGACAACAGACTCGAGTAAAGCAACCCTAAGCATGCTAGGTAAGAACAGGCACAAGCAAAGGCTGTAGGTATGGAGGTGAGGCAATAATGTTGGCTCAGGGAATCATGTGATAGGTTCGGAGATCAAGCAACGATACATAGGGCTAACAATAATAGACAAAAGGATAGTATCGACAACAAGTGTGGAAAGGAACTCGATGATTCATGTGAGTGATAACTTTCCTGGCAGCTCAGTATCGTACTGGGCTAGGTCCTGGGGAGTGGTGTCGTAAGGATCGTCGGTCTCAACGTAGTCGTCGTCTAACCGAGAAGAAGCAAACAAACAAAACAGGTATGTAAACAAACATTGCCATGGCATTGTGCACAATCAAATATGATGCATGACAATTTAATAGATGCAATAAAATAAACTACTTGATATGATAACACAATTTAAATGGACTGATATGCAACTGTGAGTGGCATATGAAAAGCCCATGGAATTTGGTTAGATTATTTGTTTTCCAACTAATCAACAGGTGATAATGGTTTAGTATGATGCATGCAAAAGGAAAACAGCAAAATAACAACATTAGAACCAAATTAGAATAGGGTGTAGCAATTTAGAAGTTTGTTATTAATTTTTGGGAACAAATTTGGGTGCATAAAAGGGTAACACACAAGTAGTTGTTGTTTTCAACCATTTAATATGTTCAAAACAAATAACAAAGTTGATATTTGAAAAGAACATCAAATTTTGGTTGGATTACATGTTTCACAATTTGAAATTGGACTTTGGATTATTTAATTATGAATTAAACAATATTAAACAATTTTTAATTGAATTAAACAAGATTTAAATTGTTTAGGCAATTTAAATTATTCAAACCAGAAAACAAAATTTATATTTGAATAGAGCATTCAAAAAGGTGTGAAAAACATATTTTAGTTGAATTATTTGAAAACAGTAAGAATTAGTTATGAATTATTACAAATTGCATTTGAATTATTTGGATTTGAATTTAAATTGCATTTTTAAAATTCAAAACAGAACACAAGTTGGATATTTGGATAGATTAGGAAATTTGGATCAGAATAGATATAAAGTTTGTGTTTATTGGTTTTATAAAACAAAAGATATTGAATTTCCAAGTTTCTATTCAAATCTGTTTATTAAAAGGAATTTATGATTTTTTTTAGAATTGCGCAGAAAACATTTGCTACGCAGTCTCACGCTACCCACTGCCACTGCGCAGTGGGCCAGTGACAGCGTGGCACTGCGCAAGCGCTGGCGTGGCCACGGGGGTGTATGACAGTGGGCCAGCCTTCGCTGCGGAAGAAAAAGGAACAAAAAGTTTTTGCGGGCGCTGCGGCTCGAACCCGCGCCCTGCTTCAGTTTCAGCTAGCGCGCAACCAGTGCGCTGCGCTGCGGTGTTTGTCAGGTAAGGGGACGCAGTGAGGATAACCTTTCGAACCAGGCGTTAACTGAAAAATACTGACGACCGCGCGCTTCCGCGAACTGACAGAGGTTCAACGGCGGCGATCACCGGCTCGAGCTGGCATGCGCGTGTGCTGCGATGAGATCTGGTGGACGTGCACGGTGCGGTGGCGATTACGAACAACAGAGAGGGAGGAGGGAACGGTGGTGGTCGCTCACCGCGGTGTAGAGGGTAGCAGAGGGGCGAGGTAGCGGCCGGCGGCGACGACGATGATGGCGGCGGTGATCCAGTCGCTGGCGTGCTTGGCGGCGGTGTTCAAACGAGAGAGGAGACCGAGGGGGTCTGGCTCCAGGGTTTAGGTGGGGTGGTGGAAGGCCATGGCGACGGCGGCGTGGACGAATTCAGACGGGGATCGCCGGAGGGAAGTGGACAGAGGTGGAGCTCGAGGAAAAAGGAGGCGAATTGGCGGCGCTGCGAGCTGGAGGCGGAACCCTAGGTGCTAGGGCACAGCTAGGGGCTAGGGTTGGCTTTTATAGGCGAGGAGGACAGCGTGGGAGGCCGCCGGCGTCGCGCGGGGGTGCGGTGGCGCGGCGCGATGGCCTGCCGTACGCGGGGGAGACGACCGCGCACGAATCTCCGCGCGCGACGAACCGGTAAGTTGCTTTGGCGGGCTGGCGGGCGCGCGCGTAGGGCTAGGTGGGCTGGGCCGCTGTTAGGTGCTGCGCGCGCGCGCGTTTCTCCTTTATTTTTTTCCTTTTCTGTTTTATTTTTTTTGTAGTTTGCTTTTGGATAAATTATATAGGTTTTTGAGTAGATAAAATTTTGGAAAAATTTAGTTAAGCTTCTTAGGTGAAAAGAAACCACTTGGCCGTTTTGGTTTTCAAAATTTCAAATGTTTGATTGCTGTTTTGAAATTGAACCAAAATAGCTGAATTTTGCCATAGTAAATAATATTTAGAAAAAAATAAGGTGTTTTCAATAGAGTTTCCTCTAGGGTTTAGAATGTTGTAAAGAATACCAAATTGTGATAACTTCATGGATTCAAAAGTTTGATGATTTGAGAATTGTTTTGAGTTTGGAAAAAGACTTGGAAATAATTGATTGATTTGGTTAATTGATTTAAGCAACAACTTAAAAGGTGAATTATAATGAGTTGCTTGGAAACAAAAGTGGTTTTAAGTTTGCACTTCTTTATTTGAAAGGTTGTAACAGACAAGTGTGAAAACATTGTTTGATTAAGTTTGAATTTTATTATGAAAACAATGCAAGCATAAATAAATATGAGGATGATGATATGATGCATTGCTTAAAATAAAACAAGGAAACAAACATTCTAAGGGATGTTTTCATACTTGGATGTTACAAAACGCCCCCCCTTGAAGGAATCGCGCCCCGAGATTCCCTACTGAGAAATGAAAAGGTCCGGATACTTCTTGCGAAGATCCTCTTCGGTCTCCCACGTTGCCTCTTTATCGGAATGATGCGACCATTGGACTTTCAAGAACTTGGTGCTCTTGTTGCGAGTCCTACGCTCGGTCTCATCGAGAATACGAATAGGGTGCTCCTCGTAAGATAGATCATCTTGCAGCTCAATGGAATCATGATCAACTGCACGATCTGGATCTTTGAAACACTTCTTGAGTTGTGACACGTGAAACACATCGTGCACCTTTGATAGCTTTTCTGGAAGTTCAAGACGATAAGCATTTTCTGCACGCCTCGAGAGAATGTTGAAAGGGCCAATGTATCTTGGTGCAAGCTTTCCTTTCACACCAAAACGATGAGTGCCTCTGAGGGGAGTTACACGGAGATATGCCTTATCACCAGGTGCATAGACCATATCCCTGTGCTTGCTATCATAATAGCTCTTCTGACGAGACTGAGCAATCCTGAGATTGTCACGAATGATACGAACTTTCTCCTCGGCTTCCTTAACAATGTCAGGGCCTAAGAGTGAACGTTCACCAGTTCCAGACCAATTGATTGGACTCCTGCATCTGCGACCATACAGTGCCTCAAAAGGTGCCATGCCTAGGCTTGCCTGGTAGCTGTTGTTGTAGGAGAATTCAGAATATGGAAGGCAATCCTCCCATTTCATGCCAAAGGAGAGACCACATGCTCTGAGCATATCCTCGAGAATCTGATTGACTCTTTCGACTTGCCCCTGAGACTGAGGGTGATAAGCTGTGCTGAACAGAAGTTTAGTGCCCAATGCTTCTTGAAAGCTTTTCCAGAAATGAGAAGTGAAGATGCTTCCACGATCTGAGCTTATTTCCAATGGTACACCATGAAGAGGAACAATCCTTGCTGTGTAGAGCTCTGCTAACTGGCTAGCTGAGATAGTTTCCTTGACAGCAAAGAAGTGAGCAACCTTAGTGAGACGATCAATAACAACGAAGATTGCATCGTTGCCTTTCTTGGACTTTGGAAACCCAGTAACGAAGTCCATTTCAATCATGTCCCATTTCCAGTCAGGAATTTTCAGAGGTTGGAGTAGACCTGCTGTCTTTTGATGGACTGCCTTAACACGTTGACAAACGTCGCATTCAGAAACGTATTGAGCAATTTCACGTTTCATGCCAGACCACCAATACAGAGTCTTAAGATCCTGGTACATCTTTGTACTTCCAGGGTGAATGGAGAGAGGAGTTTCATGAGCCTCCTTGAGAATGATATCCTTGAGACTTTGAATCTGAGGAACTGCAATGCGTCCTTCGAAGAACACAGTTCCTTTTTCATCAATTGAGAAGGACTTGAATTTATCACTGCCCTTTTTGATTTGCTCTACCATCTTCTTGATTTCATTATCACGAAGTTGTTCAGAACGAATCTTGTCCTCGAGAGTTGGGCTGGCTGTCAAGCTAGCAAGGTATCCTTCAGGAACAAGACCAAGGTTCAGCTTCTGGAATTCTTCATGAAGTGGAGGTTGGCTTTCCATGATCATGAGATTATTGCAATAGGATTTGCGACTGAGAGCATCGGCCATAACATTAGCCTTGCCTGGAGTGTAAGAAATGGTGAGATCAAAGTCTTTAATCTTCTCAATCCATCTCCTTTGCCTGAGGTTCAGATCTGGCTGAGTGAAGATGTATTTCAGACTCTTATGATCGGAAAAGATTTCAGTTTTGTTACCCAACAAATATTGTCTCCATTTCTTGAGGGCAAACACAACTGCTGCAAGTTCAAGATCATGAGTGGGATAGTTTTGCTCATGTGGGTTCAACTGACGTGAAGCATAAGCCACAACCTGACGTTCTTGCATAAGAACTGCTCCTAGGCCTTGGAGAGATGCATCACAGAATATCTGGAAAGGTTTGGTAGTATCTGGACCAACCAGAACAGGTGTGGAAGTGAGTTTAGTCTTCAGGAGGTTGAAACTCTCATCACATTGTGGAGTCCAAACGAACTTTTTGTCCTTCTTTGTGAGATCAGTGAGAGGTTTGGCAATCTTGGAAAAGTTTTGAACGAAACGACGGCAATAGCTAGCCAAGCCAAGAAAGCTTCTAACTTGTTTTACCGTCTTAGGGGGTTTCCAATCAACAATTGCCTTAACCTTTTCAGGATCAATGGCAATGCCTTTGGCAGAGATGATATGACCAAGATATGCAACTTCTGGAATCCAGAATTCACATTTGGAATACTTGGCATATAGACGATGCTCGCGAAGTTTCATGAGAGTGAGACGAAGGTGTTCTCCATGCTCTTCCTCGGATTTTGAGTAGACTAGAATATCATCAAGATATACCACAACGAACTTGTCGAGGTATTCATGGAAGACAGAATTCATGAGTCTTGAGAACGTTGCCGGTGCATTGGTGAGACCAAAGGACATGACGGTGAATTCATATAGACCGTAACGAGTGGTGAAGGCTGTTTTTGGAATATCTTCCTTTCTGATCTTTATCTGATGGTAACCCATCCTCAAGTCCAACTTTGAGAATATTGAGGCTCCAGCAAGTTGATCAAAAAGATCATCGATACGAGGAAGTGGATACTTGTTCTTGATGGTTTTCTCGTTGAGAGGACGATAGTCAACCACGAGTCTTTTTGTTTGATCCTTCTTGGCAACAAACAGCGTTGGGCAACCCCAAGCGGAAGAACTAGGCTGAATGTAACCTTTTTCCATGTACATATCGATTTGCTCCTTCAACAATTTCAGTTCAGGAGGAGCTATCTTGTATGGATGCTTAGAGATTGGAGCAGTACCTGGCTCAAGCTCAATCACGAACTCAACTGCTCTGTCCGGAGGCATCCCTGGCAACTCTTCTGGAAAGACGTCAGGGAATTCACAAACCACCGGAACATTTTCAATTTCAGGAAGGGGTTTGGCATCGAGGTTGAACAGCTGAACAGAACTTGATCCATATGGAGAATAGACTATCTGGCCTGAAGTGTGAGAGAGAGTTATTGACTTTTGAGCACAGTCAATTTTTGCTTTGTGGGTCTTCAACCAATCCATACCCAGAATGACATCAATGTCAGAATTTCCCAGCAACATGAGTGAAGCAAGGAATATGCGTCCTCCAATTAGGATCTCATTGTCCATGCTTATCTGGGAAGTAATCATTTGCGGTCCCGGAGAGTGCACAGTAGATTTGATTGCTTAGCGGAACCAGAGCTAAGTTGTATGCTTTTAGCAAAGATCTTTGACACGAACGAATGCGATGCTCCAGTATCAAACAACACTTTAGCTGGAATAGAGTTTACGGGTAATATACCGAGAACGACGTCAGCAGCTTCCTCAGCTTTGTCGGCCTTGATATGGTTCACCCTCGCGTTCCTCCCGACAGGCCTGTTGTTGGAGTTGAAGGCTTTAGCCGGGGGAGCACGAACCATAGCCTGGTTGGTGTTGGGGCGAGGAGGTGGAGGTAGCTGCCTCTGAGTGCACTTATCAGCGTAGTGCCCAGTCTCCTTGCACTTGTAGCAAGTGACGACACGAGGAGGACCTGGCCTTGGCTGCCCCATTGGAATCCTCTGACCCTGCATCTGAGATGGGTTGGGCGGGCGGGGACCAAAGCCTGGAGGAGCTTGGGCATTTGGAGCCCGAGTGACAGCACCATTTGGCACCCAGATGCGGCGCTTCTGCGGAGGGGTGGTCATGTTGGAGGAGGAACCACCCTCACGCGAGTGCTTGCGGGACTCTTCGAACGCCTTGCGCCCATTCTCCTCATTGAGCGCGGTGTTCACGAGCTCAACGAAGTCCTTGCACTTGATGTTGGTGAGAGCGTACTTCAGTTCCGGGTTAAAGCCTCGGCGGAACCTTGCCATCTTCTTGGCTTCGGTGGACACTTCGTCACCAGCGTACCGAGCGAGGCGATTGAACTCGTTCTGGTAGCCGAGAACGTCCAGCTTGCCCTGTCTGAGAGAGCAGAATTCCTCACGCATCCTTTCCATGAGACCATCCGGGATGTGGTGCTTCAGGAAGGCATCCTTGAAACATCCCCAGGTGATAGGATAGCCAGCTCTCATGGTCTGGTAGTTCTCCCACCAAGTAGCTGCCTGACCCTTCAGTAGGTAGGTGGCATACTTGACCTTATCTTCCTCAGCAACATGAGCAATCTCCAGAGCCCTGTTGATCTCCCTGATCCAGTCATCAGCATCCAGAGGCTCACGTGTTGCCACGAAAGCCCTCGGACCCACGCTCAGAAACTCCTTGATGCTGACTCGCGGAGCATTCTGGTTGTTGTGCTGGTTAGCCTGGATCTGGGCCATCTGAGTCACCACTTGGGTCATCTGAGCCAACAGTTCCCCCATTGGTGGTGGCGGAGGTGGGGTGTTCCTGGTTGGAGGCATCCTGAACAGAAATGCATTTTAGCACAACAATACAACAGGATAGACTTGGTAACCGAAAGATAGATTATTCCGACGCATGAATAGATAACCAACAGGTACATCATCACATGTTCAAATACATCAGAATATAAAACAGACCAACACATGGTTCGAAAGACAAGGATAACTAAACATAGCTAGGAGCGGATACATCGGTACTCCCATGCTCATCACGCAGGACGGCGGTGAGTAGTACGACGAGAGATACGGTGAGGAGGAACCCCATGGAAGTAGGTATCACGACGATCCCTGTAGATAGGAAAAGCTCTGAGAGCAACTCTCGGAGTGGTGAAGTAGAAGGCATCCTCTCCCTGTGCTCCATAGCGAGGAATCCCCGTGTAACCTGCACCGAGGTGGAGAAGTGGACCTCTGATCGGCTCGTAACCTCCAGCATCTGGCAACGGAAGACCAGCTGGCTGAACGACACGTGCAAAGCGCTCGTCTCCAACAAAGTCTGTGGTGTACATCGCCAGACGGGTGAGAGCAAGGTGGAGCTGCTCCCTGACTGAGGCTAACTCCTGAGAAAGTGCGGAAACAGCTGCGTCACTGTGCCTCACGAACTGGGCAGTAGTGTGCAGCCTGGAGCTATCAGACTCGTAGGTATCCAGGTCGCGGTGGTCAGTGAAGTGAACTCCCGCTGCCGTGATGTAACCACGGGGGATGTGACGATAGCTGGAATCATCAAACCCGCAGTAGTCAGCACGTAGAACGGTGAGACTCACGTACGCTGCCTGCTGCACGGCCATATCCACTGTGGAACCTACAGCCTCGTAGCTGTGAACAAAGCTCCTGCCATCATCCGACAGAATGTAGATGATAGCTCGATAGAAAGTCTGCTCGAACTCGCGCTGGTGCTCGTAGACCTGGTACTCTGGTGCCCAACGGAACCCCAGATAGGTAACCATATCCCTCAGCATCTCCGGATAACCGGCGGTGTCCTCACAGCGAGTCATCCTAACCACCTGCGGGTAGAACCTGAGATCCATCTGCAGATGATCGGGAAAGGTTTTGATTAGGCTCCGGTAGAAGAAAAAGGATGTGGAACTCAACAAGGTTCAACGGACGATAAGGATGTTGAAAAGAACATGATATTGAAGCAACACTGGGAAAACTTGACCAAAAGTCCTGAGGTACTAAGGAGAACCCAAAACACGTGAAAACCTAACTTGAAAGTTTAGGTGAGAACAGAAAACACGTTGCACTTCCTTACCAGAAAAGGGGTGGGTGGGTGGGGAAAGAAGAAAAATGACAGAATTCCTACTCTCACGTTTCATTTTTCCTATATAGCTACCAAATAGTTTCTAGACTCAACTGCGACCAGTAAAAAGGGATCCTACAGGCAGACATGCTCTGATACCATTTGTCGCACCCTGACTTCTAAGGGATACTCACCGCACGAACTGGATAGCAGATGCTTGGATTATGGGGCATAACTGCTCCCACGTCCCAGCTTCCTGGTAGGCCTGCGCTTATGCGCGACAACACAAGCTCTGCTATTCCACCGTCGATGTAAACTATCCACTAGAAATCATAGGCACTACCGTTGACGTACTTCATATCAAACACGCACTGTACGTCAACAGTTTTGAACGAATGATGATCACAACATATCTCTACGACACAAAAGATTGAAATAAAGTTGCAACTGGCCTTCACTAAGGCAGAAATAGCAGATACAATCATCCAGAGGACACATGTCCCAACATAGCATTCATTACATCAGCGGAAGCAAACAAAGGTGTCTGAGTACAGACAAAACTGAAGGCTTAAGAAGCCGGAGGAAAATAAAGCAAACGAAGCCCATCCACGAAGGTTCTGGATCCTGCCCTGGTCCAGCTATCTACTCGTCTGCAGCGTCGTCAAACTCCACGAAGTAGCCGTCCTGGGAAGCATCGTAGCCGTAGTCGTACTCTGCGTAAACCACAGCCCCAACGGGGTCAGTACATCCAAGTACTGGCAAGCAAGACTCACAGTTCATCAAAGAGTTACCCGTCAACACAAGCATAGATGCTTGGGATCAACGGAAGAAAGGGATGATATAAAAGTTGCTGCTGGCTGCTCTGAACCACTACAGAAGATAACTACAAGTTCCGGCTAACAGAATAAGACGAGATCGAGGATTGTAACCAACTGAAAGATAACTTCAACCAAACCCATCCTGGATCTCGCCCCTTATCCAAAGAAGCAATCCGAGGTTAACTCACACAGTTGTGATAAGGTGAATCAAGTTATTGTGTGAATAACCTATTACTAGTCAAGTTATTAATCAGTGGGTGAATCATGATTGATCATTAAGTTGAAGTTGTCCTGAGTACTTGTTAGCCAGTACTTTCACCAAGTAATCCATAACCGCGGAAAACACGGCTTCTCGAGAAGATTATCCCTGCAGGGTTGCACCAATTTGGCCGTACACTCATGAATATCCCGCCAGATGGGATGCCTCCCACCAAGCGGGGCACTCTACACAACCAACCATTCTCCGCATCAAGCCCAAAGCACCTTGGGCGCACGGCTAATCGAGCCCAGAAGAAAATGGACCCTCATAGCACTCTAAGAACGTGTCCCCCTATATGCCGACTACAAAAGTTCCACCCTGCGCTGGGCTCGCAAAAACATGCATGCGGCAAATAGAAAGCACGAACTAAATGAGATGATTTGGACGAGATGCGAATCAGGTCAAGTTGAGGGGGGCGCCCATACTCGCTACCCAAATGCGGTTAGTGCGCTCATCATGGATCAGTAGACAAGACCCTTTTCCTATTAGGGTCGACACTAGCAGGCTTCAAAACCTCTCATGGGCCTCCTGCCGGTGCCTTATCATCAAATTATTATTATTACCATTAGCAATTAACAGGATTGATTAATTAACATCGAGCCCCGGTACAAATAATAAGATAGTAAAAGTAGTAACCGACAACAGACTCGAGTAAAGCAACCCTAAGCATGCTAGGTAAGAACAGGCACAAGCAAAGGCTGTAGGTATGGAGGTGAGGCAATAATGTTGGCTCAGGGAATCATGTGATAGGTTCGGAGATCAAGCAACGATACATAGGGCTAGCAATAATAGACAAAAGGATAGTATCGACAACAAGTGTGGAAAGGAACTCGATGATTCATGTGAGTGATAACTTGCCTGGCAGCTCAGTATCGTACTGGGCTAGGTCCTGGGGAGTGGTGTCGTAAGGATCGTCGGTCTCAACGTAGTCGTCGTCTAACCGAGAAGAAGCAAACAAACAAAACAGGTATGTAAACAAACATTGCCATGGCATTGTGCACAATCAAATATGATGCATGACAATTTAATAGATGCAATAAAATAAACTACTTGATATGATAACACAATTTAAATGGACTGATATGCAACTGTGAGTGGCATATGAAAAGCCCATGGAATTTGGTTAGATTATTTGTTTTCCAACTAATCAACAGGTGATAATGGTTTAGTATGATGCATGCAAAAGGAAAACAGCAAAATAACAACATTAGAACCAAATTAGAATAGGGTGTAGCAATTTAGAAGTTTGTTATTAATTTTTGGGAAAAAATTTGGGTGCATAAAAGGGTAACACACAAGTAGTTGTTGTTTTCAACCATTTAATATGTTCAAAACAAATAACAAAGTTGATATTTGAAAAGAACATCAAATTTTGGTTGGATTACATGTTTCACAATTTGAAATTGGACTTTGGATTATTTAATTATGAATTAAACAATATTAAACAATTTTTAATTGAATTAAACAAGATTTAAATTGTTTAGGCAATTTAAATTATTCAAACCAGAAAACAAAATTTATATTTGAATAGAGCATTCAAAAAGGTGTGAAAAACATATTTTAGTTGAATTATTTGAAAACAGTAAGAATTAGTTATGAATTATTACAAATTGCATTTGAATTATTTGGATTTGAATTTAAATTGCATTTTTAAATTCAAAACAGAACACAAGTTGGATATTTGGATAGATTAGGAAATTTGGATCAGAATAGATATAAAGTTTGTGTTTATTGGTTTTATAAAACAAAAGATATTGAATTTCCAAGTTTCTATTCAAATCTGTTTATTAAAAGGAATTTATGATTTTTTTTAGAATTGCGCAGAAAACATTTGCTACGCAGTCTCACGCTACCCACTGCCACTGCGCAGTGGGCCAGTGACAGCGTGGCACTGCGCAAGCGCTGGCGTGGCCACGGGGGTGTATGACAGTGGGCCAGCCTTCGCTGCGGAAGAAAAAGGAACAAAAAGTTTTTGCGGGCGCTGCGGCTCGAACCCGCGCCCTGCTTCAGTTTCAGCTAGCGCGCAACCAGTGCGCTGTGCTGCGGTGTTTGTCAGGTAAGGGGACGCAGTGAGGATAACCTTTCGAACCAGGCGTTAACTGAAAAATACTGACGACCGCGCGCTTCCGCGAACTGACAGAGGTTCAACGGCCGCGATCACCGGCTCGAGCTGGCATGCGCGTGTGCTGCGATGAGATCTGGTGGACGTGCACGGTGCGGTGGCGATTACGAACAACAGAGAGGGAGGAGGGAACGGTGGTGGTCGCTCACGCGGTGTAGAGGGTAGCAGAGGGGCGAGGTAGCGGCCGGCGGCGACGACGATGATGGCGGCGGTGATCCAGTCGCTGGCGTGCTTGGCGGCGGTGTTCAAACGAGAGAGGAGACCGAGGGGGTCTGGCTCCTGGGTTTAGGTGGGGTGGTGGAGGCCATGGCGACGGCGGCGTGACGAATTCAGACGGGGATCGCCGGAGGGAAGTGGACATAGGTGGAGCTCGAGGAAAAAGGAGGAGAATTGGCGGCGCTGCGAAGCTGGAGGCGGACCCTAGGTGCTAGGGCACAGCTAGGGGCTAGGGTTGGTTTTATAGGCGAGGAGGAGAGCGTGGGATGGCCGCCGGCGTCGCGCGGGGTGCGGTGGCGCGAGCGCGATGACTGCAGTACGCGGGGGAGCACGCGCACTGAATCTACCTGCGCGCGACGACCGGTAAGTTGCTTTGGCGGGCTGGCGGGCGCGCTCGTAGGGCTAGGTGGGCTGGGCCGCTGTTAGGTGCTGCGCGCGCGCCTTTCTCCTTTATTTTTTTCTTTTTCTGTTTTATTTTTTTTGTAGTTTGCTTTTGGATAAATTAGATAGGTTTTTGAGTAGATAAAATTTTGAAAAAATTTAGTTAAGCTTCTTAGGTGAAAAGAAACCACTTGGCCGTTTTGGTTTTCAAAATTTCAAATGTTTGATTGCTGTTTTGAAATTGAACCAAAATAGCTGAATTTTGCCATAGTAAATAATATTTAGAAAAAAATAAGGTGTTTTCAATAGAGTTTCCTCTAGGGTTTAGAATGTTGTAAAGAATACCAAATTGTGATAACTTCATGGATTCAAAAGTTTGATGATTTGAGAATTGTTTTGAGTTTGGAAAAAGACTTGGAAATAATTGATTGATTTGGTTAATTGATTTAAGCAACAACTTAAAAGGTGAATTATAATGAGTTGCTTGGAAACAAAAGTGGTTTTAAGTTTGCACTTCTTTATTTGAAAGGTTGTAACAGACAAGTGTGAAAACATTGTTTGATTAAGTTTGAATTTTATTATGAAAACAATGCAAGCATAAATAAATATGAGGATGATGATATGATGCATTGCTTAAAATAAAACAAGGAAACAAACATTCTAAGGGATGTTTTCATACTTGGATGTTACAGCAGGGTCTCATTCCTCGAAAAGAAGATTTAGCTGAAAGACAGGGAAATTGTTCTCCTCCGCATGGAACTCGAACTGGCCAAGCAAGGGACGTTCCTTCCAGAGCGGGGCTTCCACTTAAGCTCCATTGCTCCTACGTGAGCGTGTTTGGGGATTGTCCCAGGTTACCTGCTATCAATTTCTTTCAGTTTAAGACCTGATGTGTGTCAACTGGCAAGTTTATCGTAGATTTGTTTTGAACTATGTTTAAGTCGTGTTTACTAATTTTGTAGTTTATCTCAATAATTTGTTTCTTAAGAATGCTCAGGAATATTTTGACTACGTTTGAAAGTAATCACTACACATGAGATAGTTTGCAACAACAGTTCTCATGAGAGAGTTTGGTAGGACAAATAAAGACAAAATTTCTGGTACTAAAACAAGTTTATATGAGATAGTTTTGGTAGGACAACAAAAGACAACATTTCTGGTACTACTACATCTATACACGAGGAATATACATGCTAACCAATCAAACAATTTAACACAAGTTTTTACCACTGATACGTCATAAATGTATCCTTAATTTCTGATGTTCAATGTTGTTTTCATGTTATTTCCTACATATTTCCTATATACTTCATGTCATTTTTATTGATTTCCGGGACTAACCTATTGACAAGATGCCACAAAGCGAGTTCCCTGTTTTCTGATGTTTTTAGTTTCAGAAAAGTTGTTCTGGAAATATTCTCGGAATCGGAAAATTTGAAGCCTGGAAGTCTTAGAATTCCTGAAGGTTCCACGGAGTCCCAAAGAGGCCCGGAGGGGGGCCACACCATAGGGCAGCGCCCCCCTAGCCACGCCTGGGGGGTGGTGTGGGACCCTCGGGTGTCCACCGCCATCGCCCTTTCGCCTATTTATTCCGCCCGATACATCAACCCTAAAAATATACCACTTCATCCCGACAAACACCCGAGGCCGCTGTCATCGTTATCTCGAGATCGGGAGGGTTCTGGAGCTCTCCCCGGCACCCTTCCTGGAGGGGAATTCATCACCGGAGGGGTCTACACCACCATACCCTCCTCCGACGTGATGCGTGAGTAGTTCATCCCTGGACTACGGGTCCATAGCAGTAGCTAGATGGTTGTCTTGTCCACTTTGTGCCTCATGCTTAGATCTCGTGAGCTGCCCTACATGATCGAGATCATCTTTATGTAATGCTACATGTTGTGGTTGCTGGGATCCGATGAATGTTGAATGCTATGTCTTCTGATTATCAATCTATCATGTTATCTTCATGCATATTTTATATATGATCTTCCATGCTCTCTGTTATTAGTAGATGCTCTGGCCAAGTATATGCTAGTAACTCCAAGAGGGAGTATTTATGCTTTATAGTGGGTTCATGCCTCCTTTGCATCTGTGCTCGAGTGACAGAAACGTGACGGATGGAGGATGTGATGTTGACATTAGGGAGAAACCAACGGTGTTTACTTAGTTTACATTGTTTACATTACACACTTTGCACACTTCGATTATCTGTTGCTTGCAACTTAATACCCAACGTTTGTTCGGATGATATTCGGAGGGTGGATTGTTAGTCATAGATGCACTTGGATGACGATCTATGTATCTTGTTGTAATGCCCGCATGAATCACCTAGTAATCTTTATGTCTTGCATATGCACTACGATGCATCCTTCATTTCTGTCAATTGCCCAACTGTAATTTGTTCACCGCACATGTTATTTATCTTCTATGGAGAGACACCACTAGTGAACTGTGGACCCTGGTCCATTTCCTCACACTGATAATACACACACTGCTTCCACCGCTTTCACAGTGCTTCCACTGTTTTCACACTGATGCTACTGTTTTCATAATGTTCTCATATTGTTTTCCACACCATACGTTTAACCTATTTGATTCAGCAAAACCAGTGAGATTAAAAACCTCACTGCTTCGTTGGGGAAAAGTGATTTGGTTGTGTTGTGTAGGTTCCACGTTGCAGCTGAACCGGTAGTGCGCCCTGCCATCTCAGCTGCATCAACCTTCTGAAGTTACTCCTTCCTCCTACTGGTCGATTTAACCTTGGTTTCTTTCTGAGGGAAAACTTGCTGCTGCACTCTTCACACCTTCCTTTTGGGGTCTCCCAACGAACGTGTGTTCACACGCATCAAGCATATTTTCTGGCGCATTGCCAGGGAGGAAGAGAATTTATGCAAGGGGGTCTCTCACCTCCAATCATTTTTTAATTCGTTATAGTTTTGCTTGTTACTTGCTTTATTATGCTTGCTATCAATGGTTTATGTCCTTAAACTACATCTTATTGGCAAGGTGGGTTCACGAATGAACAACAAAAAATATTATAAGAAACACCGCTTGTCACAAAAAGGGATACACTTATGGGAGCAAATTAATAAATTGCATGCCTATGCTAAAAGAATCGTGCTCTACTTATAATGTTACTTATTGCTTTCATAAATCTTGTTTTTGTAGGAGGTATAAACACCTCCCTTTTCAATGTGAGTATAATGATAATGTTACCATATCTTCTTATGTTAAGGGAAATTATGACTTGGATGACGTGGAACAAATTGAGGAATTTCTTGCTTGGAAGGGTGCATTCGAAATTTCCTATTTGCTTGAAAGTATTGATGATGCACCTTAATATGAGATTTATGATATACTTGAATATTTCTTTGATAATTACAAGGATTGTAATTACTATATACTTCAATATCTTAATCAATTCTCTCCCCCAAAGGGAGAGACTAACGCCTTGCAGGAACCTATGGAAGAAGAAACTACTTGTCGCACCCGGACTTCTAGAGGACACTCACAGCCCGCTAAACAGTAGATAAATGGCTTACGGGGCTTACCGACACCCGCATCTCAATATGAGTAGGCCAACACGTAAACGTGTGACAACCAACCTCTACTATTCATCGTCTGTGTAAACCATCCCATAGAAATCCGACTACTTCCATTGACGTACTTCATAACATACACACATGGTACGTCAACGGCATTTGAACAAGTGATATCACAACAAATCTCTAAGACACAAAGAAATAGAAAGAAGTGGCAAATAGCTCTCACTAGAGCAGAGTTAGCCAATACAATCATGCAGAGGACACATGTCCCAACAATTCATCATTACATCAAAGCGGAAGCATCCAAAGTGTCTGAGTACAGACAAGATCCAAATAGGCCTAAGAGGCCGGAAACGAAAGAACGGAGCCCATCCACGAAGTCTCGGATCCTGCCCGGGTCCGCTATCTACTCGTCAGCAGCCTCGTCATACTCCACGTAGTAGCCACCATGGGGATCCTCGGAAACGTAGTCTGTAGAACACGCAGCCCCAAAGGGGTCAGTACAGACGAGTACTGGCAAGCAAGACGCACAAGATACCAAAGTGTACCCGGCAACACCAAGTACAGATGCTTTGGGTTCAACGGAAGATAGGGGATACAAAGATGCGGCAGCGGGCTGCCCCAACCAACTACAGAGACACGCTACAAAGAAGAAAGGGATAAGATAGCGCATCGGAACCAACTACCACTAACCTCAAACAAACCCATCCTGGATCTCGCCCCTTATCCAAAGAAGCAATCCGAGGATAACCCACACAGTTGGATTAATGAAGGTTCAAGTTATTGTGTCAATAAGTCTATTACTAGTCAAATTATTATTAATTACGTGTAAGTTGCCTAATCCTTGTTAGCCAGCCCTATCACCAAGTCATCCATAACCGCGGACAACACGGCTTCTCGAGAAGATTTAACCCTGCAGGGATGCACCAATTTGGCCGTACACGTAAGAATATCCCGCCAGACGGGGATCAAACCCACCAAGCGAGACACTCAACACAACCCAACTCTTCTTCGCATCAAGCCCAAAGAACCCCGTGCAATTGAGCGCACGGCTAATCAAGCCCCACGAAGAAAAGGGGACCCTCATAGCACTCTAAGAACGTGTCTCCCTAAATGCCGACTACAAAAGTTACCACCCTGGCCTCGGGTTCGCACCTGCATATGCATGCGGCAAACGGAAAACCCGAACTAAATGAGGCGATTTGGACGAGATGCGAATCGAATCAAAGTTGAGGGGGGCGCCCATACACGCTTCCCACATGCGGTTAGCGCGCTCATCATGGATCTAGAGGACAAGAACTTTTCCTGAGTTCGACACTAGCAGGCCTCAAAACCATACCCGGCCTCCTGCCGGTGCCTTATCATCAAATTAGCATTACCTCAAACATTAACAGGTTGTTGTTTAAACATCGAGCCCCCAGAACATGATAAATATGGTAACAGGAATAACGGACATCAGACTCGAGCATAAACAACCCTAAGCATGCTAGTAAGACACAAGCAACAAGCAACAGGGTTATAGGTGTGGAGGGTAGGCTATATTAGGGTTACAGGATAACATGTGATAGGATCGGAACCCAAGCAACGAATCATAAGTCTAGCATATTAGACAACGGAAAGTATCGGTATCCAGTGTGGAAAGGACACAATGGTTCATGTGAGTGAATACTTGCCTGCAAACTCAGTAGCCTGGTACTGGGCTAACTCCTCTGAAGTAGTGTCGTAAACCTCGTCTGTCTCAACGTCGTCGTCTATTCGAGAAGAAGCAAACAAACAACGCAGAGAGACAAACAATCAATAACATGGCATAATGCACAAGCATGGGATGATGCATGACAATTTAATTGATGCATCAAGGATAAGCTAGTTGACATGGTAACATAATTAAATGGGCCTATATGCAATTTGGGTTGCACATAGAAAGGCCCAAGAATTATAGTTGAATTAAGTGATCTACAATTAACCATCATGTGAGAGTTGATTAGAATGATGCATGGAAGAAGGAAACAATAAGAAAACAACAATAGCTTCAATTTGAAAATGTTGTTTACCAAGTTTGGAATTTTATTTATTAAGTTATGAAATTTGGCTTCTTAAATGAGTTACACAAGCATTTGTTGTTTTCACCAATTTTAATTATTCAAAATAGATAACAAAATTCATATTTGGAAAGAACACAAAATTTTAGGTGGAATACATATTTCATTTGTTGACAATGGATTTAAAATGAATTAATTATGAATTAAACAAGTTTGGACAAGATTTAAATGAATTTAATTCAAGTATAAAATTATTTGAATTTTTATTTGTTCAAAACATTAAATAAAATTCATATTTGAAAAGATTATACTTTTCTGGTTTGAAAACATATTTTATATGTTCAAAAAGAATTTAGTTTGACCAAGTTATTAATTTAGCAATTTTAAATGATTTAAACAAGATTTGAATTATTTAACCAATTTTAATTATTCAAAACAGGAAACGAAGTTTATATTTGGAAAGTTTGTTCAATTCTGCATGGAAAACATATTTTACATGTACCATTTGAATTAAATTTTTGAAACCATTTGAAATGTTCAAAACAGTATACAAATGGTTTTAACATGTAGAGAATTAAATTTGGTATGGAAAACATATTTTATTTATTAAATTTGGATTTGATTTGCAAATGATATATGAATTTGAAATTACAGGGGCTATTCTGCAATTTTTAAAAGTTTCAGATTTGGTCCAGGGACTTAGGTGCGAAAAAGAAATTCAGAAAAGGTCCCTGGAACCTTTTCTACGCAGGCAGAGCAGCCTCTGGGTCACTGGCAGTGGGCCAGTGCCCAGCTGGTGCGTGCGTGGCGCGTGGGTGGACGCGTGCGTGGCCACCACGTCGCTGACGTGTGGGGCCAGCATGGTTGCATGGCAAAGCGAGCAAAAATGGGGGTTTAATCGCGCGGCGGGGGATCGAACCCGCGCCCTTGCGCTGCGCGCTGTTTGATCTTGCCACTGGGATGGCTCGACGGTGGTGATAGGAGAGGGATACGCGTGGTTTTGAGGTGGATCTGGCTGTTTTAACTGAAACTGAAACAAAAGTTCAGTCTTTCTGAACTTCACCGAGGGAACGGTGGTCGCCGGCGGCAATCATTGCGTGGCTGCTGCTGCTCGTGGGTGTGTGCGGTGGTGGGTACGTGCGCGCCACAGGAAGAAGCAGAGAGAGGGGAGAAGGGTTGGCGCTCACCGGGGAGAGGAAGGAGGAGGAGGACGACGGCTCGGTGCAGTGGCGGTGACCGGCGACGTCGACGAAGCGGGCGCGGAGATCCGAGGCCTCCTAGGCCCTGTCGAGGAAGCGAGGAGGGAGAGGGGACTATCCCGGTCCCATTCCCGTGCCCGCGGGGACTCGACGACGACCAACACCCCTACACCAACCCCATCAATCTCTGGCCATGGCTGCTCGTCGGAAGTTTCAGGAAAATTCAGAGAAGAAACAGAGGGGAAACGAGGGGAAGAAATGGAGGTGGCGGCGCAGGGAAGGAAGAGAGGGGGATGGCTAGGGTTTGGGTGCCCTCGGGGTAGAAAAGGAGGAGGGATGGGAGCAGGTAGAGAGGGGGGAAGGTGCGGTGTGTGTTTGTGCTGGCGTCAGCTGACGCTGGCCGTACGGAGGAGGAAGAAAAAGGAGGCGGGTCGCGCTGCGCGCTGGCTGGGGTGGAAGTTGGGCTGGGCTGGCCCAGCTGGCTGGCCTGGTCTGCCTCCCCCATCCCGATTTTTATTTTATTTTTTCTCTCTGTTTTTTTTTGCAGAAAAGAAAAAGGGAAGAAAAGAAGGGGTTTTGGGATAGAAAAATTGTGGGGATAATTTTGTATAATTTATTTATTACAAAAGCCCAGTTGTGCAACTTTCTGTTTTCCAAATTTTTAAATTTTGTTGCTGTTTGAAATTCAAAGGGATTTGGTTGAATTTTGCAATAATTGGAATGTTGAAAATTAGGCAACTTAATACTTTGGAAATTCTAATTTATTGGAAGCAATTGAATGGTTTCATTTGAAAGTTTCATTTGAAAAATTGTAATAGAACAAGTATGAAACAAGGATTTGAATTTTGGTTTGAAATTCAAATGGAAAACAAGTGAAAACAAATGCAAAACTCATGATGGAATGATGCAAACTAAATTTAAACAAAAAGCAAACATTGTAGGGTTGTTTTCATACTTGGGATGTTACACTACTGAATCTGGAAGCTCATTGGATGAAAACGAGGAGGAGAGTGATGATCAAGAGGAGGAAGAATGGAGATACCCATGTCTACCTTCCACTGAGATTAACTCTTTAACTCATAATTGTGATGATCCTATTGATTATTTTGAAATATCCCTTTTTGATGAAATTGATACTTGCTATACTTGTGATCTTGATACTACTATGAATGAAACTTGTCAGAATGATATTGATAATATTAATTATGATAATCCATGCTACTTGGATAAATCCTACGATAATCCTCTATTTATTCCAACTATTGAAATTCATGATAATAAGAAAGTTTGTTTCGAAAATTTATATGATAATTCTCTTGATGATGGTCCTATGTTACTGAAAGTAGGATTTCTATAATGTTTCCCATACCTTTTTTGAGTGAACAATCATCTTGTTTTTATATTGCTAAAAGTGGGAAAAGGAGGAGCTGATTTTAAATTTTGATCCCACTCTTTTGGAGGTTGATATGAATTGTGTGCTTTTAGACCATGACAAACATGCTTTATTTGATAATTATGTTGTTGAGTTTGTTCATGATGCTATTGAAAATTATTATGAGAGGAAAATATGGTTGTGGGAATTTTCATTTTACTAAAACACCTCTCTTTTTGTTTAAAGTATTGAAATTGCTCTTGCTCTACGTTCCCATGATTTCTAGTTTGAGCTTCTTTAATTCATTTCTTGACAATATTCCTATGCATATGAAGTGGGTTAGACTTAAATTTGTTTTTATACTTGCTTCTTGATTCTCTCTTTTTCTTAATTCATATTTCTTATGAGAGCATCTTCTTCACTTGAAAACACGTTAATCCACTTTTCTGGGCCGAGCTAAAAGGCGTTAGAGAAAAACACTTCTTGGGAGACAACCCATGGTTTTATTTTTGCTTTGTTTTTATCTGTTTTATTTGAGTCAAGGGGCTGTAGACTTCTATAGAAAATCCTTTGTATCTTTATTTTCATGTTTTAGTTGTGCCAAGTAAAGTTTCTGACGACAGTTGGAGTTGGTTTTAGATTTCAACACAGGAAACAGATTTCTGCTGTCCACCGTAAAATATCGTGAAAATCAAGATAGATCAGAATGACCTAAAATAATTTGTGCTTATTCCTCAGCTAATTTTGCACTTTTTTGTTCTTTAAGTTTTTCGATCTGAGCAACATAAGTGCCCCCCAAAAAATCGTCTTTACAGACTGTTCTGGTTTTGGCAGATTCTGCCAATTCTCTTGCATTTACTCTTTTAGGATGTCAAGTGGATTTCTTTGCTTCACGAAACATGAGTGGCTATAGCTAATGTTTAAAATTATCAAGAGCACTTGTGCGCATACAGAACCCAGGGATTTTTTTATTGTTGCACTAACCCTCTAATGCGAATTACTCTTTGAGTGTGGTGTGAAGGAAGTTTTCAAGGGTCAAGAGAAGAGGGTGATATAATGTGATTAAGAAGAGTGCAAGGTCAAAGCTTGGGGATGCCCCCATGGTTCATACAAGCAAATATTAAGAAGACTCAAGCATCTAAGCTTGGGGATGCCCAAGGCATCCCCTTCTTAATCAACAATTTATCAGGTCACTTCTAGTGAAACTATATTTTTATTCGGTACATCATATGAAGTTTACTTGGAGCGTCTGTTTGTTTTTATTTTGTTTTCCTTGCTGAAATAATATAGTTGGACCCTAGCATTCCTTGTTTGTGGGAGAGACACGCTTCGCTTTTTCATTTGAATACTCGGTATGCTCGTATTCATTGTTTTTCTTCTTGCCGTTGCAAAAATTCCTGTTTAGCTCTTGTTTTCATTGCATCTCTTATTTAGAGCTGTTAGTTTTAGTAGAGATGTGTTAGTAATCTCATGTTTGCTTGCTGTATCATTTAGAGAGTTTTTATTAAAACATATTCTGTATGGTGCTTGTCGGGAAAAGAATTTGCTGCATGTAGTAGAATTTATAACGATGCAAATAGAAGCTTGTATAGACTGCGGCTAGACTTTTTCATATCATGCTAGATATTATTTTAATTCTAAAGCCTAGTGGATATTTAGTAGCATGATTTGTCTCAAATAGCTGAGAGTGTTTAATGTTCCATTGAAACAATCATGAGCTTTTCTTGTCATTTTCAAGCATAAATTTGTGGTGTTCTCCTTTGATTGTTTTATCTAGTTGACTTGCCGCATGCTTACACCATGTTTATGACTACGAACCATTCACGTATAGCCTCTATGATCATTTAGTTTTCTAACTTGTGGTACCACTTATGCTTTGATTAATGATGTTTTTGTCGCTATGCATGATTATGGCCATTATTGCTATCTTGATTTGTCGCTCCTAGTCTTTTGCTAGACTCCACCTGTACTGAGTATGAGCTTTACTCGTGCATCCAACTCCCAAAAACCAAAGTTTGCCAAATGTGTCCACCATACTTACCTACATGTGGTATTTAACTACCACTCGAAAGAAAATTGCTCATGTGTTACATTTAAAACTTTCAAAATTACTGTTGTTTTGTGTTCCTGTTTTCAGCTCATGAGGACGTAAATACAGAATCTTTGTCTCACTTGTTGATTGGACTTTCACACACTGAACTAGTGGCTTTACGCTTATCCAATTTATAGAAGAGATGGCAGCAGGGTGCCCAGCCCCAAATTAATACAACAAATTCTCTTCAGTATTTTTGCCCCTGAATAATCAGTCAAAGCATAATTGTATAAAGAAAAGAGAAAGAGGGATGACCTTCTACCCATATGTGTCCTTCTATGGGAGCCGCTCTTGTGAAGTCTAGTTGGCTTGTGACGTACTGTATTTTCCGTTTACCATTCGTTGACATAAGCATACACCTCTCTCAAAATTAGACACTCCTCCATGGTATGTGATTGTTGGAAGGCACCCAAGGATTCAGTTAGCCATGGTTTGTGTAAGATGGTTGGGAGGAGTGTCAAACATTTTATACCTCTGTTTAAAAAAAATAAAACCTCTAGCACATGAGTGATCCCTGCTAAGGGCCTTTCTTTTACTTTTATGTTGAGTCTCCATCTTCTAACTTTATGCATAGTTGAGAGACCATGGTTGCCATTCTGAGTTTAATGTGCATTTGTCCGAGAAACATTATTAATTGATTCATGATGTGTTATTAATTGTTCTCTAATTATTTGTTCTAGTCTTCCTCATGAACTTTGAAGGTGTCCTGGCATTTATGGTTTGCCCCACTCTTAAGGACAAGCGAAATATAACTTTGCCATGTTATGTCTATGCTTGAAACAAACGTATATCTTTCAAGTGCACTATTATTCATGATCTTTTATTTATGTTACTTCTCATGATGCAAGGTGATTGTTATGCTTTAACGTTAGAATTTTATTTATCATGCGTACATATGCTTTTATATTATTGATGATCAAGTTTATGTTGGTAGCATGTCACCTCAGAAATTATGTGTTTTTATCGTTTAACTACTCGAGGACGAGTAGAAACTATGCTTGGGGATGTTGATACGTCATAAATGTATCGTTAATTTATGATGTTCCATGTTGTTTTCATGTTATTTACTACATGTTTGCTATACACTTTATGTCATTTTTATTGATTTCCGGGACTAACCTATTAAAAAGATGCCACAGAGCCAGTTCCATGTTTTCTGCTGTTTTTAGTTTCAGAAAAGTTGTTCTGGAAATATTCTCGAAATTGGAAAATTCGAAGCCCGGAAGTGTTAGAATTCCCGAAGGTTCCTCGGAGCCCCGAAGAGGCCCGGAGGGGGAGGGGGCACACCATAGGGCAGCGCTCCCCCTGGCCACGCCTGGGGGTGGTGTCGGCCCCTCGGGCGTCCACCGCCATCGCCCTTTCTCCAATTTACTCCCCCCCGATACATCAACCCTAAAAATATACCACTTTGTCCCGAGAAACACCAGAGGCCGCCGTCATCGTCATCCCGAGATCGGGAGGGTTCTGGAGCTCTCCCCGGCACCCTATCAGGAGGGGAATTCATCACCAGAGGGGTCTACACCACCATGCCCTCCTCCGAAGTGATGCGTGAGTAGTTCATCCCTGGAATACAGGTCCATAGCAGTATCTAGATGGTTTTCTTCTCCACTTTGTTCCTCATGTTTAGATCTCTTGAGCTGCCCTACATGATCGAGATCATCTTTATGTAATGCTACATGTTGTGTTTGCTGGGATCCGATGAATGTTGAATGCTATGTATTTTGATTATCAATCTATCATGTTATCTTCATGCATATGTTATTTATGATCTTGCATGATCTCCGTTATTAGTAGATGCTCTGGCCAAGTAGATGGTAGTAACTCCAAGATGGAGTATTTATGCTCGATAGTGGGTTGATGCCTCCTTTGCATCTGTGCTCGGGTGACAGAAACGTGACGAATGGAGGATGTGTTGTTGCCATTAGGGAGAAAACAACGGTGTTTAATTAGTTTACATTGTTTACATTACACACTTAGCTTACTGCGATTATCTGTTGCTTGCAACTTAATACCCAACATTTGTTCGGATGATATTCAGAGGGTGGATTATTAGTCATAGATGTAGTTGGATGACGGTCTATGTATGTTGTTGTAATGCCCGCATGAATCACATAGTAATCTTTATGTTTTGCATCTGCAGTACGGTGCATCCTTCATTTCTGTCAATTGCCCAGCTGTAGTTTGTTCACCACACATATTATTTATCTTCTATGGAGAGACACCACTAGTGAACTGTGGACCCCGGTCCATTTCCTCACACTAATAATACACACACTGCTTCCACTACTTTCACATTCTTTCCACTGTTTTCACAATTCTGCTACTGTTCTCATATTGTTTTCACACCATACATTTAACCTCTTTGTGTTCAGCAAAACCAGTGAGATTGACAACCTCACTGCTTTGTTGAGGCTAAGTGATTTGATTGTGTTGTGTAGGTTCCACGTTGCTGCTGAACCGGTAGTGCGCCCTTTCGTCTCAGCTGCATCAACCTTATGAAGTTACTCCATCCTCCTACTGGTCGATTCAACCTTGATTTCTTTCTGAGGGAAAACTTGATGCTGCACTCTTCATACCTTCCTCTTGGGGTCTCCCAACAAACGTGTGTTCACACGCATCAACCACCAAACCAGCTGATAAAACAACAACACAAGTTTGTTATCATTCTCTAAAATTACACAGAAGTTCTCACCAACTACACTGCCAAGTTCACTACCCGCATTGTCCTCGTGTGATTCGACGCCACCGTCCCAATTGTCACTGATCACCTCTACGACCAGCCTGATATAGTCCCGCGTCACCTTTACCTGTATGACGATGAGATCATCTATTTACATTCACGATTGAACAACAAATTCAGACCAGCCCTCAGTGAACTTGAAGTAATAAGGTTCTTCTTCTTCATCTATGTGATATGAGCCCAATAGTTCGTTGGCCCCACCAGTTTTCACGCATATACGAGATTGCCCGTCTCTTGGAAGTATATACCCATTTATGCATTTCAAAGGGACATCCTGAGCAAGTACATTTAAGACTAATATCAGAAATGCATAGATATCTAAATGACTTTTTTTTCAAATTAAGAAGGAAAAGAATAATAATGTAATTAACTAACCAACTCATTAAGTTCTTATTGATCCTGCACCCTGTGCACAATAAACTGAGGGACTATAATGTGCTCCGTATTTTCCAGGTCCATCATATTCTGCTTGTAAAAATCCCAAGATATCGCATTCATTTCAGAACCACTGACCTCACATGGGAACTCAAATAGGCTCTTCTGTAGTGTTATCTTGCAAGATGGTACGATAGGACGACACTCTGATTTCAAAGGCAAAACACGTGAATGTGCAATTAAATAACCAAGGCCATCTTGGAAAGTTTGAAACATATATATTAACTAGCTAGTAAATTAATGTGTAAGGAAAACAAGCCAATGTGCAATTACATACCAGGTTCTAGATTCCAAGATTTAACCTTATTGTTTGCATTAGTTACTTGAACGTCAAACATATTGAATTGATCATCATAATAAAACCTCACAAGATCATTCGGTTGAATGTGATAAGCTTGACAAAATGCTATCCAATATGGTCCACATATATAAGTCCTTCCAAGCCCATGTTCCACGTACAAGTGGTATTCATTGACATGGTAGACAATCCATGCCTTATGTGGACCAACAACAAATTTCTCTATACTCTTATGAAAAGAACAAGGCAGATCCTACTTAGTACACACACACACACACACACACACACACACACACACACATATATATATATATATATAATTTAAAAGAATAAGCACACTTATATTCGTCAACAAATCAAAAGCTTAGAAACAACATAATTGGAATGTCAAGGATACTTACTGCCGCCTGATGACAATATTTTATAGACACCCTCATCCTCACTCTAAAAGTCAATAATGGCCGTTCAATGCTGGCGAGACACATGTCAGGTTCATGATAACTGAACTCACATATGTTTTGAGCCATTCCTGATTTTTAAACACAAAAACAACCGTGTTAGTTAGAACAGATTCCATGATACAGCTACACAAATAACAGCACTAATGATCAACAAAATTATTTCTACTAGTACTAATCTGCATAAATACTACAATTTTAGTACTAAATCAGCACAATATGCAGAAACCCCTGCAAAATACTAGTACTAATTAGTTCTCCCCTCCGTTCCACAATGTAAGCCTGTCTATCAAGCTAGTTTATGGATCGGAGGTAGTAGTACTAGTTGTACTATTCATCCGCCATGGCCGGTTAAAAAAACTCCAGCAGATTCAAACCGATGATGATCGCCGATGAAGTGGGTGCTTACCGATGGTGAAGAGCGTCGTCGCCCGTGTTTTGCTGACCCTTTGCATCGTCGCCGATGATGACCCCAACGGCGGATTCGGCCACACGTACCGTTGCATGCATGCACGCGAAAATATGAGATTCACTCTCCTTGAGCTCGCCATGCGCACGGAGGAAAAAAAAAGGAGAAGGGAAATGGAAGAACCTCGCGGCTTGTGAAGAAGAACGGTGGCGGCAGTTATCTCCCCGCGGAGAAGAACGGTGGTGGTTTTCTCTCACTAGAAGGGGACAGAGTGATGTCTCTCCGCGTCTGTTCGGCTATTAAATGAACTGGGGAATAAAGTCCAACGAAAATCAACCTGTGGCAGCCATATGGGGCCAAAGGAAACACGTGGAGAAACCACGAAAATCCCCTTGCCGCCTTGTCGGCATGCGGAGCTAGAGGGGCTGGCATGTGGGACCCACCATGGTTCAGACCAAAATCACATTTGGAAACTAGATCCAATTCTCTCCACCCTTAGCTGTGGCGGCGGTGGTGGCGGCGGACGGTGCTCTCCACGTATCTCACCCTCCCATATTTTTTTCTCCCCATAAGGCGTCCACGACTCCTCTCCCTGGGGTTATGCAAGCCGCCAGAGGCTCACTCCGCCGCCCCCACCACCGCCTCCCTCCGCGGCCACCATCTCCTCGCTCGCCCTCCACGGCTTACGTCGTCGAGGCTCCCCTTCCGGCCGCATTCCCCATGCACGCCTATACTGTTCGACTAGTTGGGGCTCCCCTTCCGGCCGCCTCCGCAAGCCAAGGTAAAGAACCCTTCCATCCTTGTGCTACTTGCTAAGAATAGCAAGAACTATTCTGGAAATTGTTCTACCAATTGATTAGTTTGCTCATGGTCTGTTATAAGTTTGTTCATGTTTAGTGATTAGATGTTTGTTAAACTCGATTAGTTTGTTCTGCAAATTGAGTAGCCTGTTATAAAAAATGAGTGCCCCCTTTCAGTCAAATCCAATAATAGCTTGTTTATCTCTTTAACAGATGGATAGGCGTTGGATTTCAAGTGGTAGACCTTGGACCCCTCCATATCTTGATGGAATCAAAGAGTTCTTAAGCTTGGTCAAGCAGAGAAACGGCGATAATTGTCGTGTTCGATGCCCATGCACGAGGTGTCTAAATATGAAGATGCATCATTTTGGAGAGATGACCCGGCACTTACGGATCAACAAATTTTCCAGTAACTACCTTCGATGGATACATCATGGAGAGCTAAGTGATGTCGTGATTATTGAAGATCTTTCATATAATGATGGCAATGGTGGTGATGAGGATGATAATGCCGGTCATGGGAATCATAATATGGATATGGATGATGAAGATGAGGCAGATAGAGAAGCCAATGAAATGGAAGGAAATGTTGTAATACCTCATTGGAGCAATAGCCCATGAAGGAACAGAAACTGAGGTCGAAGGTGGGTATGGTAAAGTATTTGAAAAATTGTTGGCAGAGTTCGAGCGCCCGCTTTACCCGGGAAATAAACATGTCGGTAGGCTTGCATTACTGATAAAGCTACTTCGCCACAAATCATATTTTTGGGTCAGCAACACTACTTTTGATGCATGTATGCGTATATTTTTCCAAGGCACTTCCGGACGGCAATACACTGCCCAAATCATATAGAGAAGCAAAACCTTATATACAGCAGCTAGGTCTTTCATATGGCAGCATACACGTGTGCCCAAACAACTGCATACTTTTCAGAGGAGATTATGCTGATAAGGACAACTGCCCAACGTGTTAAGCATCAAGGTGGAAGTATCCGGAGAGAAAGAGATCTGCTGTTGAAGTGTTGCGTTATTTTCCTTTGGCACTGAGGCTGAAGAGATTGTTTGCTTTGAGGAAAACAACGCAGAACATGCAGTGGCACGCGTTAAAGAGGAAGCCTGAAATGGACGTATTGACACATCCGGCTGATGGTGCAGCGTTGAAGGCTTACAACGATGACTTCAAAACATTTGCGGGTGATCCTAGAAACTTAAGGCTCGGCATTGCTTCTGATGGCTTCAATTCCTATGGAACCATGACCACAAGCTACAACATGTGGCATGTGTTTGTCGTGCCGTACAACCATTCACCAGAAGAGTTCAGTGATCCATCATACTACATGCTTTGCTTGCTAATCCATGGCAAAACAAGTCCTGGAAAGTATTTTTGGTCTTTTCATTCAGCTGTTGCTGGAAGATTTGCAGGACCTTTGGAAGGGTGTGCGGACTTATGATTCATTTTCTAGGGAAATGTTTGATCTTCGTGCTGCGGTACTCTGGTGCATACACGACTACCCAGCTTGTAGTACTATGTATGGGCGTACCACTCAAGGCTATGCTGCATGCCTGCATTGTGACAAAGATCCTCTATCATTGTCCATAACCAACAAATTGTGCTACATTTGGCACCATCGTTTCCTCCCCCATGACCACTACTGGCGGAGAAAGACAGACCTTCGTGGCCCCCATTTCGTCAAGAACGAGCGGCTAGAATCATTTATTGATAAAGAGTTAGAAGCTGAGCTGGAGAAGGTTAGACATCTAAAACCAGGAATTGGTCCCAAGAGCATCAGTAAGAAGAGGAAGCATGGAGAACCTACACCAATCTGGAAGCGTAGGGTTGGTTGGTGGGACTTGGAGTACCGGCCAACGTTGAAACTTTGTCATAATCTCGACGTGATGCACATCGAAAAGAACATCTTAGACAACATCCTTGACACCGTCCTTGAACTGGAAGGGAAGAATAAGGACACTATCAATGTCAGGAAGGATCTTCATACCCTCAATATTAGAACATCTTTGCAGCTGGATCCACCGAAACCGGTTCCGAACCTAGACCCGAAGAAATGTAAATGTGTAATGAGATATGGAAACTATACCCTGCAAAAAGATGAGAATACACAACTATATGCCAGTTTCTATTTGAGTGTACATATCTAGACGGTTTTTGTTCCAACATGTCCAAGTGTGTCAACGTACAAACACGCAAGATCTCGGGACTTAAAACCTATGACTGCCACATCCTGTTGCAGAGAACATTACCTGCTAGGTTGCGAGGATTTTTGAATGACAATATATATCGGGCGATTGGTGACCTAGGAAATTTTTTCAAGGACTTGTGCAGTAAAAGGTTGGAAAGAAGTGTTCTTCTCCGACTGAAAGATGAAATCCCAGTAATCTTGTGCAGGCTTGAAAACATCTTTCCGCCGGCTTTATTTGATGTTATGGTCCACCTGGCTATGCATTTACCTGACGACGCTTTGCTCCGAGGCCCTGTGAACTATGGGTGGATGTATCCAATCAAGAGGATGTTGTGTACTTTGAAGATATATGTGAGGAACATGGCACATCCATAAGGTTCAGTTGCAGAGGCGTGCATTGCCTCCGAGTGCTTGACATTTTCCTCTATATACTTGAAAGAAGATATTGAGACAAGGTACAACCAGCGGCGCAGATATGAGGTTAAACAAAAAGTTGAACGCGAAGCATCATCTTGTGATCTGTTTGGCCATGGTGCGCGTTTAGTTGGAGCATATACCGTGATCAATGCTGATAGCACTAAGACACTGTCAACAGAGCTTCATAGAATGGCTTGGTATGTCCTAAACAATTGCAGCAAGGTTACAGGCTATATCCAGCATGATCTCTCTTTCCTACGTCTGAATTTTATGTTACCCTACACATTGTAGCTATTTGTCACAATTACACTCATTGGTTTGCAGAAAGTTCAGGACAAAGCTGGAGGAAGAAGGGACGTCCGATGTCGGAGTTACGGTTGAGCAGGATTTTCCAAGATGGTTCAAAGAGCATGCAAGTTTCCTTTTGCATTTCATTGCATGATTTTGACCATATTATTTTTCGTTTTTTATGTGGTACACAGATCATGAACAAGGCACGAGAAATACCAGAAGTTCATGATGATGAGTTGTTCTCATTGGCACTTGGCCCACACAGCAAAGTCATGGCTGCTGGAGATCATAGTGGAGACGCAAGAGTTTTTTATGGTGTCCTCAAGGAAGTCAAAGAGCTGACTTATATCTGTACCGAGAAACATTAACGGACAATTGTTCTGTTTGGCTATGACTGGTATCGTCTTGAAGGAGGCAGGGGCATGCCTAAACTGGAGAAGTATGATAAACTATTCAGGAGTATCAACATTTCCAGTTTGTGGTACGAGGATGATAATTATATTTTGTCAACCCGGGCACAAAATTTGTTTTATGTGCCAGACACATTAGGGGGAGAAGACTGGCGGATAGTCCAAAAAATTGAGCATAGGCGGACCTTTGATGTGTCCGAACATGATAAGGATAAACATGAGGAGGACAATGATGAGGAGGAGAGGCCTAGTATTATAGCACATCAAGATGTCAAAGTCTCTGACAATGAGGATGATCCTGCTGACCCGATATCCCATCCTCCGCCTCCGACTACTTTGGAACGCACTGACATGACTCCACGCATTCTCTCAGCAGATGAGATTTTGGCTTATATCAAAGATCGGAAAAAGTGTTTGTGTAGTATGAGGAAAATGAAGTACTCCCTCCGTTTCATAATATAAGATGTTTTAGCTATTTCACATGTTGTCTAGATACACACTCAAGTGAGTGTATATATACACTAAAATGTGTCTAGATACATGTGTATATATGTGAATGTGGAAAAAGTCTAAAATATCTTATATTGTGGAACGGAGGGAGTACAAGATAGTGTCAAACAAGTAGAAGATGGTGACGATGAATTAGAAGTCAGTGACGATGAAGTAGACGACACATATGCGGAGTATGACAGTGAACCGGGTGCACTGCCCGCTGATGATAGCGATGCAGACTAGTGTTGCATGCCTGTGTGCAAGCTTGTGTCAAACTGATTTTGCATACTTTGTGTGCATGGTGTTGTTCAACTGATGTGCATGCCTATTTGTATGTTGTGTGGAACTGTTGTGCATGCCTGCTAGCATGCTTGTGTTGAACTGATGTACATGCGTGTGTGCATGCTCATGTTGAACTGAAGTGCATTCTTGTATTTTCTTTGAATTTTGTGTGTGTGTGTGTGTGATTTTTAGCTATTTGTCTCGTATATGTCAAAACCATAGCATTAAACATAGAATACATACAAGTGCTGATAAAATTGAGCGCGAACATGATATTACTCAAGTGCTACCATTACCCAATTTTATTCTATACATTGCTAATATGCCATTACTCAACTGCTAGACATCATCATGCCAAGACACATTGCAAATAAAACTGAAAAAACTGAAATCATCAATACATTGTGGCCAGAATCTTGAATTTTGGCTTCATGAGCAGGTTTTCCAGCACCTTCTATATGTACCCCTTGCCACAACACCTGATCTAGCTTCTGCCTCAGTGCTATCTCTTCCTGTAATGTGCTATTCTCGTCCATCTCTCTAAACACTGCATTACGCAGTTGATGAACCACTTATTCCTAGAATTCTGTCCATTCCGATCATGCCGTAAGAACTTTCTACAACCATAAGGAATGCTAGACTTCTGCAACCAAAATAAGATAAAATTTAACCAAAAGCAAAATCTTGCAACCAAACTGAAACTAAAACACAAATATTTACCAAGCGTCTTTGGCATGACAGGAATCTCCGGCCTGGATTATGGTCGGTCCAAGAAATCCACATGGCCATCTTCAAACCGCACTCACATTTTGTTTCATTGGAGTGGTCCAAGGGCGCCGGAGTGTATGTGATAGGTTTGCGGCGGAGAGGAGGAAACCCCCCTTCATGCGACGAGGACGAACTCTCGCCGCTAGCGGCCATGCTTTCCCTGTGCGCCATGTGAGAAAGGTGAGACAAGGAAGAACCCTAGAATCGCCTAGGTAAAAGATGAGAGAGGGAATTTCAGCTGCGCGCCCTCGTCAGCGGCAGCTATGTGGTAACAACGGAGGATTTACGGCAGCGGCGGCGGAGGATTTACGGCAGTGGCTTTGCTGTGGTGTGGTCGAGTTATTTAATTGGTACATTCAGCTGTGTTAATGGCTAAATTGGGTCCCACAGTATCAACGGTTACAACGGTGCACTCGGCCTGAAGCGTGGGGCCAGGCACCAAAGGCGTGGTCGTTGCCGGTCAAAGCAGTCAAACAGGACAGGATGTGTGGTCCGACGAAAATTTACGACGTTCTACGTGACCAAGCCAGTTTCGTCGAAGGCAACTGGGCTCTTAGTAGGCTACTGGGCCGGAGATGAAAATCAGCGACGTAAAATTAGCAAAATTTCGCGCAAAACCAGTCTGCGACGGACCAAACCAAAACGTCGAGAGCAAACTCCACTTTTCAGCCATCCGTGACGGAAACACGCGACGTTATCGAAACGTTGCGCTTAAAACGTCCCTGGTCGCACGGAATTTGGTAGTGCTAGCCCCGACTCCTGGGCCTCAAGTTGGTTCGTCGCTAGGGTAGAGCGTCCTCCAGAGGAGGGAGAGTACCTGACAATCTCCTGGAGGCGCCTGTTGGGTCGGGCTGCAGCAGACGGGCGACAGTAGCCCCCGGGCCTGGGACGACACGTGGCCGAAGGAGACGAGGAGTCACACTATAAGAAATATGTCAACTTGTGACTTTCCCAAAGTGACCGTGAAAAATTAATCATAGACCTGTGACCATATCGAACAAATTAGTCGTTGGCTATTTAGAAGGGTACAAAGCCGAAATCATAACGACCATTTTAGTTAGAAAGTCGGTCTTCTTACATGAAATAGTCATGACTAAGGGCACGTACAATGGCTGCTATCTTAGGGACGCCACATAGGATAATTGCTGAGTTGGAGGAGAGAGTAACGAAAAAAGAGGTTTGCCTTCTCTTAATTAAGAGATGATCTCTTAGCAACAATTGTCTCTCCACTTTTTTAGCAAATCTGCTTATTAGAGAAAAGGCTAAGAAATAATCCATTGTACATCATGTTTTTTAGTCTTATCTAAAAATTTAAGATAAAACTTCTTATCAACCATTGTACATGCACTAAGACATCATAGTCAACTTGATTATTCTTGGTTGATTAAGACCAATTTAAATAGTCATGACATGCCACATCATTAATTTCGTCTATGTGTCACATGCCATGTCATCAATTTTGTCTACGTGACATGTCTATAGTCAACCATATAGTCAACAACCGGCTATAATGACTTGTCATGTCATCTATAGTCAACCATATAGCCAATATGTACAATAGTTGACTAGAAAAATGTGTTATTTTATTAATACATCGTCCACCTCTCATTCTCACAAGGTGTCTAGGAGCACATGCTGCAGCCGAGTTGAACTTACCCATCGATTGATTTTTCTTTTAGATTATAGATTGACTTTGTTGACTGAACTGGCCTGTAGGGCCTACAAGCAACACCGAACTGACTGGTGGACACCACCGATCCTGGACAGTCGGACCCGCCACATAGCACTGGAGGATATTGTGCGTGTTGGACGAATACATTGGCAAAATACACTCTGCGAGGATTCGAACAAGCGACCAAGCCCCTCCGGCCTGAAAGCCAAACGAACAGGCTTTTTTTTTTTTTTGAAACGAACAGGCTAATACTTTGGTCGTGTAATATTAGCGCGGAAGTCTATGTAAACATACATTGCCCGCTAGGCCTGGGCCGCCGTGGGCAGCGAGAAGGCCTTTTATTTTCTTTTAGTTGCTCCTTTCCTGCGTTGCATGTTACAAGTGGGCTAGTGCTGTGAGTTGAATTGGGGTTCGGCCTGGTTCGGCCAAGCTGCGGGGCTAGGCTGCCTCGGGCTCGATTTTTTATTTCTTATTTGTTTTTCGTTTTCTTTTATAACGTTTTATTTTAAACTCCAATCTCAAGCAAATAAATTTTGAAAAACTTTCTTCTGTAATTATATAATATTAAGGATATTTATAGTTAAAAAATATAAAATACCCTAAGTTTATATATTGTTTTATATAGGGTTTTAAAGAATTTAAAATTAAAATTTGGAATTATTTGTAAAAATCAAATGCAACATAATGATTGTTCACAGCTAGGGGATTAATCTTGCGAAACTATTGGTGTAACTCTCATAAAATAGATACTCGTGAATCTAAAAATCATTTTTGCAAAAAATTATGAGCAAACCACGAGGCATCTGTAGTTCAAATTTGACCCGGTTCGAACCGAATCGGCAGAAACTTATCTTTTTCAAAAGAGGTAAAAAAATTGTTTATTTGTAGATATAATATGGTCTAATAACTTTAGAAAATTTAGTTCTCCAATTAATCGACATATTTTTGATAGGTGCTTCACAAAAAAACCATTTTTCGCACTCGGAAAATGAAAAATAATATTTTTATTCAAAGAAAAATAAAACTTTGTTCGTTAATATTGTTTGTGGTTCCAATATGCACGTGTGTGTGTGGAATATAGGCATATTTCAACAAACTATGTCATGGATGTGGTCGTAACATCCGTCATTTGGGCTCAAAGCCATGAATCTTCGTAGATGATAACACATTTTGGTGAACACTTTCTCGCGATAATTGTCGTATTCCAAGTTTATAATTCATTATAGATACTAGGTCATAAACAATGACACATTACGAAGGTTTGCCATTTTTTAATTTTTTGTACCTTTTATGCCGGTTTCAAATCACTTTCAAAATGGGGACATGACCGTTCGTAACTAGGTGATGAATCTTGCGAAACTCTTGGTGTATCTCTGATGAAATAGATACTCGTGAAGCTAAAAATCATTTTTGAAAAAAATCATGAGCAAACCATGAGGAACCTGTGCTTCAAATTTGGCCCGGTTTAAGCTGAATTGGCAGAAATTTGTCTTTTTTCAAAAGAGGTTTATTTAGAGGTTTTTAGAGGTAGGAATTTGGTTATTTTAAGGTAAAATGTGGTATAATAACTTTATAAATTTACATGATACAATTTTGAAACATATTTTTGGTAGTTGGTTCACAAAAAACCCCGTCTTTTACACTCCGAAAATAGAAAATGGTATTTTTATTCGGAGAAAAATAAAATTTTCTTCGGCAACATTGTTTGTTGTTCCATTACGCATGTTTATGTGGAATATGGGAACATTTCAGCAAACTATGCCATGAATGCGGCCATAAGATCCGTCATTTGCCCCGAAAGCCATGAATCTTCGTAGATGATAGCTTATTTGTGTGAACATTTTTTCGAGATAATTACCCTATTCCAAGTTTATTATTTTTGATGGATACTAGGTCACATATAATGACATATTGCGAAGGCTATCCATTTGTCTGAATTTTCTTGAACCTTTTATGCCGATTTTGAAATACGGTTATAACGCGGGACATGACCGTTCGAAGCTAGGTATTGAATATCGCAAACAATTGGTATATCTCTGAAGAAATTGGTACTTGTTTAACTAAAAATGATTTTTACAAAAAAATCACGAGCAAACTACGATGCACCTGTAGTTCAAATTTGACCCGTTTTCACCTGAATAGACGGAAATTTTTCCTTTTCAAAATAGGTGTATGTATAGATTATTAGAGGTAGGAATTTGGTTATTTTTAGGTAAAATATGGTATAATAACTTTAGTAATTTACGTGGTACAATTTTGTAACATATTTTTGGTAGTTTCTTCACAAAAAAAAACCTTTTTTACACTCCAAAAATGGAAAATGATATTTGTATTCGGAGAAAAATAAAACTTTATTCGACAACATTGTTCGTATTTCCATTATGCATGTTTGTGTGGAATATATGCACATTTCAACAAACTATGCTATGGAGGTGACCATAACATCCGTCATTTGCCCCGAAAGCCATGATCTTCGTAGATGATAGCTCATTTGTGTGAACATTTTTTTGAGATAATTGTTGTATTCCAAGTTTATTATTTTTGATGGATACTAGGTCACATATAATGACATATTGCGAAGGCTATCTATTTTTATGAATTTTTTGAATCTTTTATGCCGATTTCGAAACACGGTCAAAACTACGAGTCACCTGTATTTGAAATATATTTTACAGCAAAACTATTTATTATAGGTTTTGATGTTTTCTATTGTCATAGAGAAAATGAAATATATTTAGAATATATGATATGGCTGAAACAATATTATTGTTACTGCCAAAGCACCTAACTATAGGTTATACAGTTGGGTCAAGAAGTGGCAGGTCCCAGCTGCAGCCACTCTGGAGGTGCGATAGTGAGTATGAAAAGGATGGATTTTTTGCAGAAAGGAGCACGGGACCGCAATTATCCCTCTTATACCGAAACCCTAGCTAACCCTGATCCAGGCGCCTCCACCCACACTCCTCTATTTCTCCCCCACCAGGCCTCTTCTTTCCTCCCACGGATCTCGATCTTGATCTCGATCCCTCATCCATCCGCCTCTGCTTTCCCATATGAGATCCACGCCGCCGCTTTCCTCGATCCCTCCCGTCCTCCATCGACGGCCTCTTTGCTCCTCTCGCACGCTGCCTCTCCATCGACGAGAGCCGACACGTATCATGGATGGCCATGACCTTGCCACAAAAAGAGTCATGATTGATCGTTTAAGACGGTCTGTATGTGACTATCCGTTTTTGTAAAAAAATAGTCAAAAAAGAAAAACGATGACCTTACAGTGACAAATATGGAGGGTCAAAAGTCAGCATATTTCTTGTAGTGCGCGGGGCCACCACTGCACGCCCAGCGTGGTGCACGTGGCGCAGCGATTCGTGCGCAACTCCCCACGACCGATTGGACGTGGGGACAATGGCTCCCTGCGCCGCAACCCATCTGTCGGAGAAGGCCTAGAAGACTGTGCCGGGGTTCCACCTCCCGTCCTCCGTTCGTCACTTCCTCTTCCTTGCCCCCTTTGGTCTTTACTGGGCAAGGAAGGTTTCCCTTACCCATTACTCCTCTCGCCGCCACTTCTGCTTCGCGACACAGCGCCATGGCGCCAGTGATCGAGCCTTCCACCATGACCCCAGCAACATGAAGAGGGTGCACCGCCTTGAGGCTAGCTCCTCCAACGAGCACGACACGTCCAACCTTCTCCCAGGCACGGCTGAACCAGACGAGCTCTCCTTGACGTTGTAAACGATCTTCTATCAGTCGGTGGCATCAGAGATGTTTCCTCTCTTCTCCTCCTTCTTCTACGCCATCCTCGATCACTACCGCTTCCACTTGCTCCATCTTCATACCAACTCCACCCTTATCCTTTCGGCCTTCGACTTTTAATGCGAGGCGTTCCTCAGCGTGAAGCCGTCGGTGGCCTTCTTTCGTTGCTTCTTCGAGCTGCGAGTGCACCAGGAGGAACCCGGGATCGGCGACCTTTCCTTCCGCCCAGGCACTACATGGGGTCCGTTTTTTCCCAATGGAGATCCCGTACGAGGCCCCTGGCTTCCGCTCGAGGTGGTTGTATGTCGACGCCGGAGAGTCCTGTGATCTCCTGGAATTCCCTTTGTCCCCGCCCGAGCGACACTTGGGATGGCTCTTAGAGGACTTGGCCGGCTGCGGCCTCCGGACCTTGAGGGAGCGCGTGAATGCGCTGCATGACCGAGGTCTCACCTTGGACATGCTCATCACTGAGATTCTCGAGAGGCGCCTTGCTCCCTTGCAGTGCCTTGAGAGGCGCATGTGATCGTTCATAGGCGTTGATGACCCGATGCGCCTTAACGGCTACCTCCTCAGCAAGCGCTCTTTCTCCAGGGAACTTGAGCTGCTGCTTAACTTCGACATACCGTCGAGGTTTCCTTCCGGTGTGCTCCCCCTCTACGATCTTCAGGCGGGGGAGAGAGACGCAATTGTGGCGCAGATGCCGCGCTTTGACAGATGGGGCCCTCTGGCTGAGGGGACAAAGTCACGCGCGGGCAATCCGTACGCCCTAGACTCCATCGAGGATAGCGTCGAGAGCCCTTCTTCTCCCCAGAGCGCCACGGCGAGCACCTCCCCCGCGCGGAGACACCGCAGGTTGGTGCTATTTTCTAACGAGGAGGACGGCGACCGGGACGTCAACCGAACCGGGGCGGCAACAAGGGCCCTGGCGAGGCGTCCGACGGCCGCAGCATGGGGAAGAGACCGCGGATAGACAACGGCCCGTCATACTCTGGTGTTGTGGCTGAGGATCCCCCGGTGGTGCGGACCCCTTTGCGCCAGCGCCGCCCCAGGGTGTGGCGCTTCAGTGGAGAGTAAGGGGCCTCACCGCCAGCTTTTCTCCTCACCCCTTTTCCTCCGCGTCTTGATGGGTTGATGTTTCTTTTGGCAGGGAGCAAGCCGTCGGTGCCCCCATGGAGCCACATGGGCAGGCTCCTGGCCCCTTCGCCGCGCTCCAGGTGGACCAGCCCACCGTCGAGGAGGCGCTGGCTGAAGTCTCCGTCGAGGTCGCACCGTCGCCTTGAGTCCTCCCGGAAGTGCTCGCAAAGTTGAACTTGGTGCCCCCGCCAGCCCCCAGCGCGGGAGGGGATGTTGCCACCTCGCCGGAGCCGAGCGAAGCCAGATTCGATGTAGAGGCCGCGCCGGACACGGGTGCAGCATCTGTTGAAGTTCTTGCTGAGAATCGGTGGCAGGAGTTAACTAGTGCCCCCTCCGGCTCGGTCCGAAGTCTTGGTTCCCTCGTGGACGATCTGGCGAGGCAGATCCTTGACGTCATGGCAGCCCAGGCCTCCTCTCGGGCAGCCGCCCTGCCCACTGAGCTGGAGTGCCTCGAGGCCCTGGGCGGCCAGCTGCGGGAGGCTATCACGGTTGGCCTCGAGCAGGAGGAGGCAGCAGCTGCAGCGAGGCGCGGGATGTTGGCGGAGGCTGAGCTTGAGCGCAGCAATGCCTCAGCGGCACTGAAGGAGGCTCAGATGAACCTAGCGAGTGCGCAGGGCGGCCAGGAAGAGCTTCGCTTGGAGAGGAACCAGCACTCCTTGGAGGTGTAGGAGTGATCCCATCTTTGTCGAGAGAAGGAGGAGGGGCTCGCCTCCAAGGAGAAAACGGTTAGCGAGGCTGAGAGCGACCTCTCCAAGCGCGAAGAGAGGCTATCCTGCACTGAGATCGAGCTTAGTCTCGAGAGTGAACGCCTCGACACCCTCAAGGCTGAGGTGCGGCACACAGAGGCCCGCACCCTGGAAAAGGTCGACACCTGCAATTCCCGACTCGCCAGAATGAGGGCTGGCCGCGAGCGGGGCATTCAGGAAGAGGTCGAGGCGGGCCGCGCGGCCATCGGGGGACAGCTCCTGAGGGAGTTCGGCCAAAAAAACAAGGACCTGGAGGCCAAGTTCGTTCAGCGGAAGAAGGAGCTGGAGAAGAAGGTGAAGGACGTCGAAGAGGACTTGGAGACGGTCCGCCGGAGGCACGACGAAGAGAGTAAGGCCAAGGTCCTGGCAGCCAAGGAGGAAGCAATGTACCAGGCGTACTTGCTCGCTTTGTAGGGGCAGATCGCCCCGCTCGTGGAAGGAGAAGAAGAGCATCAGGCTTCCGCTCAGCAGGCGCTTGAGCTTCAGCGCCATTTCAAGGCGATGTTCCTTCAAGCCGTGCGCAGCACCCGCAGCATCGCCGACCGCCTGCACGTTCAGACACCAGCTCTCCCCCTCGAGTACATCGGCGCCAGCTGTGTCAACTACTTCTCGCAGTTCATCACCACGCTCGAGGAGGAGGTCCAAGATCTAGAATGGGTCTTGAACAAAGAGAACCTCCAACTCCTGGCGGTGGCGGTTAATCAAGCCTTCTTCCGGCTCGAACTTGCCAACTACTTCTTCGACTTCAGCACCCTTTCCGCGCCTATCCCGGGTGATCTTGAGGAGACCCTCCGGAACCGGGTGCGCGAAGCACTGAACGCCTTCACCGAGAAGTTTGGCCCGCTGGCGGGTCCATCTTCGTCGAGCCCTCCCGATGCTGATGGGGGAGGGGAGGATCCGGTGCTGACTCTGAGGACTCCGAGAGCCAACATTCCTCTGCCTCCACGTGATTGTAGTCTTGGCTTCCTGGTGCATGTAATAGACAGTAGGTGAACCTTTTGGCGTGTGATACCTTTATCTCGTTGTGTCTTACTTTACGGGTATTCCTTGTGGTGATACTGAGCTTTTTGTGATGGTGTCCATTGAGACACCTTGCTTGTGCCCTTTGTGGCAGCCCTTCAGTCGCTCCTTGTGGAGGATCCTTCTAGACTCCGTGTGGGGAGTTGGGCGCTGCGTGCTTGCTCCTTGGGAGTGAGGTTACCACTGTTGCCTGCAGTTTGTGCTCGTGGAGAGGTGCACGCCTTGTAGTTCCTTCGTGAGCATCTCGCGAGGAGAAACACGCCAAGGGACTTGGCGAAGTGTTTGTGTGCGGTAGCGACCCGCTCACATACACTATTCGAGCAGCAACTCGTGGGATGCTCTCGAGAGGTAAAAGACCCTCATGCGCCTCTATGGAGAGGAAAGTATGCATACTAGGATGGCTGCATATGATCTTGTTGGATGCAAAAAAGCAGGCATGCTGGCATGAAACGAGAGATGGGATTGCTTTGTGAAAGCAACAAGATTTCACTGCTAGGGTGAGGCATTGTTCTCTTACAAAACGCTTGGGGATCTCGTGACCTTGTGGTCCCCCAAGAAGCACTTGACATCACCGTGCGGACACGGGACTCCCATAGTCATGGGGCTGATAATCGCGCAAGTTTAGGTGCACAGCTCGAGGATGTAGTGGCCCTGGAGTAAGAAAAGTTTGCCCCGCCGGAGCGGGGCTCCCACTTTTGTGGGTAGAAGCTCCCGCGACCTTGTGGCCCGCCTAGCAAGAGCTCCATTAGACCCTCACGGAGAGAGGTCCTGACGTTGTTTTTACCGTGGCGTCACGGGGTCCCCTCGAGCGTACGTCTCCATGGCCTTGTGGGGGCCATGGAGCGAGCATGTGGTGAGCGCTCCTCCCTAGTAAGGAGGCGCGCTCGCATGGAGAGGAGTGTTAGCCCCGGAGCCTCTAGCGCTCTGGGGGGGGGGGGGTTCTTCTGTGTGGCAGCCCCCGAGCCTCCAATGCTCTGGGGGGTCTTCTGGGTGGCTGCTATCTCATGAGAGGTTAGCAGCCTCTTCTTGGGAGCCTCATCGAGGTGTTCCATGTCGTCTTCGTTGTCCGGGTGGGAGATCGCCAACTCCTTCTACGCTCGCTCGACGGAGCGCGTCGCATCCTCCACCTCCCAATGGATGGTGATGGTGCCAACAGGCCCGGGTAGCTTGGCCAGATTGTACGCGTGGTGCGTCACAGACATGAACTTCGCGAGAGCCGGGCACTAATGGCTGACGTTGGTAAACCCCAAGAGAAAGGTTGTGAAGAGTACAACGGCAAGTTTTTCCTCATAAAAGAAAGCAAGGTTTAATCGACCAGTAGGAGGACAAGCAATCTCTGAAGGTTGATGCAGCTGAGGTGGCAGGTCCCACTACCGGTTCAGCAGCAACGTGAAACCTACACAACACAATCAAATCACTTTTCCCCGAAGAAGCAGTGAGGTTGTCAATCTCACCGGTTTTGCTGAACACAAAGAGGTTAAACGTATGGTGTGGAAAACAATATGAGAACAGTATGAAAGCAGAGGAAGCAGTGGGAAAACAGTAGAAGCAATGTGTATATTATTAGTATGAGAAAAAGGACTGGGGTCCACAATTCACTTGTGGTGTCTCTCCGTGAAAGATAAATAACATGTGTGGTGAACAAATTACAGCTGGGCAATTGACAGAAATGTAGGCTGCACCATAGTGCATATGCAAGACATAAAGATTACTATGTGATTCATGCGGGAATTACAACAAAATACATAGACCGTCATCCAACTGCATCTATGACTAATAATCCACCCTCCGAATATCATCCGAATAAACGTTGGGTATTAAGTTGCAAGCAACAGATTATCGCAGTAAGAATAGTGTGTAATGTAAACAATGTAAACTAAGTAAACACCATTGTTTTCTCCCTGATGGCAATAGGACATCCTCCATCCGTCACGTTTTTGTCACTCGAGCACAGATACAAAGGAGGCATGAACCCACTATCAAGCATAAATACTCCCTCTTGGAGTTACTAGCATCTACTTGGCTAGAGCATCTACTAATAACGGAGAGCATGCAAGATCATAAATAACATATGCATGAAGGTAACATGATAGATTGATAATCAGAAGAAATAGCATTCAACATTCATTAGATCCTAGCAAACACAACATGTAGCATTACATAAAGATGATCTCGATCACGTAGGGCAGCTCACGAGATCTAAACATGAGGTACAAAGTGGAGAAGACAACCATCTAGCTACTGCTATGGACCCGTAGTCCAGGGATGAACTAATCACGCATGGTGGTGTAGACCCCTCCGGTGATGAATTCCCGTCCCGGCAGGGTGCCGGGGAGAGCTCCAGAACTCTCCCAATCTCGGGATGACGATGGTGGTGGCCTCGGGTGTTTCTCGGGAAAAAGTGGTATATCTATAGGGTTCCATATCGGGGGGGGGGGGGGTATATAGGCGAAAGGGCGATGGCAGTGGATGCCCGAGGGGACCACACCACCCCCAGGCGTGGCCAGGGGACGCCGCCCTATGGAGTGGCCCCCCTCCGGGCCTCTGTGGAATCTTGTCAATAGATTAGTACGGAAAATCGATAAAAATGACATAAAGTGTATAGCAAACATGTAGGAAACAACATGGAACATCAGAAATTAAGGATACGTTTATGACGTATCAGCATCCCCAAGCTTAGTTCCCACTCGTCCTCGAGTAGGTAAACGATAAAAACACATAATTTCTGAGGTGACATGCTACCAACATAAACTTGATCATCAATAATGTAAAAGCATATGTAAGCTGAGATCATAGAACTTCAACACAAGAATGATAAATAAAATTTTAACAATAAAGCATAGAAATCACGTTGCATCATGAGAATAACACAAATAAAATATCATGAATAACAATGCATCGCAAGTTATACGTTTGTTCAAGCATATAGATAACATGGCAAAGTGATATTTCGCTAGTCCTTAAGAGTGGGGCAAAACATAAATGCCACGACACCTTCAAAGTTTATGAGGAAGACTAGAACAAATAATTAGAGAACAAACTATAACACATCATGAATCAATTAATAATGTTTCTGTGATAAATGCACATTAAACTCAGAATGGAAACTATGCGCTCTCAAGTGTGCATAAAGTTAGAAGATGGAGACTCAACATAAAATTAAAAGAAAGGCCCTTCGCAGAGGGAAGCATGGATCACTCATGTGCTAGATCTTTTATTTTATTAAACAGAGGTATAAAAATGTTTGACATTCCTCCCAACCATCTTACACAAACCATGTCTAACCGAATCCTTGGGTGCCTGCCAACAATCACATACCGTGGAACAATGTCTATTTTTGTAGAGGTGTATGGTTATGTCAACGAATGGTAAACAGAAAATGCAGTACATCACAAGACAACTAGACTTCACAAGAGTGGCTCCCATAGAAGGACACATCTGGGTAGAATGTCATCCCTCTTTCTCTTTTGTTTACATAATTATGCTTTGACTGATAAATCAGGGGCAAGAATAGTGAAGAGAATTTGTTGTTATTAATTTGGGGCTGGGCACTCTGCTGCCGGATCTTCTATCAATTAGATAAGCGGATGAAGCCACTAGTCCAGGGTGTGAAACTCCAATCATCAAGTGAGATAAAGATTCTCTATTTACACCCTCATGCACTAAAACAGGAGCACAAAACAGGAGTAATTTTGAAAGTTTTAAAGGTAACACATGAGCAATTTACTTTGGAGTGGAGGTTAAATACCACATGTAGGTTGGTATGGTGGACACATTTGGAAAAACAAAAATTGGGAGTTGGATGCTCGTGTAGAGCTCATACTCTTTACAGTTTGATGCTAGCAAAAGACCGGGAGCGACAAATCAAGAGAGCATAAGAGCCATAATCATGCAGAGCGACATAAACATCATTAATCAAAGCATAAGTGATACCAAAAGTTCAAAAACTAAATCATACAGGCTATAGTGACTAGGTTATAGTCATAAACATGGTGTGAGCATGTGTCAAGTCAGCCAAATAAAACATTCAAAGGAGACCACCACAAATTTATGCTTCAATATGACAAGAACAACTCATGATTCTTTCAATGGCACATTAAACACTCCTAGCTATTTGAGACTAATCATACTACTAAATAACCAATAGGATTTAGAATTAAAATAACATCTAGCATGATATGAAAAAGTCTAGCCACGGTCTATACAAGCTTCTACTTGCACCGTTATAAATTCCACTTCATGCATTAGTTTTTTTTCCCAACAAGCACCATACAAAGTATGTTTTAACAAAAAATCTCTAAATGATACAGAAAGAAAACATGAGAGTACTCACATAACTCTACTAAAACTAACAACTCTGAATAAGAGATGCAATGAAAACAAGAGCTAAACAAGAATTTTGCAGCAGCTAGAAGAAAAACTAAGAATACGAGCATAAGGAGTATTCAAACGAAAAAGCGGAGCGTGTCTCTCTCCAAAACAAGGAATACTAGGGTACAACTATATTATTTCAGCAAGGAAAACAAAATAAAACAAGAGAAAACAAAATAAAAACAAAAAGACGCTCCAAGTAAACTTCATATGATGTGACCGAATAAAAATATAGTTTCACTAAAAGTGACCTGATAGATTGTTGATTAAAAGGGGATGCCTTGGGCGTCCCCAAGCTTAGGTGCTTGAGTCTTCTTAGAATTTTATGGGATGAACCACGGGGGCATCCCCAAGATTTTACCTTCCACTCTTCTTGATCACATATATCACCCTCTTCACTTGACCCTTGAAAACTTACTTCACACCACACTCAAAGAGTAATTCGCATTAGAGGGGTAGTGCAACAATAAAAAAATCCAGGGGTTCTATATGGTAACAAGTGATATTGACAATTTTAAACATTAGATACAACCAATGATGTTTCATGAAGCAAAGAAATCCACTTGACATCGTAAAAGAGAAAATGCAAGAAAAATGGCAGAATCTGTCAAAACCAAATCAGTCTGTAAAGACGAATTTTTTCGGGGCACTTACGTTGCTCAGATCGAAAATCTTGAAGAACGAAAAGGTTGTGGAATTAGCTGAGGAATAAGCACAAACAATTTCAGGTCATTATTATTTTCTTGTGAATTATACGTTTATTTACGGTGGACAGCAGAAATCTGTTTCCTGCGCAGAAATCCAAAACCAACTCCAACTCTCGTCAGAAACTTTACTTGGCGCAACTAAAACATGAAAATAAAGATACAAAGGAGTTTCTAAATAAGTATAATACCCGTTGAATCAAAGAAAATAGAAAAAACAAAGCAAAAATAAAACCATGGGTTATCTCCCAAGAAGTGGTTTTCTTTAACGCCTTTTAGCTAGGCCCAGAAAAGTGGAATCAAGTGTTTTCAAGTGAAGAAGCATCCAAATTATAATTTGTTCAAATAATATAATCAAAAGGAAACTTCATTCTCTTGCTAGGAAAGTGTTCCATACCTTTCTTGAGTGGGAACTGAAATTTAATATTCCCCTCTTTTATATCAATAACAGCACCAACAGTTCTAAGAAAAGGTCTTCCCAAAACAATTGGACAAGAAGCATTGCATTCAATATTCAAAACAACAAAATAAACAGGGACTAGATTATTATTAACCATGATATGAACATCATCAACTCTCCCAAAGGTTTTTTCTAACATTATCAATAAGATGAACATCCAAATAACAGGGTTCCAATGGTGGTAAATCAAGAATATCACAGAGTTTCTTGGGCATAACAGATATACTAGAACCAAGATCACACAGAGCATTGCAATCAAAATCATTCACTTTCATTTTAATAATGGGTTCCCAACCATCATCTATCTTCCTAGGGATATAGGCTTCACATCTTAATTCAACCTCTCTAATGTGCATGAGAGCATTTGTAATATGTTTTGTGAAAGCCATATTCATAGCACTAGCATTAGGACAACTAGCAAGCTTTTGTAGGAACTTAATCACTTCAGTTATGTTGCAATGATCAAAGTCAAGCTCATTTTTATCAAATATAATGGGACCATTGTCTCCTATGTTTCTAAAAATTTCAGCACTTTTATCATGAACATTTTTAGCAGTTTCAGGCAGTTTGGCATTTTTAATAGAAGAAGTGGGAGTATTTCCAACACCAATTACTTTACCATTGATAGTAGAAGGTTTACTAGAATGAGTGAATTCAGGTTTACTAGTGGTGGTAATGGTGCAAACATGAGCTTTATTATTCTTTCTAGCTATTTCATCTTCTCTTTCCCATCTAGCATGCAATTCAGCTAACATCCTAACATTATCATCAATTCGAATTTGGATGGAATTTAGAGTTTTAATTTCTTTAACATCATGAGGCATAACCTTTAGTTTCATAAAATCAACATCAAGAGCAAGGCTATCAACTTTAGAAGCAAGAACATCAATTTTTGCCAAACTTTTCGTCAACATATTTATTAAAAGCAGTTTGTGTACTAATAAAATTCTTCAACATGTTCTCAAGATCAGAGGGTACACTTTTATTGTTGTTGTAGGAATTACCATAAATATTACTATTATTGGGAGGATATGGCCTATAATTGTTGCTACCAAAATTATTCGTATAAGCATTGGTGTTGAAATTATTATTTTTAATGAATTTCACATCAACATGCTCTTCTTGAGAAACCAAAGAGGCTAAAGGAACATTATTTGGATCAATAGGAGCATGGACATTCAAAATCATGTACATAATAGCATCAATTCTATCACTCAAACAGGAGGTTTCTTCAACATAATTTACCTTCTTACCAGTTGTAGCTCTCAGTGTGCCATTCAGAATAATTTACCATCATATTATCGAGAAGCTTTGTTGCTACCCCCAAGGTCATGGACATAAAGGTTCCTCCAGGAGCTGAATGCAGAAGGTTTCTTGAAGAAAAATTCAGACCTGCATAAAAGGTTTGGATGATCATCCAAGTAGTCAGTCCATGAGTGGGACAATTCTTTACTAAAGATTTCATTCTTTCCCAAGCTTTAGCAACATGCTCATTATCAATTTTCTTAAAATTCATAATTCTACTTCTTAAAGATATAATCTTAGAAGGAGGATAATATTTTCCAATGAAAGCATCTTTAGACTTAGTCCAAGAATCTATACTATTTCTAGGCAAAGATAGCAACCATTCTTTATCTCTTCCTCTCAAAGATAAAGGAAACAATTTTAGTTTAATAGTATCTCCATCTATATCTTTATATTTTTGCATATCACATAGTTCAACAAAATTATTAAGATGGGCAGCAACATCATCAGTACTAACACCAGAAAATTGCTCTTCATAACAAGGTTTAACAGGGCAAGATTTATGTCATAAAAATCAGTAGTAGGAGCAGGTGGAGCAATAGGTGTGGGATACGTCTCCAACGTATCTATAATTTCTGATGCTCCATGATGATATTATGCCAATTTCTACATGTTTTCTCCCTTCGTTATGTCATTTTTATCGATTTTCCGGACTAACCTATTAACAAGATGCCACAGATCCATTTCCCTGTTTTCTGCTGTTTTTAGTTTCAGAAAAGTTGTTCTGGAAATATTCTCGCAATTGGAAAATTCGAAGCCCGGAAGTCTTAGAATTCCTGAAGGTTCCACGGAGTCCCGAAGAGACCCGGAGAGGGGCCACAGGGGGGCCACACCATGGGGTGGCGCGCCCCCCTTGGCCGCGCTGGGGGGTGGTGTGGGTCCCCCACGGTTCCACCGCCTTTGCCCTTTTGAATATTTAATCCCCTCCGAAGGAAAACCCTAAACACCTGATCAAATATCCCCGAAAAGTTCCACAGCCGCCGTCATCGTCAACCCTAGAACGGGGGGGTCTGAAGCTGTTTGTCGGCACCCTGCCAGAGAGGAGATCATCACCACAGGCCTCTTCATCACCATGCCTGCCTCCGGAGTGATGCGTGAGTAGTTCATCCTTGGACTACGGGTCCATAGCAGTAGCTAGATGGTTGTCTTATCCTCCTATGCCTCCATGTTTAGATCTTTTGAGCTGCCTAACATGATCGAGATTGTTTTTATGTAATTCTATGTGTTTTGTTTGCTGGGATCCGATGAATATTTAACTTATGCCAAGTTGATTATAGTATTTATTGCTTATGTTATTTGTGATCTTGTATGCTTTCCGTTGCTAGTGGTTGCTCTGGCCAATTAGTTGCTAGTGACTCCAAGAGGGAGTATTTATGCTCGATAGTGGGTTCATGCCTCCTTTTCGCCTGTGCTCGAGTGACATAAACGTGACAGGGGAGGATGTGATATTGCCACTAGTGAGAAAACAGCGGTGTGAGTGCCCGCGTGTACAATCATTGCTTACATTACACACATTGCTTAATGCGATTATCTGTTGCTTGCAACTTAATACCTAAGGGGGTTCGGATGATTAGCTGAGGGTGTATTATTAGTCATAGATGTAGTTGGATTACGGTCTATGTATATTGTTGTAATGCCTGCACTAAATATCATAGTAGTCATCATGTCATGAATGCGCACTACGGTGCAACCTTTATTTGTCAACTGCCTAGCTGTAATTTGTTCACCCAGCATGCTATCTTTTATGGAGAGACACCACTAGTGAACCTATGAACCCCGGTCCATTTTCCTACACTGTTAAACAAACCTCTAGAATTTCCCGCTTTTCTTTACTTATTGCAAGCATACACCATTTTCCACACCATACGTAAAATCTTTGTTTTCAGCAAGACCGGTGAGATTGACAACCTCACTGTACCGTTGGGACAAAGTATGTTGGTTGTGTTGTGTGCAGGTTCCGCATTGTTGCTGACACCGGTGAGGCGCCATCACCACCGTCAGTGGCATAAACCTTCCGAAGATCCTCTTTCTCCTACTGGATATATAACCTTGGTTCTTAACTGAGGGGAAATTCCTACCGCTGTGCTCATCACACCCTCCTCTTGGGGTTCCCAACATGCTTTTCCAGCATCAGTGTGCTAATGAAATCATTATTGTTGGTGCTAGTAAAGTCACACAACTTAGTGTTCTCAGGAGTAGTCATTTTAACAAGGCTAAAAATAAAATAAACTAAGAAAAACTAAAAAAAGTAAAGAGATTGGAAGTGAGAGACTCCCCTTGCAGAAATTCCCTCCCTCCCCGGCAACGGCACCATAAAACTTGATGGGTGCCTTGACGGGAGGCTGCTTGCTCTCGAAAACTTTGTTCCCCAACAACGGTGCTAGAAAACTTGATGGGAGCCTTGACGAGAGGCTGCTTGCTCTCGAAAACTTCGTTCTCCGGCAACGGCACCAGAAAACTTGTTGATGGATGATGTTGGTAAACCGGAAGATAAAGGTTGTGAAGAGTGCATCGGCAAGTTTCCCCTAAGAAAAGAAACCAAGGTTGAATCGACCAGTAGGAGGACAAGCAATCTCTGAAGGTTGATGCAGCTGAGGTGGCAGGGCGCATTACCCATTCAGCAACAACGTGGAACCTACACAACACAATCAAATCACTTTTCCCCAACGAAGCAGTGAGGTTGTCAATCTCACCAGTTTTGCTGAACATAAAGAGTTTAAACGTATGATGTCGAAAACAATATGAGAACAGTATGAAAGCAGAGGAAGCAGTAGAAGCAGTGTGTGTATTATTAGTATGAGAAAATGGAACGGGGTCCACAGTTCACTAGTGGTGTCTCTCTGTGAAAGATAAATAACATGTGTGGTGAAAAAATTACAGCTGGGAAATTGACAGAAATGAACATTGCACCGTAGTGCATCTGCAAGCCATAAATATTACTATGTGATTCATGCGGGCATTACAAGAAAATACATAGACCATCATCCAAATGCATCTATGACTAATAATCCACCCTCCGAATATCATCTGAACAAACATTCGGTATTAAGTTGCAAGCAACAGATTATCAACAAGGAACTACACAAGAGAAGTACCACGGGCGTGCTCCAGCGCTGTGTCGAGCCGAAAGAGGGAGAAGAGATTCTCAGAGAGATACATCAGGGAGAATGTGGGCACCACTCTTCATCTTGAGAACTAGTGAAGAAAGTTTTCTAGCATGTATTCTGTCGTGGGATAATCACGACAGACGTTACCGGGGGTAACTTGTCTTGGGGCAAATCGATTCTGGTGTTTGGGAGAGGGTTTAGCTCAAGGGAAACCATGGTGATATGCGATCTGGTAGCCGGCAATCAAGTCGCCGAGTCTCCGATCTGAATATACTATCTCAACACCCGTGTTACAATGGATACTCAATATCTCGCAATCTCTATCTCGTAAGCTTGTGTATCCTAACCCTAGGGACCGGTTTATATAGTACCCGGATCCCCTGGCTCACTATAAAAGGCGGGTTCAGAGTCCTACCCGGACACTACTTACAAACCCTAAACTTCCTTATCAGAACCCACAATCCGGGTTACGAGGCCTATACTCCTGGGCCTTCTAGAAGCTCCTTTTCCCTAAGCCGGGTCTTGTGCAGTGTCGTTTGGGCCGAATTACACCTTGGTATTAGCATACCGGGTTATCATCCCTCCATCAGTAGTCCCCAGATTAGCTTGGGCTTCACGGGATCCTCCTTGAAGCGCACGCTATTCCCTGCAAAAATAATAAACACACAAGTTCACAGAGGCCGGGTTAGGTTTCTTTAATAAACAGCTAGGCCTAACTCCATTGGTGGTCCATATAATAACCCGGTTTTCTCTGAGTCCATCTTTACTTTTCCGGGTCAATGTTCCGAGGAAAATGCAGAAGACCCGGCTTATTTCACTCGTTAATTGATCCGGATATCACGGAAGAGATTTGCTTCCTATCCATTCCGGATATCTTGCCTCAGCACTTAACGCGTATCCCAAAATATCAGGACGGGTATCCCTTATCCCGAAATTTTTGGTTCCCGCTCGCCGACCTAGGTTTCCCCATCCGTACCTATAAATAGGTGCCTAGGGGGTGACTTAAACCTAACGGCTCATTCCTTCCTCCTTCTTCTTCTTCACCGGCGCCCTCTCACTCGAGCTCGCACAACACCGCCACGGAGACCTCGGTCACACCGCCGGAGCAGAGCCGCCGCCAGCTGCGCTCTTCCACGGTTCGCCCCGCGCCGCCGCCAGTCTCCGCCGCCGCGCCCTCGACCTCCCCTCCGGGAGTCGCAAGGGGACACCACGACTGCGCCATCTGCCGCCGTCGCGCCCTTCTCCAATCCACACCGGTAAGCTCCTTACTTCCATTAATTTAGCTTCTAATCTCTCCGTTTGATCTAGATTGGATCTAGATCCACCCGCGGGCCATTTCTCGCCTCACGCCGAATTAAATCATTTAACCCCACTATAGTTCGTCCAATTGCTCAATAGTTGATCCCGCAGCACTCTCCTGTGGCTCGTAATCGTTAATTTCTCCGCGAAATCATCCGTAAAATTTCCAATCTAGATGTAGTTCGCCCAAATTTCCGCGGCTGTTCTTCGATACCCGGATAGATCACCACTTCCGGTTCTTTTATTCATACTATAGATAAACAGGCAATCAACCTCTTTTTAGAATTGCTCGTTGTTACTTAGATGTCCCATAATTTCTGTACTTCTCGTCAATACCCGGATAGTTTGTAATTTTCGTTCTGTCTAGTGCTACTCGGACAATTCATAGTTTCCATGCCTCTTACTGATACTGCTTGTGAATACTCGGATAGCTCATAATTCCCGAGTCTTAATGCTTCGTACTCTTTGCCTTGTATTTTGTAGACTGAGCAAATGGCCCCAAAGCACAAGGGCAAACAGCCGGCCAAGGCAAAGTCAACTCAGTCCATTTCCGCCAACTGGGCGCGGTCCTCCGTGACCCTGGCCAAGTTAGAAGAACTCACCGAGTCTGGCGTTCTCCCCCCCTCAGAAGGAGATCCATTGGAGGGTACCGGGTGATGAGACCCGGCCTACACCCAATCCCGACGAGGTAATATGCTTTGTCGAGCATGTGATCCGAGGGTTTCGCCCCCCGGGTCACTCTTTCTTCCGTGAAGTCCTCAGCCATTATGGCCTCCGGGTTTTCGACATAGGGCCTAACTCTATGTTGAACATAACCCATTTCATAGTCCTTTGTGAGTCCTACTTGTGCATCCCGCCAAATCTGGCTTTATTTATCGAGCTTTTCCAATGCAAACCGTGCCGCGAGAGCGGTGACGGGGCCCTCTTGGCTTGCGGCGGGGTTTCCATCCAACGCCGCAAAAATTCTCCCATGCCGACTCTAAGTCTTAACTCACATGTTAAGCCTTGGCAGCTATCCTTCTTTTATTGCCGGGACACCTCCCCACCCGGCGAGAGGAAATTGCCGGGTTACTCGGAGGGTCTCTTAGATCTTTCCGATACTTTCCATGCTTTCACCCCTGAATCGGACAGGGAAGTCATCCAGCCTCTTCTAGCCAAAATAGCTGTTCTTTCTGCCCAAGGCCTCCTTGGGCTTAACTTGGTTAAGACATGGGTGGACTTCCGGATCCAGCCCAACTCCATTCGCGCAAAGCTGATGTGCGACTACTCGGGGCACGTCACGGACGCGCTCCGCTATTCCTCAAAGAATTACCCGGCCGGTGACACTAACAAGACTATCAAGAGCTTCTTGACGGAAAAGTTGGATGTGATCCAGAACATAGCCGGATTAGATCCATATACACGCGAGAATCCGGCTCCCGCGGTAAGATCCGGCACTTATAATTTCACTTTCATTCTTGCACTTACACTTGATACAATCATTAACTCTTACTTTTACGCCTTTATCTCAGGCTGATAGCGCTTTCTGGAACGCTGAGACCTCCCCTTCCTCTGGAGACCCAGAAGAAGATGAAGAGGCAGCTGACTCGGAGGAAGGTACATTCCGGGTTTTTACTCAACCCAATTTCTGCTAACTTGTTCCTCCACACTTCCTGTTTTTCCGACTGTATTCATTGGTGACTCTCAGGGCTGGAGGATAAGGAAGAGAAAGAAGACCCGGAAGACGGGTTAGAAACACAGAGTGATGAGAGCGAAGCTGAACCGGTCACCGAGGCCGGAGCTAAGAGAAAACCCCGAGGGGTTGTCTTTAAGGTCCCATATCATTCCCTTGCCTCCAAACCATACTCCTTCACTAATATGTGTGAGCTAAACCGTAAACTATCCGACTGGTCATACTTGAAGGAACCACCCCTGATCAAGCGCAGAGTGACCCGGAACACTCCGGGTGACGCCACGCTCAACCCGGGTATCCCACCATCACCGGCTCAGCGCGCCGGTACTTCTCAACCTCATCCCGAGAATCAGAGATTTCCTTCTCCCAATCACCCCTTAGCGGGACGACTCCGCGTCTCACTTTCTCAATCTTTGTCAGCTTCTTCCGGGTCTAGCAGCGAATTCCCCTCAGACTTCATGGTGAACCCGGTTGACGACACGATGGCTGCGGCTGGCGGCAAGGAGGAGCAAGTGCCACCGAAGAACCCGGCTGATCGAGAAGCCGAGTATCCAATAGCCTCGCACACGCGTGAGGACGAGGAGGTCACAATCCTGGGCACAGGGGGAGGCGAGTTAAACTCCGACACTCGAGCGACTCGGGTGCCTTCCCCTGCCTAGGCAAGAACTCGGTCTCCGAGTAACCAGGATCCCGGGTCTTCCGACCCGGGTAATGATTCCTTCGACCAGATGATGAGCGCCCTCCTCGCCCTGAAGGCCACAGAGAACAATATGTTGGAGCGCATGGCTGCTAAACATCAGGTAATACTGACTGGTATTTCATAGTATCCATCTAGTCCCCAAGTTCCGAGTATAACTTGTCGAAGTTGTACTTGGTACTACCTCTTTAATACTTGGGTTATTATGATATCCGACTAAACTTTATCTTTCCGTCCCTTATAGGCACAAATGGCCCGGACCGAGGAAATTTTGGCCAAGACCAATCAACTCCTGGAGACTGAGGTAAAGCTGCGAGAGGCGCTTGAGGCTGAGGTGGAAGTGCTTAACAAGGATGTCGCGAAGTACAAGAAGAAGTACACCACTGTTCAGGCTGCGCTGAAGAAATTATCGGCCCAAGTTGCCGACACTTATCGTGTCCTACTTGGTGAGATATTGTTACTTGCTGGTTCGTGACCCGGTTTTTTCTTGATCCGTGATACCCGGGATGTTTTTGATGTAACCTTTGTTGTTTACATTGCAGGCGCTAACCTTGCGCCCCCAGAAGAAGATGATATCCAGAAGGTGAAAAATTTAAGGACCGTGCTCCGGAGATTCTGCGCCGGCACTAAATGGATCCTAGACACCATACAGTGGCCGACTGAGGGATATCCGGGTATGGAAACCCTGATCCATGCGTGCTCTACTGTCCCCGCATGGATTGAGCTCTGGAAACGCTCGGCATGCCGGGTTGGGATGACCCGGGGTCTTATGCTGGCTAAAGCTTACTTTCCAAAGCTTGAGCCGGCAAAGCTAATGGCCGGGTTTCCAGAGTTCAAGGCCGATGGCTCCAGGTTCGCCGCCAAGGACTTCAAAGCTGTACAGGCTGAGGTGCGTCACTCGGCGACTACTCTTGCCGATTCTCTGGACCTGAATAGATATGTAACTCCATACGACGCCGCGGATAAACCTGTGAAGGAAGATATGCCTTTACCCTTCGATATCTTGGAGAAGTGGAATGCTGACTCGGCCAGGAGGAGGGAGGAAGCCGCGAAGAGGGAAGCCGAGTTGAAGTCAGCGCCCTCCTCCTCTACGCCAGCTGGCCGCCCGCCTGTTCGTCCTGATACTGCCAATCCGGGTGACAATACTAGGAAGGCCTCCGAGGAGCAAACCCAAGACCAAGACCCGGAAGACAAGGGCAAGGCTGTAGACCCAACCCAGGAGGCCGAGTAAACTCTTGTCCGATGTCGTCTCAATACCTCATTCGGCAGGTGATCCTGTAAAATAATTATTCTTTTGATAGCGCGCTTGTGCGCATTGTGATACTGCTATCGTGGCTTGTAATACACTTTGATACCTTAATATATTTCGAGGCCCTTCTGGCCTTTTGCTTGAATTTGATATTTCTTAACTTTGAGCTTTTTCATCCTTGATTTTCCAACTTTCTGCTATGGTTCCTATTGTGAGACTCAGTTTCCGGGTCTCGTGGGTTTTGACTGGTGGACTTTTTTCTAAGTCCCCAAGACTCGGATTTTTGGGTTTTTGAGCTGAATAGCTGGATAATTTGTTTCTATTTTCAAATTCCCGAGTCCCCAAGGCCCGAAATTCCGAGTCTGGGGTATTGGGTCTTTCAAAAGGAACAAATTGTTGCATGCTAAGCCCAAAACCAAGAGCCGTTTCACATAGGTTTTGAAGTTATGCTTAATAAATTTTGATTTTCCGGTTATTAACCTTGTACTCTGCATAACTTGTGGTTTAGATGACCCTTTTGACTCTCTTGTACTGTAAGCCGGCTTTCACGTGGATAATCATGTTGCTACAGCTGTATGAAAACAGGGTCAGGCAAGTCCCATTGGGCATCATGACTGATTGTAATCATACGCTAGCAAATCATGCCACTTTAGTGCGAGTCACATCGAGCTTAAGTAAGAAAAGTCAAGAAAGTTTGGCTCCTTTGTCCGGTTATAAGATTGCAGCCGTACTTGTTTGCAAGTAATCGGCCCTTATAACTCATAGGCATCGTGGCCGGGTCTTTGAGTTTGTAACTGTGCTATTCAAGCAATCAGCCCCCAAGACCTAAATATATGCAATTAAAGAAACTAATGAACTAAAAATAATAAATAATACTTACCTGGAAGGAAAAATAAAGACACAACAGAGATAAAAAAACTTGATAAAAAACACATGAAAAGGAAACAATATATTGTTTAACCATCTCTTTATTGATATGAGAAAAGTTAGGTCAGCAAGCCGCCTCATTAAAAACCCTCCATTCCCCTTAGGTACCCTGGATAGGAAAAGAGTGCGTCTGAAACCTGCTGCCTGTTACATCGTGTAATTTCACTTGTAAATCTAGTCTAAACTAGGTGTAGTAGGGACGCAGCTGAGCTACGTTCCAAGGTCTTTCTCTCTCTTGCATAGATGAAGTGGTATGAGCGGTGTCATTAACCGTGGCCGACTCTTCCCTTGCATCTATCAAGTAATATGATCCATTGTGCAGATTCCGGATTATGATGAACGGTCCCTCCCATGGTGGGGATAACTTGTGTTTTCCTTCCTTTGACTGTACTAGGCGTAGAACCAGGTCTCCTTCTTGGAAGACCCGGGTTTTGACTCTCCGGCTATGATATCTCCTCAGATCCTGCTGGTATATGGCTGATCTCTCCAAAGCTTGTTCCCTGTGTTCTTCTAACATATCCACGGTGTCCTGTCGGGTCTTCTCGTTTTCCACCTTAACGTAAGCCGATACTCGAGGCGAGTCATGGATGATATCACTCGGCAGCACCGCTTCTGCACCATAAACCATGAAAAACGGTGTCATCTGAGTAGATCTGTTAGGTGTGGTGTTGATACCCCAAACCACTGAAGGTAACTCCTCAACCCATGCTCCAGCAGCTCTGATACATGGGACTCGCAATCGTGGCTTCAACCCACGAAGTAACTCCTGGTTTGCCCTCTCCACTTGTCCATTGGCTTGTGGATGAGCTACGGAAGCTATGTCAAGCCGGATTCCGTTGTTGCCACAAAATTTCTCCATCTCGCCAAGGGACATGTTGGTTCCATTGTCGGTAATTATACTGTGAGGATACCCGAACCGGTAGATAATCCTTTTCAGGAACTTGACTGCCGTAATCGCTTCACAATTGGTAACTGGCATAACTTCAACCCACTTGGTAAATTTATCGATAGCCACCAGGAGATGTGTCTTTTTGCAAGGTGACATGTGAAAGGGGCCAACCATGTCCATACCCCAAACGGCGAAAGGCCAGGTCAAAGGAATTGTTTGCAACTCCATAGCCGGCACATAGATTTGGCGGGCGTACCTTTGGCATCCGTCGCACCTTGCCACCAAGCGTTCCGCATCTGCTAAAGCTGTGAGCTAGAAGAAACCGTGCCTATACGCCTTGGCCACAAGGGACCTTGTGGATGCGTGATGCCCACAATCGCCTTCGTGGATCTCTTTCAGGATTTGCCGGCCTTCTTCTGGTGCTACACAGCGCAAAAATACTCCTGTAGTGGTCCTTTTATATAACTCCCCATTGATGATGGAATAACCTTTTGCTCGCCTCAGAATTTGCCTTGCTAGTACCTCTTGCTGTGGTAACTCGCCCCGTGATAGGTAAGCCAGAAACGGCTCTGTCCACTCGGGAACAGTGTGTATTGTGGCCACGAGCTCCAAATCCGGGTCTTTGTTAGCAAGTTCTTCCTCAGACTCGGTTTTAACTGTCGGCCGCCATAGCTCGTCCAAGAACACATTGAGTGGAACCGGCTCTCTGCGCGAGCCGAGTCTGGCGAGTGTATCTGCTGCCTCGTTTTTTCTTCTATCGACATGCTCCACCTCATACCCGGAAAAACACCCGACAACCCGGTCCACCTCTCTGCGGTATGCTGCCATAGTTGCATCTTTTCTATCCCAAGTTCCCGAGACCTGCTGTACCACGAGGTCCGAATCTCCATAGCACCGTATCCTCTTGATGTTCATCTCCTTGGCTATCCTCAGTCCATGCAATAAAGCCTCATACTCGGCCACGTTGTTGGAACAATCAAAGTGAATCTGCAATACGTAGCTCAATTTGTCTCCTTTAGGTGATGTGAGCACCACTCCGGCTCCTGATCCCTCGTATTGCTTGGAACCATCAAAGTGCATTATCCAAGACTCGGAACTCGGAGTCATTGTGGGCATGCCTGTGTGAGTCCAATCGTTAATGAAATCAACTAGAGCTTGAGATTTGATTGCTGACATGGGCTCGTAGTTGATGTGATAATCTCCCATCTCGATCGCCCACTTGGCTATTCTACCTGTTGCATCCGAGTTTCTGATGATATCCGACATTGGTATAGAGCTAACCACTGTTATGGGGTGTTCCTGAAAATATGGTTTCAATTTCCGGCTGGCCATGAAGACCCCGAAAACCAACTTCTGCCAATGTGGGTAGCGCTGCTTTGCTTCTGATAACACCTCACTGACGTAATAAACCGGCCTCTGGACCGGGTGATCTTTTCCATCCTCCTTGCGCTCAACAACAACCACTGTGCTAACCGCTCGGGGCCCCGCTGCAACGTATAGTAACATGGGCTCTTTAGGACCCGGGGCTGCTAGGACTGGTGCCTCAAATAGTTGCTTTTTTAGTGCCTCGAATGCCTCATCCGCCTCTTGGTCCCAAACGAATTTATTAGACTTCCTCAAGAGCCGGTACAAGGGTATTGCCTTCTCTCCGAGTCTTGATATAAACCGGTTCAGCGCTGCTACACAGCCCGTAAGCTTCTGAACATGCTTCAGGTTTTCCGGCTTTTTCAGACTCTGGATAGCTTTGATTTTATCCGGGTTTGCTTCAATCCCTCTTTCTGAAACAATGAAACCGAGTAACTTCCCTGCTGGGACTCCAAATACACACTTTGTCGGGTTAAGTTTCATCTGGTATCTTCTCAGGTTCTTGAATGTTTCCTTCAGATCATCAATAAATGTTTCTGCCTTTCTGGTCTTGATCACCACGTCAGCCACGTAAGCATGAACGTTGTGTCCAATTTGGTCCTCAAAGCACTTCTGAATGCACCACTGATAGGTTGCGCCGGCGTTCTTCAATCAAAAAGTCATGGTTTTGTAACAAAAGGCCCCAAAAGGGGTTATAAAGGATGTTTTCTCCCAGTCTTCCTTATTGAGCTTGATCTGATGATACCCGGAATATGCATCCAGGAAGCATAACAGGTCACTTCCAGCCACTGCGTCTATGATCTGATCTATCCTTGGAAGTGCAAAAGGATCCTTTGGGCAATGCTTGTTGAGACTTGTATAATCGATGCACATCCTCCACTCGTTGGTCTTTTTCATTACGAGAACCGGATTTGCTAGCCACTCCGGGTGAAATACTTCCATGATAAAGCCGGCTGTCAACAGCCGAGCAATTTCTTCGCCGATAGCCCTTCTTCTTTCCTCATTCATCTTTCTCAGTCCCTGCTTCACGGGCCTGGACTTGGGATCAACATGCAAACTGTGCTCTGCCAGCTCTGTAGGGATACCCGGCATATCGCTAGGCGTCCAAGCGAACACATCCTGATTCGAACGAATAAACTCCACAAGTGCTTTTTCCTGTTCATCGTCCAAGTTAGATCCTATGGCAAATTGCTTGGAGGGATCACCTTCGACGAAGGCCACCATCTTGGTATCTTGTGCTGCTTTGAATTTTTCTCTCTCATCCTCAGTGCTTGGCCTCTTCAGCGCTGTCCTGTCATCCGGGTCTACTTGGGACCGGTAATACTTAAGCTCCTCCTTTCTACAGGCTTGTTCTGCCATTGCCGCATCTCCTTCGTCGCACTCAGCCGCTATATCCCGGCTCCCATGTATGGTGATGGTCTGTTTAGGACCCGGGATTTTTAGCTGTAGGTACACGTAACACGGCCTGGCCATGAACTTGGCGTAAGCCGGCCTCCCAAATAGCGCGTGATAAGGACTGCGCAACATCACCACTTCGAACGTGAGCCACTCCACCCGGAAATTATCCTTTGATTCTCCAAAAGCAACCTCCAAGGTAATCTTTCCTTCAGGGCACGCTGAGTGACCCGGCACTATTCCGTGAAAAACTGTTGAACTTTTCTGTAGCTGAGACTCCTTGAGGCCCATGCGTAAGAAAGTTTCCCAATATAGGATGTTGATGCTGCTTTCACCGTCCATTAAGACCTTTTTCAGATCATAACCATTAACCTGTGGCGCAACCACCAATGCTAGGACTCCCGGGTGTTCTATTCTTTCTGGGTGATCTCTTCTGCTCCACGTTACATCCTGCTCGGACCACCTCAGGTATCTCGGGACAGCCGAGGAAACCGAGTTTACTGCCTTCTTTAGTATCTTTCTGTCCTTGTTAGAAATTCCAGTGGTGTGAACGTGGTATTGGCCCAATTGCTTGGGGTTGGCTTGGAAACCTCCAGCTCCTCCCTGGTTATTGCCCGGATTCCCAACTCCCGGGTTGCCTGCTGGGGGTGGGCCGTTGCCCGGGTTTCCACCCGGACCCGGTCCTCCTCCCCGGCCTGCACCTCGCATAGCCTTGTTCACTTCCTCGTTCTTCCATCTCTGCAAATCCGCACATTGCTCCAATGAGTGGTTAACTGGCCTCCCGTTCCTGCTGTGTTTCGGGCACGCCATTCTGAAGATATCCCAGTTGTTACCCGGCCTTGGTGGCCCTTGATAATTTCCTCCGTTATGATTTCCTGCGTTGAAATTTCGTTCTGCCCTGGGCCTTGAAGACCCGGCTTCTGTGCTAGCGACAAACTCGGAATTCCCCTCGAACGGGCGCTTATTCTGGTTGTTCCCATTGTTACCTCCATGGTTACCCGGTGTACATCCATTGCCGGTTCTTCCATTGTTGCATGTATTTGCTTTTGCTTTCTTGTCATCAACGTCCTCTTCCGTGGTATCCGTTGCAGCGTGTTTGTTGCACGCATCCATTAACTCTCCCATTGTAACCTCTGAAGCATTCCGACTGGATTTCATGCGAGTTAGTTTCTGCACTAAAGGTGTATACTTGCATGTTTTGGCCATAGCCTGCAACGCATCCTTCGGCTGAATATCTGTAGATGAATGCAATATCTCCATAACCCAGCGGACCCAGCTGCACGCCGACTCTCCCTTCTTTTACACACACCGTTCTAGATCGTCGATAGTAAACAACTTCCTGCATGTTCCGTGAAAGTGCTTGATAAACGCAGTTTTCAACTCACCCCATGACTAGATGGATCCTTCCGGTAAATTGTTGAACCACAACTTTGCTGCTCCTTCCGACATCATTAAATACATGAACTTGGCTTGAAGGTTTTCAGACGCGTTGCGAATCGACATAGCCATCTCATAACTGCTCAACCATGTTTCAGGATCCATAGTCGTCTCATAGTTCACTACTTTACCCGGTTCCTTGAACTTATCCGGGTAAGGCTCAGCCCTGATGTTATCCGTCAGACACTTGGGCCCAGCGAGATTAGTCGGTACTGGCCTCACCCGTGAAACATGCGATCCTGCGGGGAGTACGGCTGGACGTGGCGCTGCCGCTGGTCCATGCACCGCAGACCCGGCCGCGGCTCTCCTGGATCTGGAACTATCCACAATAGCTTGTGCTGCTGATACTGCTGGTGCTGCTTGCACGCAGGGAGGAGGCGGCATTTGCTGCTGCTCTGCCCTCCGGCGTGCTGAACTTGTTTGCATATTGCCGGCATTGCCGTGTTGCTGGCTGATATAAGGTGTTCCATGCATTCCACTCCTATTATCCGGGTAATTAACCTGCTGAGCCACTGCGGTATGCAACAAATCGATCGCCCGTCGGGTCTGCTCCGCATGGGGTGACTCTCTTACGGGGATCTGATTCAATGCTAACGTTGCGGCATATACGTTATCCATGGGGTTATTGAAGTGACCTGGTGGTGTACGAAATCGTGATGGTGGTGGTGGTGGCACTGTGTTGCCGACAGGGGCCCCAGTTTGCAGTGTGGGCAACCCGGCCTGCACGTTTGCCGGCTGTCCTGCTCCAGTTGCCGGTTGATGCGCAGTTTCCTGATTCACAGCCGGAATCGGCTGATCCTGGGGTGTGATGAATAGTGCGCTAGGGTTTATGACTCCACCCATCGCCGGTAATCTTGTCTGGTATCTCTGATGCACCCTGCTTGTCTCAGCTCGGAGCCGGTTCTCCAGCGCGTCCAGTTCGCGTTGGCGCGTGGCTACCCCTTGCTTTTCTGTTTCTACATCTCTTCTTTGTTGCTCTAGCGCGCGGCGTGCTACCTCCAAGTCCCTGGCACGTGCCGCGGCGTTTTCCGGAGTTATCACAGTAGCTAACACTGTTGGGTCCAAGACAATATTGTTACTGAACAGGGCCGGGTGTTGCGGATTCGAAGGACCCGCCCCTGGCGCCCTGTTAGCCAAGAACCCGAACATATTTGCCTGCAGCTCGCTATCCGCCGCTCGGCTGGTGACTGAAGCCGACTCTCCGTCAACCCGGGTAAGAACCGGATTTCCGTCAGCCGGATTTTGCTGCTGGGCCAATGCTTGCGCCGCTCCGACCGCGGCCATAGTCACGTTCCCCTGATTGAGATTGGTTGCAGGGGTCGTGTAGACCGCGACCTGGCGCGCAATGCTTGGCGAAGACTCATACTCCTCCTCATCGCAGCTATCTTCCTCGTACCGGTCCTCCAGCAGGTGCAAGATAGACTCGGTATCATCCTCTCTTATGACCCGGCCACGCGGGGTCCATGCCGGCTCCTCCGGCTGTTCCCTCTTCGTGGTAGGCTCCTCTGTCGGATCCACCGTCCCGACCGATTCTTCTCCGTCCGACTGGACGTGGGTGGCCTCTCCTGACACAGAATCAAATCCAAAATCGTCAGGGATTGAACCGAACGCACGTACCATGCCGACGAAGACGTTGACCCGGCCGATCGTGATGACGGATCCGGATTCGAGCAGATCCGACTCTGGCCCCAAGCCAAAATCGTCCACCATCTTCTCTCCTTCAGGGTTGGTGTAGATCTCGTCGACGACGAGGTTCTTCATGTTCTCCCGAGCTTCTCCCGTGATGTAAACACCCTTGGACGTAGGCCCCACGGTGGGCGCCAACTGTCATGGGATAATCACGGCAGACGTTACCGGGGGTAACTTGTCTTGGGGCAAATCGACTTTGGTGTTTGGGAGAGGGTTTAGCTCAAGGGAAACCATGGTGATATGCGATCTGGTAGCCGGCAATCAAGTCGCCGAGTCTCCGATCTGAATATACTATCTCAACACCCGTGTTACAATGGATACTCAATATCTCGCAACCTCTATCTCGTAAGCTTGTGTATCCTAACCCTAGGGACCGGTTTATATAGTACCCGGATCCCCTGGCTCACTATCCAAGGCGGGTTCGGAGTCCTACCCGGACACTACTGTAACATCCAAGTATGAAAACCTTAGTTGTTTTTATTTATTTGTTTAATTTATGCAATGCATCATGGCATCATTCTCATTTTTATTTCTGTTTGCATTGTTTTCATAATGAATCAATCTTGTTTTCACACTTGTCTGTTACAATCTCTCAAATAAAGATTTGCAATTCCAAAAACATCAATTGCTTCCAATTATTTTCATATTGGATCACCTCTTAAATTGTTGCTTAATTTAATCAAATCATTTCAATCATTATTTTCTAAGTCATTTCAAATTCAAACCACCCCCCTAAAATTCAGTACCTTTAAAACTATAACAACTCACCAAACTCTTTCCCTATTTAAACCCTTCCAAAACACTAGGGGAAACCCTAGTGGGAATGGCTTCATTTTCAATATCAAGTATTATTGCATTTTCCAATTAAATTGGTTAATTTTAAAACAACAAACAAAACCTAAATTTTTGGAAAACAAAATCTACCAAAAGGTTGCATTTCTTTTCCACTAATAACTTTACCCTATTTTTTTTTTTGTTCCAAAGTTTTGGTACACAAAACCCTTGCCTTGTTTCCTTTTTGGCTCAACTACAAAAAAAAAGCAGTGTACAAAAAAAATAAAGCCAGGAGAGAGCAGCAGCCTAGGCCCAGCCCGTTTTTTCTTTCCCTCTGGCCCGTTAAACCTCAAGTCGCTGTCGTCCTCGTCCCCTTGCCGACGTCATCTGTACGAGAGCACCCCCATCGTTGATCCTTCTCTGGAGCTCCCCGATGGCCGCCGTACGCAGCCACTCGAGTCCATAAAAAGCACCGTGGCCTCCTCCCGCCGCCGAAAACCCTAGCCACCTTCTCCTCTGCGCCGCCAACCTTCCATCCCCTTCCCCAAGCTCCTGTCTTTTCTCTCCACCCTCTGTACCTCTGCACCCGACGCCACCTCTCTGAAATCCGGCAACGTGCGCCGTCTCCGATGGCTAAGTTCGAGAGATAGGCGCGGGAATTGGAAGCCCGCGGTCCCCTCTACCTCAACGACACCGCCACCTAGCCCTAGCCGCCTCCGATCGCCGCCGCCATCCACGCCAACCTCGCCGGTCACCACGAACCCCTGCGTCGACGACAGTCTCACGGTGAGCAGTCCGTCGCCTCCTCCTCGCCTCTCCCTGTTACTCCTCTGCACGGCCGCGCGCCTAGTCCACCAGTAGCGCTAGCACACGCGCCCGTCGTCGCAGTGATCCGCCGCGGCGAGCAGCCGCTGACTCGCCGGCGTCGATCCATGTTCGTCAGGTTCAGAGAACCACGCTGTCGGAAAATTCAGTTAACGCAGCATTGAAGCATATCCTCCCTCGCTCCCCGTTACTGTCACGATTCGAACGCAGCGCAGTTGGCGCGATCCTTGCTCGCGGGCCAGGACGTCTCGGGGTCGAACCCCCGGAGACGCAAGCCCCCTTTTTTTTTGCTGGTTTTTCGTCCCTGTCCACGCTGGCGCCTGCGTGGCTGCCACGCTGGCCTGGACCCGCAGAGCAGTGGCAGCGGGTTTTGCCCCTCACGGTAACAAAAGTAAAAAACGCAATTCTGTTATTTTTATTTCTTTTAAATAGGCAGAATAAACACCTAAATTGAAAAGGCAATAACTTTTATTGTATGAATCCAATAATTACAAACTTTATATGTTTTCTTTTCAGAATTTGACAAACTTTCCAAATATCCAATTTGTATTCTGTTTTGAATATTCAAAATGCAATTTAAATTCAAATTCAAATAATTCAAATGCAAATTGAAATAATTCATAACTAATTCATACTGTTTTCAAATAATACAAATAAAATATGTTTTTCACACCTTTTTGAATGCTCTATTCAAATATAAATTTTGTTTTCTGGTTTGAACAATTTAAATTGCCTAAACTATTTAAATCTTGTTTAATTCAATTAAAAATTGTTTAATTTTGTTTAATTCATAAATAATTAATCCAAAGTCCAATTTCAAAATGTGAAACATGTAATCCAACTAAAATTTGATAACCTTTTCAAATATCAAAATTGTCATTTGTTTTGCACACTCTAACTTGTTGATAACAACCAATACTTGTTCAACACCATTCAGTAACTAATTTTCCAAACTTGTTAATGCTTTCTAAAATGGTTAACTATTATTCCAATTGCATTTAATTTTGTTATCTTATTGATCCTCATCATGCATGCATCATACTAAGTCACTTACACATGATGCTTAGTGATAGAACAATTAATTCAACTCCAAGCATGGGCTTCCATATGCATCCTTTTGCATATGGAATCCATTTAAACTTGTGTATCATGTCAAGCAAGTTATTTTGGTGCATCTATTAAACATGAAATGCATCATCCAATGTTTGTGCACTTATGCCATGTATTGATTGCCCGTCTCCCTTCGTTGTTGTTTTGCTTCTTCTCGATTAGACGACGACGTTGGTACCGACGAGCCTTACGACACCACTACTCAGGACCTAGCCCAGTACGAGACTGAGCTGCCAGGCAAGTTATCACTCACATGAATCATCGAGTTCCTTTCCACACTTGTTGTCGATACTATCTTTTTGTCTACTATTGCTAGCCCTATGTATCGTTGCTTGTTCTCCGAACCCATCACATGATACCTTGAGCCATGATATTGCCACCACCTCCCTACCTACAGCCTTTGCTTGTGCCTGTTACCATCTAGCATGCTTAGGGTTGCTTTTACTCGAGTCTGTTGTCGGTTACTACTTTTACTATCTTATTATCTTGTACCGGGGCTCGTTATTAATCAATCAATCCTGTTAATTGCTAATGGTAATAATAATTTGATGATAAGGCACCGGCAGGAGGCCCATGAGTGGTTTTGGAGCCTGCTAGTGTCGACCCTAATAGGAAAAGGGTCTTGTCTACTGATCCATGATGAGCGCACTACCCGCATTTGGGAAGCGAGTATGGGCGCCCCCCTCAACTTGACCTGATTCGCATCTCGTCCAAATCGCCTCATTTAGTTCGTGTTTTCCATTTGCCGCATGCATGTTTTTGCGAGCCCAGCGCAGGGTGGAACTTTCGTAGTCGGCATATAGGGGGACACGGTCTTAGAGTGCTATGATGGTCCATTTTCTTCTGGGCTTGATTAGCCGTGCGCCCAAGGTTCTTTGGGCTTGATGCGAGGAATGGTTGGTTGTGTAGAGTACCCCGCTTGGTGGAAGTGCATTTCCATCTGGCGGGTTATTCTTGAGTGTACGGCCAAATTGGTGCAACCCTGCAGGGATAATCTTCTCGAGAAGCCGTGTTTTCCGCGGTTATGGATTACTTGGTGAAAGTACTGGCTAACAAGTACTCAGGACAACTTCAACTTAATGATCAATCATGTTTCACCCAATGATTAATAACCTGACTAGTAATAGGTTATTCACACAATAACTTGATTCACCTTATCACAACTGTGTGAGTTATCCTCGGATTGCTTCTTTGGATAAGGGGCGAGATCCAGGATGGGTTTGGTTGAAGTTATCTTTTAGTTGGTTACAATCCTCGATCTTATCTTTTCTGTTAGCCGGAACTTGTAGTTATATTCTGTAGTTGGTTAGAGCAGCCAGCAGCAACTTTCTTATTACTCCTTTCTTCCGTTGATCCCAAGCATCTATGCTTGTGTTGACGGGTAACTCCTTGATGAACTGTGAGTCTTGCTTGCCAGTACTTGGATGTACTGACCCCGTTGGGGCTGTGGTTTACGCAGAGTACTACTACGACTACGATGCTTCCCAGGATGGCTACTTTGTGGAGTTCGACGACGCTGCAGACGAGTAGTTAGCTGGACCAGGGCAGGATCCAGACCTACGTGGATGGGCTTCGTTTTCCTTTATGTTCTCAGGCTTCTTAAGCCATGGAGTTGTCTGTACTCAGACCCTTTGATTGCTTCCGCTGTTGTAATGGATGATATGTTGGGACATGTGTCCTCTGGATGACTGTATTCGATATTTTCTGCCTTAGTGAAGGCCAGTTGCACTTATTTCATTCTTTTGTGTCTTAGAGACATTCTGTGTTATCATTCGTACCAACTGTTGACGTACCGTGCGTGTTTGATTATGAAGTACGTCGACAGTAGTGCCTTTAGGTTCCTAGCGGATAGTTTACTTCGACGGTGGAAGCAGGGCTTGTGTTGTCGCGCATAAGCGCAGGCCTACCAGGAAGCTGGGACGTGGGAGCTTGTTTGCCCCATAATCCAAGCACCTGACTTCCAGTTCGTGCGAAGAGTATCCTCTAGAAACCCAGGGTGCGACAAATGGTATCAGAGCCTGTCTGCCTGTAGGATCCCTTTTTACTGGTCGCAGTTGAGTCTAGAAACTATTTTGTAGCTATATAGGAAAAATGAAACGTGAGAGTAGGAATTCTGCCATTTTTCTTCTTTCCCCACCCACCCACCCTTTTCTGGTAAGGAAGTGCAACGTTGTTTTCTGTTCTCACCTAAACTTTCAAGTTAGGGTTTCACGTGTTTTGGGTTATCTGTAGTACCTCAGGACTTTTGGTCTCGTTTTCCCGATGTTGCTTCGATATCATGTTCTTTTCAACATCATTGTCGTCCGTTGAACCTTGTTGTTGTTTTCCACATCCCTTTTTCGTCTACCGGAGTCTAATCAAAACATTCCAAATAATCTGCAGATGGGTCTCAACTACTATCCGCAGGTGGTTCGCATGACTCGCTGTGAGAGCACCGCCGGGTTTCCGGAGTTGCTGAGAGACATGGTTACCTTTCTGGGGTTCCGTTGGGCACCAGAGTACCAGGTCTACGAGCACCAGCGAGAGTGTGGCCAGACTTGCTACCGGGCTATCGTCTACATTCTGTCGGATGATGGCAGGAGCATTGCACACCAGTACGAGGCAGTAGGGTCCACAGTGGATATGGCAGTGCAGCAGGCAGCGTACGTGAGTGTCACCGTTCTCCGTGCTGACTACTGGGGGTTTGATAAGTCCAGTTTTCGTCACATCCCCCGTGGTTACATCACGGCAGCAGGAGCTCACTTCACTATCCACCGCGACATGGATACCTACGAGACTGATAGCTCCAGGCTCCAGGTCACTGCCCAGTTCGCTAGTCACAGTGATGCCGTTGCTTCCGCACTTTCTCAGGAGTTAGCCTCAGTCAGGGAGCAGCTCCGCCTTGCTCTCACTCGTCTGGCGACGTACACCACAGACTTTGTTGGAGACGAGCGCTTCGCACGTGTCGTTCAGCCAGCTGGTCTTCCGTTGCCAGATGCTGGAGGTTACGAGCCGATCAGAGGCCCACTTCTCGATCTCGGAGCTGGTTACACAGGGATTCCCCGCTATGGAGCACAGGGATACGACGCTTCCTACTTCACGACACCGAGAGTTGCTCTCAGAGCAGTTCCTATCTACATGGATCGTCGTGATACCTACTTCCGTGGGATTCCTCCTCACCGTATCTCTCGTCGTACTACTCACCGCCGTCCTGCGTGATGAGCATGGGAGTACCGTTGTATCCATTACTAGCTGTGTCTAGTTTATCCTTTCGTTTTCGAACCATGTGTTGGTCTGTTGGATATTCTGATGTATTTGAACATGTGATGATGTACCTGTTGGTTATCTATTCATGCGTCGGAATAATCTATCTTTCGGTTACCAAGTCTATCCTTTTCTGTTGTTGTGCTAAAATGAATTTCTGTTCAGGATGCCTCCAACCAGGAACAACCCGCCACCGCCACCACCAATGGGGGAGCTGTTGGCTCAGATGACCCAAGTGGTGACACAGATGGCCCAGATCCAGGCTAACCAGCAACACAACCAGAATGCTCCAAGGGTCACCATCAAGGACTTCCTCAGCTTGGGCCCAAAAGCTTTCGTGGCAACACGTGAGCCCCTGGATGCTGATGACTGGATCCGTGACGTGGCAAGAGCTCTGGAGATAGCTCATGTTGCTGAAGAGGATAAGGTCAAGTACGCCACCTACCTACTGAAGGGTCAGGCAGCTACTTGGTGGGAGAACTACCAGGCCATGAGGGCTGGCTTTCCTATCAACTGGGGATGTTTCAGAGATGCCTTCCTGAAGCACCACATCCCGGATGGTCTCATGGAAAAGATGCGTGAGGAATTCTGCTCTCTCAGACAGGGCAAGCTGGACGTTCTCGGCTACCAGAACGAGTTCAATCGTCTCGCTCGGTACGCTGGTGACGAAGTGTCCACCGAAGCCAAGAAGATGGCGAGGTTCCGCCGAGGTTTTAACCCGGAACTGAAGTACGCTCTCACAAACATCAAGTGCAAGGACTTCGTCGAGCTTGTGAACACCGCGCTCAATGAGGAGAATGGGCGCAAGGCGTTCGAAGAGTCCCGCAAGCACTCGCGTGAGGGTGGTTCCTCCTCCAACATGACCACCCCTCCGCAGAAGCGCCGCATCTGGGTGCCAAATGGTGCTGTCACTCGGGCTCCAAATGCCCAAGCTTCTCCAGGCTTTGGTCCCCGCCCACCCAACCCATCTCAGATGCAGGGTCAGAGGTTCCCGATGGGGCAGCCAAGGCCGGGTCCTTCTCGTATCGTCACTTGCTACAAGTGCAAGGATACTGGACATTATGCTGATAAGTGCACTCAGAAGCAGCTACCCCTACCTCCTCGCCCCAACACCAACCAGGCTATGGTTCGTGCTCCTCCGGCTAAAGCCTTCAACTCCAACAATAGGCCTGTCGGGAGGAACGCGAGGGTGAACCATATCAAGGCCGACAAAGCCGAAGAGGCTGCTGACGTCGTTCTCGGTATATTACCCGTAAACTCTATTCCAGCTAAAGTGTTGTTTGATACTGGAGCATCGCATTCGTTTGTGTCAAAGATCTTTGCTACAACGTACAATTTAGCTCTGGTTCCGCTAAGCAATCAAATCTATGTGCACTCTCCGGGAAATAAAATGATTACTTCCAAGATAAGCATGGACAATCAGATCCTAATTGGAGGTCGCATATTCCTTGCTTCACTCATGTTGTTGGGAAATTCTGACATTGATGTCATTCTGGGTATGGATTGGTTGAAGACCCACAAAGCTAAAATTGACTGTGCTCAAAAGTCAATAACTCTCTCCCACACTTCAGGCCAGATAGTCTATTCTCCATATGGAACAACTTCTGCTCAGCTGTTCAGCCTTGATGCCAAACCCCTACCAGCAATTGAAAATGTTCCGGTGGTTTGTGAATTCCCTGACGTCTTTCCAGAAGAGTTGCCAGGGATGCCTCCGGACAGAGCAGTTGAGTTCGTGATCGAGCTTGAGCCAGGTACTGCTCCAATCTCTAAGCATCCATACAAGATAGCTCCTCCTGAACTGAAATTGTTGAAGGAGCAAATCGATATGTATATGGACAAAGGTTTCATTCAGCCTAGTTCCTCCGCTTGGGGTTGCCCAACTCTGTTTGTTGCCAAGAAGGATCAAACTAAGAGACTCGTGGTTGACTATCGTCCTCTCAACGAGAAAACCATCAAGAACAAGTATCCACTTCCTCGTATCGATGATCTTTTTGATCAACTTGCTGGAGCCTCAATATTCTCAAAGTTGGACTTGAGGATGGGGTACCATCAGATAAAGATCAGAAAGGAAGATATTCCTAAGACAGCTTTCACCACAAGGTACGGTCTATATGAATACACCGTCATGTCCTTTGGTCTCACCAATGCACCGGCAACCTTCTCAAGACTCATGAATTCTGTCTTCCATGAATACCTCGACAAGTTCGTTGTGGTATATCTTGATGATATTCTAGTCTACTCAAAATCCGAGGAAGAGCATGGAGAACACCTTCGTCTCACTCTCATGAAACTTCGCGAGCATCGTCTGTATGCCAAGTTTTCCAAATGTGAGTTCTGGATTCCAGAAGTTGCATATCTTGGTCATATCATCTCTGCCAAAGGCATTGCCATTGACCCGGAAAAGGTTAAGGCAATTGTTGATTGGAAACCCCCTAAGACGGTGAAACAAGTTAGAAGCTTTCTTGGCTTGGCTAGCTATTGCCGTCGTTTCGTCCAAAACTTTTCCAAGATTGCTAAACCTCTCACTGATCTCACAAAGAAGGACAAAAAGTTCGTTTGGACTCCACAATGTGATGAGAGTTTCAACCTCCTGAAGACTAAACTCACTTCCACACCTGTTCTAGTTGGCCCCGACACCACCAAACCTTTCCAGATATTCTGTGATGCATCTCTCCAAGGCTTAGGAGCAGTTCTTATGCAAGAACGTCAAGTTGTGGCCTATGCTTCTCGTCAGTTGAACCCACATGAGCAAAACTATCCCACTCATGATCTAGAACTTGCAGCAGTTGTGTTTGCCCTCAAGAAATGGAGACAATATTTGTTGGGTAACAAAACTGAAATCTTTTCCGATCATAAGAGTCTGAAATACATCTTCACTCAGCCAGATCTGAACCTCAGGCAAAGGAGATGGATTGAGAAGATTAAAGACTTTGATCTCACCATTTCTTACACTCCAGGCAAGGCTAATGTTATGGCCGATGCTCTCAGTCGCAAATCCTATTGCAATAATCTCATGATCATGGAAAGCCAACCTCCACTTCATGAAGAATTCCAGAAGCTGAACCTTGGTCTTGTTCCTGAAGGATACCTTGCTAGCTTGACAGCCAGCCCAACTCTCGAGGACAAGATTCGTTCTGAACAACTTCGTGATAATGAAATCAAGAAGATTGTGGATCACATCAAGGAGGGCAATGATAAGTTCAAGTCCTTCTCAATTGATGACAAGGGAACTGTGTTCTTCGAAGGACGCATTGCAGTCCCTCAGATTCAAAGTCTCAAGGATATCATTCTCAAGGAGGCTCATGAAACTCCTCTATCCATTCACCCTGGAAGTACAAAGATGTACCAGGATCTCAAGACTCTGTATTGGTGGCCTGGCATGAAACGTGAAATTGCTCAATACGTTTCTGAATGCGACGTTTGTCAACGTGTTAAGGCAGTCCATCAGAAGACAGCAGGTCTACTCCAACCTCTGAAAATTCCTGAGTGGAAGTGGGACATGATTGAAATGGACTTCATTACTGGGTTTCCAAAGTCCAAAAAGGGCAACGATGCAATCTTCGTTGTTATTGATCGTCTCACTAAGGTTGCTCACTTCTATGCTGTAAAGGAAACTATCTCAGCTAGCCAGTTAGCAGAGCTCTATACAGCAAAGGTTGTTCCTCTTCATGGTGTTCCATTGGAAATAAGCTCAGACCGTGGAAGTATCTTCACTTCTCATTTCTGGAAAAGCTTTCAGGAAGCATTGGGCACTAAACTTCTGTTCAGCACAGCTTATCACCCTCAGTCTCAGGGGCAAGTCGAAAGAGTCAATCAGATTCTCGAGGATATGCTCAGAGCATGTGGTCTCTCCTTTGGCATGAAATGGGAGGATTGCCTTTCATATGCTGAATTCTCCTACAACAACAGCTACCAGGCAAGCCTAGGCATGGCACCATTTGAGGCACTGTATGGTCGCAGATGCAGGAGTCCAATCAATTGGTCTGGAGCTGGTGAACGTTCACTTCTAGGCCCTGACATTGTTAAGGAAGCCGAGGAGAAAGTTCGTATCATTCGTGACAATCTCAGGATTGCTCAGTCTCGTCAGAAGAGCTATTATGATAGCAAGCACAGGGATATGGTCTATGCACCTGGTGATAAGGCATATCTCCGTGTAACTCCCCTCAGAGGCACTCATCGTTTTGGTGTGAAAGGAAAGCTTGCACCAAGATACATTGGCCCTTTCAACATCCTCTCAAGACGTGCAGAGAATGCTTATCGTCTTGAACTTCCAGAAAAACTTTCCAAAGTGCACGATGTGTTCCACGTGTCACAACTCAAGAAGTGTTTCAAAGATCCAGATCGTGCAGTTGATCATGATTCCATTGAGCTGCAAGATGATCTATCTTATGAGGAGCACCCTATTCGTATTCTCGATGAGACCGAGCGTAAGACTCGCAACAAGAGCACCAAGTTCTTGAAAGTCCAATGGTCGCATCATTCTGATAAAGAGGCAACATGGGAGACCGAAGAGGATCTTCGCAAGAAGTATCCGGACCTGTTCATTTCTCAGTAGGGAATCTCGGGGCGCGATTCCTTCAAGGGGGGGCGTTTTGTAACATCCAAGTATGAAAACCTTAGTTGTTTTTATTTATTTGTTTAATTTATGCAATGCATCATGGCATCATTCTCATTTTTATTTCTGTTTGCATTGTTTTCATAATGAATCAATCTTGTTTTCACACTTGTCTGTTACAATCTCTCAAATAAAGATTTGCAATTCCAAAAACATCAATTGCTTCCAATTATTTTCATATTGGATCACCTCTTAAATTGTTGCTTAATTTAATCAAATCATTTCAATCATTATTTTCTAAGTCATTTCAAATTCAAACCACCCCCCTAAAATTCAGTACCTTTAAAACTATAACAACTCACCAAACTCTTTCCCTATTTAAACCCTTCCAAAACACTAGGGGAAACCCTAGTGGGAATGGCTTCATTTTCAATATCAAGTATTATTGCATTTTCCAATTAAATTGGTTAATTTTAAAACAACAAACAAAACCTAAATTTTTGGAAAACAAAATCTACCAAAAGGTTGCATTTCTTTTCCACTAATAACTTTACCCTATTTTTTTTTTTGTTCCAAAGTTTTGGTACACAAAACCCTTGCCTTGTTTCCTTTTTGGCTCAACTACAAAAAAAAAGCAGTGTACAAAAAAAATAAAGCCAGGAGAGAGCAGCAGCCTAGGCCCAGCCCGTTTTTTCTTTCCCTCTGGCCCGTTAAACCTCAAGTCGCTGTCGTCCTCGTCCCCTTGCCGACGTCATCTGTACGAGAGCACCCCCATCGTTGATCCTTCTCTGGAGCTCCCCGATGGCCGCCGTACGCAGCCACTCGAGTCCATAAAAAGCACCGTGGCCTCCTCCCGCCGCCGAAAACCCTAGCCACCTTCTCCTCTGCGCCGCCAACCTTCCATCCCCTTCCCCAAGCTCCTGTCTTTTCTCTCCACCCTCTGTACCTCTGCACCCGACGCCACCTCTCTGAAATCCGGCAACGTGCGCCGTCTCCGATGGCTAAGTTCGAGAGATAGGCGCGGGAATTGGAAGCCCGCGGTCCCCTCTACCTCAACGACACCGCCACCTAGCCCTAGCCGCCTCCGATCGCCGCCGCCATCCACGCCAACCTCGCCGGTCACCACGAACCCCTGCGTCGACGACAGTCTCACGGTGAGCAGTCCGTCGCCTCCTCCTCGCCTCTCCCTGTTACTCCTCTGCACGGCCGCGCGCCTAGTCCACCAGTAGCGCTAGCACACGCGCCCGTCGTCGCAGTGATCCGCCGCGGCGAGCAGCCGCTGACTCGCCGGCGTCGATCCATGTTCGTCAGGTTCAGAGAACCACGCTGTCGGAAAATTCAGTTAACGCAGCATTGAAGCATATCCTCCCTCGCTCCCCGTTACTGTCACGATTCGAACGCAGCGCAGTTGGCGCGATCCTTGCTCGCGGGCCAGGACGTCTCGGGGTCGAACCCCCGGAGACGCAAGCCCCCTTTTTTTTTGCTGGTTTTTCGTCCCTGTCCACGCTGGCGCCTGCGTGGCTGCCACGCTGGCCTGGACCCGCAGAGCAGTGGCAGCGGGTTTTGCCCCTCACGGTAACAAAAGTAAAAAACGCAATTCTGTTATTTTTATTTCTTTTAAATAGGCAGAATAAACACCTAAATTGAAAAGGCAATAACTTTTATTGTATGAATCCAATAATTACAAACTTTATATGTTTTCTTTTCAGAATTTGACAAACTTTCCAAATATCCAATTTGTATTCTGTTTTGAATATTCAAAATGCAATTTAAATTCAAATTCAAATAATTCAAATGCAAATTGAAATAATTCATAACTAATTCATACTGTTTTCAAATAATACAAATAAAATATGTTTTTCACACCTTTTTGAATGCTCTATTCAAATATAAATTTTGTTTTCTGGTTTGAACAATTTAAATTGCCTAAACTATTTAAATCTTGTTTAATTCAATTAAAAATTGTTTAATTTTGTTTAATTCATAAATAATTAATCCAAAGTCCAATTTCAAAATGTGAAACATGTAATCCAACTAAAATTTGATAACCTTTTCAAATATCAAAATTGTCATTTGTTTTGCACACTCTAACTTGTTGATAACAACCAATACTTGTTCAACACCATTCAGTAACTAATTTTCCAAACTTGTTAATGCTTTCTAAAATGGTTAACTATTATTCCAATTGCATTTAATTTTGTTATCTTATTGATCCTCATCATGCATGCATCATACTAAGTCACTTACACATGATGCTTAGTGATAGAACAATTAATTCAACTCCAAGCATGGGCTTCCATATGCATCCTTTTGCATATGGAATCCATTTAAACTTGTGTATCATGTCAAGCAAGTTATTTTGGTGCATCTATTAAACATGACATGCATCATCCAATGTTTGTGCACTTATGCCATGTATTGATTGCCCGTCTCCCTTCGTTGTTGTTTTGCTTCTTCTCGATTAGACGACGACGTTGGTACCGACGAGCCTTACGACACCACTACTCAGGACCTAGCCCAGTACGAGACTGAGCTGCCAGGCAAGTTATCACTCACATGAATCATCGAGTTCCTTTCCACACTTGTTGTCGATACTATCTTTTTGTCTACTATTGCTAGCCCTATGTATCGTTGCTTGTTCTCCGAACCCATCACATGATACCTTGAGCCATGATATTGCCACCACCTCCCTACCTACAGCCTTTGCTTGTGCCTGTTACCATCTAGCATGCTTAGGGTTGCTTTTACTCGAGTCTGTTGTCGGTTACTACTTTTACTATCTTATTATCTTGTACCGGGGCTCGTTATTAATCAATCAATCCTGTTAATTGCTAATGGTAATAATAATTTGATGATAAGGCACCGGCAGGAGGCCCATGAGTGGTTTTGGAGCCTGCTAGTGTCGACCCTAATAGGAAAAGGGTCTTGTCTACTGATCCATGATGAGCGCACTACCCGCATTTGGGAAGCGAGTATGGGCGCCCCCCTCAACTTGACCTGATTCGCATCTCGTCCAAATCGCCTCATTTAGTTCGTGTTTTCCATTTGCCGCATGCATGTTTTTGCGAGCCCAGCGCAGGGTGGAACTTTCGTAGTCGGCATATAGGGGGACACGGTCTTAGAGTGCTATGATGGTCCATTTTCTTCTGGGCTTGATTAGCCGTGCGCCCAAGGTTCTTTGGGCTTGATGCGAGGAATGGTTGGTTGTGTAGAGTACCCCGCTTGGTGGAAGTGCATTTCCATCTGGCGGGTTATTCTTGAGTGTACGGCCAAATTGGTGCAACCCTGCAGGGATAATCTTCTCGAGAAGCCGTGTTTTCCGCGGTTATGGATTACTTGGTGAAAGTACTGGCTAACAAGTACTCAGGACAACTTCAACTTAATGATCAATCATGTTTCACCCAATGATTAATAACCTGACTAGTAATAGGTTATTCACACAATAACTTGATTCACCTTATCACAACTGTGTGAGTTATCCTCGGATTGCTTCTTTGGATAAGGGGCGAGATCCAGGATGGGTTTGGTTGAAGTTATCTTTTAGTTGGTTACAATCCTCGATCTTATCTTTTCTGTTAGCCGGAACTTGTAGTTATATTCTGTAGTTGGTTAGAGCAGCCAGCAGCAACTTTCTTATTACTCCTTTCTTCCGTTGATCCCAAGCATCTATGCTTGTGTTGACGGGTAACTCCTTGATGAACTGTGAGTCTTGCTTGCCAGTACTTGGATGTACTGACCCCGTTGGGGCTGTGGTTTACGCAGAGTACTACTACGACTACGATGCTTCCCAGGATGGCTACTTTGTGGAGTTCGACGACGCTGCAGACGAGTAGTTAGCTGGACCAGGGCAGGATCCAGACCTACGTGGATGGGCTTCGTTTTCCTTTATGTTCTCAGGCTTCTTAAGCCATGGAGTTGTCTGTACTCAGACCCTTTGATTGCTTCCGCTGTTGTAATGGATGATATGTTGGGACATGTGTCCTCTGGATGACTGTATTCGATATTTTCTGCCTTAGTGAAGGCCAGTTGCACTTATTTCATTCTTTTGTGTCTTAGAGACATTCTGTGTTATCATTCGTACCAACTGTTGACGTACCGTGCGTGTTTGATTATGAAGTACGTCGACAGTAGTGCCTTTAGGTTCCTAGCGGATAGTTTACTTCGACGGTGGAAGCAGGGCTTGTGTTGTCGCGCATAAGCGCAGGCCTACCAGGAAGCTGGGACGTGGGAGCTTGTTTGCCCCATAATCCAAGCACCTGACTTCCAGTTCGTGCGAAGAGTATCCTCTAGAAACCCAGGGTGCGACAACTACTTACAAACCCTAAACTTCCTTATCAGAACCCACAATCCGGGCTACGAGGCCTATACTCCCGGGCCTTCTAGAAGCTCCTTTTCCCTAAGCCGGGTCTTGTGCAGTGTCCTTTGGACCGAATTACACCTTGGTATTAGCATACCGGGTTATCATCCCTCCATCATATTCTTTTGGCTCACTGCCTTGCATCAAGCAGAAAATCTAGTAAGAAAGTGCAATGGGTGCCAGCGATATGCAAGCAAGATACAAATGCCAGCTTGTGAGTTGAAAACAATTCCCATCACTTGGCCATTTGCGGTTTGGTGCTTGGACATGGTGGGGCCCTTCAAGCCAGGTCGGGGCAACATGACTCACATTCTGTTCATGGTTGACAAATTTACCAAGTGGATTGAGGTGAAGCCAATCCGGAAGTGTGATGGAAACACAGCTGTGACCTTTTTGAAGAATATTATCCTGAGATATGGCTACCCGCATGGAATCATCTATACCTAATAATAAAGGCGTTAAGGCTTCCTTGGTTTGGTTTGGTTTGGTTTGGTAGGTCATCGAAATTGCCCCTAAAGTTGTAAATAATTACCCACTCTGCCACACAAAAGTGTTTAAGAAATCGTGTTTCCGACCAAAGTTCCAAACTGTGATTGTTTGGTTTTGGGTTCCTTTGGTGCTCGTGGGTGTCTCTGATCGTCGATTGTTTGGTTCCAACACGGAGTGGCCCAGTTGTTTTCGTGCGTTTTCGTGCATGGCTGAGTGTAGACCGTGTCGTGCTCCAACAGAGGGGCACAGTATCGACTCGGCATCGGGTATGTACAGGCAATAAAACACTGAGTTTGTTTCTCTCCACGAAGCGCTTAGGAAGAATCAAACCTACACAACGCAGCCTCAAACTATTTTTGAGACAGCAATTTCCGTCCATAAGAAACGACCGGAGGCGACATGCCCTTGCCGGAACGACCGGAGGTGCGCGTCGAGGACCTCCGGCGACGCGCGACGCGATCTTGACATGGCGCCGCCTTACCCTAACCCGATTTGGATCTTCGATCCCTGGTCGATCAAGCCCCCGGCCGGCCCGCCACGCTAGAAGATCTAACAATTTCGTGAGCCGCCGGATGAGGAGCAGTCGGACAATGAGGCGTACGCTGCTCTGGGGCTGGAGTCTGTCCGTGACAGCCACCCGAAGATGGATGACGCCACCGCTTTCATCCCATGCTTCCACCACGTCCTTCTCTAGAGATGCTCGCTGAAGCCGTGGCGGCAATCGACGGCCTACGACGACAACAACCAACCAGGTGGTATGTTCTATGACCAAGTGTGCATCAAAAGTTTGGATGAAACACCTCTACATGTAGTAGCTGGAACTAGCGATTGTTCTGTGCGAACACAAATTTGATGTTTTAGCCTGAAAATCTAATGTTCAGTAATGCTTCTATTTCATCTTATGTTGCCTATAGATTTCAGTTCCATGTTCAGTAATGTTTCACGACACTGGTAGAAAATAGGCCTTCCATACGCCCCCATTAGTCCCCAAAATAATCGACCCGCGACCATAGGGGTCTTTAGTCGCGGTTCGGTAGGAGACCCGCGACCAACAGTCTGGGCCCAGCGCGCTCGGTCCACAGCTGGCGGACGGGAGGGGCTTTAGTCCCGGTTGGCCAGGCCAACCGGGACTAATAGGTCCTCAGGCTGCCCCGAAGGCCTTTAGTCGCGGTTGTCCAGGCCAACCGGGACTAAAAGCCCATCCCTATATATAGGATTCAGCTGGATGCACTTAGCCACATATGGTGTCACTTCTACTCACAATATTCACAAGTGGTGGTGGGTTTGCTTTTCGTTCCTCCTATGCACACAAGGTGTTCGATGAAATGCCCGAGAGCATGAAACACACGTGATATGAAGTGTCCGAGCCACACTTGAGCTTTTTCATTTATTTTTCCTCCGCGATCACGGTTAGCAACTTGAACCTTTCATGATTTGTATTATTTCTAGCTAGTTAGTTTAGCAAATGCACGATAGTTAATTATATACTTTATATAATAATAATGCAGATGAATCGGCAACGGATGTACGGTAACCGACTCTCCGGCGAGTTCACTACGGGTTTGAAAGATTTCCTCGTAGTGGCAAATGCGAACAAGCAGCAAGGTTTTATTATCTGTCCATGTGCTGAATGTAAGAATCAGAAGGGTCACTCCTCCTCAAAAGTCGTTCATATGCACCTGCTTCGGCACGGTTTCATGCCAAGCTATAATTGTTGGACCAAGCATGGAGAAAGAGGGGTTAGAATGGAAGAAGATGAAGAAGAGGATGATATCAATGTCAACTATCATGAGGCTTTCATGGAGGATGATGCTGAAGGTGGGGAATGTTTTGGTGAAGGTGAAGAAGAGGCACATGATGAGCCCGCTGATGATCTTGGTCGGACCATTGCTTATGTACGGATACGCTGCGAAACTAACAAGGAGAGGGAGAATTTGGATCGCATGTTAGAGGATCACACGAGGTCGCTGTACCAAGGATGCGACAATAGTTTGAAAAAGCTGGGCTGCACACTAGATTTGCTGAAATGGAAGGCACGGGAAGGTGTAGCTGACTCATCATTTGAAAATTTGCTGAAAATGTTGAAGAATATGTTTCCGAAGAATAACGAGTTGCCCGCCAGTACGTACGAAGCAAAGAAGGTTGTCTGCCCTCTAGGTTTAGAGGTTCTGAAGATACATGCATGCATTAACGACTGCATCCTCTACCGCGGTGCATACGAGAATTTGAATGAATGCCCTTTATGCACTGCACTGCGTTATAAGATCAGAGGCGATGACCCTGGTGACGATGTTGAGGGCGAGAAACCCAGGAAGAGGGTTCCCGCCAAGGTGTTGTGGTATGCTCCTATAATACCTCGGTTGAAACGTCTGTTCAGGAACAAAGAGCATGCCAAGTTGTTGCGATGGCACAAAGATGACCGTAAGTCCGACGGGGAGTTGAGACACCCCGCTAATGGAACGCAATGGAGAAAGATCGACAGAGAGTTCAAAGATTTTGCAGCTGACGCAAGGAACATAATATTTGGTCTAAGTACTGATGGCATGAATCCTTTTGGCGAGCAGAGCTCCAGCCATAGCACCTGGCCCGTGACTCTATGCATCTACAACCTTCCTCCTTGGTTGTGCATGAAGCAGAAGTTCATTATTATGCCAGTGCTCATCCAAGGTCCGAAGCAACCCGGTAACGACATCGATGTGTACCTAAGGCCATTAGTTGATGAACTTTTACAGTTGTGGGGCAGACCTGGTGTACCTGTGTGGGATGAGCACAAAGAAGAGGAATTTGACCTACGAGCGTTGCTTTTTGTAACCATCAACGATTGGCCTGCTCTCAGTAACCTTTCAGGACAGTCAAATAAGGGATACCAAGCATGCACACACTGCTTACATGAGACTGAAAGTGTATTTTTGGATAATTGTAGGAAGAACGTGTACCTGGGTCATCGTCGATTTCTTCCCCGAAATCATAACGTAAGAAAGAAACGCAAGCATTTCAACGGCAAGGCAGATCACCGGCCGAAGCCTGCGGAACGGACTGGAGCTGAGATATTTGATATGGTCAAGGATTTGAAAGTCATCTTTGGAAAGGGTACTGGCGGACAATCAGTTCCGTTGGGAGTTGACGGGCACGTACCCATGTGGAAGAAGAAATCAATATTTTGGGAGCTACAGTATTGGAAAGTCCTAGATGTCCGCTCTGCAATCGACGTGATGCATGTTACGAAGAATATTTGCGTGAACCTGCTAAGCTTCTTGGGCGTGTATGAGAAGACAAATGATACAAAGGAAGCACGACAGGACCAGCAACTTTTGAAAGACCCAGATGACCGGCATCCTGAATGGTTTCAAGGTCGTGCCAGCTACACTCTTATGAAAGAAGAGAAGGTCATTTTTTTTGAATGCCTGAGCAGTATGAAGGTCCCGTCTGGCTTCTCGTCGAATATAAAGGGAATAATAAACATGGCGGACAAAAAGTTCCAAAACATGAAGTCTCACGACTGCCACGTGATTATGACGCAATTGCTTCCGATTGCTTTGAGGGGGCTCCTTCCGGAAAATGTTCGAGTAGCGATTGTGAAGCTATGTGCATTCCTCAATGCAATCTCTCAGAAGGTAATCTGTCCAGAAGATCTACCACGGTTACAGAACAATGTGGTCCAATTTCTTGTCAGTTTCGAGTTGGTGTTTCCACCATCCTTCTTCAATATCATGACGCACCTCCTGGTCCACCTAGTCGAAGAGATTTCCATCCTCGGTCCTGTATTTCTACACAATATGTTCCCCTTCGAGAGGTTTATGGGAGTATTACAGAAATATGTTCGTAACCGTGCTAGGCCAGAAGGAAGCATCATAAAGGGCTATGGAAATGAGGAGGTAATTGAGTTCTGCATTGACTATGTTCCTGACCTTGAGCCGATTGGTATTCCTCAATCGCGGCACGAGGGGAGACTAAGTGGAAAAGGCACGATCGGAAGGAAATCAACGATATGTATGGACGGTCATTCTATGACTGAAGCACACCACACCGTTCTGCAAAATTCGAGCTTGGTGGCTCTGTACTTCGAGCAACACAAGAATATTTTACGCTCGGACAACCCGGGGAAGCCTGAATCATGGATTAGAAAGGCCCACATGGAGACTTTCGGCAGTTGGTTGCGAAAACATTTAATGAATGACAATGATGTTGGAGATCAGCTGTACATGTTGGCCAAGACACCATCTTCGACTATAACGACTTTCCAAGGGTACGAGATTAATGGGAATACATTTTACACGATCTCCCAAGATAAAAAGAGCACCAACCAAAACATTGGTGTCCTCTTTGATGCAGCAACCGAGATTGGGCAAAATGTCACATATTATGGTTACATAGAGGAGATATGGGAACTTGACTATGGACCCTCCTTTAAGGTCCCTTTGTTCCGGTGCAAATGGTTCAAGCTAACAGGAGGTGGGGTAAAGGTGGAAGAGCAATACGGAATGACAATGGTGGATTTCGACAATCTTGGTTACCTTGACGAACCATTCGTCCTAGCCAAAGATGTCGCTCAGGTTTTATATTTGAAGGACATGACTAGCAAACCGAGGAAACGGAAAGATAAGAAAACGATCAGTACATCATGCGATGATCCAAAGCGCCACATTGTTCTTTCAGGGAAAAGAAACATCGTGAGAGTGGAGGACAAGACAGACATGTCAGAAGATTATAATATGTTTGGTGAAATTCCGCCCTTCAAAGTCAACACTGACCCAAGCATTAAGTTAAATGATGAGGATGCTCCATGGATACGGCCAAATCGTAAGAAAGCGGGGACACAAGGGAAGAATTGATGTGTAATAATTTATTGTACCAAACTTTTTTGAATGGATCATGTGAATTATATTATCTCTGATGTGTTTAAGACTAACTCCTTTGCAAAATATTTCAGAAAACGAGTGGAAAACATGGAAAAAAGAAGGTTACTTAAATGTCTCAAAACCTTGTGAGATAAAATATCTGATTTCATAACTTTTATTAAAAACAGAAAACAGACGCGCTAGCGCACCGCAGTGTCGCCAGAATACACATTCTTTTATTAAAAAGAGAGAACAGACGAACACTACTCCTCGTCGTCGTCGTCGGGGAACTCGTCGGTGACCTCCTCCGGGTCATCGTCGTCGGCGAACTCGTCGGTGACCTCCTCGTTGTCGTCGGAGGTGCATGATGGTATGTCCGAGATAGGCCCCCACCTCGGATCGTCGGAGGCCCAGACTTCGCCGGCGCGGTCGGCCCGACGAAGCTCTTGCAGCGCCTTCGTCCTCGCCTCCCGAGCGGCATCTAACGCGAGGTGGCGTTCGAGGCGGCGCTCCGCTCGCTCAGCCGCGCGGGTCTGCCAGAGCTCCTCGTCGGCGCTCTCTTCCCCCGGGTTGTTCCGGTAATACTCGCGGACGACGCGGTCTTCCCTGGCGTCGACTAGGCCCTGAAACGCGCGGTGACGGAGGTGGAGGTGGTCGGCGGCAGTGACGATCTGCGGCTTCGGCGCCCAGGCCTCCGCTTCCCAGACGGTGTGGCAGTCGTTGAAGTTCATCAGCGACCGCGGGCGGTTGAGGCGCCAGGCCGCCGTGTCCCAGGCGTGGGCGGCCTCCGCCGCCGTTGCAAAGGAGCCGAGGGGGATGCGGTCGTCCCCCCCGCGGATATCTGCGCTGAACATTCCGTTCTGCCGTGCTCGGACGCCGCGGAAGCCGGTGCTGCTGTTCCTCCTCGGAGGCATGGTGGAAGCGCGAGAGAAGACGCGTGGAGAGGAGTGGGCGCGTGGAGAGGAGAAGACGTGCTCGAGGCGCGACAGTTTATACCGCGCCCTCCTGGCCACGCGTCACAACTCCCGCGCCACGCATCACAACTCCCGCGCCACGCGTCACAGCTCCCGCGCCACGCGCCACCCTAACACAACCAAGCAAATAGTTGCACATTACTACCCGATCTCAAAGTGAACACTGACCCAAGCATGGATGGATGTGTTAAGGGGGGGGGTGTAGAACAAAACAATCGGTATCACCATCATACAACCCTACCGTGGCTACTCGGTATGCACGGCAGGACGTATGATGGCGAATCCGGATGCTTTTTATTTGCTCGATGAACTGACCGGTGTATGAAGGTGGGCTATATATAGGGTCCTCCGGCACACAAAGTGTTGTGCTAGGGTTTTGATCCAACGGTTAAGAAACACCCTCATCCAACGGCTCACAACATAGCTCAAAAGAAACACACCGTACCCCTGATCGAACGGCTCACAACAGCTCGAAAGAAACACACCCCGGATCAACGACTCACAAGCGCTTGAAAGAAACACACGATCCGTGCGATTCTATCTGATTGGTCCCTAACCCATTTAGTCCCGGTTGGTGTCCCCAACCGGGACTAAAGGGATGTTTTCTTGTCGCTATATATATGTATGCATTTCCACACCATTGGCATAAACACATACAAACTCACCACTCTCTCATGGCTTCTCCCGAACCCACTCTAACATTCATCCAGGCGGAGGCACTTTCCGCCTCGAACTACCCCTGCCCGTGCGGCTACAACGTTCCTGCCGGTTGGATGCTGAGCGCCGGAGGAGTGCCGGTCCCTCCTCTTCCTCAAGGTGTGGCGCGTCGGGCGGCCATCACCAACCACTACTACCACGAGCTCACGCCGGAGCAGCGGAGGAATCCCAGTTGGCATCCCGATTACCAGCATACTTGGGATGCCTTCTTCATCAATCGGCGTGAGAGGGCGCTCGCCAGGTATGAGGAGGACGGTCTGCCTCTTGGGAACTTTCACGAGGCCGGTCGTCGGCTATGGTGGTCCGGCCGGACTCTACAGAGCATCATGGACTACATCAGGGCCGGCGATATCCCCCGCCTGCGCTACCCTCAAGCCCAGTCCTGGAGTCGTGATCCTTCGAGGGAGTGCAGAGCACCGTCAGATGATAGTGACGACGACGGCGGCGACTACGACGACTACGAGTCGGAGTACTATAGGCCAAGGCAGGAGTATGACTAGCAGATAACAGATCCACAGTGTCTTGCCATTATGTAGATCGATCATGCATCTATGCTCTCCGTTTAGGTTTAGATCCACTCTTGCCATTATGTACTGCCTTTTTTTTATCTATATATATATTCAAGATGTGTGTGAATCTTTTTGATTGGATGGAACAAAACCCTAACCATTTCGTCTCGGTTGGTAAAACATGCCGGGACTAAAGGGGTTTTATTTTTCTGAATTTTCTGATATATTATTTGTATTTTTAAGATTTTAAAATGAAGTAGTTTTATTTTTCTGAATTTTCTGATATATTATTTGTATTTTTAAGATTTTAAAATGTAGTAGTTTTATTTTTCTGAATTTTTCTGATATATTATTTGTATTTTTAAGATTTTAAAATGAAGTAGTTTTATTTTTCTGAATTTTCATATTATTTTGTATTTTTAAGATTTTAAAAAGAAGTAGTTTTATTTTTCTGAATTTTCTGATATATTATTTGTATTTTTAAGATTGGAAAAAAGGAAAAGTATTTGTAAAATCACCTTTAGTCGCGGTTCGTGACACTACCCGCGACTAAAGGCTCTTTCCGCGCGGGAACGAAAACGCCGTGAAAAACCTTTAGTCGCGGTTGGTGTCACGAACCGCGACTAAAGGTACCCCTTTAGTCCCGGTTGGTGTCACGAACCGGGACTAAAGGCCCGCGGAGGGTACCCGGAGGGGACCTTTAGTCGCGGTTGGTGTCCCCAACCGGGACTAAAGGCTGGCCCTATATATTCCAGGCCCCAAAAATTTCTAAGTCCCAAACCCTCGTCTTCCCGACGCCGGCGCCCTGCTCGTCTGATCTTCTCCTCTCCGTTGTCGTCGCCCGCGCAGAGTCTACGAGAGTACCGCGCCGTCGCCGTCGCCCGCACCTTTCTCTCCACTGCCTCCGCCCTGCTCCGGCCCTGCCCCGTCGCCGTCTCCGGTAGGTTCCCCGCGGGCCTCGCGCGCCACCCTCGAACCAACGCCGCCCTCCCGCTCTTGAACGGCGACCACGAACCAACGCTGCCCTCGCGCCGCCCTCGAACCGTGGCCGGAATCGCCGGAGACCCTTCCCCGTGTCCGGAATCGCCGGAGACCCCGAGAGCAGAAACTGCCACACCGCCGGCCACCGTGTGACGCCGGGGTGACGTCATCATGACGTCACCTGGCCACGTGTTGGCGAGTTTTTTTTAAAATGACGTCATCGTGACACCTGGGGCCCACTGTATATGGAATTACAGAAAATAATTAAATCTTCTAAATTAAATAACTTTTAGTTTATAATTCCAAAAATATGGAAAAATATGCAAAATGTTCGCAAAAATGTAAGCTATATGTTTATATTATTTTCAATCATGTTTGACAAAAAAGTTCAAAATGAGACCATATTTGAATTTGAATTAAATTCATTAAAATAATGAAAATAAGTTTTAATTCAATAAATTCAGAATATTAAGTGTAATATACCAAAATGACCAGGAAAGCAAATGCAACCTAGCTATGGGGTTCTCCAAGTCATTTGAGCAACTAATCTTGGACACACCTCTAAAGTATGGTTTTCCCCCTCCGGTGGTCATCGTTCTTCCACCCAAAACCCTAACAATCTGTTTTCCCTCCTTCTACAACAATATTTGCTAAGTCTCCTATATACTTAATTAATTTTTCTACATGCATGTCTGCAGGAGTGACATATGGCGGACAATAGAGCCTTGCCGCTTACGGATCAGGAGGCTGAAGGTTATATATTCGACATCATAGCCAACGAGATCCCTTATGTGCCGGGCCCAGAAGATGATGTAGTGTATTCTTATCTGAACCTTGATGATCAAGAAGGTGGAGAAACGGACATTGTCGATGATCAAGAGGGTGAAGGAACGGACATTGTCGACGAAGGTGAACCGTCGTCAAACGACGATCTCCAATTGCAAAGAGCAACCACCTCCGGCGAGGTATATATATATATATACATTGAGCATCTCGTGATACAAACTTACTGACATGTGTATACATATGCATTAACGCGCGCGACTCTCTTTCTTATTTTAGCCCTCGGCCGGATCGAGTACGACAAAGCGTGGCAAATCCAGGTCGATGAAAGAAGGAGAAACATATACCATCGAATCAGTCGGTGAAACCGGCATGCCCCTACAACACACCACAAAGTTTATCAACCAATGCGGAGTCATTGTTAGAGACAACGTCTCGATCACCGTCCAGGAATGGAAGGAGCCAAAGAAAACACGTCTTGGTTTCAGTTATGTCGACAAGAGAACGAAAAAGGATCTGTGGAGAAAGCTTATGGTACATTTCATTCTACCTCCGGAATACAACAAAAAAGATGAATTCGATAACGAGGTTCCGGGTGGACGTCAGAGGAGGAGGATAGTCAAAGAGTTCGCTCTTCAGAAGATGGCCGAAGCATTCCAGAACTTCAAGAAAAAATTGTTCCGTGAATATGTCAGCAAGGGCAAGACTCCGATTTTCACTGGAGAACATGAGAAACTGAGAGCTGATTGGCAAGAATTTGTGTCGCAGAAGAAATCGGAGCATTTCAAGGAAATATCGAAAAAAATAAGGTTAATGCGGATAAGAAACAGTACCATCATGTTATGGGGCCAGGAGGATACCGCGTTTCGGCGCCTAAGTGACAGAAGATGGAGGACGACCTGAGGGAAAGAGGAATCCCTCTAGGTACAGAGGGATGGGACGAAAGAGCCAAAATGTGGTGGTACGGGCATGGGTGATCGCTAGACCCGGAGACAGGGGCGTGTGTTCATCGGCAGAAAACGTTTGCTCCCACCCAACATCTTATTGACGCAATGGCCAAAGATCAACAGGGCTTGCTCACGTTCAACAGAGAGAGAGACGCACTGACCCATGCCCTCGGGAATCCTGAACATGGAGGACATATACGAGGCAAAGGCAGAATGCCGTGGAAAGTAGGGTTTTCCCAGGAAAATGACCCGTACTGTTACAGAAGCCGTAAGAGAAAGACGGACCGGGATGCAGATCTTCTGGCGAAGCTTGCATCGGAAGTTAGTGAGTTGAAGCAGACCATGCATGGAATACTTGAGAAAGAAAGATCGACGGCTGCAGGGCCGCATGAAGATCATGAAGCGGATCTCGGAAGCCAGCGTCATCGGAGAAGCAGCGTGGCTTCCACGGAGGCCCCGCCTGCAGGTGCTAATGCACCGATGATCGAGAGTCGTGCACCGGAGCCTCACTACCCCGTGGATGATGTAAAGGAGATGAAAGAATGTGATCTGCATTATCCCGTGGAGAACATTTCCACGAAGGTAGCTACCGGCAGTGCTTTACCCTATACACCTGGAGCACTCCACCACAACAACCCCATTCCATATGGCTATGCTCGTGTCACGGTGGAAGACATACTCCAAGTGTTTGAGGACCTGGAGATTGACATAGCTACACCCGAAGAGGAGAGAAGACTTAGAGATGTCAAGCGCCAGTTCATTCTATGGAAAAGAAGTACATAGTGTTTCCAGGCGAGACGCCAAGGCTAGCAAGTCCACCCCCCTCCGATGGTGCAGGTGGTGGTGGTGGTGGTGGTGGTGGTGCTAGTTCACCTACGCCTCCTTCACGCCATTCGACGCCGCCCCCCAATCCTCCTCCGGCGGATAAGCTGTCGTCGCCCCCCAATCCTCCTCCGACGGATAAGCTTCCACCGCCCCCAATTCTCCTCCGGAGGATAAGCAGCCATCACCCCCCATTCCTCCTCCAGCAGATAAGCAGCTGTCGCCCCCCATTCCTCCTCCGGCGGATAAGCTGCCGTCGCCCCCCATTGCTCCTCCGGCGAAGAAACAGAAGCTGACTATTAACACGGAGCCTTATGTACCTAAGACCACACGGGTACCGGAGCCATCACTGAAGCCTATCCCCCAAGGCCTTGGGAACTTAGTGATGCTGAAACCAAATTGTCCGCGAAGGCTGACTATGAGAAATGGTCGGCCGATCGGAAGGCGCTAAGGGAGCCTAAGCCCAAGGAAGTATACCCTCCGTCGGTACAGAAGTGGGCTACGGGTTTTTTGTCGACACCGTCCCAAGCCGAGAAGAATTTGCCTAAAGACTATGAAAATGAACTTCGTAGGCAAGCACAAGCATTGACGGAGGAGAAAGAAAAAAGGAAAAAAGCAGGAAACAAGTTGACCAGCTCGGGATGCAGAGTAAACAATCGATCCCCCCGCTCATAGTGAAAGCCGGTCCGGAACAGGACCCCGAGGTCATAACAGCTTTGGCAGCAGTTGGATTGACTGTAGAGAGTGCCATCAAAAATGCGTCCGACATGGGTTTGTCTCTTCGTGCCTCGTGAGGCCTGGACGATGCGCCAATGGGTGAGGTAGCATTACAATATGTGAAGAAAGGGCCTCTCGTCGAGCCTACGAAGGAAAAGAGTCTACCACCAGTAATGCAAAGTCTGCTATGTTGGTACAAACATTTCATATCATGGTCCGACAAAGAATTTGTTTATGTGGATGTTACAGAGGAGCATCACACCAAAAAGTACTTTGTAGCAGTTGAGATGAGTGAGTTGTTCCAGTTGTTCAATCTGCGCAAGCTCGACAAATCTATCCTGAGTTGCTACGTTCTGTAAGTGATTTATTTCTACCTCATCTCGTTCTTCATTGCCTACACTAAATATATATATATATATATATATATATATATATATATATATATATATTGTCCTAACTATATTGTTGCGTACGCTATTATGCAGATTGAAGATTTGGGAATGCAAAATAAGACTTATCCATGATGTTGGGTTCATTGACCCACAAATCACTAATGGAACTATGTTAGAACGTCACCCCCTAGACGTGGAGAAAGACTTGTACAATTTTCTTAAAAAGCATGAACTCAAAAGTCATATTCTATTTCCTTACCATTTTGGGTGAGTGTTTCTCTCTTGTGCCCATTCTCTTTTGTTTACTCCATGCATGGTATGTCTAATCGATAAGTTATGCATGACTGTGCATGTAACCTGTCCGCAGGTTCCACTTGATGCTGCTAAAAATTGAACTTCACACCTCCACAGTTTTTATCATGGACTCTATGAATTCAGATCCAAAGCATTGGATCGAGATGAGAAAAATGCTGCAAAGGTAATTATTTTCAATCATTTGCGCTCTATATCGATCGGTCTCTTTTGTTTATTTCCTAATATGCAGTAGCTAATAACTCCCTTGTTCATTTAATTTTCTTTGCACTGTAGAGTTTGGAGACGGTTCTCAAAAGAAAATGTCGGTGGATTCAAACATCAGCTAGAATTTAAAAATATGCTTCGTGTGGATAAGCAGCCACCGGGGACCAATCTATGTGGATACTATGTTTGTGAGAACATACGGAAATAAATCTCTGAGAGGAGGAAGTCGGAGAGCACGCGGAAGAGTCTCAATAACTTGCGGAGGACGCTTAGTCCAGAAGCTCGCTTCCGACCAATTCAAGAGGAAATAGCAGGATTTTTCCTTAGGCATGTCGTCGATCCTCAAGGAGAACACTATGCGTCCACCGACGATGATGCTAATATGCATCTCCGAGATTGAAACTTGTTCGAAGTTGTGTATGGTCATTCATCTTAATTGTGTATATGGAAACTTGTTCAAAGTTGTATATGGTCACCCGAGATTGAATATATATTATATATTCCTATTGAATTCTTCTTGTTTGAAATTTCATATATGCATGTTTATAGTAGCGTAAAATATATATATATATGTGTACTGAAACTTCATCAAAATTAAAATAAAACACAAAATAAGATATAAAAGAAATAAAACAAAACAAATTAAAAAGAAACCAGGTTTAGGGGGGCTAAAACCCTAAACCTGCGGACGAGACCTTCAGTCCCGGTTAGCCACGAGAACCGGGACTAAAGGTCCTCCGCCAAGACGGACTCCTGGCGCCCACGTGGATGGGCCTTTAGTCCCGGTCCGTAAGGGGCGCGACTATAGGGGGGGTGTTTAGTCGCGCATATCTAGTCCCGGTTGCGCGGCCGGGACTAATGGCCTTTGCGAACCGGGACTGAAGGCCTATTTTCTACCAGTGCAAGAAAATGTTAACGAATTGATTGTTGTTCAACTTCTACCATGTTAAGTAATGTTTGATCTGCGTTGTTGCCTATAGATTTCAGTTCCGCAGTATGCCTCGCATCAACCTTCTCTAGAGCGGAACCATCAGGCAGCATGGCGCCAACAGACCCGGACTCCGGCCGAATATGTGGTTAATCTTGGTGAGAGGAAGCAGGAGGAGGTAGCAGATTAGGTGACAACTCTATCGTCGGAGGGGAAATTCGAACCTGGCATGGTGATGGTCTCGCGAAGACAGCTGGGATCTGGAGTTACTGGTACCGGTGCACGGAGAGATGGCAGTTTGCGGCAGCGTCATGGGCTAGCTTCAAGAATACAAGAGGAAGGGAAGAATATACATAGAATGAGCACCTCAACTCCATTAGGCTGAACGTAGACGCCCATGCTGCCTGCTTCAGGAGTGCGTCAGTTTTTGTTGCTCATACGTACGTTGGATTCTACAAAGCCAGCAAGGTGTGGGCTTCTAACTCATGTTCTCTGTCTTATTTTTTGCTTTGAATGTGCTGGAATTAAGTTATGTTATGTGATCAAAATGCAGGGTGTTAAATAACCTGCAACAGTGGCATGTAGTTGTTCAGTCAAATTAATATTTTAATGTGAAATATGCTATGTTGTGGATGTAATTTTTTCATAGTAACAGATGAACTGTGAAACCATCTTGCAATACGGCATATCAACTCTGCTGCTGATTGGTGGCTGCATGGCTTACTCAATTATGGATAAGCAAATATACTTTACAAGTTTGAGACCAAATTTATTGGACAAGCAAATATACTTTATAAGTTTGAAATTGAATACAACGATTGATAAGACTATTACTAGCATTGTTTATAATTTCCTGAGAATATTATGTTTTTATGGTCAAATTCCAGATTTGTTCTCACGTTTTTTTATTTTATTAATACCATATCATTTTTCCTGGTAGGTGCGAAAAATTCCATTTCAATCAAACATACATACAACATCATCATTTAAGTTTAGAAAAAAAAGGTGGCTAAGCAATGGTAAGGCCGGATGATTTTTTTGTTTTGTTTTGAAGAGAGGACAATGCTAGAGAATGGGCGGATGAAGAGAATTTAGGTAGAGGGGTAGATGGGTGTAGAAAAATACATTTGCCTTATTTTGTTGCAAGTCCGGTCTGGTAAGGTAGAAGCAGCAATTTACAAGCGGGGGAGAATCGATATTTTTACATTATATGAATAGTAGCAAATTAATTTACACACATTCTTACTATCACAAAAATTGTTTGGCCAACGCTCACGTATTTTTTTCTTTATTCCGTAGCAACACACGGGCACATTACCTAGTCTTGGATAATGGAACAAGTTTTGCCGAGGGAGCCTTTGCTCGGTTCTGCAAGGAGAAGAGGATCTGACTAGACATTGCGTCAATCGCGCATCCGGAATCAAATGGGCAAGTTGAAAGAGCTAATGGCATGGTCCTATCCGGAATAAAGCCAAGGATGATTGAGCCATTACAGCAAACCCCTGGATGTTGGCTGGACGAGTTGCCGGCGGTGTTGTGTAGTCTAACCGGATACACACCATTCTTCCTCGTATATGGAGCAGAGGCCGTGTTGCCCACTGACCTTGAGCATGACTCACCAAGAGTACCCCTCTATACTGAGGCGGAGGCAAGAGAATCCCGAGAAGATGATGTTGATTTGCTAGAAGAAGAAAGAGAATTAACTCTGTCGAGATCAGCTGTATATCAACAGAATCTGAGATGCTATCATAGCCGGAAAGTAAGCCCAAGGGTTTTCCGAGAAGGAGATTTAGTGCCTAGGCTGGTGCAACGCACAACCGGGATGCACAAGATTTCCCCTCCATGGGAAGGGCCGTTCATTGTGAGCAAGGCTCTACACAATGATGCGTACTATCTCATTGATGCACAGGAGCCACAGAAGAACAGAGCAGATAAATCCGGAGAGGAAACTAAGCGCCCCTGGAATGTAGCTCTACTCCGTCGTTTCCATTTCTGAAAAAGCATTGTATGTATCTCCTTACCGAGTTGAAATCAAAGTCGGCACTCCGAGTAGGAACTCAGGGACTGCCTGTGCCTAACTTGCTCTGTGTTATTTACTTCTTACTCTGCTGTGTCGGTTAATCATCTAGAATTTTCATGCGTATGTCTAGTAATGTGTTTAAACCTAAGGGCCAACTCTTCGACTTTGCTCATGTCCGCAACCCGGCTTCATGGCAAGCAAGAGAACAAGGCAAGGGTAAATGGACACACATAAAACTACTAAGGAAAGAAAGAGTTAATCAACCAAGATAAGTTGCCTTTTTCTTCTGTTTTTTCGGCTAAGTACTGGGCAGTTTTAATTTCAATCTAAAAGTTGTGAAGTATTGTAAAATCGGTTTACGAAATCTTGTGACTCGACTGCCAAAAATCCACAAGTGGCAGACAAGAGCAAAGACGAAGAAAGCCAGGTGGATAAGAAAACCAACTCGGGGACTCGGGTTAACGCAATCCGGCATACAACTAGTCTTGCTAGAACTTAAATAAAACTGAGTAGCAAACAGTGAGATAACAGTTTGATACAACTGCACCCGGCATACCGGGGATCTAATGAAATGTTCGAGATTGAAAAACAGATACTTAGGCTGCGGCCAAAGGAGTTGCGTCAGCACCAGCACCTGCCGAGTTGGAGGACTCGGTGGGGGCTCAGTGGCAGCAGTCGAGGTAGGAGGCTCGGAGGTGGCATTCTCGGCTGTGGGCTCTGGGACGCTCAACTCGGGAGCAGGCTCCGAGATGACCACCTCGATGGTGACAATCTCCGAGTCCATGGCTGGCTCTTGCTCGGCCTGGATCTCCTCATCCACCTCCTCGAAGTCGTCATCAACCTCAGTCTCTCCGTCGCCTTCGCCGCCTTCGTCGCCCTCGTCGCCCTCCTCATCATCGTCCTCATCACCCTCGGACTCACTGTCGGTGTCGGGCTCGGTGTCAGGCTCAGTGGGGCCTTCCACAAACTCCTTTGTGTCGACGTATGAAGCCAGCCGATAAGCCGTCTCCTGGCGAATCCGGATAGAATTTTCTTCTATGGTCCACCGGGATCCATTCCGCAGCTTCTGGACTTTGCTGAGGTCGAGGTTTTCGTACCAGGAAATCACAAAGTGCAAAGCCTCGTCTACGCCAGCCCGTGCTGCTGAAGCGCGCCACTTCTTGAGTTCTTATTTGAAGTAATCCAGCTTGGAGGCCGGCTCGTGGACTGTTTTGGGAGGCTCAACTTCCGGCCAGAAGAGATTGTGTGGATGGATGGTGGTGGAGACAATATTGGTTCCCAAACCCTTGAGGGGCAAAACTAGGGCTTTGATGCCCTCGATCTGATCCTCGATGGTGATAGTCTCGGTGACGTCGAAGCCAACATCTGCCCGTTGCTGCCTCGCGCTCTCAACAGCCCTTTCAGCACCAAAGTCCAGGTCGGGGAATGTCCCTAGGAAGCAGGATGCCCAAGTTAAGGCAAGAGATCAGCCGGATAGAAGAAATCAGATAGAGCAAGTTGGAGAAAAACCAATACTTACATCCTAGTTCCATGGTGAGGTCCTTAAGCCTACGGAACCACTGATCAGCACTGGTCTCATATTTACTCATCAAGACGCGGGAGCTGCTCACCATCTGGTCGGGTGTGGTGTTTCGCTCTTTGAGGATATCGATGTCCTGATACAACTCGAGCTTCTCGGCAGCGGTAGAGTCCACCAATTCGGCCTTCTCCTTCCCGGCTTGCTGCGCCACCTTTATAGCATCAGCTAGCTCCAGCTTGAGCTTGGCCACTTCGTTCTTCTCGGCCTGGAGTTCTACCCGGAGCTGGGAGGTGCTTTCGTTGATCTGCTGCTGCACCTCGGTCAGGGAGAGGCAATCTTGGTATTTCTCAACAAAGGATTGGTGCTCAGCTGTATAGAAAAACAGTCCGGTTAGCAACTTAGAGGGAAGATGCAAACCGAGTAAGGAAGAAGGAAACTTACTCTCCAAGGCCATGATTTTGCTCTATGCCGATTCGGCTAGCACAATGCAGTCCTGGTGTTTCTCAGCGAAGATCTGATGCTCGTCTGTATAAGAAAGCAAAATTAACCAAAGAGAAGGAAAAGCATAAACACAAAACACAAGGATAATAAATACGACACTTACTCTTTAGGGAAGAGATCTTGGTGACAGAATTTGTCAGCTGCTTCTCCAAGATAGTTGTGAATGAAAAAACAGAAACTGAGTTAGAAAACTGATGCAGGAAAAGCATATGCAGTATCTCGGTATGGAGGATTTACCTTTGCCCCCCAGTTCTTCCTGCAGGTTATGGATCTACTCTTTGGCATCTCGGTGATCCCAAAGAACCTTCTGGAAGATCAGAGCGCGGGACTCGGTGCAAGTCTGAGGAGAAACAAGAAAAATATTAGTTGGAAGATTCGACCCGAGTAGACTTCAACTCGGTCGTGTATTGCCTACTCGACCCAAATCTCGGGGACTGGATGGTGTATGGATTTCGGATGGAAAATTTGTCAACTCGAAAAACCGGATAGAAAACGAAACTTACTCGGGAAGTGATCTCGACATCTTTTGCAGCAGTGCGCAGGCAGTACATCTTGTGTGCCAAGGTGCTGCTAGAAGAAGAAATCGTCATGGAGATTTGACCGACATCGGCCCGGTTCTAGGATTTTCGGTAGTGGTCCGGCCGGCCCAGTTTCTTCCCGTTGTATTCGGGATCGATTAAAGGAATCCGGTCTAGGGTGGCGTCAATGTCTCCCCACAGCTCTGCGACAAGCTCCTGGCGGGCCACGAGCTGAGTGTCCGTGTTGATTGCGAGGGTGCTGGGTTTTGCTTTTTCCCCGGTCTTCTGTTGTTGTGCTTGCTTCTGCTTCGGCCAATGTACCGGAACTTTTACAAGTCCTATCGCCTGGCTGCTACCTTCTCCGGCCACTATGCCCTGTGATGGCGCAAACTTGGCTGACTGCCGAGTGCGACGTCCCGATGGTCTTCTCGGAGGCGGTGGGCTTGGTGGTGGTGGTGGTGCTGCTGCTGGGTTCGTTGTTGTGGAGTCTGAGCTGGTTGTTGTTGTTGCGGTTAGAATTGGGCCTGTGGCCGTTGCTGCAGTGTTGGGTGCTGCTTCTGCTATTGCGGTGGTGGCTGTGGCTGTTTCTGCTGCTGCTATTTCCAGTGGGGAAGTTATTCTTGGTGGGGTTGGCGGTGTTGTTGCGGTGGATGTTGGAGAAACTTGTTGATGCGGCTCTTGCTGCTGCGCCGCGACTTCGGGTTGCTGCTGCTCTGGTGGTTGCTATTCTGGCTGCTGCTCGGGTTGTTGCTCGTGTTGCTGCTCGGTGGTCGACTCCGGCTGTTTTGGTGTCTCTTGGTTATCCATCTCGGCGCCCATGTCGCCGGCTCCGAGATCCTAGTTTTCTCGGTCCGGAAGGGGCATCTCGGACCGGTCGTCGGTGTGGGTGTCCATGTCCTCGGAATCGAGGTCAATTACGCCGCGGGCGCTACTCGGTCCCACGGTTGCACCGAGGTCCTCGGCATCAATAGGATCACTGGAAGAGAGTAAGAGTATAAGAGTAAAGGAATGCCAGTGAAAAGAATCTCGGCCAACAGAGGCAGAAAAGCAAGGAATATGCAAACATAAAGCATCTCGAACGTAACTTACCTGTCGACCTTGGGCTGCAGGTTCTTTCGGTGTTTCGCCGTGACCTTGCCACCCATGGGGCCCTTGTTCCTGGATTTCTTGTGCCGTTTGGCTGGGGGCTCGACGGCGCCGCTTCCGGCCCTCTTCTTCAGTTCCATGGGGGCGGCGATGGACACGGGCGCCGCGTCAATCACCTGATCTTCCAAGTCAGTTGGGAACAAGGTAATAGAGTACACGAATGAGACTGAGAAGGGGTTAGATACCTCCATGAGAACGCAACCATCGCGTCAATCACCTGATCTTCCAAGTCAGTTGGGAACAAGGTAATAGAGTACACGAATGAGACTGAGAAGGGGTTAGATACCTCCATGAGAACGCAACCATCATCATTATCACCTTCATCATCCTCGGACCAGTCCCGGATTGTTTTTGAAACTCGGGACTTATCGGGTTGAGCAGGAGGGTGTATGAGTGGGATGGGGAGCGTGTCCTGGATGTCGTACTGCTCGACATCGTCCTCAGTCCGGTCAGGTTTCTAGTTATCTGAGAGGACCTCCTTGTTCTCCTCTCTGGCGATAAAAGTGATGCGCAAGCGAAACATAAAGCATAAATAGCAAAACTAAGTGAACTCGGAGGAGACCAAGATGTACTCTACTTGGTAGGGCATGCGAAACATAAAGCATAAGAAACTAAGCCAACTCGAAGAGACTGAGATGTACTCTACTCAGTAGGGCATGCGAAATATAAAGCATAAGGAGCTAAGTGAACTCGGAAGAGACCGAGATGTACTCTACTCGGTAGGGCATGCGAAACATAAAGCATAAGGAGCTAAGTGAACTCATGAGAAAGCAACTCGGTAGGATGGCAGATACTTACTCGGGACGCCCACCTATCTTGGCTGAAGGGCTCGAGTCCCAATCCCAAGTTTCGGAGAGGGTGACCTTGGCGATGCACCTGGCCTAGATGGCCACCTCCTTCTGGCTCGGTAGGGCATGCAGTCTCGGGCCCCGTCCATGAAGCACATCTTGTGGGCCCCGAGTTGAGAGGAAGGACACGGCGGCACACCTAGGTGGCGATAAGATCATCAGCTCGGAGCCCGTCCTTGACGATCTGCTTCAGGCGACCGTCTGCAAAGTTCACCTTGGGTATAGTCTTTTTCGGATTGTACCTCCAGTTCAACATTGCAGTGGGGGGATCGATGCGGAACGGAGGAAGCTTGATGAGATCCTCCTGCTCGGCGCCCTCCTCCGGGTCGGGATTCTTCACATAGAAGAACCCCCTCTTCCACTTGCCGCAGGAATCCAGACCCTAAACTCGTGGATACTCGGTGGTGTTCCGCTAGACAATCATGGCTGTCCCACATTGGGTCATGGTTTTGGGGGCATTCAGATTGGCGATGTTGGGGAGAACTTGCTGGCGGAAGTGAAAGTATTTGGCCTAGATATCTACCGTGGGGTAGATACCGAGATAAGCTTCCGAGAAGGTTACGAAGGTGGAAAGCATGGTAATTGCGTTAGCAGGGAGATGATCAGGTTGCAAACCGAAGTAATGGAGGAACTTCTGCATGAACTCGGAGATAGGGAGGCCGAATCCACGCTTGAAGTGACTGAGGAAGACGACGCGTTTGCTGTCTCTGGGTTGCGGCTCCACCTTATTGCCAGGGGGCCTGCAGACGGACACCCGGCGGCACGCGTCGCGTGTTGACGAGCCACTGGATGTCCGACGCCACCACATCAGAGCCCTCCCAAGCTCCGTGGGTGGATGCGGGACCTTCGAGGTTGAGGTCATAGACGGGCTCCAGGCCCATCTCGGCATTCCTGGATCTCGGCTCCTGCGAGATGCGCGGCGAGGAGGGGCTCAAGCCGCAAAGGATGAAGAAGGGCCGCGGCGGCGTGGAGGACAAATGTTGTGGCGTGCTGTCCGCGGCGAGGAAGTCGAAGAAGACCGGCGAGGAGGAAGCAGTATGACACAGAGCGAGGAAGGTCCGCGAGAAGCACAGAGGACCTTGTGCGCGGTGTCGCAGGGGTGAAGTGCTCTCCTCAAGGTACGGTGGTCCTCGACGGCGCGAGGTGGAACAACGTGTTCTGTGTGCACGCGTGCGAGGTGCAAGGAAGAAGAAGAAGAGGCAAATAGCAAGGAAAACGGTACGACGGGCGGCGCATGGGTATTTATTCCCCCTAAACACAGTAACTGCTCCGGATTCGTTGCGGAGGCGAACATGGGCGCGTGGGAGTTATTGTGTCTAGAGAAACGCACACAGCGGTATTACCGCGCGTAAGTGGCACAGTTAATCCTAAGCTGCGCGACGTGGGCACATGAGTGCCTTTCTGCGAACGGACGCGACGACGCGTGGGCCCGTTGTGGAGTGAGGAGCGTGGGCGTGGCGCGTGCGCTGCAACCGCACGAGAACCGAGGTGACGTGGGCTGAGGTTCTGCGCCACGTGTTGAGCCTTACACACGAAGATAACTAGGCAATCTCGTTCGAGCGGCAAAATCTGTGAAAAATTGGCTAAGTGATGGGATGTCGGTAAAATCTAAAGCAGTGTGGCCTACTCGGTTGAAGGGAGTGAGTTCACCAAGGAGTGGTGGATTGAATCCGAGTTCGAGTTGGAACTCGAACGAGATGGGTGCATCTTGGTAAGGCATTCTGGAGGAAATTGGTTTAAGCTGGCACGGACCCAGCGTCCGAGTTCACCGGACCATACCAGCTTCAGGGACTAATGTCGGGGCGCTACCCCCGAGTAGGGGCAAGATTGGTAAGAAATGGTGTTTTGGGTACGAACTACCGAGTTGGGCCGTACCGAGTAGGGAGCTACCGAGTAGAATGGATACCGAGATGGAGCTATCTCGGTAGGAAATGTGAAGAGCCAAGGTGAAGAAATGAGTGTTTGTCTGGATCATCCGAGTAGCACTTGGAGGATCCGGATAGGCACGATGCTACTCTTCTCGGAGGGAAATTCAGTGGAGCCATTGTGATCCCGTATATCCAGGGAGGGTACAAGCATGCGGTTCAACTTACTAGGCGTGATGATGTGTATGCATACGCTGGTACAGTGCGCTGTATGGGCGAGGCCACGTCCTCTCTCTGACAAGGGGGACATGACATGTCAGCGACCATGACAGCGGAGACTTTTGGCGTCTGTCAGCGGATAAGCGGAAGCGTGTCATACGGCACAGTGTGTAGTCACCTAATCATGTACTATTAGTTGGTGGCCACCAGTATATAAGGTGACCACACCCCTCCTATTTGAGGGTCGCTCGTTACGTGAGAACAGAAGTGCTGCTAGTTTGTTTAGAGAGAGATATAGAAGTAGATCTTCTTCCTCCTCTAGCTCCTTGAGCTTGAGGAACCATTGTACTCGTCACCACATATACAAAGAGAGAGACAGGAGTAGGGTTGTTACCTCCACATGAGGGCCCCGAACCTGGGTAGATCTTGTTGTTTGAAGTGTAGTGAGCGCACCAGCTAGGTGTGCGATCCCTCCCCGGATACCCACAGTGTCCATCGGCCCCAAACATAAGCCATCCCATGGCATCTATCTTCTCCACACCACGACAACCGCCCTATGGTGTGGCCCCCCTCCGGGCCTCTTCGGGACTCCGTGGAACCTTCCGGACTTCTAAGACTTTCGGGCTTCGAATTTTCCAATTCCGAGAATATTTCCAGAAAAACTTTTCTGAAACTAAAAACAACAGAAAACAAGGAATTGGCTCGGTGGCATCTTGTCAATAGGTTAGTCCGGAAAATTTATAAAATTACATAAACTGTATAGCAAACAGGTAGGAAACAACATGGAAACAACATGGAACATCAGAAATTAAGGATACATTTATGAAGTATCAGGTACCCGAGGATGGTGTTGTAGGGGAGGGTGATGTGCGCGACGTCGAAGTAGAGAGTCTCGACGCAGTAGTTCTGGCGGGTGCCGAGCGTGACGGCGAGGCGCACCTGTCCTAGAGGGACCGTGGTGCCGTCGAGGACGCCGCTGAGCGGCCTTGTGGGGGCCAGACGCTCGAACATGGGCACCGAGATGACGTTGAGTCCCGCACCCCCGTCGAGCAGGGTCTTGTTGATGATGTTGTTGTTGATGGTGGGGGTGCAGACCAGAGGCAGGATTCCCATGGTCCTTGTGGACATGGGATGGTCACTGATGTCGAAGGAGACCTTGTGGTCGGACCACTTGAGTAGCTTTACCGCTGTTGTGCCTGAGTGGACAGCGACAATCTCGCGTGAGATCTTCTTGAAGTGGCGGTTGGAGAGGTGAGCTTGTGCTCCACCAAGAATGCAGGCCATGTAGCCTGTATGCTCTTGGTAGCACCCGCAAGTGTTCATCGCCCCGGCCCTGGTATCCCTCAGCGTGTTGCTGCGCGGCACCATTCACCTAAGGCGCAGGTGGGTTGGGACGCTGCAGCCGCTGCGAGGATGATCGTTGTCGGGGCGGCTGGTAGCCACCGTTGTTGTAGCCGCCCGTGTTGTAGTTTTCGTACCCGTTGTAGTAGTTCGGGCCGCGTTCCTCCCATCTCCCTCCAGCGCGGCCTCCCCCTCGCTCAGGACTGTGCCAGCCGGCGCCTCGAGAGTAGCCCTCCTGGCCACCCCTCATGAGGCGGTCTCCCCTCGTCCTCTCCAGCTGGAAAAAGTCCTTTGTGGCGTGTGAGTGCATTCGGTGGAACTCACAAAAAGGGCGGTTGTCCGCCACGGGTGCGGCGTCGCTGCGGCCTTGCTTGCGTTTTGGCTCTGCAGCCAGAATAGCCAGAGCTTTCCGTTTGGTGTCCGCATCGTCGCCTCCTGGCTTGGTCTTTGTCTTTGGGGCCACCGTCTTGGATTCGTCGGCAAGCGTGCTGTGCCTGAAGAGGCGTCCCTCCTCAGCCTTAGCGCACATGTCAGCCATGTCCACGAGCTCGACGGTGGAGGTGAGGTCGAACCTGATGCCAAGCTCTTAGAGCATGCGCTAGTTGGTGACCCCTTCCCTGAAGGCGGATATGACGTTCGCGTTGGCGATGTAGGCGATCTTGTTGCGCGTCTAAGTGAAGCCCTGCAGGTACTAGCGAAGTGTTTCGCCAGGGCGCTGGCGTATGCTGTGGAGGTCGTTGTAGGAGAGGGGGAGCTCGTAGGAGCGCTTGAAGTTGGCGACGAAGTGGAGGCACAACTCCTCAAACGACCTGATGGAGCCCTCCGGCAGATTCATGAGCCAGATGAGGGTAGGACCCTTGAGGGCCATGGGTAGCCAGTTCATCATGCACTTGTCACCCCCCTTTACAGCTCCCATGCTGAGGCAGTAGAGCTGCAGGAAGTCGAGGGGAGGGGTAGTGCTGTCGTAGCGAGATGGCAGCGTCGGGTTGAACTTCGGTGGTCACGAGACCGTGCGAAGTTGCTTGGTGAACGTGAGGGCGCCACCGGCGTAGACCGTGGTACATGCGTCGAGGATTGCTAGGCGGTTGTTGCGACCGGCCTTGGCGAGTGATACGTCGAAAACGTATCTCCTTTTTTCAACACTTTTCTTATTGTTTTCCTCTAAACTTGTGTGTTTTGAATGCAACTAACACAGACTAACACTGTTTTCAGCAGAATTACCTTGGTGCCTCGTTTTTGTGCAGAAAAATCAACTTTCGGGAAATTGGCTAGAAACGACCCCATTGGCCCTAAATCACCAGAAGACCCCGGGAGCCAGAAGGAGACCTGGAGAGGGGCCAGGAGGTGGCCAAACCACCCCCGGCGCGCCCCCCTAGGCCGCGCCATCTGGTGGTGTGGGCCACTCCCGTACCCCCTCGGAATCCTCTTTAGACTACAAATAGCCTTCAACCCTAAAACACGAGGGGGTTCGTCATATTCCACAGAAACACAACAGAGCGCCGCCGCCACCCCGAACTTCAATTCGGGGATCAGAAGTTCCTCTTCTGGCACCCTGCCGGGAAGGGGAATTGGAGGAGATCATCTCCATCGTCATCACCAACGCCTCTCCATCAACCATCCATGTTTCCCCATCAATGTGTGAGTAATTCCCCCGCTGTAGGCTAAAGGGGATGGTAGGGATTGGATGAGATCGTTCATGTAATAATGCCGTGATTGTTAGGGCATGGTGCCTAGTATCTTCTATTAGTGCTATTGACATTGTTGCAACTTGTCATGCTTAATGCTTGTCACTTTGGGCCCGAGTGCCATGATCTCAGATCTGAACATGTTATTGAATCACGATGATAATTATTGTTTCTTGACTATACATTCAAGTTGTTTACACATATCGTTGTCCGGACCCGAGGCCCCGAAGTGACATAAATTGGGAAAACCGGAGGAGATGGATCTGATTTGAGGATCACATGTGTTCACGGAGTGTTAATGCTTTGCTCTTGTGTTCTATTAAAAGGAACACCTTAATTATCAGTAGTTCCCTTGAGGCCCTGCTGAAAATGGGCTGGTAGGACAAAAGATGTTGTGCAAGTTCTCATTGCGAGCACGTACGACTATTTACGGAACACATGCCTATGGTTTCTTAGTGCTTGGATGCTTTATCTTATTTATCTTCAATGCCCATTTATTGATTATTATATGAACTATCTTATCCATGCAACACCCATTCATCTATCCCTATGCCTACAATATTTAAATCTTGTTGTTTACTTCAAACACTACCGCTGCTGTTTTCATTTCACTCCTGCTATTATTTCACTACTACTGCTGCTGTAAAACAGTTACTACTGATAAATCACTGCGAACAAGTCCACTTTCAGGTGCAGGTGAATTGGCAACTCGCTTGTTAAGGCTCATAAATATTCTTTGGCTCCCCTTGTGTCGAATCAATAAATTTGGGTTTTACTTCCCTCGAAGACTGTTGCGATCCGCTATACTTGTGGGTCATCTAGACTATTTTCTGACGCCGTTGCCGGAGAGCATAGCTTTATTTGCGATCTCACTGGAGAGTATTATTATCTACTTCCAATCATTCATCATGGGTAAGACTCGTGATGGAAAGTTTCCTATATTACCATCCACTACAAGAAGAGGTACAACTCTTAACACCTCTGTTGCTCTTGATTCACCGTCTGTTATGAGTAAGCTGCTTACACCACCACATGTTACACATGCTACTTCTGCTGAATCTGAAAATACTTCTGATACTTTTGATGATGCTTCTACTGTGCTTGATGAGAGTGGTTCTCTCGGTCCTTTCTTAGATGCTACTATTGCTAAAGCTAAAAATATTGCAAACACTGAAACTCCTAATAAAAATCCTGTTACTCCTGCTGTTTCACCTAAGCTTAGAGAGAGTCCTGGTGATGATTTTGATGATTCCTATATTGACTTTAATGATGATCTTATTGATGAAATACATGCTATGAAGGATAAAGATGCTGCTATAAATCTTATTGAAAGTCATACTGTTTAATATAAATTATCTCCTGATGCTAAGTTTGCCACTTCTCCCATTTATATTAGGGATAAGAATTATGATTTATCTCTTGATTTATCTTATATATCTATTGTTGAGAAAGAATCTTTTTGTGGTACTGAAAATGAAAGTGCTATGAAACATATGAATGAGCTCTCCTCTTTGAGTAGTTTATTCTCTGATGATCTTAAGAAACGTAGCTACTTTGTTGCTTAAATATTCCCTTTCTCATTAAAAGATGAAGCTAAAACTTGGTTTAATAATTTGTCTCCGGGATCTATTGATAGTCCTATTGGTTTGGTTAATGTTTTCTTTCAAAAATATTTTCCTGCTAGTGCTCAACATGCTGCTTTACAAAATATATTTAATTTCAAGCAATTGGAAGGAGAGAAATTGCCTGTATCTTGGGCAAGGTTCTGTTCTTTAGTTAGGGCTACACCTGGGAAGAAGCTAAATAATTCACTTCTTGATATATTATATAATGGACTAACTGTTGAATCTAGGACATACCAAGATAGTTGTGCTGGTTGTGTTTTCAGGCAAAGAACTCCAGATGAAGCTGAGGAATTAATGGCTAAAATAAGCCAAAATCATGATGATTGGACTATGGTTGAGCCTGAGCCAACTCCTACTCCAGTATCAACACCAACACCAACACCCAAGAAGAGGGGAATGATTGAATTAAATCATGAACTGATGAGAGAAGCCAAGAAATCTCTTAAAGAGAGGGGTATTATATCTGAAGATGTGAAGAATCTTCCAGCTATAAAAGAATTATGTAATCCAATCCCTCACTCATCCACCATTGAGCTACACTCTCTCCATTATTTTGATAGTAGAGATATTCCCTATAATAAACCTCCTGATTCATGTTTAGATTAATTTGATAATTATGTTATTAAGCAAGATAATTTTAATATGAGAGTGCAAAATCACCTAATGGAAAACCTTAGAGCTATGGATAATTTGCATGATATTATAGAAAGAACCTCTAATGATGTTAAAATGCTTGTTAAACATTTTCAAATGGTTCAAACTCAAATTGATCAACTTGCTAAAGTGCAAAAAGATTTGCTAGTTAATGCTTCTAAAGAAAAACATGCTTATGAAATAAGAACTAGAAGTGGTATTGGTACACATGATCCTTTATATCCCGAGGGACATCTTGAAAGAATTGAACAAGATTCTCAGCAAACTAATAATAATGTTATTCATACTAAGAAGAAAAAGAAGAAACATAAAACTTGGGTAGAATCCTCTAAAGTTGTTAAAGATCCTAATAGTATATCTATCTCTGATGCTGAAACTGAAAGTGGTAATGATAAAAGTGAAGCCTCTGATAAAGAAGAACCTATAGCTGAACCTGAAAAGAAAACTAAAACTGCAGAGTATACTAAGGAGGATTTCATTGCTAATAAACATGGTAACGAGAGAGAACCTTGGGTACAAAAATCAATGCCTTTTCCTAATAAGAAACACAAATCTAAGGAAGAAGATCATTATAACAAGTTTTGTGAATGGATGAAACCTTTGTTCTTGCAAATTCTTTTAACTGATGCAATTAAATTGCCTCCTTATGCAAAATATATGAAAGATATTGTCTCTAACAAAAGGAAGATTCCTAATGAGGAAATTTCCACTATGCTTGCTAATTACGCTTTTAATGGCGAGGTTCCTGAGAAGCTTGGAGATGCCGGTATACCAACTATTCCCTGTTCTATTAAAAATAATTATGCTAGAACTGCTTTGTGTGATTTGGGAGCTGGAGTTAGTGTCATGCCTTTTACTCTCTATAAAAGACTCCTCCTAGAAAAATTGATACCAACTAATATATCTTTGCAAATGGCTGATAAGTCTACTGCTATCCCTGTGAGTATATGTGAGGATGTTCCTGTTCAAGTTGCTAATAATTGTCTGATATTAACTGACTTTGTTGTGTTGGAAATGCCTGAAGATGATAATATATCTATTCTTCTCTGGAGACCTTTTCTTGATACTACAGGGGCTGTTATTGATTGCAGTCAAGGAAAAGTAACTTCTAATGTTAATGATAAAGACCACACTATTTATTTTCCCAAGAAGATTGATAGAAAATATGGTCTAAATTCAATTGAAAATATTGAGACCATCAAGATTGGAGAATTTTATTGTCCTATTCCAAATCCACCAAAAGAATATGAGATCATTATGATTGGGACTATATATGTCTATCAAGGTTGAGGTAACATAATTATTTAGTGATTAGTAAAGTTTTGCTTCATATGCAAATTGTTCTGGTAACAAGACTTGATCACCCTTGTTAACAAAATGATTTTAAATGAAGAGGACAATGTTTTCACCTTCCCCATTATGTTTTCACCATGTTTACTTCTGTTATCACATTGCTACTTGAGTATAATCATGTTTTCCACCATCCCTATGCATGTTTTCCTGATGTTTTCACCCTAATTACTTAGGTTATGCATGTTTTCACCATCCATACTTTTGTTTTCACCACTACCACCTTTGTTTTCTTTGGATATTCTTCCATTAGAGTGTTATAGAACCTCTGTTGTTCTGGTTTTGGTTTTGTTTTGCACCTTTTCACTTTCGTTTTCCGGGTTTTTATTAATTATTAAAATTCTAGGAATACCTCAAAAATAAAGTTTCTCGAAAAATTCCATAAAAATTATAATAAATTTTTACGTAAAAAATGAGGCAGAGAGCCACATGGGAGACCCCAGGGGGACCCACCAGTCAGGCACACAATGGGGTGGCGGCAGCACATGGTATGGGCCCCCTGGCCCTCCACTAACTCTCCACTGCCAAAGTCTTCTCTCTCACCTCCCAAACTGAAAACATTTCCTAGAACCCGTGTTCTTGCTGTTCTTCCTCTCGATTTTCGATCCCCTTCTTCAACCAATCATTTGTGCTGAGATTTTGTGCATTTGATCTCCAGTATGTGACTCCTCCGATGATCCAAGTAGAATTTTGTTTAGTGAAGTATTTCTTGAGTATTTTGGTACTGTAGGTGGCAGCTTATGTGAGTTTGCATGCTTGATTTGAGTAGAAATAATGTAGTTTTGATGTATGTTTAGCTCTCATATAAGTCCCTATGGTAGTTTCCACCTTATAGTTGTTTGAAATTAATTTTTTGTGATGATTGTTGAAAAATTTCAGAGATGGATAGTTATAATTTTGGAGAGATATTTAGGAGTGATGCTCCTAGAAGGCCATCATAAAATGAAGACGTTATTGCACCAAGTATTCACGATGCAGGAGGTGATGGTATCGTTAACCCATATAGCTTTCCTTGCCGTACATTTTTAAGAAGTGCAGGTTTATCAGATGACTTTCATATGCTTATTGAAAGAGTTGGTCTAACCAACTTTATGGAGGATGAAAGCCCTCAGTAAGCCACTCTCACAAAAACTTTTGTTGAGACCTTTAAATTTCAGAACACATAATTTGGTCCAACTGTTGCATTCAAGTTATATAGTAGTCCTATGTCTTTGTCCTTGGTAGATTTTTGTGCTATTATAGGTATCAACACCACCGGGACAGCGAGCAGGATTCAAGATAGACCAGCAGACCTCCTGGGGCTCTACCGAGAAATCACCAATGATGACGGTCGCTCATCCCAGCGTGGGAAGACAAGGAACATTCAACTTCCTGCTCTTAGATACTTTACTTATTATCTTGCTACTAGTATCCCGAGTAGGGAGAACACTAGCAACATTTCTAGTTACCACCTTGCTTTTGTTAATGCTACGCTGAACCGTAGCACGAAGTATCACCTTGGTGCACTTGTTGCACGCCGCCTTGCTGCTTCTGGGCCTATTTTTGGGGGCATTATCGCTACACGTGTAGCATCTGCTTTAAATGTTTCCATTACCCCTAATGATGAAATAATTGCTCCATGTAGTCTTAACCTTGCTGCCATGAAGTCCCATCAGTTTGTCACTGCTAACTCTACTGCTCAATATTTAGTATATAGAGTTTTATATATAGATGGAGAGGAGCGAAAAGTTATTTTGCCGCAGCCTGTTTTGTTTAAGATTGACAGGTCACCATGGTCGCTCTCTAAGGAGCAGGTATACGAGTATTTGAGCACCATGGAGTTTCACAGGCAGCAGGAGAGGTGAGACGCACCTACCGAGGACCACAACACGTAGTACACCGGCGCATCCTCGAGCACATATCAGGAGGAGGGTTCCTCCTCAGCATACTTCGGGGGCGCCACTCATGGTCCCCTTGGTGATTGATCTCCACTTAGGCTAAAAGCCTAAGCTTGGGGGGAGGTACAGCGACATCACACTCATTTATATATCATGTTCGGTCGGTTCTTTGTATATCCATGTTTTTCATTTCTTTTGTTTTTTTTGTTTTCTTTCGTTTCTTTTTGTTTTATTGTCTTGTTCTTGTTTTCCAAAACACAAAAAGAACAAAAATATTTCTGTTGTATCTCTTTGCTTGCTTATTTAGTTTCTTTATTTGGTTTTCTTTCTTTTCTTGTTTCGGTTTAATATTCAAAAATCCAAAAATATTTTGCTTTGTTTGCTTGTTCTGTTTCTGTTCTTGTTTTAATTGAAAAACCCAAAAATATTTGTTGTTCTTCTTTGATTTTTTAAAGTTTGCTGCAGAGTTTAACAGTTGTCCCTAACTCCATTGGAGCTTGTTTTTCATTATATATTATTCGAGCCACAAGTGAAGAGCAATAATGACGATATACGACAATTCAAGTTGCGGCGAGAGGCTGGTATGAACTCTATTTGCTTTCATTTTTTTACATATATCCATCCATGTGAGCATGCTTAGTTTGTTCATATAAGATATATGTGATTTAATGGCTGCTTAATAGTTCGTTGTCTCTCATGTTTAGTTCCAATTTATTAATAGTAAATGACCTGTCGTATAAATATTTGTTCGCATTGTTCTATTCGTAGAAGGGTATGACATTGTGGTAGCCTCCTCTCATTGTTTCATTTGAATCAACTTGGCACATGCTCACGCATGCTAAGACTGAAAACAAAAAGTCAATAAGCCTCGATGATTTATTTTTCCTCAGAGTTCTAGTATCAATTTTATGCCTCGGTTAATTTTGTTTTGTCGCAAGCATGATTATGATTGTTGTTGCTCTCTTGATTGTCGCTCCCTGTCCATTGCTAGCCTTCACCTGTACTGAGTATGAGCTCTACTCGTGCATCCAACTCCCAAAAACCAAAGTTTGCCAAATGTGTCCACCATACCTACCTATATGTGGTACTTAACCGCCACTCTAAGTAAATTGCTCATGTGCTACCTTTAAAACCTGCTAAAAATTGTTCCTATTTTGTGCCCCTCTTTTAGCTCATGAGGAGGTAAATAGAAAATCTTTATCTCACTTGTTGATTGGATTTCAAACCCTGGCTTCATCCGCTTATCCAAATGATAGAAGGGCTGGCAGCGGGTTGCCCAGCTCGAAATTAATACACACAAAATCTCTTCACTATTTTTTGCCCCAGATTTATCAGTCAAAGCATAATTGTGTAAACAAAAGAAAAACAGGGATGACCTTCTACCCAGATGTGTCCTTCATATGGGAGCCGCTCATGTGAATCTAGTTGGCTTGTGACGTACTGTATTTTTTGTTTACCATTTGTTCACATAAGCATACACCTCTCTTAAAAATGTTTTCAATACCTCTGTTTAATAAAATAAAAGCTCTAGCACATGAGTGATCCATGCTTCCCTCTACGAAGGGCCTTTCTTTTACTTTTATATTGATTCTTCACATTCTCGCTTTATGCACGTTCTTGAGAGCAATGGATGTTATTCTTAGTGTAATGTGCTTGTCCCAGAATACGATTAATTGTGTTATAACATTGATACTTGTATCTTTTGATATCTTTACTTCTAGTCTTCCTGATGGAGGGATTATAACCCGGTAGGCTAACGCCAAGGTGTAATTCGGCCCAAAGGGCGCTGCGCAAGATCCGGCTTAGGGAAAAGGAGTTTCTAGAAGGCCCAAGAGTGTGGGCCTCGTAACCCGGTTTGTGGGTTCCGATAGGGAAACTTAGGGTTTGTAAGCAGTGTCCGGGTAGGATTCCGAGTGTGCCTTGGACGGTAAACCAGGGGGTCCGGATATTATATAAGCCGGCCCCTAGGGTTAGACTAAACAGAAATTACACCATCGCGAGATATTCGAGTATCCTTTGTAACACGAGAGTTGAGATAATAAATTCAGATCGGAGACTCGGCGACTCGATTGCCGGCTACCAGATCGCACATCACCATGGTTTCCCTTGAGCTAAACCCTCTCCCAAACACCAGAGTCGAATTGCCCCAAGATAAGTTACCCCCGGTAACGTTTGCCGTGATTATCCCACGACAATTGGCACCCACCATGGGGCCTACGTCCAAGGGTGTTTACATCACGGGAGAAGCTCGGGAGAACATGAAGAACCTCGTCATCGGCGAGATCTACACCAACCCCGACGGAGAGAAGATGGTGGACGATTTTGGCTGGGGGCCAGAGTCCGATCTGCTCGAATCCGGATCTGTCATCACAATCGGCCGGGTCCACGTCTTCGTCGGCATGGTACGTACGTCCGGTTCAATCCCTGACGATTTTGGATTTGATTCTGTGTCAGGAGAGGCCACCCACGTTCAGTCGGACGGAGAAGAATCGGTCGGGACGGTGGATCCGATAGAAGAGCCCACCACGAAGAGGGAACAGCGGGAGGAGCCGGCATGGACCCCGCGTGGCCGGGTCATGAGAGAAGATGATACCGAGTCTATCTTTTACCTGCTGGAGGATCGGTACAAGGAAGATAGCTGTGATGAGGAGGAATATGAGTCTTCACCAAGCATTGCACGCCAGGTCGCGGTCTACACGGCCCCTGCAACCAATCTCAATCAGGGGAACGTGACTACGGCCGCGGTCGGAGCGGCGCAAGCATTGGCCCAGCAGCAAAATCCGGCTGACGGAAATCCTGTTCTGACCCGGGTTGACGGAGAGTCGGCTTCAGTCACCAGCCGAGCGGCGGATAGCGAGCTGCAGGCAAATATGTTTGGGTTCCTGGCTAACAGGACGCCAGGGGTGGGTCCTTCGAATCCACAACACCCGGCCCTGTTCAGTAACAATATGGTCCTGGACCCAACAGTGTTAGCTACTGTGATAACCCCGGAAAACGCCGCGGCGCGTGCCAGGGACTTGGAGGTAGCACGCCGCGCGCTGGAGTAACAAAGAAGGGATGTGGAAGCAGAAAAGCAAGGGGTAGCCACGCGCCAACGCGAACTGGACGCACTGGAGAACCGGCTCCGAGCTGAGACAAGCAGGGTGCATCAAAGGCACCAGACAAGATTACCGGCGATGGGTGGAGTCATAAACCCGAACGCACTATTCATCACAACCCGGGATCAGCCGATTCCGACTGTGAATCAGGAAACTGTGCATCAGCCGGCAACTGGAGCAGGACAACCGGCAAACATGCAGGCCGGGTTACCCACATTGCAGACTGGGGCCACTGTCGGCAACACAGCACCACCACCACCGTCGCGATTTCGTACGCCACCAGGTCACTTCAATAACCCCATGGATAATGTGTATGCCGCAACGTTAGCGTTGAATCAGATCCCCGTAAGAGAGTCACCCCATGCGGAGCAGACCCGGTGGGCGATCGATTTGCTGCGTACCGCAGTAGCCCAGCAGGTTAATTACCCGGATGATAGGAGTGGAATGCATGGAACACCTTATATCAGCCAGCAGCATGGCAATACCGGCAACATTCAAACAAGTTCAGCGCGGCGGAGGGCAGAGCAGCAGCAAATGCCGCCTCCTCCCCGCGTTCAAGCAGCACCAGCAGTATCAGCAGCACAAGCTATTGTGGATAGTTCCAGAGCCAGGCGAGCCGCGGCCGGGTCTGCAGTGCACGGACCAGCAGCAGCGCCACGTCCAGCCGTACCCCCCGCAGGATTGCATGTTTCCCGGGTGAGGCCAGTACCGACTAATCTCGCTGGGCCCAAGTGTCTGTCGGATAACATTAGGGCTGAGCCTTACCCGGATAAATTCAAGGAACCGGGTAAAGTAGTGAATTATGAGCCGACTATGGACCCAGAAACATGGTTGAGCAGTTATGAGATGGCTATGTCGATCCGCAACGCATCTGAAAATCTTCAAGCCAAGTTCATGTACTTAATGATGTCAGAAGGAGCAGCAAAGTTGTGGTTCAACAATTTACCCGAAGGATCTATTAAATCATGGAGTGAATTGAAAACTGCGTTTATCAAGCACTTCCACGGAACATGCAGGAAGTTATTTACTATCGACGATCTAGAACGGTGTGTGCAAAAGAAGGGAGAGTCGGCGCGCAGCTGGGTGCGCCGGGTTATGGAGATACCGCATTCATCTACAGATATTCAGCCAAAGGACGCGTTGCAAGCTATGGCCAAGACATGCAAGTATACGCCTTTAGTGCAGAAGTTAACTCGCATGAAATCTAGCCGGAACGCTTCAGAGGTTACGATGGGAGAGCTAATGGATGCATGTAACAAGCATGCTGCAACGGATACCACAGAAGAGGACGTTGATGACAAGAAAGCAAAAGCAAATACGGGTAATAATGGAAGAGCCGGCAATGGATCTACGCCGGGTAACCATGGAGGTAACAATGGGAACAACCAGAACAAGCGCCCGTTCGAGGGGAATTCCGAGTTTGTTGCCAGCACAGAAGCCGGGTCTTCGAGGCCCAGAGCAGAAGGACATTTCAACGCAGTAAATCATAATGGAGGAAACTATCAAGGGCCACCAAGGCCGGGTAACAACTGGGATATCTTCAGAATGGCGTGCCCGAAACACAGCAGGAACGGAAGGCCGGCTAACCACTCATTTGCAGAGATGGAAGAACGAGGAAGTTAATAAGGCTATGCGAGGTGCAGGCCGGGGAGGAGGACCGGGTCCGGGTGGAAACCCGGGCAACGGCCCAACCCCAGCAGGCAACCCGGGAATTGGAAATCCGGGTAACAACCAGGGAGGAGCTGGAGGTTTCCAAGCCAACCCCAAGCAATTGGGCCAGTACCACGTTCACACCACAGGAACTTCTAACAAGGATAGAAAGATACTAAAAAAGGCAGTAAACTCGGTTTCCTCGGCTGTCCCGAGATACCTGAGGTGGTCGGAGCAAGATGTAACATGGAGCAGAAGAGATCACCCGAAAAGGATAGAACATCCGGGAGTCCTAGCATTGGTGGTTGCGCCACAGGTTAATGGTTATGAGCTGAAAAAGGTCTTAATGGACGGCGGAAGCAGCATCAACATCCTATATTGGGAAACATTCTTACGTATGGGCCTCAAGGAGTCTCAGCTAGAGAAAAGTTCAACGGTTTTTCACGGGATTGTGCCGGGTCACTCGGCGTGCCCTGAAGGAAAGATTACCTTGGAGGTTGCTTTTGGAGAATCAAAGGATAATTTCCGGGTGGAGTGGCTCACGTTCGAAGTTGTAAAGTTGTGCAGCCCTTATCACGCGCTATTTGGAAGGCCGGCTTACGCTAAGTTCATGGCCAGGCCGTGTTACGTGTACCTACAGCTGAAAATCCTGGGTCCTAAGCAGACCATCACCATACATGGGAGCCGGGATATAGCGGCTGAGTGTGACGAAGGAGACGCGGCAATGGCGGAACAAGCTTGTAGAAAAGAGGAGCTCAAGTATTATCGGTCTCAAGTAGACCCGGATGACAGAACAACGTTAAAAAGGCCGAATACAGAGGATGAGAGAGCAAAATTCAAAGCAGCACAAGATACCAAGATGGTGGCCTTTGTCAAGGGTGATCCCTCTAAGCAATTTGCCATAGGATCTAACCTGGACGATGAGCAGGAAAAAGCACTTGTTGAGTTTATTCGTTCGAATCAGGATGTGTTTGCGTGGACGCCTAGCGATATGCCGGGTATCCCTACAGAGCTAGCAGAGCATAGTTTGCACGTTGACCCCAAGTCCAGGCCCGTGAAGCAGGGACTGAGAAAGATGAATTGGGAAAGAAGAAGGGCTATAGGCGAAGAAATTGCGCGGCTGTTGACAGCCGGCTTTATCATGGAAGTATTTCACCCGAATTGGTTGGCAAATCCGGTTCTCGTAATGAAAAATACTAACGAGTGGAGGATGTGCATTGATTATACGAGTCTCAACAAGCATTGCCCAAAGGATCCGTTTGCACTCCCAAGGATAGATCAAATCATAGATGAAGTGGCTGGAAGTGACCTATTATGTTTCCTGGATGCATATTCCGGGTATCATCAGATCAAGCTCAAGAAGGAAGACTGGGAGAAAACGTCGTTTATAACTCCCTTTGGGGCTTTTTGTTACAAAACCATGACTTTTTGATTGAAGAACGCTGGCGCAACCTATCAGCGGTGCATTCAGAAGTGCTTCGAGGATCAAATTGGACGCAACGCTCATGCTTATGTGGATGATGTGGTGATCAAGACCAGAAAAGCGGAGACATTTATTGACGATCTAAAGGAAACATTCAAAAACCTGAGAAGATATCAGATGAAGCTTAACCCAACAAAGTGTGTATTTGGAGTTCCAGCAGGGAAGTTACTCGGTTTTATCGTTTCAGAGAGAGGGATTGAGGCAAACCCGGACAAAATCAAAGCTATCCAGAGTCTGAAAAAGCCGGAAAACCTGAAGCATGTTCAGAAGCTTACAGGGTGTGTAGCAGCACTGAGCCGGTTTATATCAAGACTCGGAGAGAAGGCAATACCCTTGTACCGGCTCTTGAGGAAATCTGATAAATTCATTTGGGACCAAGAGGCGGATGAAGCGTTCGAGGCACTAAAGAAACAGCTATCTGAGGCGCCAGTCCTAGCAGCCCCGGGTCCTAAAGAGCCCATGTTATTATACGTTGCAGCCGGGCCCCGGGTGGTTAGTGCGGTGGTCGTTGTTGAGCGCAAGGAGGATGGGAAAGATCACCCGGTTCAGAGGCCGGTTTATTATGTCAGCGAGGTATTATCAGAAGCAAAGCAGCGCTACCCACATTGGCAGAAGCTGGTTTTCGGGGTCTTCATGGCCAGCCGGAAATTGAAGCCATATTTTCAGGAACACCCCATAACAGTGGTTAGCTCTATACCAATGTCAGATATCATGAGAAACTCGGATGCAACAGGTAGAATAGCCAAGTGGGTGATCGAGATGGGAGATTATCACATCAACTACGAGCCCAGGTCAGCAATCAAATCTCAAGCTCTAGTTGACTTCATTAATGATTGGACTCACACAGGCGTGCCCACAATGACTCCAAGTTCCGAGTCTTGGATAATGCACTTTGATGGTTCCAAGCAATACGAGGGATCAGGAGCTGAGTGGTGCTCACATCACCCAAAGGAGACAAGTTGAGCTACGTGTTGCAGATTCACTTTGATTGTTCCAACAACGTGGCCGAGTATGAGGCATTATTACATGGATTGAAAATAGCCAAGGAGATGAACATTAAGAGGATACGATGCTATGGAGATTCGGACCTTGTGGTACAGCAGGTCTCGGGAACTTGGGATAGAAAAGATGCAACTATGGCAGCATACCGCAGAGAGGTGGACAGGGTTGCCGGGTGTTTTTTCGGGTATGAGGTGGAGCATATAGATAGAAGAAAGAACGAGGCAGCAGATGCACTCGCAAGACTCGGCTCGCGCAGAGAGCCGGTTCCACCCAACGTTTTCCTGGACGAACTATGGCGGCCGTCAGTTAAAACCGAGTCTGAGGAAGAGGTGGCTAACAAAGACCCGGATTTGGAGCTCGTGGCCACAATACGCGCTGTTCCCGAGTGGACAGAGCCGTTTCTGGCTTACCTATCACGGGGCGAGTTACCACAGCAAGAGGTACTAGCAAGGCAAATTCTGAGGCGAGCAAAAGTTTATTCTATCATCAATGGGGAGTTATATAAAAGGAGTGCTGCAGGAGTATTTTTGCGTTGTGTGGCACCAGAAGAAGGCCGGCAGATCCTGAAAGAGATCCGCGAAGGCGACTGTGGGCATCACGCATCCACAAGGTCCCTTGTGGCCAAACCATATAGGCACGGTTTCTTCTGGCTCACAGCCCTAGCAGACGCGGAACGCTTGGTGGCAAGGTGCGATGGATGTCAAAGGTATGTGTAAGGACCCCAGACCGGCAGTCTGAAACCCTCTGTATGCATACATTCACGATCCCAGAAAGATCAGTCGTGAAGAACATACACAGTTGGCACACAGAAATACATCATCCATTACACGAATACATAAAGGTATTACAAAAAGATCACATGATCAAGTTGAACACAACTGCCACATAGGGCAGGCAACTTATCAAACATAGCGGAAGACAATTAAAACACAACGTAGTTGAGCCTAAGTCACGCCTTAACCTACAGGCTGCTGACCCGGAGACGATCCTAGTTCGCAAAGCCGTCAGCTCCGTACTTCTCTTCATAGATATCCTTCGGAGGCGCCTTCTCAAAGTCTGGCAAGTAGATACCAGGGGCGAAACCATAATGAGTACATTTGAATGTACTCAGCAAGACATCCATCATATCACTTACCAACATGCAAATATGCTTATATGGTGGAATAGGTAGGCTATAAATAGGGTTCACTATCAATGGTGTTCATAAATGATGACACCACAGTTGCAGTCAGGTTAATCTGTATCTTCGTTGAAGAAGATACTTCATAAGAAAATAATATAGTTTTATTTCTCTTGTAGATATCACATGTACAAGAGGTTTTGTAAAGTTTTGTTAAAGAATATTTTCTCTTTGCGAAACTTCTTGGAATCAGTTTCCAGAATTCTTGCTTAGAGTAGAAAAGGTTTTCTTTGCAAAACATTTTGTTTTGTAGAACAACATCTGGCTTTTCATCATCGACGATACCTCCACGGTATACGTTTTCCTTCCTTTCCGAACTTCACAAGTTCAACACTTCCTTTCAAAAACTTCCTCTTTTGAAAACATTGACACAATGCTAGCTACATGTCCATTCAACTGTCCATATCCGAGGACGCGGCTTCTTCGAAAAAGTTATACTCTGCAGAGGTGTACACATCCACCAGATCCAGTACACCTCCCGTGAACAATCACGGACTATAACAACAGTATGTAAACATCAGGTATTTGATCATAACCATCCACTATGTTCAAGCTAGAATGTGTCTATCTCTCAGTTGAGTTTTACCGGTCACCCCCGGCACCGAGCTAATCCCTGCCAGCCAGGATGCCTCAACTGATGCGACCGGAGGGAAACTCAATCCCACACTTTTTATGTCTCAACTCTTGACAACAATCGGTTCAAGGGATTCCATCCCTTATAGCGTTTGAGATGGAACACACACTAACAAGGGCAAACTTCCAGTTAAGCCCCGTGCCCATGTTGGGGTAGGGTGGCAGTACGGTAAAGGTTGTCCGGCGAAGACTAGGTTATGTGTCATTTTTGAAAAACACCATTTTCTCAAAAATGACCACTTCCACATTCCTCCGGAGAACAAGGATCCGCCTTTTCTCCGGGTTTTTCCGTAAAGCCTTTGTTTTGTAGAATCACAATTTTAGGGTGTCCACTTAGGGACTAGTATATTTGATGGTAATAAACACCATATGGTGGCTTATGGGCTTGGTATTACCAAGTTTAACTACTGGCATGATAGTAACCTATATACTAGTATAGTAGTAATAGCCACATCAAAAATAGTTTTGATAATCAAGTTTTTGTAAAACTTCAGAGGTAAAACATGCATGATAGATAATGATAAGTATTGTATCAGCAAGCATCAGGATGGCTTGCCTGGTAACTCCTTGTGTCCCTGGTTTTGGAGTGACTGGAACTTGGAACAGAGCTTCACGACACTCCCTTCCTCTTCGTTTTCTAACGTCGTAAAGAGAATAAAAGACACACATTCAGAACCAATCAAGGAGAGCAACAGTACATAACAATGCATACAGCAAGGAAACTAATAATTACCAATCACACAATTATTAATGGAGGCAAACAAACACACTTGGGAGAAATGCCATTTAATAGGACAACTCAAGGTTGGAGGAACATATCTCACAACCTCAATATCATAGATTCAGTGCGTGTGCCACTCTCATACCAAGATATTAATAAACCCCAAAATACACTTAGTTTCACATAGGTGAGACTACTAAAAGTATACAAACATGCACAAAAATAATCATGGCAATGGGTCTGTCAACCAAACCACAAAAAAGAATAAGATAGCTAATCTACTAAGCCTAAATTCACATCAAGAATAAATAAGACACATGATTTGCAAAAGTTACTTTTACAAATCACTGAGCCTACATAAGTGCAACAAGGCAATAGACTCATCACAAAACACCCAATTCTCATAGTGAGAACTATAGAAAACAATGACTAAAAAGGAGGAATCCTAGTGACATGTTTCTACTAAAAGTTTGCTATGCAAGCATGCATAATAAGTAAAGTACTAAAATGCAAACAAGGAACCATGTTAACATAATGGGAAATGAAAACATGTCCTCATGCAAGGATACACAAATATCTACCAAACACAAGGTTGCAGGAAAAAATAATTCAATACAAAAATGCTAGGGAAACTAGTACTACTCAAACATGAAGAATCAATGGATGAATTTCAATCAAGTAATTGAAATACAACCAGAGGGTCCATGGCATAAAAAAAAGGAGTGAAAAACATCTATACTTTCCATAACAAAAAAATCCCTTTTGACAAAACAATGCATCAATTTGCAGGGCAACTCCTACATACTAGTAGTAATAAAAGGGCATTACTAGAGGAATCAAACAACACTCCAAAGATGGATTTTTCCTAGCAAGCCACACATTATTATAACCACTTACAAACAGAATCATACACATTTCCATTTAGCACAAAAAATCCAAAGCAAAAATACTAGGCACTCATTAGTTATAGAACTATATAAAAGAAACACATCTGGTGTGGGGAAATAATGTTTCCACCAAAAATGCAATGAAACCAGTGGGTGTTACACTAGCATAACAAAGCATTTAGAGGTCACAAAGCCTCTGGTCCACTTGCTAAAAATTAACCAAAGACTAAACTAGCATCTAGTGCATTAACCATACTAGTAGAAAATAATAGGATACTAAAATAAGCAAGGTAATGCTACCCATTTTATTATTTCCACACAAGTGAAAACTTTAGGGTTCAAGTACTCATAAAAACATCATCAAAATTATACTGGTCCTATGAGCACAACCCAAAAATATGTGGCTACACAACCACAAATTCTTATGTCAAAAATTCCACACATGAGGGAATTTTTCCATAACATTCTCATAGTCATGAAAAACTACTCATGCTTTTCTACCAATTCAAATGCAAGCTAGAAGAGGTGATAACAACACAATATAAGTACCAACATGGTACTGGATCCAATCAACAATCCAAGTGCTTGCACATAATTTCACTCAAAAATTCTATGCAAGTCTAAAACTAGAGAATAATCATATGTTAATAACAAAAATCCTATTTCTTCTCAACTCAAGTCCACACAATCTAACATGCTAAAATAGCTAAGTAACACTTAGAAAACAAGTTCAAACAACTTGCACATGCTAGAAAACAATATTGCAACACAAAAATATATTCACACAATTTAATTGCCTAAAATGCAAAAATGGCAGAAACATGCAAATTAAAGATCTGTCCACCAAATTTTCTATGATGCTCTAAAAATTAAACCCCGCTAGGTTTGGATGGCCCTAAACATATACAAGGCAATCCAATTGAGTTTGCATCGAAAATAATATTTAATTATTTTATAAAAATCACCAAAGTGCTCTCTGGTGTTTTACCAAATTGCATGCCATTTCAAAAATACAAGGAATTTGGAAGCAAGGTTAATTTCTCCTGTTAGGAAATTCCAAGGGCATTCCAATGCAATTGGCCTAACTTAATTCTGAGTTGTGAAATAAAAATGGTGCTCATTTTTCTGTTTCTGGTACCTGTTGCCAAACCATTTTTCTTTTCTAAACTATTCATCCAAATGTAGATCTACAAGTTGGAGGTGGTTTAGATTTTGTTTTTGTACCACTGTGATTTTTGGTTTGGTCAAATTCCTTTTTTTGGTTGCCTTTTAAGTCAAAAAGTAAGCATGGATGTTTCTGTGAAAATAAAATTGGAAAAAGACTAGACATGGGCCAGATCTAGTTTTTGGGCCGGCCAGATCCTTCTCACCGCGGCGGGATCCAGCCTTAGACGCTGACTCGCGGGCCAGCCGCCACGCGGGCAGCCACGCGGCAGATCCGTGGCCCCATGGGCCAGTTTGACCTCCCACGCGCGGGTCAAGGGCTGATGGCGTCAGCGCGACGCCACCGCTGCGTCACTCGCCGGCGGGGAGAGCTCCGGCGAGGTCGTAACCGCTAAATTCGAGCCCCATTTCGCGAAATAAAAACTGCTACGTGTTGCTTACGACGAGGGGAACCAAGTGCGCATGTCCTCGTTTCCAGGGAACCGCCGGATAACGGACGGCGACGAGGACACACGGTGGCCGGACGGCGAGGGTGGCTCGGGGGCGATTCAGAGGGAGAGGGAGAGGGGAAATGCGACGGAGAGGTTCGCCTGCTCACCACTAACGCGCACGGATGCTCGGAGAAGGAGGAGGATGCTCGAGGCGGCGGGGATGTCTCGCCGGAGTCCGCCCGGAGCCGAAGAAGAAAATGGATGGCGCGGGCTCCCTGCGCCATCCCGCCGTGATTCCTTCAGCACAGGTGGCATACACGACAAGGCGAAGAGGGTAGGCTACCCTGTGGCCGGCGGCGAGCTCTCCTTTGGCCCAATCGACGACGAGGGGTTTCGGCTAGGGTTTGGTTTCTTGGGCTTTTTGAGTAGAGAGAGGAGAGAGAGCTCAAGGGGAGAGAGAGGGAGCATGTGGGAGACAGAGCACATGGGGGGGCCTCTTATCCTCGAGGAAAGCTTCTAATCGAAGGCAATGGCTAGGGTTACTGCATCTACAGAGGGCTAGAGGAAGAAGATGACTCGGATTTGAATTTGGTCCCTGGCTAATTTACAAATAGGTCCCTGTCCTTTCTGAAAAATGTGATTTTCACCAAGCAAACAAAGTCAAAATTTAAATTCCTTTTGCCCAAAATTCTTATTAGTTGAGTTTCACAACATATGTGAAAATTGGCTCAATTGGAGAAACTTGATAATTCAAAGTTGTTCAATTTTCAATTCTTACATAAATGGACATTGAATTTATTAGACTACTTAGGAGTTTTCAAAAATGATAATTTTCGGCACACATTCCTTATTTGATGTGTTCCTTATGTGGTAGAAAATTCAAGTCATTTTGAGTTACTTCATAGAACAAACTTGTTCAAATTTCAAAAAGGTTCTGTCAAGAAAACAGGGGTTTTTGGCAACTTAAATTATTCAAAAACTTGTGCCCTTTTAGTTTTCATCCTTATTTATGATGTAGAGCATGTGGTATTTATTTCATGGCATTTTGAAAAAGTTTGTAGAACAAACTTGTTCAAAATCCCAAATGTTGCTGTGGAGAAAAATCATGTTTTCAGGCCTTTAATGGATTCAATTTGGTCTCCTCTTGTGTGTGTTCCTTATTTGATATAAGGACGCAATGGTATTAATTTCATATCATTTGAAGAAAGTTTCCAATAGTAACTTGTTTGAGTTTTCTGTTTCTAGAAATATTGGAAATTCAATTTAATAAGGCACTTGGCTTTTCTTTAACAATGCTTTGCCAAAATATTTATGTGACTAGGGATAGCAAGTCAATGCTCTCCAATACTTTTGTTTTTAAGCTTGTAAGGTTGGAAAAACATTTGGTAAGATTTTGGTGAAGCATCTAAGAATGCCTCTTTTTCCTGATAATCTTTTAGGGAAATTTATGAAGTGTTTCCTCTTTCTTAATTTAGGTCTTGGAATAATATTCAACAAGTATGGGATTCATAAGATAGTTTTGGAAAACTCTTTGATCAATATTTACTTAATAAAATATTGCCAAGGTCATTGGAACAATATGTTGAATATTTTTAGTTTACTGCTTTGCTATCTTTTTAAGTTTGCTTTCCAATTCTTAGCCATGTAAGATTATATAATTAGTTTGTTTAGTTGCACTCAACCAAACACAACTAAAGTTTATTTGTGAAGCAATTAGAAAAACAACTGTGTTACCAGGTATTCAAAATTGGGATGTGACAGGTCTTCCCCCCTTAAAAAGAATCTCGTCCCCGAGATTCGCAAGCGAGGACTAAGGGAGGGCCAACAAACACAATGTTAGTGTTCGAGTGCAGGTGCTTCCCCCTTTGACTTTTCTTGGTAGGCGGGGTACTCCCCTAAATTAGCAAATTCATTTTAAAAAGTACACCAGTACTGTTTTAGGTCCAAAACTTTTGTTTCCTAGTTTGAAGAGACCTGACCAGGGTCTCCTCACCTTGGGTTCTGGACGATTTAGACACAAACAAAATTAAGGTTAGTGCAGAACTACCTGGAAACGTACCGTCAATTATTACACGAGCACAATCATAAGATACTCTTAAGCACAATCATAACACAAGTATAAACTCATGCTAAGGTAAAACGTTTAAACAAAATCCAATAAGCAAGCAAACAACACCAGAGATGAATAGACTATTTGTTCACTAGGTTATTGTTTACTAGAGGTTTTGGAATCCATCAATCATGAAAAATTAGCAAACAACCAGTAGCTAAAAACCAATGAATCCAATCATAAAGATACTCTAAAACACCATCTTCACCCAAGATAAAACTCCTATTACAGGCATAAAAAAAACAGGACTGCACAAATAACACACTAGTACGAAAAATCTACACCAGCATGCTATAAGAGATAATCATATCCTATAACCATAGAACATGAAACTAAATAATTCATGGCATGATAACAGAAGTAATAACATCCTAAACATGCTATATCAACACATATACTCATAAAATAAAAAGAGGGTAATACTAGAGCAAAAATCACCATTTTCTAGTGGTGAACTAGTTTCACTCTAGAGAAGCAAACAATGCTATCATGATGTTTAAACTTAAACAAGAAAGTCATGAATATAAATGTACCTAATAGCAGTACACAAAACTTACTCATGTTAGTAAGCACAAACATCAAAACAATCCCAAGATACAACTATTAAACATGCATAAATTTCTCCTAGCAATTTCTGTTTTCTTTAACTCATTACTAGCAAACAAGCAAAGTATAACTCACACAACCAGTAGCTATGAAATTAATGAAAAGTTATCTAAACCTTTTCAAAAATACATACACTCAATTTAAAATTATTCACAAACAATTTACCAATCAAGAGGAATTTATTTTATTTGCGAACAATTTAATTTTAGCACACGATAGTGAAACATTTCTTAACATGATACCCCTAAGGAATATTATGCTAACAAAAGGATCACACCTAAACATATTAGTCTTTACTAATAAGAGATAAACTTCTCACTTGCATAAGTGAAAAGAAACGATTATATTTTCCATGGTGGAAAATAGAAATCAATCACATAGTGAAACATGCTATTTTCACACATGTGTATGGTTGGGGATTTTTATCCTCAAGCCAAAATGCAATGGGACCAGTGGGCTATGGCCTACTAATACCAAGGCAAAATAGGTACTAAGCCTCTGGTTATCCATGAAAAACTTTGCATACAAGATAAAAATATAAGGCTATTTAATCTAGTGAAGCAATACTAGTGCATATTGATAGCAATGCTTACATATGCTTTACTATTAAGAGACATGCAAGCTAACAGAGGTACAAGCATCAAAATAACAGTACCTAAATGGTACTGGACTCAAAGAAAACATAGAACAAAATCTACTATGAAAGTATACACAGATCTAGCTCTCACAATACTTCCAAATAATAAACTAGAAGGTAACAAATGCTATTTCATTTTCATTCGAGTTTCCAAACACGCACACACTTTCTAGGGTAGATTTATTGTAAGAGATCAACATAATAACAAGTCCTAACAACTCCATATAAGTTAGGAAGCAAGATTGAATAAAACACAAATTTATTTCAATCAAGAGCACACAAAGAAACAAAAACAGGAAAACTGCTGTTTTCTAGATCTATCCTAACCATTCCATCGTTCACTTAATTTCTAAACCCCGAATTTCATAGTACCCACAATGTCTACTAATATTTGGTTTCCAAAGTAGATACATCTGATATCCTATTGACTAGTAAACGAATAGGTCGTCATTTTCTCGTGACTTCTCCTTTTTACCAACTGGATTAAAAGGTGTCCTAAGTCACTTAATTCCTTGGTTTAGAAAGAGTTGTCAGTAGTTTGCATGCTTTGGTTAGGTGTCAACCTAATATTAGGCAAAGCATGTTAGTGTTGTTAGCTTTCTATTTAATCATGTTTGTCCGACAAGATATGACTAGCGTCATCGTACGTCAAATATTGAATTGTGCTCTTTTGATTGGCTTCTGAGGGGGTTGCGCATCATGGCATGTGAAGAGGGAGGTATATAACTTTTTAGAAGGGGATTTCTCTTGTTTGGTCTTCTAAAAGGGGACATAAACAAAATGTGCAACATTTAGCCAACAGGGCAAAAAAGAGTCGGTTGCAAACAGACAAACACAGAGGTTTTTGTCAGTAGTGGTTGATTTCTTCACGCATTTTCTTCTTTGAAGTCTGTCGTTGTTGGAGCTTTATCTGTTGGAGTGCATCACTGGTAGCAACGCTATCAGCTCGTGTGGCTTGATGGTCCTCTATTTAGGCCCAATGGTGCTTTCATTGATTTTGGGGGAGATGGTGGTGGTTCACGACGGTGGCATTTCGAAGCGAAAATAAGTATAAGTCTAAGCAACAAATTCTTGTTTTGAATACTACACAAACAGTTTTGCTTGCAAAAACCTAACAAGAGGCGATTAAAAAACAAGAGCGGGGCAAGCACAAATCTGCAAATTTTGAGCACCCCACAAACATATAGAAGCCTAGATGAACCAAATTCTACACCACGCAATAGCACAAAGTCCTCGGACACACATAAGCAATCCAAAACACACAAGCAAGGCTCCATTGGAGCTACGTCGGGGGAGGCGACTCATGGGGTCATCGCTAAATACTCCAAACTAGACGGATCCAAAATCCTAGAAGTGGCTGAAAAACTATATCTACTTCTGACCATCATTACTGTAGAGCTAGGCAATTATTTTGGTCTTCTCGGGACATCGGCAAGTATACAAGCTTTTGGATGGAAACAAGATAATAGAAGTAAAGTTTTGATAAAACATTTAACTGAGAGAGGTAAGACCATGCAACAATCTGTTTTTGAAACCCCAACTATTTTCTGAACAGAAAACTTCAAAGACGAGAGATGTTTCAAAAACAGAGCGGAGCAGTTGCAAACAAGGAAGAAATAAACTCTTAACCGAGAGAGATACCAACTCTGTAAGGCCCGCCCTTCGAACCACTGTTCAAGGACGCCCTTGATATGCATTTAGAATCTTTTGATAAGATAATAAGGAGGGGAAAATATACTAAAATTCCCTTAGATAAAAATAATGTAGATAGAAATAGGTTTTTACTCAAAAATACTTTTCTTTCCTATCTGACTTCCATGCTAACTAAGGTCTCCTAAGGTCAGGATGGCTCTGATACCAACTCTGTAAGGACCCCAGACCGGCAGTCTGAAACCCTCTGTATGCATACATTCACGATCCCAGAAAGATCAGTCGTGAATAACATACACAGTTGGCACACAGAAATACATCATCCATTACACGAATACATAAAGGTATTACAAAAAGATCACATGATCAAGTTGAACACAACTGCCACATAGGGCAGGCAACTTATCAAACACAGCGGAAGACAATTAAAACACAACGTAGTTGAGCCCAAGTCACGCCTTAACCTACAAGCTGCTGACCCGGAGACGATCCTAGTTCGCAAAGCCGTCAGCTCCGTACTTCTCTTCATAGATATCCTTAGGAGGCGCCTTCTCAAAGTCTGGCAAGTAGATACCAGGGGCGAAACCATAATGAGTACATTTGAATGTACTCAGCAAGACATCCATCATATCACTTACCAACATGCAAATATGCTTATATGGTGGAATAGGTAGGCTATAAATAGGGTTCACTATCAATGGTGTTCATAAATGATGACACCACAGTTGCAGTCAGGTTAATCTGTATCTTCGTTGAAGAAGATACTTCAGAAGAAAATAATATAGTTTTATTTCTCTTGTAGATATCACATGTACAAGAGGTTTTGTAAAGTTTTGTTAAAGAATATTTTCTCTTTGCAAAACTTCTTGGAATCAGTTTCCAGAATTCTTGCTTAGAGTAGAAAAGGTTTTCTTTGCAAAACATTTTGTTTTGTAGAACAACATCTGGCTTTTCATCATCGACGATACCTCCACGGTATACGTTTTCCTTCCTTTCCGAACTTCACAAGTTCAACACTTCCTTTCAAAAACTTCCTCTTTTGAAAACATTGACACAATGCTAGCTACATGGCCATTCAACTGTCCATATCCGAGGACACGGCTTCTTCGAAAAAGTTATACTCTGCAGAGGTGTACACATCCACCAGATCCAGTACACCTCCCGTGAACAATCACGGACTGTAACAACAGTATGTAAACATCAGGTATTTGATCATAACCATCCACTATGTTCAAGCTAGAATGTGTCTATCTCTCAGTTGAGTTTTACCGGTCACCCCCGGCACCGAGCTAATCCCTGCCAGCCAGGATGCCTCAACTGATGCGACCGGAGGGAAACTCAATCCCACACTTTTTATGTCTCAACTCTTGACAACAATCGGTTCAAGGGATTCCATCCCTTATAGCGTTTGAGATAGAACACACACTAACAAGGACAAACTTCCAGTTAAGTCCCGTGCCCATGTTGGGGTAGGGTGGCAGTACGGTAAAGGTTGTCCGGCGAAGACTAGGTTATGTGTCATTTTTGAAAAACACCATTTTCTCAAAAATGACCACTTCCACATTCCTCCGGAGAACAAGGATCCGCCTTTTCTCCGGGTTTTTCCGTAAAGCCTTTGTTTTGTAGAATCACAATTTTAGGGTGTCCACTTAGGGACTAGTATATTTTATGGTAATAAATACCATATGGTGGCTTATGGGCTTGGTATTACCAAGTTTAACTACTGGCATGATAGTAACCTATATACTAGTATAGTAGTAATAGCCACATCAAAAATAGTTTTGATAATCAAGTTTTTGTAAAACTTCAGAGGTAAAACATGCATGATAGATAATGATAAGTATTGAGCAAGCATCAGGATGGCTTGCCTGGTAACTCCTTGTGTCCCTGGGTTTGGAGTGACTGGAACTTGGAACAGAGCTTCACGACACTCCCTTCCTCTTCGTTTTCTAACGTCGTAAAGAGAATAAAGGACACACATTCAGAACCAATCAAGGAAAGCAACAATACATAACAATACATACACCAAGGAAACTAATAATTACCAATCACACAATTATTAATGGAGGCAAACAATCAAACAAACACACAAAAAGTATACAAACATGCACAAAAATAATCATGGCAATGGGTCTATCAACCAAACCACAAAAAAGAATAAGATAGCTAATCTACTAAGCCTAAATTAACATCAAGAATAAATAAGACACATGATTTGCAAAAGTTACTTTTACAAATCAGTGAGCCTACATAAGTGCAACAAGGCAATAGACTCATCACAAAACACCCAATTCTCATAGTGAGAACTATAGAAAACAATGACTAAAAAGGAGGAATCCTAGTGACATGTTTCTACTAAAAGTTTGCTATGCAAGCATGCATAATAAGTAAAGTACTAAAATGCAAACAAGGAACCATGTTAACATAATGGGAAATGAAAACATGTCCTCATGCAAGGATACACAAATATCTACCAAACACAAGTTGGCACGAAAAATAATTCAATACAAAAATGCTAGGGAAACTAGTACTACTCAAACATGAAGAATCAATGGATGAATTTCAATCAAGTAATTGAAATACAACCAGAGGGTCCATGTCATAAAAACAGGAGTGAAAAACATCTATACTTGCCATAACAAAAAAATCCCTTTTGACAAAACAATGCATCAATTTGCAGGGCAACTCCTACATACTAGTAGTAATAAAAGGGCATTACTAGAGGAATCAAACAACACTCCAAAGATGGATTTTTCCTAGCAAGCCACACATGATTATAACCACTTACAAACAGAAGCATACACATTTCCATTTAGCACAAAAAATCCAAAGCAAAAATACTAGGCACTCATTAGTTATAGAACTATATAAAAGAAACACATCTAGTGTTGGGAAATAATGTTTCCACCAAAAATGCAATGAAACCAGTGGGTGTTCCACTAGCATAACAAAGCATTTATAGGTCACAAAGCCTCTGGTCCACTTGCTAAAAATTAACCAAATACTAAACTAGCATCTAGTGCATTAACCATACTAATAGAAAATAATAGGATGCTAAAATAAGCAAGGTAATGCTACTCATTTTATTATTTCCACACAAGTGAAAACTTTAGGGTTCAAGTACTCATAAAAACATCATCAAAATGATACTGGTCCTATGAACACAACCCAAAAATATGTGGCTACACAACCACAAATTCTTATGTAAAATTTCCACACATGAGGGAATTTTTCCATAACATTCTCATAGTCATGACAAAGCTACTCATGCTTTTCTACCAATTCAAATGAAAGCTAGCAGAGGTGATAACAACACAATATAAGTACCAACATGGTACTGGATCCAATCAACAATCCAAGTGCTTGCACATAATTTCACTCAAAAATTCTATGCAAGTATAAAACTAGAGAATAATCATATGTTAATAACAAAAATCCTATTTCTTCTCAACTCAAGTCCACACAATCTAACATGCTAAAATAGCTAAGTAACACTTAGAAAACAAGTTCACACAACTTGCACATGCTATAAATCAATATTGCAACACAAAAATATATTCACACAATTTAATTACCTAAAATGCAAAAATGGCACAAACATGCAAATTAAAGATCTGTCCACAAAATTTTCTATGATGCTCTAAAAATTAAACCCAGCTAGGTTTGGATATCCCTAAACATATACAAGGCCATCCAATTGAGTTTGCATCGAAAATCATACTTAATTATTTATAAAAATCACCAAAGTGCTCTCTGGTGTTTTACCAAATTGCATGACATTTCAAAAATACAAGGAATTTGGAATCAAGGTTAATTGATCCTGTTAGGAAATTCCAAGGGCTTTCCAATGCAATTGGCCTCACTTCATTCCGAGTTGTGAAATAAAAATGGTGCTCATTTTTCTGTTTCTGGTACCTGTTGCCAAACCATTTTTCATTTCTAAACTATTCATCCAAATGTAGATCTACAAGTTGGAGGTGGTTTAGATTTTGTTTTTGAACCACTGTGATTTTTTGTTTGGTCAAATTCCTTTTTTTGTTTGCCTTTTAAGTCCAAAAGTAACCATGGATGTTTCTGTGAAAATAAAATTGGAAAAAGACTAGACATGGGCCAGATCTAGTTGTTGGGCCGGCCAGATCCTTCTCACCGCGGCGGGATCCAGCCTTAGACGCTGACTCGCGGGCCAGCCGCCACGCGGGCAGCCACGCGGCAGATCCGTGGCCCCACGGGCCAGTTTGACTTCCCACGCGCAGGTCAAGGGCTGATGGCGTCAGCGCGACGCCACCGCTGCGTCACTCGCCGGCGGGGAGAGCTCCGGCGAGGTCGTAACCGCTAAATTCGAGCCCCATTTCACGAAATAAAAACTGCTATGTGTTGCTTACGACGAGGGGAACCAAGTGCGCATGTCCTCGTTTCTAGGGAACCGCCGGATAACGGACGGCGACGAGGACACACGGTGGCCGGACGGCGAGGGTGGCTCGGGGGCGATTCAGAGGGAGAGGGAGAGGGGAAATGCGATGGAGAGGTTCGCCTGCTCACCACTAACGCGCACGGATGCTCGGAGAAGGAGGAGGATGCTCGAGGCGGCGGGGATGTCTCGCCGGAGTCCGCCCGGAGCCGAAGAAGAAAATGGATGGCGCGGGCTCCCTGCGCCATCCCGCCGTGATTCCTTCAGCACAGGTGGCATACACGACAAGGCGAAGAGGGTAGGCTACCCTGTGGCCGGCGGCGAGCTCTCCTTTGGCCCAATCGACGACGAGGGGTTTCGGCTAGGGTTTGGTTTCTTGGGATTTTTTAGCAGAGAGAGGAGAGAGAGCTCAAGGGGAGAGAGAGGGAGCATGTGGGAGGCAGAGCACATGGGGGGCCTCTTATCCTCGAGGAAAGCTTCTAATCGAAGGCAATGGCTAGGGATACTGCATCTACAGAGGGCTAGAGGAAGAAGATGACTCGGATTTCAATTTGGTCCCTAGCTAATTTACAAATAGGTCCCTGTCCTTTTTGAAAAATGTGATTTGCACCAAGGAAACAAAGTCAAAATTTAAATTCCTTTTGCCCAAAATTCTTATTAGTTGAGTTGCACAACATATGTGAAAATTGGCTCAATTGGAGAAACTTGATAATTCAAAGTTGTTCAATTTTCAATTCTTACATAAATGGACATTGAATTTATTAGACTACTTAGGAGTGTCCAAAAATGATAATTTTTGGCACACATTCCTTATTTGATGTGTTCCTTATGTGGTAGAAAATTCAAGTCATTTTGAGTTACTTCATAGAACAAACTTGTTCAAATTTTAAAAAGTGCTGTCAAGAAAACAGGGGTTTTTGGCAACTTAAATTATTCAAAAACTTGTGCCCTTTTGGTTTTCATCCTTATTTATGATGTAGAGCATGTGGTATTTATTTCATGGCATTTTGAAAAAGTTTGTAGAACAAACTTGTTCAAAATCCCAAATGTTGCTGTGGAGAAAAATCATGTTTTCAGGCCTTTAATGGATTCAATTTTTGGTTTCCTCTTTTGTGTGTTCCTTATTTGATATAAGGAAGCAATGGTATTAATTTCAGATCATTTGAAGAAAGTTTCCAATAGTAACTTGTTTGAGTTTTCTGTTTCTAGAAATATTGGAAATTCAATTTAATAAGGCACTTGGCTTTTCTTTAACAATGCTTTGCCAAAATATTTATGTGACTAGGGATAGCAAGTCAATGCTCTCCAATACTTTTGTTTTTAAGCTTGTAAGGTTGGAAAAACATTTGGTAAGATTTTGGTGAAGCATCTAAGAATGCCTCTTTTTCCTGATAATCTTTTACGGAAATTTATGAAGTGTTTCCTCTTTCTTAATTTAGGTCTTGGAATAATATTCAACAAGTATGGGATTCATAAGATAGTTTTGGAAAACTCTTTGATCAATATTTACTTTAGAAAATATTGCCAAGGTCATTGGAACAATATGTTGAATATTTTTAGTTTACTGCTTTGCTATCTTTTTAAGTTTGCTTTCCAATTCTTAGCCATGTAAGATTATATAATTAGTTTTTTTAGTTGCACTCAACCAAACACCACCAAAGTTTATTTGTGAAGCAATTAGCAAAACAACTGTGTTACCAGGTATTCCAAAATTGGGATGTGACAGTATGCCCGCCAAATCCATGTGCCGGCTATGGAGTGGCAAACAATTCCATTAACCTGGCCGTTCGCCGTTTGGGGTATGGACATGGTTGGCCCCTTTCACATGTCACCTTGCAAAAAGACACATCTCTTGGTGGCTATTGATAAATTTACCAAGTGGGTTGAAGTTATGCCAGTCACCAATTGTGAAGCGATTACAGCAGTCAAGTTCCTGAAAAGGATTATCTACCGGTTCGGGTATCCTCACAGCATAATTACCGACAATGGAACCAACATGTCCCTCGGTGAGATGGAGAAATTATGTGGCAACAACGGAATCCGGCTTGACATAGCTTCCGTAGCTCATCCACAAGCTAATGAACAAGTGGAAAGGGCGAATCAGGAGTTACTTCGTGGATTAAAGCCACGGCTACGAGTCCCATGCATCAGAGCTGCGGGCGCATAGGTTGAGGAGTTACCTTCAGTGGTTTGGGGAATTAACACCACACCTAACAGATCTACTCAGATGACACCGTTTTTCATGGTTTATGGTGCAGAGGCGGTATTACCGAGTGATATTATCCATGATTCGTCTCGAGTGTCGGCTTACGTCGAGGTGGACAACGAGAAGACCCGGCAGGACGCCGTGGATATGTTAGAAGAACACAGGGAACAAGCTTTGGAGAGATCAGCCATATACCAGCAGGACCGGAGGAGATATCACAGTCGGAGAGTCAAAACCCGGGTCTTCCAGGAAGGAGACTTGGTTCTTCGCCTGGTACAGTCAAAGGAAGGAAAACACAAGTTATCCCCACCATGGGAAGGACCGTTCATCATAAGCCGGAATCTGCACAATGGATCATATTACTTGGTAGATGCAAGGGAAGAGTCGGCTACGGTTAATGACACCGCCCATACCACTTCATCTATGCAAGAAAGAGAAAGACCATGGAACGTAGCTCAGCTGCGTCCCTACTATACCTAGTTTAGGCTAGATTCACAAGTGGAATTACACGATGTAACAGGCAGCAGGTTTCAGACGCACTCTTTTCCTATCCAGGGTACCTAAGGGGACTGGAGGGTTTTTAATGAGGCGGCCTGCTGACCTAACTTTTGTCATATCAATAAAGAGATGGTTCAACAGTATCTTGTTTCATTCCTATGTATTTTTGTTCAGTTTTTATATTCCTGTTGTTTTTCTATTTTTTCTTCCAGGTAAGTATTATTTACTGTTCTTAATATATTAGTTTCTCTTGTAAATTGCATATATCTAGGTCTTGGGGGCTGATTGCTTGAATAGCACAGTTGCAAACTCAAAGACCCGGCTGTGATGCCATTGAGTTATAAGGGCCGATTACTTGTAATAAGTACGGCTGCAAGCTTATAACCGGACAAAGGAGCCAAACTTTCTTGACTTTTCTTGCTTAAGCTTGATGTGACTCGCACTAACTAGCATGCTTTTCTAGCGTATGATTACAATCAGTCATGATGCCCAATGGGACTTGCCTGACCCTATCTTCGTACAGCTGTAGCAACATTGATTATCCACGCGAAAACCGGCTTATAGTAGAAGAAGGTCAAAAGGGTCATCTAAACCACAAGTTATGCAGAGTAGAAGGTTAATAGCCGGAAACTCACAATATATCAAGCATAACTTCAAATCCTATGTGAAACGGCTCTAGGTTTGGGGCTTAGCAGTAGCAATTTGTTCCTTTCAAAAGACCCAATACACTAGACTCAGAATTTCGGGCCTTGGGGACTTGGGAATTTGAAAAAAGAAACAAATTATCTAGCTATTCAGCTCAAAAACCCAAAAATCCGAGTCTTGGGGACTTAGAAAAAAGTCCACTAGTCAAAACTCACGAGACCCAGAAACCGAGTCTCACAAAAGGAACCATAGCAGAAAGTCGGAAAATAAGGGATGAAAAAGCTCAAAGTTAAGAAATATCAAATTCAAGCAAAAGGCCAGAAGGGCCACGAAATATATTAAGGTTTTAAATGTATTACAAACCAGGATAGTAGTATCATAAAGTGCACAGGCGCACTATCAAAAGAATAATTGTTTTAAAAAAGGCCCATTGGCCGAATAAAGTGCTTGAGACGGTTGCCGATAAAGAGTTCACTCGGCCTCCTGGGCCGAGTCGTCCATCTTGCCCTTGCCCTTGGCAGCCGGGTCTTGTTCCTTGCCTTGTTCTTCAGCAGTCTTTGCGGCAGCGGCACCCGGGTCAGCAGTAGTGCCGGCGCGTGCGGGAGGAGGAACAACCGGCGTGGAGGTAGTAGGCGCAGAATCGGCCTCAGCCTTCTTCTTCGCGGCCTCTTCCCTCGCCTGAGCAGCCTCCGCCTTCCATCGTGCCAGCATGTCATATGGCTTGGGAAGATCCGACTTAACTGCCTTATCATCAGCATCATATGGTGGGACAATCAAACTGACGTCCAGACTGTCGGCAATTATGCTAGCCGAGTGACGAACCTCCTTCTGGATAGCCTTGAAGTTCTTTGCTGAGAACCTGGAGCCGTCATGGTTGAACTCTGGAAACCCGCCAACGAGCTTTGCCGGCTCAAGTTTTTGAAAATATGCCTTAGCCAGTGCAAGCCCCCGGGTTACCCCAACCCGGCAGGACAAGCGTTTCCAGTGCTCGATCCACTCGGGGATGGTGGAGCACGCGTCAAGCAGTGTCTTCAAGCTACCATGCCCAACACCCGGCCACTTCAAATCCTGAAGAATCCATTTGGTTCCGGCACAGAGCTGCCGGATCGTGCTCTTTATGGCTTTCAGCTTTGCGATATCATCTTCATCCGGAGTTACATCATCCGGACCTGCAGAAAATAGAAAAAAACTTTGAGTAAGGAAATCCGACTATTTATCAGAATGAGAATCCGGGTTATAGTTATTAAGTTAGGAATAGTTACCAGTCAAAGCACGATATGTGTCGGCAATCTGAACAGAAAGCTTGGTCAGTTCATCTTCCGCTGCATGAGCCCTTTTTCTATATTTCCTTGCAAGTTTCCCTGTCCTCTTGGCATCAGCTTCAGCCGACTCACGCAGAGTCGCCTCCGTCTCGAGGAGTTTGGTGGCCTTCGCCAATGCTTTCTCAGAGTGGGTTACGAAGGTCTGCGTGGAAACACAAGGAAGGGTTAGCCGGATAAAAGCAAACTATCAGTTGGATACACTATGAAAGTTCCAAGCAAATTATCAATAAGTTCACTCGGAACTTGGGGACTAGACAAATATACAGGCAATATTACTCGGATTTACCTCATGTTTGGCTATCAAGGCTTCTAGGACATTTTCTTCATCAGCCCTCAAAGTGTGCAGGGCGTCGAGCATCTGGGTAAAGGTCATATCTTCGGGCTTGGTACCGGAAGAGCCGGCGGCCTGATCACTCGGAGGAGTAATCTTCTCCGGCTTTGGGGTCGAGACCCGGGCTGCCTGGGTGTCAGGGTTGGGAGTGCACATCCTCGTGTCCAGGATCTCAACGTCGTCATCCTCAGGTTCCTCAGATGGCTTGGGAGACCCGGCTTCCTATCGGGTCGAGTCTGTCAGGGGGTCTTGTTCTTGGTTTTCTTCACCAGCACCGCCAGTTGCGGCGTCCATATCATCAACCGGTCCTTCAGTCTCCCGGTTATCCGTGTCCATGTTATCCGGGTCACTGATCGAGACCTGGGTGCTAAGGAAAGAAAAGAGAAGTGGTTAGTAGCAAAAAGTGAAGGCTATCAAAAGGACTAGTATATCGCTTAGCAGGAAATATAACTTACCCGGCATTCACCACGAAATCCGCCGGAAGCTCGCTGCTAGAGGCGGACGAGGCTGTTACAGAATCCGAGAGTGAGACCCGGAACTGTCCGGATAAGGGATGATTGGGGAAAGGATGTCTTTGACGTGAGTTGCAGGGATGAGATGGAGAAGTACCAGTGCGACGAGCTGGGGACATGGGAATACCCGGGTTGAGGGGATCGTCACCCGGGGAATTCCGGGTTACCCGGCGCTTGGTTGGAGGCGGGTCCTTCAAGTGTGGCGAATTGGACAATTGTCGGTTAAGTTCGCGCATATTATCAAAAGAATATGGTTGGGAGGTCATGGAGGAATATGGAACCTTGAAAACAGACCCACGGGTTTTCCTCTTGGCTCCGACCTCAACTTCCGGCTCGGCCTCGCTTTTATCGCTCTCGGTTCCTTCCGGGTCTTCTTTGTCGTCCTTGTCATCCTTATCATCCATCCCTGAAAGGCACAAATACATAGTCGGAAAAAGATAAAAAAGCGGGAAAGCAAAGTGATAGAGGTCAAGATGATTGAAACCCGGATGATACCTTCATCGGTGTCAGCCGGCTCTTCTTCCTCCTCCAGGTTCCCGGAGTTGGGGGGGGTCTCGATGTTCCAAAAAGCATTATCAGCCTGAGATAAAGGCATAAAAGTGAGAGTTAGTAGTTGTATCAAGTAAAAGTACAAGAGTAAGTGAATAAGTGTCGGATCTCACCGCTGGAGCCGGGTTGTCCCGAGTGAACGGCGCTAACCCGGCTATATTTTTGATCATTTCCACCTTCTTAGTCAGGAAGCTCTTGATGATTTTTGTTCGTGTCGCCAGCCGGGTAATTCCTTGAAGAATAACGGAGCGCATCCGTGACATGCCCCGAGTACTCGCACATCCACTTGGGACGAATGGAGTTGGGATGAATCCGGAAATATACCCATGTCTTAACCAAATTAAGCCCAATGAGACCCTGGGCGAAAAGGACGGCTATCTTGGCTAGGTAGGGCTGGATGGACTCTCTGTCCGATTCAGAGGCGAAGGCATTAAAGGTGTCAGAAAGATCGAGGAGCCCCTCAGAGTAACCCGGCAATTTCCTTTCGCCGGGTGGGGAGGTGTCCCGGCAGTAGAAGAAAGATTTTTTCCAATGCTTGACGTGTGAGTTAAGACTCAGAGTCGGCATGGGCGAATTTTTGCGCCGTTGGATAGAAACCCCGCCGCAGGCCAAGAGGGCCCCGTCACCGCTTTCGCGCCACGGTTTGCATTGGAATATTTCAATAAATAAGGCGAGGTTTGGTGGGATGCACAAGTAAGATTCGCAAAGGACTATGAAGTGAGTTATATTCAACATAGAGTTAGGCCCTATGTCGAAGACTCGGAGGCCGTAGTGGCTAAGGACTTCGCGGAAAAAAGAGTGACCCGGGGGACGAAATCCCCGGATCACGTGCTCTACAAAACATATTACCTCGTTTTGACCAGGGGATGGCCGGGTCTTGATGAGGGGATAGTAACCCGGTATGCTAACTCCCAGGTGTGACCCGGCCCAAAAGGCGGCTGGACTAAATCCGGCTGAAGGCAAAGAAACTTCTGGAAGGCCCAGGGCTGGTAACGTTCGTAACCCGGTTTGTGGGTTGCGGTAAGGAAAGTTAGGGTTTGTATGTAGAGTTCGAGTAGGACTCAGGAAGCGCTTTGTAAAAGCAAGCCAAGGGGGATATGAGTGCTATATAAACCAACCCCTAGGCTTAGCCTCGAGAGATCCAAGTCATAGTTGTAATACCTGTTATCGAGTATCCAGCATTATTGATATCGAGATCCGGCGAGTTATTCTCCGGTTCTTAGATCGCTTTCGCCATGTCTTCCTTTGAGCTAAACCCTCTCCCGAATACCTGTGTCGACTTGCCCCAAGATCAGTTACCCCAGGTAACATCTGCCGTGATTATCCCACGACAGTTGGCGCCCACCGTGGGGCCTGCGTCCAAAGGTGTTTACATCACGGGAGAAGCTCGGAAGAGCATGAAGAACCTCATCGTCGGAGAAATCTACGTCAACAGCAAAGGAGAGAAGATGGTAGACGATTCTGGCTGGGGGCCAGAGTCGGGTCACCTCGAAACCGGATCCGTCGTGACAGTCGGCAGCATCAACGTCTTCATCGGTATGGTATGTACTTCCAGTTCGAATTGTGATAATATTGGATCTGATTCTGTGTCAGGGGAAGACACGTATATCCGGTCGGAAAAAGAAGAGTCGATTGGAACAACGGGTCAGATGGAGAGGGAGGATGATACCGAGTCCATACGGGATTTATCGGAGGATCGATATGAAAAGGAAAACAGCGAGGAAGAACAGTACGAATCTACACCGGGCATCATGCGCCGGGTTGCAGTTTATGCGGCTCCCGCGACCAATCTCAATCAAGAAAACGCGGCCGCGGCGCCAGTCGGGGCGGCTCAGGCAGTGGCCCAACAGCAAGGTACAGTTGACCCGGTCTTGGTCCAGGTCGATGGAGAGTCGGCATCAGTCACCAGTCGCCCAGCAGACGAGGAGCGACACGCAAATATGTTTGGGTTCCAAGCAAACCGGACACCGGGGGCGGGCCCCTCGAATCCGCGCCACCCGGCTCTGTTTGATAATAATTTGATCTTGGACCCCACGGTCTTGGCCACAGTTATTACCCCAGAAAACGCGGCAGAGCGCGTAAGAGACCTGGACGTGGCTCGTCGTGCATTGGAGCAGCAAAGAAGGCAAGTGGAAGCAGAAAGGCAGGGGATGGCCGCGCGGCAGCGCGAATTGGATGACCGAGAGACCCGGCTCCGGGAGGAAACGACAAGGATGCACCAAAGGCACCGAACTATGCTGCCGGCAACAGGAGGGGTTATTAACCCGACTGCCCTGGTGTTCACGCCTCAAGATCAGCCAATCCCACCGGCGAACCAAGGGACCATACCGCAACTAGCAACGGGAGCACAGCCGGTAAACGCGCCAGCCGGGTTACCCTTGCCTCGGACGGGGGCGACGGCCGGCAATACCATGCCGCCTCCACCGTCGCGATTCCGTACCCCAGCAGGTCACTACAACAATCCCATGGACAACGTGTATGCAGCAACGCTCGCATTAAACCAGATTCCTGTGGGAGACTCGCCTCATGCGGAAGGAACCCGACGAGCAATCGATCTGCTACACACCGCGGTAGCACAGCAAGCCAATTATCCGGATCATAGAAGCGGGATGCATGGGACGCCGTACGCCAGTCAGCAACAGGGCAATGTCCAAACAAGTGCGGCACAACGAAGGGAAGAGCAGCAGCAAATGCCGCCTCCACCGCGTATCCAGACAGTACCAGTAGTATCAGCAGCGCAGGCGGTGGTGGACAGTTCCAGAGCCAGAAGAGCCGGGGCCGGATCTGCTGGGCACGAATTGCCGGTGGCGCCACACCTCGAGGCACCCCCAGCCGGGTCACGCGCCTCCCGAGTAAGACCACCCCCAACCACCCTGGCGGGACCCAAATGCCTCTCGGACGATATCAGGGCAGAACCTTACCCGGAGAAGTTCAAAGAACCGGGGAAAGTAGTAAATTATGAGCCAACAATGGATCCAGAAACGTGGCTGAGCAGCTATGAGATGGCAATGTCAATTCGCAACGCGTCCAAGAATCTCCAAGCCAAATTCATGTACTTAATGATGTCAGAGGGAGCAGCAAAGTTATGGTTCACCAATCTACCGGAAAAATCGATCAAATCGTGGGAGGAGCTAAAGACCGCATTTATCAAGCACTTTCATGGGACATGCAGAAAGTTATTTACTATTGACGATTTAGAAAGATGCGTTCAGAAGAAAGGAGAGTCAGCACGCAGCTGGGTACGCCGGGTTATGGAGATACTCCACTCGTCTACGGATATCCAGCCTAAGGATGCGCTACAAGCTATGGCAAAAACATGTAAGTATGTTCCTTTAGTGCAAAAGCTAACTCGCATGAAATCTAGTAGGAATGCAGCGGAGGTTACAATGGGAGAGTTAATGGATGCGTGCAACAAACACGCTGCAACGGATACCACAGAGGAGGAAGTTGATGACAAGAAAGCAAAAGCAAACACAAGTAGCAGTGGGAAAACCGGCAATGGATCGGCGCCAAACAATAATGGAAGTAGCCAAAACAAGCGCCCGTTTGAAGGGAATTCCGAGTTTGTAGCCAATACGGAGGCCGGGTCTTCAAGGCCTAGATCCGAAGGGAATTTTAATACTGGAAATCACAATGGGGGACACTACCAAGGGCCTCCAAGACCAAGCAACAGTTGGGACATATTTAGGATGGCGTGCCCGAAGCATAGCAGGAATGGCAAGCCGGCCAATCATTCATTGGAGCAATGTGCCGACTTACAAAGGTGGAAGAACGAGGAAGTGAACAGAGCCATGCGAGGTGCGGGCCGAGGAGGAGGCCCGGGTCTAGGTGGAAATTTGGGCAACGGACCGCCCCCAGCTGGTAATCCGCCAGCTGGAAATCAAGGTAGCAACCAAGGGGGAGCGGGAGGTTTCCAAGCTAACCCCAAACAGCTGGGTCAGTATCATGTGCACACTACTGGAGGTTCTAGCAAGGATAAGAAGATAATGAAACAAGCAGTTAATTCGGTCTCTTCCGCTGTTCCAAGATATTTGAGGTGGTCAGAACAAGAGGTAACATGGAGCAGGAGAGATCACCCGGACCGGATTGATCACCCGGGAGTCTTAGCTTTGGTAGTGGCGCCACAGGTCAACGGTTACGAGCTGAAGAAAGTCTTGATGGATGGAGGGAGTAGTATCAATATCCTATATTGGGAAACTTTTCTGCGCATGGGCTTAAAGGAATCACAGCTGCAAAAAAGTACAACAGTTTTTCACGGGATAGTGCCAGGTCATTCGGCATGCCCCGAAGGAAAAGTGGCGCTGGAAGTAGCTTTCGGGGAGTCAAAGGATAATTATCGAGTCGAGTGGCTTACCTTTGAGGTAGTAAAGTTACGCAGTCCTTATCATGCATTGTTTGGAAGGACGGCTTATGCCAAGTTCATGGCAAGACCGTGTTACGTGTACCTACAGCTGAAAATCCCGGGTCCTAAGAAGACCATCACCATACATGGAAATCGAGATATAGCAGCTGAATGTGATGAGGGAGATGCGGCAATGGCCGAGCAAGCTTGCAGGAAGGAAGAGCTCAAACATTACCGTTCTAAGGTGGACCTAGAAGAGAGGACAACGTCAAAAAAGCCAACCCCTGAAGGGGACAAAGCAAAAATTAGGGCAGAAAAGGACCTTAAGATGGTAGGTTTCATCGGGGGCGATCTTTTCAAATCCCCTAACAGAGAAGAAGAAGACGTACTTCCACACGCAGCTGATCACGTTTCAAGGACGGTATACCCGGATTGGCTAGCAAATCCGATACTCGTTATGAAAAGGCCAGGCGAATGGAGAATAAGCATCGGCCACGCCAGTGTGAGGCCGATTCCCGAGAATAACTAAAGCAGTGTAATCGACGGCGGGTTTCGTACGCACTCTTTTCCTTACCAGGGTACCTACGGGGACTGGAAGGTTTTTAATGAGGCGGCCTGCTGATTCAAAAAAGAAATTTTTATCAATAAAAGAAGATGGTTTCGAGTCTTATCATGGTCTTTGCTTCAGTTACAAGTAAGTAACATTGTTATTATCAATACATCAGTATCATCGAAATACATTGCGTGAATATAGGTCTCCGGGGGGTGATCTGCTTCAATAAGTAATCACAAAACCCGGAGACCCGGCCATGATGCCTATGAGTTATGGGGGCTGATTACTCGTAGAAACGGGTGTGGCTGCAATCCTATAACTGGACGAAGGAGCCAAATTTCTTGATTATTCTTACTTAAGCTCGATGTGACTCGCGCTAAAGTGGCATGATCTGTTCACTTACGATTACAATCAAACTATGCAGCCCAATGGGGCTTGCTTGATCTTGTTTTTCGTATAGATGCAACGACATGGTATCCACGCGAAAGCCGGCTTATAGTACAAGATAATCAAAAGGGTCATCTAAACCACAAGTCTATGCAGAGTATAAGGCTAAAATAGCCGGAAACTCAACAAGTATTAAGCATGACTTCAGTATTTATGCGAACAGCTATTGGTCTTCAGCTTGATAAACAGCAGTGTGTCATCTGAGAAAGGCCACGCCCCCATAGCTCGTACTTTGGGTCATGGGGGCTGGGGACTTCGAAACAGAAACAAACTGTTTAACTACTAAAGCCTGTAAACCTTAGTTTCCGAGTATTGGGGACTTAAAGAAAAGTCCGTCTACCAAAACCTCCGATACTCGGTTAGCCGAGTCTCAAAAGGGAATCAAAAACAAAAATTCAAAGTATCGAGAATAAGCTTATACGTAACACGAGGATCGAGATTATCAAAAGCCAGGGGAGGCAAAGAGTTATCATAAGTTAACAAGCATACAGTCATAGTATCAGCATCAATGGTGCACAGGCGCACCGCAAAAAAATCATATCAGTCTCGAGAAACGCAAAGCACTAGGCAGCATCCTACTCGGCATCCTGAGAGCGGTCCTCCGGGTCTAAGTCTTGGACTTGCTCCTTGGCCTTGCCAGCAGTTTTACCCGGGCTCTTCACATCTGGACGAACAGGCGGAGGCACGGCTGGGGTAGAGGTAGACGGCTTTACGCCCAGCTCTGCTTCCCTCTTTGCAGCCTCTTCCTTCCTCCTAGCCAGATCAGTCGACCATTTGTCCAACATATCAATAGGGGGGGTGCCTCCACCAGGATAACCTTGCCCTCAGAATCATACGAGCTCATAATCGTGTTTAGATCCATCTTGTCGGCCAAAGCTGTGGCTGAAGGACGTACCGCAGATTGTATAGCTTTGAAATCCTGGGGCTTGAATTTGGATCCGTCAGCTTTAAACTCTGGGAACCCGGATACTACCTTAGCCGGGTCAAGCTTTGGAAAATAAGCCTTCGCCAGCGTTAAAGCCCGGGTCATCCCAATTCGGCAGGACGAACGCTTCAGTATTTCAATCCATCCAGGCGCTGTGGAAAAGGCCTGCACAAGGTTCTCCTCGCCCGGGTATACCTCAGAAGGCCACTTGATAGCATCCAGCAAAAGTTTCGTGCCGGCAAAAAACGTCCGGAGCACAGTCTTCAGAGTTTTAACTTGAGTAATGGCATTCTCCTCCGGAGCAGCAAGGTTAGCACCTGCAATCGAAAAACACAAAAGCATATCAGTAATTTTGATTATTACAACGGCAAAATGGAGGTAAGCAAGCTAGTTGCAAATAAACAAACTTACTTAGCAAAATACGGTAAGTGTCCGTAATCTGAGTCGATAAGTTCTTCAGCGAGGATTGGGCGGCATTGTACTTCTTCTTGTATGTGGAGACATCTTTTTTCAAAGTCTTTATCTCCGCTTCAAGGGCCTCCCTACGCTTAACTTCAGCCAGCAAGAGCTGCTCAGCCTTAAGTAACGCTTCATCTGACTGAGTAATCTCTGCCTGCAAAGACCGGGTGAAGCTGTAAGCCGGATATCACGAGAGTATTTCCTCTGAGGAAATGATTACCGAAAAGTATTATGTGAAGTACCGAGGATAATTACAAAAAAAAATTATACTCGGGACTTGGGGACTGGATGTATAATAAGGAGTATCAAGTAAAAGTTACCTGATGTGCTGCAGCCATACGCTCTAGGACATTTCCTTCTGAAGCTTTCATGGCGAGAAGAGCGCTCATCAGCTGGTTAAAGTCAGCGTTATCCGAGTTAGATGGCTCGGGTACCTGGAAAGTGGGAAAAGGAGCGTTTCTTGTAACAGGAGGTGGCACCCGGGTCATCCGAATATCGGAGTTTGGTCCTCCTCCCGCGCTCGAAGTTGTTCCCGTCTCCTTCTCGCCTGCGTGCGAAGCGATGGGATACCCAGCATCATGCCTAGCCAGCTCCGGTGACGACGCTTGCTCGTCGCCAGTTGCAGCGAATGCGTCATCGGCCGGCTTATTCTCGACTTGGACCTCAGCCTCCGTGCCTTCTTCGTCGCTAATAACAACCGTGGCTCTGTAGAGGGTACGAAGGTGCAGTTAGTTGTGAAAAGGTGATAAAGTTTGGTATAACTCAAAGGAAAGGAGTTTACCCGGTGTTCACTGGGAAGTCCGAGGGGAAGCCGCCGCTAGACCCGGAAGAGACTGGAAAATGGCAAGAAAGGTCTGGGATTACGTTACAAAGGAATGTCCGGAAAGAAAATTTTGTTTACGATAAATACCAGGGTGTTGAACCGGGGGCGACGAAGCAACCGGGTTAAGGATCTCGTTGCCCGGATGGTTCCGGGTTACTCGGCGCCTAGTCGCAGGTGGCTCCTTCAGTTGTGATCAAAAGGGGTAACGATGGGGTTAGCCCCGGAGTGACGTTATGGGAACAAAAAACCAAAGTATAAGGAGATGAAGTAAAAACCTGGAGGGCTATCCTCTGGGATTTCCTCTTTGTTCCGGTTTTGGTGGCCGGCTCCGGCTCTTCCTCCTCGCTGGCGGACCCGCCCCTGCTGTCCGTTTCTTCTTCTTCGCTTTGGTCCTCTCGCTCTGGAAAATATCCGAGTTATAGCATAAAGAAGTAGAAAAGGCAGGATGTAACGTGTACAAGGGAATCAAGTATGTACCTTCATCCGAGTTAACAACATCGTCTTCCTCCTCCGCATCTTCGGAATTAGGAGGGGTGTCGACCGTCCAAAAGTCATCATCGGCCTGAGGAGAAGATGCCAGGATAGTGATTAATATCGAGTCAAGAGAAGCGAATAAAAGTAAGCTGTTAGAAGTCAAAATCAAAAGGTAGAAAACTTACTGCGGGGGCTAGATTCTCGAGGGTAAAAGGTTCTAATCCGGCTATGCTCCGGATCACCTCGAGCTTCTCTGTTAAAAAGCCCTTGATCGTCTTGTTCATATCACTAGGAGCAAGGGTGTTAGGAGAGTATCGGATAGGGTCCGTGGGAAGACCTGAGTATTCGCACATCAGCTTCTCACGAATGGAGTTTGGCTGGATGCGGAAGCTGACCCAGGTCTTCACCAGGTTTAGCCCGATGAGACCTCGGGCTGACAAGATGGAGATCCTAGCTAGCAAAGGCAAGATCGCCTCCCTGTCCGAGTCAGGGGCGAAGGCGTTGAAAGTCTCGGAGATGTCAAGCTGACCCTCCGAGTAACCCGGCAACTTCTTTTCGCCGGGTGGAGAGGTATCCTGGCAGTAGAAGTATGAGAGCTGCCAGTGCTTCACGTGAGAATTGAGTGTAATAGGGGGCATTAGGGAGTTCTTGCGGCGCTGGATAGAAACCCCGCCGCAAGTAAGAAGTGCGCCGTCGCCGCTTTCGCGACACGGCTTGCACTGAAAAAGTTCGACGAAGAGAGCCAGACTTGGCGGAGTGCACAAGTAAGACTCGGAAAGAACGATAAAATGAGAGATGTTTAAAATGGAGTTTGGGCCTATATCGAAAATACGGAGTTTGTAGTGGTCTAGGACGTCGCGGAAGAAAGGGTGACCCGGAGGCCTGAAGCCCCGGGTCACGTGTTCAACGAAACATATTACCTCGTCCGTTGCTGGGGAAGGTCGGGTTTCGTTGCCTGGAACTCTCCAGTGGATAGCTTCCTGGGGAGGTAGGGATCCAAGCTCGACCAACTCCTCCAGTTTGGCCGTGGTAACAGAGGATTTCCCCCAATTGGCTGATATGGAGTTTGTGGATTTAGCCTTAGCCGGCTGTTTCCCCTGCCTCTTGGGTGCCATGGGATTGACCTGGTAAAACATTGAAGGAAAGGGCGTAAGAAACAAAAACTCGGAAGTTAGCAGATAAGCAGTTACCGGCAATTTAAGCACAAACCGGGTATTGCCTTGCCGAGTCAAGTACGATGTGTCCGGGTATTGTGTGCTATTACAAAATCTACGGAGCTTTCCGTAACAGCAAATGTTTGGAGAAGTTAGGAGGGTGTTTATATGTCTACCATCTGCGAATGATCCGGAGAAGTGAGATTTTCTGAGGAGGGAGAACAAGGGCGGAAATTTTATATGGCCCGAGCCTAGATTGGGGATCTTATTTCTAAGTTTATGGCCATGTTAATGACTACTGGAGTTAGGAGAGTAATATAAGCTATGAATCCTATCTATGGGGATGTTTATGGTAAGTATCATTGAGCTAATCCGGCGCGGCCCGAGAAATCGCGGACTACTTGATTCAGATCTGATCTGAGGAAAAGATGAGAAATTGCGAGGATGAGCTGAGGGATACGAGGAACTTACCAAAGGGGATTGAAGTAGAGCTTTGCGGAGACAGATGGCGCAAGATTGATGTCCTTTCGAGGTTGTTGGTCGGCGAATCGGGCGCTTGGCGGCGGATTTGGGAGTTGGAGTGAGTCGCGCGGTGGCGGAGCGCAGGCGACGGCGGATGGGCTCCGGCGAGGTGCGTGGGGCTTCCGTGGTGGCACTCCGCGAGCTCAGATTTGAGAAGGAGTGAAATGGGGAAAATGAGCCGTTAAGAGTTGGGTTTGTTCCCTGAGCCCTTTTTTATAACCGCCCGGATGGAAAAGCCTAGCCTAACGGTCGAGACCCGGGGGGTGCGGAGTAATAATTGGTCATTTCGAAATTTGAAAGGTGCATTCCATGCACAGACCAATATGATCCAGAGAAAAAGGAAGGGGAGATTGCCTTCCTGGTATCAGCGGTAATTATCAAGAAGGATGTGAGGTCAAGGAGTTTCCCATTAAGATTTAAGTCTGGGAGATTAAGGAAGAACCTTCAAGGCAGAGCCGGGTTTTTACCTGGCCTCCTTGGTACCGGTCACGGTTATTCGTCAATGCGATGCGTTTTGATCTTCATGTGCTTGTATCTAATATTTCTGTAGGGAATAGCCAGCGCTTCGAAGAGTAAATCTTGGAAGCCCAAGCTATTCTGGGGACTACTGATGAGGGGATAGTAACCCGGTATGCTAACTCCCAGGTGTGACCCGGCCCAAAAGGCGGCTGGACTAAATCCGGCTGAAGGCAAAGAAACTTCTGGAAGGCCCAGGGCTGGTAACGTTCGTAACCCGGTTTGTGGGTTGCGGTAAGGAAAGTTAGGGTTTGTATGTAGAGTTCGAGTAGGACTCAGGAAGCGCTTTGTAAAAGCAAGCCAAGGGGGATATGAGTGCTATATAAACCAACCCCTAGGCTTAGCCTCGAGAGATCCAAGTCATAGTTGTAATACCTGTTATCGAGTATCCAGCATTATTGATATCGAGATCCGGCGAGTTATTCTCCGGTTCTTAGATCGCTTTCGCCATGTCTTCCTTTGAGCTAAACCCTCTCCCGAATACCTGTGTCGACTTGCCCCAAGATCAGTTACCCCAGGTAACATCTGCCGTGATTATCCCACGACAGGTCTCGTCACCCGGAACACGCCAATGGATCTCCTTTTGAGGAGGGAGGACGCCTGATTCGGCGAGCTCCTCCAGCTTGGCCTGGGTCACGGTGGACCTAGCCCAGTTGGCGGAAATGGCTTGGGTCGTCTTTGGCTTTGCCGGCTGTTTTCCCTTGTTCTTGGGAGCCATTTGTTTGGTCTGCAAAATACAAGGCAAAGAGTACAAAACATGAGTAATTAAGACCCGGAAACTACAGGTTATCCGAGTATCAATAAGCAGTACGGAAACTATGAGTTATCCGAGTATCAACAAGCAGTATCGACTAGCAGCACGGAAACTACGGGTTATCCGGGTATCAGTGAGCTATTGTGAAGGAGGGTTGGTCGTCTGGTTAACTAGAGAGTAATTGAAAGATCCGGAAATAGTGGTCTATCCGGGTATCGGAGAACAACTACGGAAAATCTTGACAGACTACATCTAGATTGGGAAATTTTGCGGAGAAATCTGCGGAGGAATTAATGGTTGCGAATGACAGGAGAGTGTTATTGGATCTACCATTGAGAAATTAGACAAGCAAGAGAGTAGTTGAGCAATCTAAATCGGTGCGCAGTAAGAAAGTAGCCTACGGGCGGATCTAGATCCAGTTTAATTCGAGCGGAGAGCTTCAAGTTGAAATTCATGGAGGAAGGAATCTTACCGGCGTGATCTGGAGCAGGGCGCGGCGGTGGCAAATGACGCAACCGCGGTGTCCTGCGGGATCTCCCGGCGGGCAGCTCGCGGGCGCGGTGGCGGAGCTTGGCGGCGGAGCGGCGCGAGCGGAGGCGGAGCGTAGACGGCGGCGGCTCGCTTCCGGCTGCTCTCCGGTAGGCTCCGTGGCGGCGCAACGGCGAGCTCGAGCAAGGGAGCGTCACTGGAGGTTGAAGGCGAGATGGGTGAGAGAGATGGAGGAAATGAGCCGTTAGGTTTAGGTCACCCCCTAGGGCACCTATTTATAGGTGCGGGTGGGGAAACCTAGACTAGGGGACGGGATCCGAAATTTTTGGAGAGGGATACCCGCCCGGATTTCTGGGGATAAGCGTTAAATGCCCACGAGCGATATCCGGAAAAGATCGGAAGCAAATCCCTTCCGCGGTATCCGGACCAGTTAACAAGCAAAGTGAGCCGGGTCTACTGCGTTTTCCTTGGAGTGTTGACCCGTGAAAATGAAGGTGGATTTGGAGGAAGCCGGGTTATTATATGGACCACCAGTGGAGTTAGGCCTAGCTGTTTATCAAAGCAACCTAACCCGGCCCCTATGAACGTATATGTTTGCTATTTTTGCAGGGAATAGCATGCGCTTCAAGGAAGATCCCGTGAAGCCCAAGCTATTCTGGGGACTACTGATGGAGGGATGATAACCCGGTAGCCTAACGCCAAGGTGTAATTCGGCCCAAAGGGCGCTGCGCAAGATCCGGCTTAGGGAAAAGGAGTTTCTAGAAGGCCCAAGAGTGTGGGCCTCGTAACCCGGTTTGTGGGTTCCGATAGGGAAATTTAGGGTTTGTAAGCAGTGTCCGGGTAGGATTCTGAGTGTGCCTTGGACGGTAAACCAGGGGGTGCGGATATTATATAAGCCGGCCCCTAGGGTTAGATTAAACAGAAATCACACCATCGCGAGATATTCTAGTATCCTTTGTAACACGAGAGTTGAGATAATATATTCAGATCGGAGACTCGGCGACTCGATTGTCGGCTATCAGATCGCACATCACCATGGTTTCCCTTGAGCTAAACCCTCTCCCAAACACCAGAGTCGAATTGCCCCAAGATAAGTTACCCCCGGTAACGTCTGCCGTGATTATCCCACGACACTTCCCTTGAACTTCAGAGGTGCCCTGGAATTTATGTTTTGCCCCACACTTAAGGGCAAGCGAGATACCACTTTATCAGATCCTATTATGAATATTACAATCTTGCAAATAGTTATGCTTCATGTTGTTTATTATTAATATGTTGTTATCTCTTCATGGTTTGCATAGCTATTAAGTGACAGTATCATGCATGCTTCTTATCATGAGCATAATTAAGTATTTGATCATATAGTGAGTATATTTACATCATATGAAAGAAATGTGTTCGTAAAAGTCTTTTATCACACTCAGTTATCACTGAATTGCTTGAGGACAAGCAATAAGCTAAGCTTGGGGGGAGTTGATACGTCGAAAACGTATCTCCTTTTCCAAACACTTTTCTTATTGTTTTCCTCTAAACTTGTGTTTTTTGAATGCAACTAACACGGACTAACGATGTTTTCAGCAGAATTACCTTGGTGTCTCGTTTTTGTGCAGAAAAATCAATTTTCGGTACATTACCCAGAGAAGACCCCATTGGCCCTAAAACACCAGAAGACCCCGGGATCCAGAAGGAGACCCGGAGAGGGGCCAGGAGGTGGCCAAACCACCCACGACGCCCCCCCTAGGCCGCGCCACCTGGTGGTGTGGGCCACTCCCACACCCCCTCGGGCTCCCTTTTCGACTACAAATAGCCTTCAACCCTAAAACACGAGGGGGTTTGTCATATTCCATAGAAACACAACAGAGCGCTGCCGCCACCCTGAACTTCGATTCGGGGATCACAAGTTCCTGTTCGGGCACCCTGCCGGGACGAGGAATTGGAGGAGATCATCGCCATCGTCATCACCAACGCCTCTCCATCAACCATCCATGTTTCCCCCATCCATGTGTGTGTAATTCCCCCGCTGTAGGATGAAGGGGATGGTAGGGATTGGATGAGCCGTTCATGTAATAATGTCGTGATTGTTAGGGCATAGTGCCTAGTATCTTCTATTAGTGCTATTGACATTGTTGCAACTTGTTATGCTTAATGCTTGTCACTTTGGGCCCGAGTAAAATGATCTCAGATCTGAACATGTTATTGAGTAACGATGACAATTATTGTTTCTTGATCATACCTGCAAGTTGTTTACATATATCGTTGTCCGGAACCCGAGGCCCCGAAGTGACAAAAATTGGGACAACCGGAGGGGATGGCTGTGATGTGAGGATCACATGTGTTCACAGAGTGTTAATGCTTTGCTCAAGTGTTCTATTAAAAGGAACACCTTAATTACCAGTAGTTCCCTTGAGGCCCCGCTGAAAACGGGCTGGTAGGACAAAAGATATTGTGCAAGTTCTCATTGCGAGCACGTACGACTATTTACGGAACACATGCCTATGGTTACTTAGTGCCTGGATGCTTTATCTTATTTATCTACAATGCCCATGTCTTAATTATTATATGAACTATCTTATCCATGCAACGCCCAATCATCTATCCCTATGCCTACCGTATTTAAATCTCGATGTTTACTTCAAACACTACTGCTGCTGTTTTCATTTCACTGCTGCTATTATTTCACTACTGCTCCTGCTATAAAACTGTTACTACTGATAAACCACTGCGAACAAGTCCACTTTCAGGTGCAGGTGAATTGGCAACTCACTTGTTAAGTCTCACAAATATTCTTTGGCTACCCTTGTGTCGAATCAATACATTTGGGTTTTACTTCCCTCGAAGACTGTTGCGATCCTCTATACTTTTGGGTCATCAAGACTATTTTCTGGCACTGTTGCCGAGGAGCATAGCTTTATTTGCGAGCTCACTGGAGAGTATTATTATCTACTGCCAATCATTCATCATGGTTAAGACTCATGATGGAAAATTTCCTATATTACCATCCACTACAAGAAGAGGTACAACTATGAACAGCTCTATTGCTCTTGATTCACCGTCTGTTATGAGTAAGCTGCTCACACCACCACATGTTACACATGCTACTTCTGCTAAATCTGAAAATACTTCTGATACTTTTGATGATGCTTCTACTGTGCTTGATGAGAGTGGTTCTCTCGGTCCTTTCTTAGATGCTACTATTGCTAAAGCTAAAAATATTACAAACACTAAAACTCCTGATAAAAATCCTGTTGCTCATGTTGTTTCACCCGAGCTTAGAGAGAGTCCTAGTGATGATTTTGATGATTTCTATATTGAACTTAATGATGATCTTATTGATGAAATACATGCTATGACGGATAAAGATGCTGCTATAAGTCTTATTGAAAGTCGTGCTGTTAAATATAAATTATCTCCTGATGCTAAGTTTGCCACTTCTCCCATTTATATTAGGGATAAGGATTATGATTTCTCTCTTGATTTATCTTATATATCTATTGTTGAGAAAGAACCTTTTTGTGGTACTAAAAATGAAAGTGCTATGAAACATATGAATGAGCTCCCCTCTTTGAGTAGTTTATTCTCTGATGATCTTAAGAAACATAGCTACTTTTTTGCTAAAATATTCCCTTTCTCATTAAAAGATGAAGCTAAAACTTGGTTTAATAATTTGTCTCCGGGATCTATTTATAGTCCTTGGTTTGGTTAATGTTTTTTTTCAGAAATATTTTCCTCCTAGTGCTCAACATGCTGCTTTACAAAATATATTTAATTCCAAGTAATTGGAAGGAGAGAAATTGCCTGTATCTTGGGCAAGGTTTTGTTCTTTAGTTAGGGATACACCTGGGCATAAGCTAGAAAATAATGAACTTCTTGATATATTCTATAATGGACTAACTGTTGAATCTAGGACATACCTGGATAGTTGTGCTGGTTATGTTTTTAGGCAAAGAACTCCAGATGAAGCTGAGGAATTAATGGCTAAAATAAGCCAGAATCATGATGATTGGACTATGGTTGAGCCTGAGCCAACTCCTACTCCAGTATCAACACCAACACCAACACCCAAGAAGAGGGGAATGATTGAATTAAATGATGAAGTGATGAGAGAAGCCAAGAAATCTCTTAAAGAAAGGGGTATTAAATATGAAGATGCGAAGAATCATCCACCTATAGAAGAATTATGTAAGCCAATCCATCACTCATCCACCATTGAGGTACACTCTCTCCAATATTTTGATAGTAGAGATATTCCCTATAATAAACCTCCTGATCAATGTATAGATGAATTTGATAATTATGTTATTAAGCAAGATAATTTTAAAATGAGAGTGCAAGATCACCTAATGGAAAACTCTAGAGCTATTGATAATTTGCATGGTATTATAGAAAGAACCTCTAATGATGTTAAAATGTTTGTAAAACATTTTCAAATGGTTCAAACTCAAATTGATCAACTTGCTAAAGTGCAAAAATATTTGCTAGTTAATGCTTCTAAAGAAAAACATGCTTATGAAATAAGAACTAGAAGTGGTATTGCTACACAAGATCCTTTATATCCTGAGGGACATCCAAAAAAAATTGAACCACATTCTCAGCAAACTAATAATAATGTTATTCATACTAAGAAGAAAAAGAAGAAGAAACATAAAACTGTTGTAGAATCCTCTGAACTTGCTAAATATCCTAATAGTATATCTATCTCTGATGCTAAAACTGAAAGTGGTAATGATAAAAGTGATGCCTCTGATAAAGAAGAACCTGTAGCTGAACCTGAAAAGCAAACTAAAATTGGAAAGTATACTAAGGAGGATTTCATTGCTAATAAACATGGTAACGAGAGAGAACCTTGGGTACAAAAATCAATGCCTTTTCCTAATAGGAAACACAAATCTAAGGAAGAAGAACATTATAACAAGTTTTGTGATTGGATGAAACCTTTGTTCTTGCAAATTCCTTTAACTGATGCTATTAAATTGCCTCCTTATGCAAAATATATGAAAGATATTGTCTCTAACAAGAGGAAGATTCCTAATGAGGAAATTTCCACTATGCTTGCTAATTACTATTGTAATGGCAAGGTTACTGAGAAGCTTGGAGATCCTGGTATACCAACTATTCCCTGTTCTATTAAAAATAATTATGTTAGAACTGCTTTGTTTGATTTGGGAGCTGGAGTTAGTGGCATGCCTTTTACTCTCTATAAAAGACTCCTCCTAGAAAAATTGATACCAACTGATATATCTTTGCAAATGGCTGATAAGTCTACTGCTATCCCTATGGGTATATGTGAGGATGTTCATGTTCAATTTGCTAATAATTGTCTGATATTAACTAACTTTGTTGTGTTGGAAATGCCTAAATATGATAATATGTCTATTATTCTTGGGAGACCTTTTCTTAATACTGCATGGGCTGTTATTGTTTGCAATCAAGGAAAAATAACTTCTAATGTTAATGATAAAGAGCACACTGTTTATTTTCCCAAGAAGATTGATAGAAAATATGGTCTAAATTCAATTGAAAATATTGAGACCATCAAGATTGGAGAATTTTATTGTCCTATTCCAAATCCCCAAAAGAATATGAGATAATTATGATTGGGACTATGTCTATCAAGGTTGAGGTAACATAATTATTTAGTGATTAGCAGAGTTTTGCTTCATATGAAAATTGTTCTGGTAATAAGACTTGATCATCCTTGTTAACAAAATGATTTTAAATGAAGAGGACAATGTTTTCACTATGTTTTCACCTTCCCCATTATGTTTTCACCATGTTTACTTCTGTTATCACATTGCTACTTGAGTATAATCATGTTTTCCACCATGCCTATGCATGTTTTCCTGATGTTTTCACCCTGATTACTGAGGTTATGCATGTTTTCACCATCCGTACATTTTTTTTCACCACTACCACCTTTGTTTTCTTTGGATATTCTTCCATTAGAGTGTCATAGAACCTCTGTAGTTCTGGTTTTGGTTTTGTTTTCCACCTTTTCACTTTTGTTTTCCGGGTTTTTATTCATTATTAAAATTCTAGAAATACCTAAAATATAAAGTTTCTCGAAAAATTCCAGAAAAATTATAATAATTTTTTACGTAAAAAATGAGGCAGAGAGCCACCTGGGAGACCCCAGGGGGACCCACCAGGCAGGCTCTCAATGGGGTGGCGCCAGCACATGGTGTGGGGCCCCGGGGCCTCCACTAACTCTCCATTGCCAAAGTCTTCTCTCTCACCTCCCAAACTGGAAACATTTCCTAGAACCCGTGTTATTGCTGTTCTTCCTCTGGATTTTCGATCCCCTTCTTCAGCCAATCATTTGTGCTGAGATTTTATGCATTTGATCTCCCGTATGTGACTCCTCCGATGATCCAAGTAGAATTTTGTTTAGTGAAGTATTTCTTGAGTATTTTGGTACTGTAAGTGACAACTTATGTGAGTTTGCATGCTTGATTTGAGTAGAAATAATGTAGTTTTAATGTATGTTTAGCTCTCATATAAGTCCCTATGGTAGTTTCCACCTTATAGTTGTTTGAAATTAATTTTTTGTGATGATTGTTGAAAAATTTCAGAGATGGATAGTTATAATTTTGGAGAGATATTTAGGAGTGATGCTCCTAGAAGGACAAGGACCTCACGCTCATCCACTTCAGTGAGGCCATCGTAAAATGAAGACGTTATTGCACCAAGTATTGACGATGCAGGAGGTGATGGTATCGTTAACCCATCTAGCTTTCCTTGCCGTACATTTCCAAGAAGTGCAGGTTTATCAGATGACTTTCGTATGCTTATTGAAAGAGTTGGTCTAACCAACTTTATGGAGGATGAAAGCCCTCGGTATGCCACTCTCACAAAAACTTTTGTTGAGAGCTTTAAATTTCAGAACACACAATTTGGTCCAACTGTTGCATTCAAGTTATATAGTAGTCATATGTCTTTGTCCTTGGTAGATTTTTGTGCTATTATAGGTATCAACACCACCGGGACAGCGAGCAGGATTCAAGATAGACCAGCAGACCTCCAGGGGCTCTACGGAGAAATCACCAACGATGAAGGTCGCTCATCCCAGCGTGGGAAGATAAGGAACATTCAACTTCCTGCTCTTAGATACTTTACTTATTATCTTGCTACTAGTATCCCGGGTAGGGAGAACACTAGCAACATTTCTAGTTACCACCTTGCTTTTGTTGATGCTACGTTGAACCGTAGCACGAAGTATAACCTTGGTGCACTTGTTGCACGCCGCCTTGCTGCTTCTGGGCCTATTTTTGGGGGCATTATCGCTACACGTGTAGCATCTGCTTTAAATGTTTCCATTACCCCTAATGATGAAATAATTGCTCCATGTAGGCTTAACCTTGCAGCCATGAAGTCCCATCAGTTTTTCACTGCTAACTCTACTGCTCAACGTTTAGTATATAGAGTTTTATATATAGATGGAGAGGAGCGAAAAGTTATTTTTCCGCAGCCTGTTTTGTTTAAGATTGACAGATCACCATGGTCGCTCTCTAAGGAGCAGGTAGACGAGTATTTGAGCACCATGGAGTTTCACAGGCAGCAGGAGAGGCGAGACGCGCCTCCCGAGCACATATCAGGCTACGGCCGCTTGTGTCGAATCAATAAATTTGGGTTTTACTTCCCTCGAAGACTGTTGTGATCCCCTATACTTGTGGGTCATCGAAGAGGTCAGGGATTGTGCGCTGCTCATGCTCATCGCTGTGTTCGATCTGAACGCGCCCATCTGGTGGAGTGCGCAAGATCTGGCAGCTGTAGCTGCTCTTCCCAGGCTCCTTTGTGCTAGGTGCCTTGTCATGGAACTTGGTGGAGGGATCGCCTTGCACCGGCGAGGTTACACCGTGAGAAGGGGCGGCGCATCATGGGCTGCTGCGCTCCTACGCTTACCAGCTTTGCCTCCTCGCGGCTCCTGTGGGGGGATGTTTGCGATGGTGCCGAGCTCCTGGAGCGGGCGATCCATGCGGCGTGTCCTTGAGGTGCGGGCGTTTGCGTAAGAAGCTCACGGACCAGCAGCAGGGCTGCTGCGTGAGTAGGTTGCTCCAAACGTCCCTGCGTTCCTCACGACGGTTGTCGCGCCCTGACTTCTAGGGGATACTCACCGTACGAACTGGATAGCAGATGCTTGGATTATGGGGCATAACTGCTCCCACGTCCCAGCTTCCTGGTAGGCCTGCGCTTATGCGCGACAACACAAGCCCTGCTATTCCATCGTCGATGTAAACTATCCACTAGAGATCAAAGGCACTTCCGTCGACGTACTTCAAAACATACACACATTGTACGTCAACGGCGTTTGAACAAGTGATATCACAACAGATCTCTACGACACAAAAGATTGAAATAAGTTGCAACTGGCCCTCACTAGGGCAGAGAATAGCAAATACAATCATTCAGAGGGCACATGCCCCAACAATACATCATTACAATACAGCGGAAGCATTCAACATGTCTGAGTACAGACAAGAACCAAATAGGCCTAAGAGGCCGGAAACAAACGGACGGAGCCCATCCACGAAGTCTCGGATCCTGCCCGGGTCCGCTATCTACTCGTCAGCAGTCTCGTCATGATCCACGTAGTAGCCACCATGTAGATCCTCGGAAACGTCGTCTGCGTAAACCACAGCCCCAAAGGGGTCAGTACATAAACGTACTGGCAAGCAAGACTCACAGTTCACCAAAGTGTAACCCGTCAACACCAAGCACAGATGCCTTGGGTTCAACGGAAGAAAGGGGATATGAAAGATGCTGCAACTGGCTGCTCTAAACAACTATAGAAACATACTACAACTGCCGGCTATCAGAAAGGAGATAAGATCGAGGATTGTAACCAACTGAAAGACAACTTCAAACAAACCCATCCTGGATCTCGCCCCTTATCCAAAGAAGCACTCCGAGGATAACTCACACAGTTGAAATAATGATGGTTCAAATTATTGTGACAATAAGCCTATTACTAGTCAAGTTATTAATCATGGGGTGTAACATGTTTGATCATTAAGTTTAAGTTGTCCTGAGTACTTGTTAGCCAGTACTTTCACCAAGTAATCCATAACCGCGGAAAACACGGCTTCTCGAGAAGATTATCCCTGCAGGGTTGCACCAATTTGGCCGTACACTCATGAATAACCCGCCAGATGGAAAGGCCCTTCCACCAAGCGGGGTACTCAACACAACCAACCATTCCTCGCATCAAGCCCAAAGCACCTTGGGCGCACGGCTAATCGAGCCCAGAAGAAAATGGACCCTCATAGCACTCTAAGAACGTGTCCCCCTATATGCCGACTACGAAAGTTCCACCCTGGCCTGGGCTCGCAAAAACATGCATGCGGCAAATGGAAAACACGAACTAAATGAGGTGATTTGGACGAGATGCGAATCAGGTCAAGTTGAGGGGGGCGCCCATACTCGCTTCCCAAATGCGGGTAGTGCGCTCATCATGGATCAGTAGACAAGACCCTTTTCCTATTAGGGTCGACACTAGCAGGCTTCAAAACCTCTCATGGGCCTCCTGCCGGTGCCTTATCATCAAATTTATTATTAATAGCAACATTAGCATGATTGATTGATTAAACATCGAGCCCCCACAACGTAATAGAAATAGTAACAGAAAGTAACGGGTAACAGACTCGAGCAAAAGCAACCTAAGCATGCTAGTAAGACACTGGCTCAAACAATGGGTTGTAGGAAGGGAGATGAGGCAATATCAGGTTAAGGGATTCATGTGATAGGTTCGTAACAGAACAACTACTACTAAGGCTAGCAGAAAAGAACAACGGAAAATATCGGTAACCAATGTTGAAAGGAACACAGTGGTTCATGTGAGTGATAACTTGCCTGCAAAACCCAGTAGCCTGGTACTGAGCTAACTCCTTAGAAGGGACGTCGTAAGTATCGTCGGTCTCAACGTCGTCGTATATCCGGCAAGAAGCAAACAAACAATGCAGAAAGATAAACAATCAATATCAGGGCATAGTGCACAAACATGGATGATGCATGACCATTTAATTGATGCATAGAAATGACTAGTTGACAAGATAGAAACAGGATTAAATGGACCCACATGCAATTTGGGATTGCATGTGGAAAGCCCATGATTTATGGTTGAATTAATTGTTTTACAACTAAGCAACATGTGAAAGTGGATTAGCATGATGCATGGATGAGGAAAACAGCAAAATAACAACAATAGAACCAAATGGAAATAAGGCTTAACAAGTTTAGAAATTCATTTATTAAGTGTTGGAATTTTGGTTACTTAAAGGTGTCACACAAGCATTTGTTGTTTTCATCAAGTTAAATTGTTCAAAATAGATAACAAAGTTTATATTTGAAAAGAAAACAAGATTTTAGTTGGAATACATGTTTCACTTGTTGAAAAAGGATTTCAAATGAATTTTGTAGGAATTAAACAAGTTAAACAAGAATTAAATGAATTTAATTCAAACATGAACTTATTTGAATTTTTATTTGTTCAAAACATTAAGTGAGATTCATATTTGAAAAGTTTATACTTTTATGGTTTGAAAACATATTTTATATGCCCCAAAAGAATTTGTTTTGATCAAGTTATGAAATTAACAATTTTAAATGAATTAAACAAGGATTAAATTGTTTAACCAATTTTAATTATTCAAAACATGAAACAAATTTTATATTTGGAAAGAGGGTTTAATTTTGCATGGAAAACATATTTCATTTGTGGAAATTGGATTTAAAATGAGCAAGTTATTATTTTGGCACTTTTAAATGCAATAAATAGAAAACAGTTGTTTTCAGCAATTTAAATTATTCAAAACAGCAAACAAAATTTATATTTGGAAAGTACATGAAAAATTGATTGGAAAACATATTTGGTTTGTGAAATTTGGAATTTTTATGAGCAAGTTATGAATTTTGCAAATTTAAGTGAATTTGACAAGTTTTCAAATTTTGCACCAATTTAAATTATTCAAAACAGTGAACAAAGTTTATATTTGGATAGAACATTTAATTTGGTATTGAAAACATATCAAAAATGTTGGATTTGGAGTTAGGATGATTTATTTATGCAATTTAGAAGATATAGGGCAAATCTGCCATTTTTATGGATCTAGGGACTTTGAAATTATTTTCCAGGGGCTAGATTTTAGTAACAGGGGCCTAGGTGTGATTTGCAGTTGTTCTAGGACTGAAGAAATAAAACAGAAAAAAAAGGTGTTTAATTGGCAGGGGGTGGGATTCGAACCCACCCCCTCTGGCTTGTGCGCGTGGGACTCTAACCAGATGGGATGGTGATGCTTGGTTGTAACAGGAAGGGGCAACAGGGGGTAAAGGCTTCGGCTGCGGGATTTTTAACTGCAGGTGACTGAACCCGAACAGGTGTAACACACCTGTTCCACGACCAGGACAAGGCCCAGCGATCAGAACGGAGGGCGACATGGCCGCTCTCGCTAGGGCGCCGGAGGGGCGGTTGGTGGAGGCGCGGTCCCTAGGAGAGGAGGGAGGAGGGCGAGAGGAGGAAGGGGAGCGGAGGGAGTAATCACCTCGAGGCGGCCAGGGAGGAGGCGATCGGAGCAGGTGGCGAACAGGGACAGCAGGGGACGTCGGGCGGCGGTTGGAGTCGACGGGGCGGCGCATCCGGGGCTCCTCCGGGCCGGCCGAGGCAACGAGGACGGAGAGGGGACCTTCCCGGTTCCATTCCCGGCCTCGGCACGGTCCGCCGGTGACCAAAGCGGCGGCGCTTGCCTGGAGGAAAGGGCTGTTCGGGTGAGGCAGTGTTTGGGGTTCAGAGTCAGAGGCAGAGAGGAGGTGGACGAGAGGGTAGCGATGGCGGCGATGGAGGGTAGCTGGGGCGGTTAGGGTTGTAGGAGGGGGTGGAGGCGGCGTTATATCGTGGAGCGGTGCACTGTACGGCGAGCCATCGAGAGAGGGGGTAGAGATCGCACGGTGGAAGCGAGGTTCGTACTGATGACGACGTCATCCAGAGGTAGGTGACAGCGACGTTGGTGGAGGGGTACCGGGCCAAAGATTAGATGGGCTGGGTTGGTAGCTAGCTGCTGCCCACTTCTCTCCTCTCTTGTTATTTTTTGTTTGTTTTATTTTTTTTTGTAGTTTAGCTTTTGGAAGAAAACCTTAGGGTTTAGATTAGAGAAAAATTTGAAAAATTTAGGATAAGCTCCTTAGGCCAAATGCAACCACTTGGCAATTTTCATTTTTCAAAATTTTAACATTTGGTTGCTTTTTGAAATTAGAACCAAATTTGAGTGAAATGGTTAATTTTAATAAACATTAATAAAACCATTAATTAAATAGGGTAACCCCTATTGTAAATAGGCAATTTTGAACTAGTTTCATTTGGTAGCAACCTAAATTCAAAATGGTTCTGTTTGGGTGCTTGCATTTGAATTTTAAAGTGTGTTTGAGAATGAATAAATGATTTAAAACCATTATTTTCCCAAATGATCACTATGGAAAACATGGAACCAAAAGATTGTTATTGTTGGTGATTTTTATTCAAAAAGTTGTAACAGAACAAGTATGAAAACAACCATTTGAATTTGTTTGAGTTTGAATTATGAAAACAAGATAAAACAGATGCAAAACAAATATTAACAATGCAAACAATAATAAAGCAATGCAATGAAATGATGACATGATGCACTGCTTGAAATAAAACAAGGAATCAAACATTCTAAGGGTATTTTTCATACTTGGGATGTTACAAAACGCCCCCCCTTGAAGGAATCGCGCCCCGAGATTCCTACTGAGAAAAGAAAAGGTCCGGATACTTCTTGGGAAGATCCTCTTGATCTATGTCACGTGAAACACATCGTGCACATTGGATAGACGTCAGGGAATTTGGAAACCACCGGAACATTTCAAGTAAAGGGAGAGGTATAGGTTTTGTATGGAGGTTGTATAGCTGGGTAGAATTTGATTCATTTGGAGAATAGACTATCTGTAATAAGGTTGGAACAGAGTTATTGACATCAATGGAACACCAAGGATGACATCAATGTCAGAATCAGCAACATGAGAGTAACGAGGAATATGTGGCCTCCCATTATAATTGGATTGTTCTTACTTTAGTTGGACAAGAGTGGAACCAGAATTGGGTTGTATGTTGTGGGAAAAGATTGTTGACACAAAGGAATGTGATGCTCCGGTATGAAACAACACTTTAGCTGGAATAGAGTTTACGAGGAAGTTTTGATTAGACGCCGGTAGAAGATTTGAAGTGAAAAACAACAACAAGGTTTGAACGGACGAAAAGGATGTTGAGAAGAACAGGATATCAACATCGGGGAAAACAAGAACAAAACTCCTGAGGTACTACGGAAAACCCATCCGGGCTTCTAAAGGATCAATATCTACTGCTTAAGGGATAGAGGATTTGCTTCCGGGGCTTACACGCCTCCGTTCTCAATCATGAGTAGGCAACATGATAAATCATGTCACAACCACCTCCATTCCTATGGTCTAGTAGATATAACCATCCTAGAGAAACCAGAATACGTGAAATCCTAACTTGAAAGTTTAGATGAGAAGGGAAAACAACGTTGCACTTCCTTACCAGAAAAGGGTGGGTGGGTGGGGAAAGAAGAAAAATGGCAGAATTCCTACTCTCACGTTTCATTTTTCCTATATAGCTACAAAATAGTTTCTAGACTCAACTGCGACCAGTAAAAAGGGATCCTACAGGCAGACAGGCTCTGATACCATTTGTCGCGCCCTGACTTCTAGGGGATACTCACCGTACGAACTGGATAGCAGATGCTTGGATTATGGGGCATAACTGCTCCCACGTCCCAGCTTCCTGGTAGGCCTGCGCTTATGCGCGACAACACAAGCCCTGCTATTCCATCGTCGATGTAAACTATCCACTAGAGATCAAAGGCACTTCCGTCGACGTACTTCAAAACATACACACGTTGTACGTCAACGGCGTTTGAACAAGTGATATCACAACAGATCTCTACGACACAAAAGATTGAAATAAGTTGCAACTGGCCCTCACTAGGGCAGAGAATAGCAAATACAATCATTCAGAGGGCACATGCCCCAACAATACATCATTACAATACAGCGGAAGCATTCAACATGTCTGAGTACAGACAAGAACCAAATAGGCCTAAGAGGCCGGAAACAAACGGACGGAGCCCATCCACGAAGTCTCGGATCCTGCCCGGGTCCGCTATCTACTCGTCAGCAGTCTCGTCATGATCCACGTAGTAGCCACCATGTAGATCCTCGGAAACTTCGTCTGCGTAAACCACAGCCCCAAAGGGGTCAGTACATAAACGTACTGGCAAGCAAGACTCACAGTTCACCAAAGTGTAACCCGTCAACACCAAGCACAGATGCCTTGGGTTCAACGGAAGAAAGGGGATATGAAAGATGCTGCAACTGGCTGCTCTAAACAACTATAGAAACATACTACAACTGCCGGCTATCAGAAAGGAGATAAGATCGAGGATTGTAACCAACTGAAAGACAACTTCAAACAAACCCATCCTGGATCTCGCCCCTTATCCAAAGAAGCACTCCGAGGATAACTCACACAGTTGAAATAATGATGGTTCAAATTATTGTGACAATAAGCCTATTACTAGTCAAGTTATTAATCATGGGGTGTAACATGTTTGATCATTAAGTTTAAGTTGTCCTGAGTACTTGTTAGCCAGTACTTTCACCAAGTAATCCATAACCGCGGAAAACACGGCTTCTCGAGAAGATTATCCCTACAGGGTTGCACCAATTTGGCCGTACACTCATGAATAACCCGCCAGATGGAAAGGCCCTTCCACCAAGCGGGGTACTCAACACAACCAACCATTCCTCGCATCAAGCCCAAAGCACCTTGGGCGCACGGCTAATCGAGCCCAGAAGAAAATGGACCCTCATAGCACTCTAAGAACGTGTCCCCCTATATGCCGACTACGAAAGTTCCACCCTGGCCTGGGCTCGCAAAAACATGCATGCGACAAATGGAAAACACGAACTAAATGAGGTGATTTGGACGAGATGCGAATCAGGTCAAGTTGAGGGGGGCGCCCATACTCGCTTCCCAAATGCGGGTAGTGCGCTCATCATGGATCAGTAGACAAGACCCTTTTCCTATTAGGGTCGACACTAGCAGGCTTCAAAACCTCTCATGGGCCTCCTGCCGGTGCCTTATCATCAAATTTATTATTAATAGCAACATTAGCATGATTGATTGATTAAACATCGAGCCCCCACAACGTAATAGAAATAGTAACAGAAAGTAACGGGTAACAGACTCGAGCAAAGGCAACCTAAGCATGCTAGTAAGACACTGGCTCAAACAATGGGTTGTAGGAAGGGAGATGAGGCAATATCAGGTTAAGGGATTCATGTGATAGGTTCGTAACAGAACAACTACTACTAAGGCTAGCAGAAAAGAACAACGGAAAATATCGGTAACCAATGTTGAAAGGAACACAGTGGTTCATGTGAGTGATAACTTGCCTGCAAAACCCAGTAGCCTGGTACTGAGCTAACTCCTTAGAAGGGACGTCGTAAGTATCGTCGGTCTCAACGTCGTCGTATATCCGGGAAGAAGCAAACAAACAATGCAGAAAGATAAACAATCAATATCAGGGCATAGTGCACAAACATGGGATGATGCATGACCATTTAATTGATGCATAGAAATGACTAGTTGACAAGATAGAAACAGGATTAAATGGACCCACATGCAATTTGGGATTGCATGTGGAAAGCCCATGATTTATGGTTGAATTAATTGTTTTACAACTAAGCAACATGTGAAAGTGGATTAGCATGATGCATGGATGAGGAAAACAGCAAAATAACAACAATAGAACCAAATGGAAATAAGGCTTAACAAGTTTAGAAATTCATTTATTAAGTGTTGGAATTTTGGTTACTTAAAGGTGTCACACAAGCATTTGTTGTTTTCATCAAGTTAAATTGTTCAAAATAGATAACAAAGTTTATATTTGAAAAGAAAACAAGATTTTAGTTGGAATACATGTTTCACTTGTTGAAAAAGGATTTCAAATGAATTATGTAGGAATTAAACAAGTTAAACAAGAATTAAATGAATTTAATTCAAACATGAACTTATTTGAATTTTTATTTGTTCAAAACATTAAGTGAGATTCATATTTGAAAAGTTTATACTTTTATGGTTTGAAAACATATTTTATATGCCCCAAAAGAATTTGTTTTGATCAAGTTATGAAATTAACAATTTTAAATGAATTAAACAAGGATTAAATTGTTTAACCAATTTTAATTATTCAAAACATGAAACAAATTTTATATTTGGAAAGAGGGTTTAATTTTGCATGGAAAACATATTTCATTTGTGGAAATTGGATTTAAAATGAGCAAGTTATTATTTTGGCACTTTTAAATGCAATAAATAGAAAACAGTTGTTTTCAGCAATTTAAATTATTCAAAACAGCAAAAAAAATTTATATTTGGAAAGTACATGAAAAATTGATTGGAAAACATATTTGGTTTGTGAAATTTGGAATTTTTATGAGCAAGTTATGAATTTTGCAAATTTAAGTGAATTTGACAAGTTTTCAAATTTTGCACCAATTTAAAATATTCAAAACAGTGAACAAAGTTTATATTTGGATAGAACATTTAATTTGGTATTGAAAACATATCAAAAATGTTGGATTTGGAGTTAGGATGATTTATTTATGCAATTTAGAAGATATAGGGCAAATCTGCCATTTTTATGGATCTAGGGACTTTGAAATTATTTTCCAGGGGCTAGATTTTAGTAACAGGGGCCTAGGTGTGATTTGCAGTTGTTCTAGGACTGAAGAAATAAAACAGAAAAAAAGGTGTTTAATTGGCAGGGGGTGGGATTCGAACCCACCCCCTCTGGCTTGTGCGCGTGGGACTCTAACCAGATGGGATGGTGATGCTTGGTTGTAACAGGAAGGGGCAACAGGGGGTAAAGGCTTCGGCTGCGGGATTTTTAACTGCAGGTGACTGAACCCGAACAGGTAACACACCTGTTCCACGACAGACAAGGCCAGCGATCAGAACGGAGGGCGACATGGCCGCTCTCGCTAGGGCGCCGGAGGGGCGGTTGGTGGAGGCGCGGTCCTAGGAGAGGAGGGAGGAGGGCGAGAGGAGGAAGGGGAGCGGAGGGAGTAATCACCTCGAGGCGGCCAGGGAGGAGGCGATCGGAGCAGTGGCGAACAGGGACAGCAGGGGACGTCGGGCGGCGGTTGGAGTCGACGGGGCGGCGCATCCGGGGCTCCTCCGGGCCGGCCGAGGCAACGAGGACGGAGAGGGGACCTTCCCGGTTCCATTCCCGGCCTCGGCACGGTCCGCCGGTGACCAAAGCGGTGGCGCTTGCCGGAGGAAAGGGCTGTTCGGGTGAGGCAGTGTTTGGGGTTCAGAGTCAGAGGCAGAGAGGAGGTGGACGAGAGGGTAGCGATGGCGGCGATGGAGGGTAGCTGGGGCGGTTAGGGTTGTAGGAGGGGGTGGAGGCGGCGTTATATCGTGGAGCGGTGCACTGTACGGCGAGCCATCGAGAGAGGGGGTAGAGATCGCACGGTGGAAGCGAGGTTCGTACTGATGACGACGTCATCCAGAGGTAGGTGACAGCGACGTTGGTGGAGGGGTACCGGGCCAAAGATTAGATGGGCTGGGTTGGTAGCTAGCTGCTGCCCACTTCTCTCCTCTCTTGTTATTTTTTGTTTGTTTTATTTTTTTTTGTAGTTTAGCTTTTGGAAGAAAACCTTAGGGTTTAGATTAGAGAAAAATTTGAAAAATTTAGGATAAGCTCCTTAGGCCAAATGCAACCACTTGGCAATTTTCATTTTTCAAAATTTTAACATTTGGTTGCTTTTTGAAATTAGAACCAAATTTGAGTGAAATGGTTAATTTTAATAAACATTAATAAAACCATTAATTAAATAGGGTAACCCCTATTGTAAATAGGCAATTTTGAACTAGTTTCATTTGGTAGCAACCTAAATTCAAAATGGTTCTGTTTGGGTGCTTGCATTTGAATTTTAAAGTGTGTTTGAGAATGAATAAATGATTTAAAACCATTATTTTCCCAAATGATCACTATGGAAAACATGGAACCAAAAGATTGTTATTGTTGGTGATTTTTATTCAAAAAGTTGTAACAGAACAAGTATGAAAACAACCATTTGAATTTGTTTGAGTTTGAATTATGAAAACAAGATAAAACAGATGCAAAACAAATATTAACAATGCAAACAATAATAAAGCAATGCAATGAAATGATGACATGATGCACTGCTTGAAATAAAACAAGGAATCAAACATTCTAAGGGTATTTTTCATACTTGGGATGTTACAACGGTGGGGGCGCATGCTGAGAGGAGGCGTGTCTTGTTGCGGCGTGTGGGAGGAAGCCTCCTTCTCAGCGCCGTGTTCGCCATCCACGCCAGTGGCGTTGCGCCGTGTCGTGTCGTTGTCGCTGTCGTTGCCAGTTGGCTCGATCTTCCCCCGGTGGCGCGCGCGCTCGGAGCGGGTGAGGCTCAAGCTGGTCCGGGCGGCAGGGGACATGGCAACGAGGAAGCGAAGGAGTGCCTTAGCCCCCTACCTAGCATGCCAAATGTTGGAGAAATCTTGTCTGTCCTAGACAATATAGCTTTTAGAGATTCGAACACTTGGGGACAAACACACTTCCTTCGTCTCTAGAGGAGGCTTCGAGAGGGAAGCTTGAGCATGACAACAATGGTGACCCGGAGAGTTTACCCAGGTTCAGGCCACCCGTGTGGTGTAAAACCCAACTCATGCTTGTCTGTTGGATTGCACTGCGGTGACTACAGTACAAATGCGAGCTTGTGCTCGGAACAGACTACTTGGGCTCTATGATGGTTTGAGCTTCCCTTCTACAAGGTCTGGAGGTGCCCTTCTTATACTGACGTTTGGACCTCCTTCCCGCTCATTTGGCGAGAAAGGGTTCCCACAAGGTGCCAAAGGGAGGAGCATCCCGTACTTCCGCGCCTCCTGCGCGGTCTTGGTCATCGAGGACAGCTCCACCGTCCATGGCGTCATGGTGGGGGCGCCCAGTGACACCGTCTCCGTCTTGTAGTATGGACTCGGTCTCCTTGCAACGAAGAGGCATTCTTTAGAAGGCACTTTAGCCCAGGCAGTTGTTCCCCGGTCTTTATACACTCGAATGGCAATAGCGGACAAAGTGAGACTATGCCTCTACGCGGCCTTCGTCAGCGAACGGAGGCACATCCATTAGCGGCACATGTCCTGTCTCTCACCGAGTAGGTGAATCCCTTGGAGCCGAACGGGGTGGCAGAGAAGAGTTCCTATCGAGGGAGAAGTCGCCTAGCCCCGCCTTCTGGGCCTCAAGTTGGTTCGTGGCTAGGGTAGAGAGTCTTCCAGAGGAGGGAGAGTACCTGACCATCTTCTGGAGGCGCCTGTTGGGCCGGGCTGCAGTAGACGGGCCATGATACCCTGCTAACCAGGGGCCCGATAGTGGCCTCCGGGCCTGGGAAGACACGTGGCCGAAGGAGAGGAGGAGTTTCGGGGCCACCGCTACACGCCCGGCGTGGTGCACGTGGCCCGTCTTGGTGGTTGAGCGGCCGCAGAAAGATAATGAGCAGCTGGCACAAAGGCCGGTCTACTACATCAGGGAGGTGCATTCGCAGTCCAAGCAGAACTGCACCATCTACCAGAAGCGTGTATACGTCATGTACTTCACCACCAAGAAACTCCGCCACTACTTCCAGGAGCACACTATCACTATGGTGAGCATGGCCCTGCTTTCGGAGATCATGGGTAACAAAGACGCAACCGACCACGTGGCCAAATAGGCCATCAACCTGGCAGCACATAACATGATCTACGAGCCGTGCAATGCCATCATGTTCCAAGTCCTTGCAGATTTCTTCGTCGACTGGGCGGAGACCCAATACCTGCCGCATGTCCTAGATTCCTCGCATTGGAGGATGCACTTTGACGGCTTCAAGATGCGCGGGGGCTTGGGATCCGGCATCATCCTTACCTCTCCAAAGGGAAACCACCTAGAGTATGCCCTGCAAATCCACTTCAAGGCCTCCAACAATGTCAATGAGTACGACGCCCTCGTCCACGGGTTCAAGATGGCCAAGGAGATAGGGGTCCAGCGTATGCTCTTCTTTCGGGACTAATATCTGGTGGTCCAACAGGCATCAGGAGAGTGGTACGCAAAAGGCGCAAACATTGCAGCCTACTGATTCTTCGTCTAGCAGCTCTGTGCCTGTTTTGAGGGTGCGAGTTCCATCATGTTCCACGAGCCTCAAATGAGACGGTGGACATGTTGGCCAAACTTGGCTCCACCCGGTAGTCCATTCCCGCCTCGCGTCTCCCTCGAAAACCTGCGCAAGCCCTCCATCACTCCATCATCGAGCTCTGACTCCATCATCTTGCCGGCTGATGCCAACGTGCTGCTGATGCGTCTCAAACGTATCTATAATTTCCGATGTTCCATGTTGTTTTCATGACATTTGCTACATGTTTCCTATACACTTTACATCATTTTTATGGATTTCCAGGGACTAACCTATTAACAAGATGCCCAGAGCCAGTTCCTGTTTTCTGCTATTTTTGGTTTCAGAAAAGTTGTTCTGGAAATATTCTCGGAATTGGACGAAACAAAATCCGAGGGTCTTAGAAATCTGTCACGTACACGGATTCCGGAAGGGGGCCCTGGAGCCACCACACCATAGGGTGGTGCCCCCCCTTGGCCGCGCCGCCATGTAGTGTGGCCCCCTGGCCGCCCACTGACATCACCCTTTTGCATGTATAAGCTCCTCCTCGGGTTAACCCTAAATACCCGAGTCTCCATTCACGAAAAGTTCCGTAGCCGCCGTCATCGTCAACCCTAGTTTGGGAGGGTTCTGAAGATCTCCTAGGCACCCTGCCGAGAGGGGAATTCATCACTAGAGGGCTCTACATAACCATGCCTGCCTCTAGAGTGATGCATGAGTAGTTCATCCTTGGACTACGGTTCCATAGCAGTAGCTAGATGGTTGTCTTCTCCTCTTTATGTCACCATGTTTAGATCTTGTAAGGTTCCTAACATGATCAAGATCATCTATTTGTAATGTTGCATCTTGTGTTTGCTGGGATACAATGAATATTGAATGTTTTGTCAAGTGATTATCAATCTATCATGTTTATGTTATTTATGATCTTGCATGCTCTCCGCTACTAGAAGATGCTTTGGCCAAGTTGATGCTTGTAACTCAAGAGGGAGTATTTATGCTCGATAGTGGGTTCATGCCTTCTTTTCATCCATGCTCGAGTGACAGAAATATGACGGATGGGGGATGTGTTGTTGCCATTAGGGAGAAAACAACAATGTTTTCATTATTTACATTACACACTTTATTTAAGGAAATAATCTGTTGCTTGAAACTTAAAACCCGAGGTTTGATTGGATTGCAATCTGAGAGTGGAAAATTAGTCATAGATGCAGTTGGATAACGCTCTATGAATTACGTTGTAATGCCTGCATGAATCACATAGTAATCATCATGTCATGCATATGCACTACGGTGCAGCCTTTATATCTATCAATTGCCCAGCTGTAATTTATTTACCCACCATGTTATCTATCTTTTATAGAGATAAACCACTAGTGAACTATGGACCCCGGTCCATTCCTTTACACCGATAATACACCTACTGCAAACACTGTTTTCCTTTCGTTCACTACCGTGACTGTTCTATCTTCATTTACTAAAAACAAGTAATGTTTTCCACACTATACATCTAATACTTCGTGTTAGCAGAACCGGTGAGATTGACAACCTCACTGTTCCATTGGGGCAAAGTATCTTGGTTGTGTTGTGTGCAAATTCCATGTTGCTGCTGAGCCTGGTAGTGCGCCCTGTCAACATCAGCTGTCATCAACCTTCAGAAGTGATTTATTTCTCCTACTTTTCGATTAAATCATGGTTTCTTTCCGAGGGAAATGTTGCTGTTGTGCTCTTCATACCTTCCTCTTAGGGTCTCCCAACGAGCGTACATCTACGCGCATCAAGCACTTTTTCTGGCACCGTTACTGGGGAGGAAGAGGATTTCTGCAAGGGGAGTCTCTTACCTCCAATTATTTTTACTTTGTTATTGTTTTGCTTTTTTACTTGCTTCATCATGCTTGCTATCAATGATTGATTTCTTTGAAACTAGATCTTATTGGCAAGGTGGGTTCATGGAAGAGCAACAAAAATATTATAAGGAACACCGGTTGTCAAAATAGGGATACACTTATGGGAACAAATTAATAAATTGAATAAGTATGCTAAAAACTTGTGTTCGACTTATAATGTTACTTATTGCTTTGATAAATCTTGTTGCTGTAGGAGGTATAAACACCTCCCTTTCAATGTGACTATAATTATAATATTACCATATCTTCTTGTGTTAAGGGAAATTATGACTTTTATGATTTGGAACAAGTTGAAGAATTTATTTCTTCGAAGGGTGCATTCGAAATTGCTTATTTGCTTGAAAATATTGATGATGCATCTTATAAATATGAGATTTATGATATACTTGAATTTTGCTTTGATAATTACAAGGAATAAAATGGCTATATTCTTAAATATCTTTATAGATGCTCTCCACCAAAGGAAGGTACTAATGCCTTGTAGGAGCCTATGGATGAAGAAATGCTGAGTCTCGAAGCTCATTGGATGAAAAAAAAGAAGTTGAGTGATGATCAAGAGGAGGAAGAATGGAGTAGCTACCCATGTCTACCTCCCAATGAGAGTAACTCTTTAACTCATACCTTATTTGATCGCCCTCCATGCTTACCAAACGAGGATGAGTGTTATATGATGATTGTGATGATTCTATTGATTCTTTTCAAATATCCTTTTTTGATGAAATTGATACTTGCTATACTTTACTATTAATGAAACTTGTGAGAATGAGATTATTTATGATAATCCATGCTACTTTGCTAAATCCTATGATAATCCTCTATGTATTCCAACTATTGATATGCATGATAATGAGGAAGTTTGTTTAGAAAATTTAAATGATAATGCTCTAGATGATGATACTATGTTACTTGATATTATAAATTATAATGCTACTGAAAATAGGATTGGTATAATGTGTCCCATACCTTTAAAGAGTGACCAATCATCTTGTTTTTCTATTGCTAAAAGTGAGCAAGAAGAGATCTTTATTTTTAATTTTAATCCCATTATTTTTTAGCTTGATATAAATTGTGTGCTTTCAGACCATGAAAATCATGCTTTATGTGATAATTATATTGTTTATTTTGTTCATAACGCTACTGAAAATTATTATGAGAGAGGAAACTATGGTTGTAGGAATTTTCATGTTACTAAAACACATCTCTTTTTGTTGAAAGTTTTGAAATTGCTCTTGTTCTACCTTCCAATGATTTATAGTTTCAGATTCTTTAATTTATTTATTTACAAGATTCCTATGCATAGTAAGTGGGTTAGACTTAATTTTTTTATACTTGCTTCTTGATGCTTCTTCACCCGAACTACTTGATTCTTGCTTTTTGTGCCTAGCTGAAAGGCGTTAAAGAAAATCACTTCTTGGGAGATAACCCATGTTTTTAATTTTGCAATGTTTTCTTCTGTTTTCTTTGATTCAAGGTGTTGTTTAGTTCTGTAGCTGCTCATCTATATCTTTATTTTCTCGTATTTGTTGTGCCAAGTAAAGTCTCTAGTGAAAAGTTTAAGTTAGATTTGGATTTATGCGGAGAACCAGATTTTTGTTGTCCACTGTTTAACTCGTATAAATTCACAGAAAGATCAAAATGACCTTAAATTTTGTGTGCTTAATCGTCAGCTATTTCCGAAACTTTTTTTAAAATTTTAATTTTTTTGATTTGATTAACGTAACTGCCTCAATTTTTTTTGCCTTTATAGACTGTTCTGGTTTTGGCAGATTCTTCCTTTTTACTTTGCATTCTCTCTTTTACTATGTTGAGTGGATTTCTTTGCTCCATAAAACATTAGTGGTTGTAGCTAATTTTTTAAAATAATTAATAATGCTTGTGTCCATGGAGAACATGTGAGTTTTTCATTATGCAGTAACCCTCTAATGAGAATTACTTTGAGTTTGGTGTGAAGGAAGTTTTCAAGGGTCAAGAGAAGAGGGTGATATAATGTGAACAAGAAGAGTGAAAAGCCTAAGCTTGGGGATGCTCCTATGGTTCACCCCAGAAAATTCTAAGAAGACACAAGCGTATAAGCTTGGGGATGCCCAAGGCATCCCCTTCTTCATCAGCAACTTATCAGGTCACTTCTAGTGAAACTAAATTTTTATTCAGTCACATCATATGCACTTTACTTCAAGCGTTTGTTTGCTTTTATTTTGTTTTGTTTTATTTTACTTGCTGTAATAAAATTAGTTGGAACCTAGAATTCTTGTGTGGGAGAGATACACTCCCCTTTCTCATAGGAAAACTCGTATTCTTCTTCATACTCGTATTCTTCGTTTTTCTTCTAGCTACTGCAACTCTGTTTTAGCTCATGTTTTTCATGCATCTCTTATTCAGAGTTGTTAGTTCTAATAGAGTAGTAGTACTCTCTTGTTTCATTGATATATCATTTGGATAGTTTTTATTAAAATGAAGTGTTGGTGTTGGAAAGCAATAAAATATTTCATGCTTATAACGGTGCAAAAAGAAGCTTGTTTAGAGGCTAGAATTTATCATGTCATGTTGGATATTATTTTAATTCTATGCTTAGTAGTAATTTTTGTAGCATGACTTTTCTCAAATATCTGAGAGTACTTACTGTGCCATTGAAAGAATCATGAGTTGTTTTTATCATATCGAAGCATAATATTTTGGTATTCTCCTTCGAATGCTTTATTTGGTTGACTTGGCACATGCTTACACCATGTTGTGACTACAAACCAGTCACCTAGCCTCTATGATCATTTAGTTTTTGACTTGTAATACCGTTTATGCTTTGATTAATAATGGTTTAGCCGCTATGCATGATTATGGCCATTATTGCTCTCTTAATTTGTCGCTCCCTGTCTTTGCTAGCCTCCACATGTACTAAGTATGATCTCTACTCGTGCATCCAACTCCCAAAAACCAAAGTTTGCCAAATGTGTCGACCATACCTACCTACATGTGGTATTTAACCGCCACTCCAAAGTAAATTTCTCATGTGCTACCTTTAAAACCTTCAAAATTATACCTGTTTGTGCCCCTGTTTTAGCTCATGAGGGCGTAAATAGAGTATCTGTATCTCACTTTTCGATTGAACTTTACACACGTGGACTAGTGGCACATCCACTTATCCAAATTAATAGTAGAGCTGGTGCCTATCCCCAAACTTGGTTACTATAAATTCTCTTCACTCTCTTGCCCCTGATTTATCAGTTAAAGCATAATTGTGTAAACAAAAGAGAAGAGGGATGATCTACTGACCCCAGTAGTGTCCTTCAACGTGAGCCGTTCTTGTCAGGTCTAGTTGGCGTGTGACGCACTGTATTATCTGTTTACCATTCGTTGACATAAGCATCCACCTCTCTAAAAATTGTTTTCAATACCTCTGTTTATAAAATTAAAAGCTCTAGCACATGAGTTAATCCCCGCTTCCCTCTAAGAAGGGCCTTTCTTTTACTTTTAGGTTGATTCTTCATATTGTAACTTTATGCACAATTAAGAGAGCGTAGTTGTCATTCTGAGTATAATGTGCATCAGTCCTAAAGATTATTATTGATTTATTCATGATATGTTATTACTTGCTCTCAAATTATTTGTTCCTAGTCACCACTTGAACTTTGAAGGTGTCCTGCCACTTATGTTTTTCTCTCACTTTTAAGGACAAGTGGAATACCACTTTGCTATGTTTTCTTTATGCTCGAAACAAACGTATAACTTTCAAGTGCATCATTAATCACGATCTTTTATTTGTGTTACTTTTCATGATGCAACATGATTGCTAAGTTTCACTGTTAGAATTATATTTATCATTTCTATGTTTATAGTACTATGATCTCAGCTTTCAAATGCTTTTACAAATATGATGATCAAGATTATGTTGGTAGCATGTCACCTTAGAAATTATTTTGTTTTTATTGTTTTACCTACTCGAGGACGAGTAGAACTAAGTTTCGGGATGCTTGATATGTCTCAAACATATCTATAATTTCTGAGGTTCCATGTTGTTTTCATGTCATTTGCTACATGTTCCTATACACTTTACATCGATTTTATGGATTTCCTGGGACTAACCTATTAACAAGATGCCACTGAGCCAGTTCCTGTTTTCTGCTATTTTTGGTTTCAGAAAAGTTGTTCTGGAAATGTTCTCGGAATTGGACGAAACAAAATCCCAGGGTCCTAGAAATCTATCATTTACAATTTTTCTTCACAAGTATACATTCACTGATAGCACATTTGAGAAAGTACATTTATCTCAACTAGATAATTAAAAAATAGATTCGTACACCATACATGACTATTATCAAAATTAGAAATCATAATCTCATACTAGTAATTGATAAACCAACAGGAGTAGTAAGTCACATGAAAAAATAAATAACATAGTTTCATAAGTTCAGTGACACAAAAAAAAATAACATCCGACAAGTATATGGGTAGAGTACGGGTATACCCACGGGTACAGGACAATATCCATGCTCTACCCACGACTTGACGGGTAGGGTATGGGTACTACCCATGGGTACAAAAGTGTACCCATACCCTGCCCATACGGGTCGAATACCCACGAATACCCATACCCACGGTTAAAATTGCCATCCTTAGAGCTACCACACCATGGCGGCCCCCTTGGCTGCGCCGCCAGGTGGTGTGGCCCCTTTGGACGCCCACTGACATTGCCCTTTCGCCCATATAAGGTCCTCCTCGGGTTAACCCTAAATACCCGAGCCTCCATCCATGAACACTTCAGTAGCCGCCGTCATCGTCAACCCTAGTTCGGGAGGGTTCTGAAGATCTCCCCAGCACCCTACTGGGAGGGGAATTTATCACTGGAGGGGTCTACATCACCATGTCTGCCGACAGGAGTGATGTGTGAGTAGTTCATCCTTGGACTACGGGTCCATAGCAGTAACTAGATGGTTGTCTTCTCCTCTTTATGCCACCATGTTTATATCTTGTGAGCTATCTAACATGATCAAGATCATCTATTTGTAATGTTGTATGTTGTGTTTTTTGGGATCCGTTGAATATTGAATGCTATGTCAATTGATTATCAATCTATCATGTTTATGTTATTTATGATCTTGCATGTTCTCCGTTACTAGTAGATGCTTTGGCAAGTTGATGCTTGTAACTCCAAGAGGGAGTATTTAGGATTGACAGTGGGTTCATGCCTCCTTTTCATCCATGCTCGAGTGACAGAAACGTGAGGGATTGGGGATGTGTTGTTGCCATTAGGGAGAAAACAATAATGTTTTCATTGGTTACATTACGCACTTTACATAAGGCAATAATTTGTTGTTTGCAACTTAATACCCAAGGTTTGATTGGATTATGCTCCGAGGGTGGAATATTAGTCATAGGTGCAGTTGGATAACGGTCTATGAATTATGTTAAAATGCCCGCATGAATCACATAGTAATCATCATGTCATGCATATTCACTACGGTGCATCCTTTATACCTGTCAATTGCCCAGCTTTAATTTGTTACCTAGCATGTTATCTATCTTTTATGGAGAGACATCACCAGTGAACTGTGGACCCTGGTACATTCTTTCACACTGATAATACACCTACTATAAACACTATTTTCTTTCATTCACAGCCATCATTATTGTCTTTTCATTTACTGCAAACAAGTATTGTTTTCCACACTATACCTCTAATTCTTTGTGTTAGAAAAACCGGTGAGATTGACAACCTCACTGTTTCGTTGGGGCAAAGTATCTTGGTTGAGTTGTGTGCAGATTCCACGTTGCTGCTGAGCCTGGTAGCGCGCTCTATCAACATCAGCTATCATCAACCTTCAAACGTGATTTCTTTCTCCTGCTGGTCTATTTAAACTTGGTTTCTTTCTAAGGGAAAACTTGCTGCTATGCTCTTCATACCTTTCCTCTTGGGGGCTCCCAACGAGCGTACATCTACGCGCATCAAGCACTTTTTCTGGCACCGTTACCGGGGAGGAAGATGATTTCTGCAAGGGGAGTCTCTCACCTCCAATCATTTTTTACTTTGTTATTGTTTTGCTTTTTTACTTGCTTCATCATGCTTGCTATCAATGATTGATTTCTTTGAAACTAGATCTTATTGGCAAGGTGGGTTCACGGAAGATCAACAAAAATATTATAAGGAACACCGCTTGTCACAAAAAGGGGATACACTTATGGGAACAAATTAATAAATTGAATAACTATGCTAAAAACATGTGCTCTACTTATAATGTTACTTATTGCTTTTATAAATCTTGTTGTTGTAGGAGGTATAAACACCTCCCTTTTCAATGTGAGTATAATGATAATTTTACCATATCTTTTTATGTTAAGGTAAATTATGACTTTTATAATGTGGAACAAATTGAAGAATTTATTGCTTAGAAGGGTGCATTCGAAATTGCTTATTTGCTTGAAAATATTGATGACGCACCATATAAATATGAGATTTATCAAATACTTGAATTTTTCTTTGATAATTACAAGGAAGAAAATGGCTATATTCTTAAATATCTTTATAGATTCTGTCCACCAAAGGAAGGTACTAATGCCTTGTAGGAGCCTATGGAAGAAGAAATGCTGAATCTGGAAGCTCATTGGATGAAAAAAGAGGAGGAGAGTGAGGATCAAGAGGAGGAACAATGGAGTAGCTACCAATGTCTACCTGCCAATGAGAGTAAATAGTTAACTCATACCTTATTTGATTGCCCTCCATGCTTACCAAAGGATAATGAGTGTTATATTGATGATTGTGATGATCCTATTGATTCTTTTGAAATATCCCTTTTTGATGAAATTGATACTTGCTATACTTGTGAACCTGATACTACTATGAATGAAACTTGCGATAATGGTACTGCTACTGTTATTTATGATAATCCATTCTACTTTGATAAATCCTATGATAATACTCTATTTATTCCAATTATTGATATGCATGATAATGAGGAAGTTTGTTAAGAAAGTTTATAATATAATTCTCTAGATGACGGTTCTATGTTACTTGATGTTATACATTATGATGCTACTGAAAATAGGATTCTATAATGTGTCTCATACCTATTAAGAGTGACCAATCATCTTGTTTTTCTATTGCTAAAAGTGAGAAAGAAGTGGTCTTTATTTTTAATTTTGATCCCACTATTTTTGAGCTTGATATAAATTGTGTGCTTTTAGACCATGAAAAACATGCTTTATGTGATAATTATGTTTTTGAGTTTTTCATCATGCTACTGAAAATTATTATGAGAGAGGAAAATATGGTTGTAGGAATTTTCATGTTACTAAAGCACCTCTCTTTTTGTTGAATGTTTTGAAATTTCTCTTGTTCTACCTTCCCATGATTTCTAGTTTGAGATTCTTTAATGTATTTCTTTACACGATTCCTATGCATAGGAAGTGGGTTAGACTTAAAAAAAATATGCTTGCTTCTTGATGCTTCTTCACTCGAAAAAACTTGATTCTTGCTTTCTATGCCTAATTGAAAGGCGTTAAGAAAAGCACTTTTTGAGAGATAACCCATGTTTTTATTTTTGCAATGTTTTCTTCACTTTTCTTTGAGTCAAGGTGTTGTTTACTCTGTAGCAACTCCTTTGTATCTTTATTTTCTCGTATTTGTTGTGCCAAGTAAATTCTATAATGAAAAGTTGAAGTTAGATTTGGATTTCTGCGCAGAAACATAATTTTGCGTCCACCATGAAATTCATATAAATTCACAGAAAGATCAAAATGACCTTTTTTTTTTCTTAATCCTCAGCTATTTCCGAAAGTTTTTTTAGTTTTAAGTTTTTCGACTTGAGCAACATAAGTGCCTCGAAACAATTCGTCTTTATAGACTGTTCTGGTTTTGACAGATCCTGCCTTTTTACTTTGCATTCTCTCTTTTACTATGTTGAGTGGATTTATTTGTTCCATAAAAAATTAGTGGATGTAGCTAATGTTTAAAAATATTAATAATGCTTGTGTCCATGGAGAACATGTGAGCTTTTGATTATACATTAACCTCTAATGAGAATTACTTTGAGTTTGGTTTGAAGGAAGTTTTCAAGGGTCAAGAGACGAGGGTGATATAATGTGATCAAGAAGAGTGAAAATCCTAATCTTGGGATGCCCCCGTGGTTCATACCAGCAAATTCTAAGAAGGCTCAAGGGTCTAAGCTTGGCGATGCCCAATGCATCCCCTTCTTCATTAGCAACTCATTAGGTCACTTCTAGTGTAGCTATATTTTTATTCGGTCACATCATATGGACTTTACTTGGAGCGTTTTTTTTGCTTTTGTTTTGTTTTCTTTTATTTTCCTTGCTGCAATAAACTTAGTTGGAACCCATCATTCTTGTGTGGGAGAGAGACACGCCCCGCTTTTTTCATATGAATACTCGTATTCTTTGTTTTTCTTCTAGCTACTGCAACTCCATTTTAGCTCCTGTTTTTCATGCATCTCTTATTCAGAGCTGTTAGTTCTAGTATAGTAGTAGTACTCTCTTGTTTCATTGATATATCGTTTGGAGAGTTTTTTTAAAATAAAGTGTTGGTGTTGGAAAGCAATAAAATATTTCATGGTTATAATGGTGCAAAAAGAAGCTTGTTTAGACTGTGGCTAGACTTTATTATGTCATGCTGGATATTATTAGATTCTATGCTTAGTAGTTATTATTGTATCATGACTTTTCTCAAATATCTGAGAGTGCTTAATATGCCATTGAAAGAATCATGAGTTGTTTTTATCATATCGAAGCATAATATTGTGGTATTCTCCTTCGAATGCTTTATTTGGTTGACTTCGCGCATGCTTACACCATGTTATGACTACAAACCAGTCACCTGTAGCCTCTATGATCATTTAGTTTTTGACTTGTAATACCTTTTATGTTTTGATTAATACTGTTTTTGTCGCTATGCATGATTATGGCCATTATTGCTCTCTTAATTTGTCGCTCGTAGGCTTTGCTAGCCTCCACCTGTACTGAGTATGAGCTCTACTCGTGCATCCAACTCCAAAAACAAAATTTTTGCCAAATGTGTCCACCATACCTACCTACATGTGGTATTTAAACGCCACTCCAAAGTAAATTTCTCATGTGCTATCTTTAAAACCTTCAAAATTATACCTGTTTTGTGCCCCTGTTTTAGCTCATGAGGACATAAATAGAAAATATTTATCTCACTTGTTGATTGGACTTTACACACCCGGACTAGTGGCACATCCGCTTATCCAAATTGATAGAAGAGCTGGCAACATGGTGCCCAGCCAAAACTTGGTTACTATAAATTCTCTTCACTCTCTTGCCCCTGATTTATTAGTTAAAGCATAATTGTGTAAACAAAAAAGAAGATGGATGATCTACTGACCCCATTAGATTCCTTCCATGGGAGCCGCTCATGTAAGTTCTAGTTGGCTTGTCATGTACTATATTGTCTGTTTACCATGCCTTGACATAAGCATACACCTCTCTAATAATTGTTTTCAATACCTCTATTTATAAAATAAAACGCTCTAGCACATGAGTTAATTCCTGCTTTGCTTTGCGAAGGCCTTTCTTTTGTGTTGAGTATTCATCTTCTAACATCATGCACAATTAAGAGAGCGTAGTTGTCATACTGAGTATAATATGCATCAGTCCCAAAGATTATTATTGATTGATCCATGATATATTATTACTTGCTCTAAAATTATTTGTTTCTAGTCACCACTTGAACTTTGAAGGTGTCCTGGCATTTATGTTTTGCTCTCACTTTTAAGGACAAGCGGAATACCACTTTGCTATGTTTTCTTTATGCTTGAAACAAACGTATAACTTTCAAGTATATTATTATTCATGATATTTTATTTGTGTTAGTTTTCATGAAGCAACATGATTGCTAAGTTTCATAGTTAGAATTATATCTATCATGACTATGTTTAGAGTACTGTGATATCAGCTTACAAATGCTTTTACAAATATGGTGATCAAGATTATATTGGTAGCATGTCACCTCACAAAGTATTTTGTTTTTATCGTTTTACCTACTCGAGGAAGAGTAGAACTAAGCTTGGGGATCCTTGATACGTCTCAAACGTATCTCTAATTTCTGATGTTCCATGTTGTTTTCATGACATTTGCTACATGTTTCCTATACACATTACATCATTTTTATGGATTTTCTCGGACTAACGTGTTAACAAGATGTCACTGAACCAGTTCCTGTTTTCTGCTATTTTTGGTTTCAGAAAAGTTGTTCTGGAAATAATCTCAGAATTGGACGAAACAAAATCGCAAGGTCTTAGAAATATGTCACGTACATGGAGTCTGGAGGGGACCTGGAGGGGGCCTGGAGCCACCACACCATAGGGTGGCGCCCCCCTGGCCGCGCCACCAGGTGGTGTGGCCCCCTGGCCTCCCACCGACATCGCCCTTTCGCCTATATAAGCTCCTCCTCGGGTTAACCCTAAATAACCGATCCTCCATCCATGAAAAATTATGTAGCCTCGTCATCCTCAACCCTAGTTTGGGAGTGTTTTGAATCTCTCCCCGTACCCTGTCGAAAGGGGAATTCATCACCGGAGGGCTCTACATCACCATGCTTGCCTCCGGAGTGATGTGTGAGTATTTCATCCTTGGACTATGGGTCCATAGCAGTAGATAGATGGTTGTGTTCTCCTCTTTGTACCACCATGTTTAGATCTTGTGAGCTTATGATTGAGGCTGATGCTCTCTGATGTTGTGTGTTGGGATACCCCAAGAGGAGGGTGTGATGAGCATAGCGGTAGGAAATTCCCCTTAGTTAAGAACCAAGGTTATCAATCCAGTAGGAGGAAGAGGATCTCAAGAAGGCTGATGCCATGGACGGTGGTGATGGCGCTTCACCGGTGTCAGCAACAATGTGGAACCTACACACAACACAACCAAAATACTTTGTCCCAACAGTACAGTGAGGTTGTCAATCTCACCGGTCTTCCTAAAAACAAATATTAGACGTATAGTGTGGAAAATGATGTATACTTGCAGTAACTAAAGAAAGTAGGAAATTGTTGTGGTTTGTTTAACAGTATAGGAAAATGGATCGGGGTTCATAGGTTCACTAGTGGTGTCACTCCATAAAAGATAGCATGTTGGGTGAACAAATTACAACTGGGCAATTGACAAATAGAGGTTGCACCGTAGTGCACAATATAACATGATGATTACTACGATATTTCGTGAGGGCATTACAACAATATACATAGACCGAAATCCGTCTGCATCTATGACTAATAATCCACCCTCAGGTTATCATCCGACCCCCCTTAGGTATTAAGTTGCAAGCAACAGATAACTGCATTAAACAAAGTGTGTAGTGTAAGAAATGATTATGCACGCGGGTACTCTCACCGCTTTTTTCTCCCTAATGGCAACAACACATCCTCTCCCTTCACATTTCTGTCCCTCGAGCAAGGTAGTGAGGAGGCATGAACCAACTATCGAGCATAAATACTCCTTCTTGGAGTCACTAGCAACTACTTGGCCAGAGCAACCACTAGCAACGGAAAGCATGCAAGATCGCAAATAGCATATGAAAATAAAGACTATAATCAACTTGGCATAAGTTCAATATCATCGGACCCCAGCAAACAAAGCATATAGAATTACATAAGATCAATCTCGATCATGATAGGCAGCTCACGAGATCTAAATATGGAGGCATATGAGGAGAAGCAACCATCTAGCTACAACTACGAACCCGTAGTCCAAGGATGAACTACTCACACATCACTCCGGAGGCAGGCATGGTGATGTAGAAGCCTCAGGTGATGATCTCCTCTCCGGCAGGGTGTCAGAAACAGCTTCAGAACCCCCCTGATCTAGGGTTGACGGTGACGGCGGCTGCGGAACTTTTCGGGGATTTTTGATCAGGTGCTTAGGGTTTTCAATCCGAGACGATTAAATAAGCGAAAGGGCAAAGACGGTGGAGCTCCAGGGCCCCACACCCATAGCTGGCACGGCAAAGGGGGCGCCGCGCCACCCTATGGTGTGGCCCCCTGGTGCCCGTCTTCGACTCTTCTTCGGTGTTCTGGATGCTTCCGTGGAAAATAGGCACTTCGGGCTCTGTGGGTCCAATTCTGAGAATGTTTCCAGAACAACTAATCTGAAACCAAAAACAACATAAAACAGGGAACTGGCACTTATCATCTTGTTAATAGGTTAGTCCCGGAAAACGTATAAAAATGCTATAAATAAGGGAGAAAAAGTAGCAATTGACATAATATGATCATGGAGCACCAGAAATTATAGATACATTGGAGATGTATCACTCTCGTTGTGAGACCCCAAGTGTAAGGTGTGAAGAGTGGAGCACCAAATTTTCTCTCAGAAAGAAAGCAAGGTTGAATCGACCAGTAGGAGAAAGAAATCACTTCCGAAGGTTGATGCAGCTGATGTTGGCAGGGCGCACTACCGGTTCAACATCAACGTGGAATCTGCACAACACAATCAAATTACTTTTCCCCAACGAAGCAGTGAGGTTGTCAATCTCATCAGTTTTGCCGAAACAAATGATTAGACATATAGTGTGGAAAATAGTATTTGTTTGCAGTAATGAAAAGAGAACAATGATTGCAGTAGGAAAACTCTAGTTGCAATAGTTGTATATCAGTATAAAGAAATGAACCGGGTTCCACAGTTCACTAGAGGTGTCTCCCCAAAATAGATAGATAAAATGCTGGGCTAAAAAAATTACAGCTTGGCAATTGACACATATAAAGGCTGCACCATAGTGCATATGCATGACATGATGATTACTATGTGATTCATGCGGGCAATACAACAAGATACATAGACCGTTATCCAGCTACATCTTTGACTAAAAATCCACCCTCAGAATGTCATCCGAGCAAAACTTGGGTATTAAGTTGCAAGCAATAGATAACTGCGTTAAGCAAAGTGTGTAATGTAAACAACAAAATCATCCTTAGAAAAAACATTGTTGTTTTATCCCTAATGGCAACAGCACATCTCCCACCCGTTACGTTTCTGTCACTCGAGCGTGAGTGAAAGGGAGGCATGAACCCACTATCGAGCATAAATATCCCTCTTGGGGTTACAAGCATCAACTTGGCCAGAGCATCTACTAGTAATGGAGAGCATGCTTGATCATAAATAACATAGATATGAAAAGAACATGATAGATTGATAATCATTGGACATAGCATTCAATATTCATCAGATCCTAGCAAACACAACATGTAGCATTACAATAAGATGATATTGATCATGTTAGGCAACTCACAATATCTAAACATGAGGCATAAAGAGGAGAGAACAACCATCTAACTACTGCTATGGACTCGTAGTCCAGGGATGAACTGCTCACGCATCACTCCGGAGGCCGGCATGGTAATGAAAAGGCTTCCGGTGGTGATTGCCCCTCCCGGCAGGGTGCCGGGGAGAGCTCCAGAACCCTCCCAAACAAGGGTTGACAATGAAGGAGACTACGGATGTTTTTGGTGAAAAGGATGGTATATTTAGGGTTAACCCTCCGAGAGGTATAAATAGGCGAGAGGGCAACGTCGGTGGGCAGCCAGGGGCCACACCAACCCTGGGTGCGGCCAGAGGTGGGCGTGCTGCCTCATGGTGTGGGGCTCCTGAGACCCCCCTCCTGGTCTCCTCCGGACTCCTTGTACGTCACGACTTTCTAAGGCTTCTGGGTATCGTTTCGGTCAATTCCGAGAATATTTCCAGAACAACTTTTTTGAAACTAAAAACAACAGAAAACAGGAAGTGGCTCTGTGGCATCTTGTAAATAGGTTAGTGCCAGAAAATCCATAAAAATGATATAAAGTGTACAAGAAACATGTAGCTTCAGGCAAGAAAGAACATGGAACATAAGAAATTATGGATACGTTTGAGATGTATCAAGTATGCCCAAGCTTAGGTCCTACTCGTCATCGAGTAGGTAAACGATAAAAACAAATAATTTCTGATATGACATGCTACCAACATATACTTGATCATCATAATGTAAAGCGTGTAAACTAAGGTCAAATGAGTAAAGGCTGTGGTTTATAGTTGATATAGAGTAATGTATAAACCATTAAGAAGAACAAAGTAAAACCTTTTAACGATCAATACTAAAAACAATCCACTGTGTAAAGTATATTAAAGATGATTTAATCTTCAAGAACAACAATATAATCATCCTAAGCATCCAACTCTCACAACAACTCCCGTTAGGATCAAGTCAAGCGAAAACAACACGCACATGCAAAAATCATCAAGCTATTTGGTCACTCAAAACAAGCAAGCGTTCTGTGTTGGTTCCCGACACCAGGATATTATGGCTAAAAGAACATTATAGGGGGTTTGTAAGGTCAATGGAAGAAAGTCTCACACAGCTGAAAGTGATCATTAGACAAAAGGAAGTCTTATAATCGAAGCTATGCAAGGAGTAGTGATTCCACACAACGGATGCACATAGAGCTATAAGTGTATGAAATCTCTCCAATGGAACTAGTCGGGGTGCATCCAACTTGCTTGCTCACGAAGACCTAGAACACTTTTGAGGAGGCTCATCATTGGAATATACAAGCCAAGTTCTATAATGTAAGTTCCCCACATAGTTATGCAAGTCATAAAATAAAAACTCTCTCCAAACTGAAGTATTGATGCTAACCAAGCACAAGTGTGGAATAAATGATAGTAGTTATGCCCCCTCTTTCTTTATTATCTCTCTTTTGCCCTTTTTTTTCTTCTTGGACTTTTTCTCTTTTTTTATATAACATCAATGGTAGGGGAAACACTCTATTTTACAATGAATCATCACACTTTTAGTACTCATAACTAAAACTAAAATATCTCTTATGTATAAAACTAAATGCTCCTGCGAGTGTAGCAATATGCAAAATAACAATGGAACATGTATCAAGTAACATAATGATGATGGATGTTGTATGGAAATATATCTTGGAATGGATGTTTTGAGGAAGATATTTTAGGCTTATGTGTAGAAGAGCAAAGTCCTCCCACGGGGTTTGGATGCACTGGCAAAGTTTGCACTAACTCTCATGTGAGAATGGGCAATGCATAGTACCGAAGAGGCTAGCAAATATGGATGGTGGAAGTGCCAGAAAACCGCAACTTCGAACTCTCAAGTTAAAAGATTACATCTAGAAATTCGATTATCCAAGGCATAGAAGATCACTCCAAGAGGGTCCGTGGCGGCGATAAGTCACTGTTGGCTACCCCGACCGTAGCGCGTAGCAAAAAGCCATTTAGATTGTTATCTGCAGAGGAAGTCATATACCATTATACTGTCAATTCAAGCTTCTAGACCAACCATTAATTGTTTTTACTTCACTAGACTAGCAGGTTTACCATTAAGCATATGAATATCTCAAAACAACAGCAAATAATCAAGTGAAACAGTTTAAAGACCCACGAGAGCATGCAAAACTTTTCCAACATACTGTCTACCACATGTAGAAATTTATACTTCCATCAAACACCAAACAACAATAACTCTCCATCTAATATAGCAATTAAACAAGAGAGTACTAACATAACTCTACTAGAACTAACAAATCTGAATAGGAGATGCATGAAAAAACAGGAGCTAAAAGGATTTGCAGCAGCTAGAAGAAAAACTAAGAATACGAGCATGGAAGAAACGAGTATTCAAATGAAAAAGCGGAGCGTGTCTATCTCCCACACAAAGAATGTTGGGTTCCAACTATATTTATTGCAACAAAGAAAAAAAAACAGACGCTCCAAGTAAAGTGCATAAGATGTGACCGAATAAAAATATAGTTTCACTAGAAGTGACCTGATATTTTGTTGATGAAGAAAGGGGATGCCTTGGGCATCCCGAAGCTTAGACGCTTGAGTCTTCTTAGAATTTTCTGGTATAAACCATGGGGGCATCCCCGAGCTTTGGCTTTGCACTCTTCTTGATCACATGATATCACCCTCTTCTCTTACCCTTGAAAAGTTCCTTCACACCAAACTCAAGGTAATTCGCATTAGAGGGTTAGTGCAAAATCAAAAATTCACATGCTCTCCATGAACACAAGAATTATTAATACTTTTAAACAGTATCTACAACCACTGATGTTTTCTTGGAGCAAAGAAATCCACTCGACATAGTAAAAGAGAGAATGCAAGTAAAAAGGCAGAATCTATCAAAACCAGAACAATCTGTAAAGACGAGTTTTTTTAGAGCACTTACGTTTCTCAAATCAAAAAACGCAAACCTAGAAAAAGTTTCCGAATTAGCAGAGGAATACGCAAAAAATTTGCAGGTCATTTTGATCTTTGTGTGAATTTACATGAATTTAACAGCGGGCAGCAGAAATCTGTTTCCTGCGCGAAAATCCAAATCTAACCTCAATTTTCACTAGAAACTTTACTTGGCAAAACAAATGTGATAAATTAAATATAGAAAGGAGTTTCTACAAAAGTAAATGACACTTTAAATCAAAGAAAACAGATAAAACACAGAAAAAAATAAAACCATGGGTTATCTCCCAAGAAGTGCTTTTCTTTAGCGCCTTTTAGCTAGGCCCAGAAAACTTAGAATCAAGTATTTTCAAGTGAAGAAGCATCCAAATTGTAACTCGTTCTTAAAATAGAATCAAAAGGCAACTTCATTCTCTTCCTAGTAAAGTGTTCCATACCTTTCTTGAGTGGGAATTGATATTTAATATTCCCCTCTTTCATATCAATAACAACACCAATAGTTCCAAGAAAAGGTCTTCCCAAAACAATAGGCAAAGAAGCATTGAAATAAAAATCATTCACCTTCATTTTAATGATGTGTTCCCAACCATCATATAACTTACGAGGGATAGAAGCTTCACATCTTTATTCTTTTTCTCTAATTTGCATAAGAACATTTGTAATATGTTTTGTGAAAGCCATATTTATAATACTAGAATTAGGACAACTAGCAAGCTTTTGTAGGAACATAATTACTTAAGATATATTGCAATCATCAAAATCAAAATAATTTTTATCAAAGGTAATGGGACCATTGTCTCTCATATTTCAAAAAAAATCAGCACTTTTGTCAGGAACAGTTTTAGTGGTTTCGGGCAATTTTACACGTTTGATAATAGAGTGGAAGTATTGCCAACACCAATTACTTTACCATTAATAGTAGAAGGTTTACCAGCATGAGAAGCTTCAGTTTTACTAGTGGTGGTAATGGTGCAAACATTAGCTATATTATTCTTTCTAGCTATTTCACCTTCTCTTTCCCATCTAGCATGCAGTTCAGCTAACATCCTAACATTGTCATAAATTCTAAACTTGAATGGAATTAAGAGTTTTTCTTTCTTTAACATCATAAGGCATAACCTTTAGTTTTATAAGACCAACATCAAGAGCAAGGGTGTCAACTTTAGAAGCATGAACATCAATTTTGCAAAAGTTTCCTCAACTAATTTATTAAAGAAGTTTGTGTACTAATAAAATTCTTAAGCATGTTTTCAAGATCAGAGCGTACACTTCTATTGTTGTTGTAGGAATTACTATAAGAGTTAGCATAACCATTACCATTAGTAGAAGGATAAGGCCTATAATTGTAGCTACCAAAATTATTCCTATAAGCATTGTTGTTGAAATTGTTGTTTTTAATGAAGTTCACATCAACATGCTCTTCTTGAGCAACCAAAGAGGCTAGAGGAACATTATTTGGATCAACAGAAGCATTACCATTAACAAGCATAGACATAATAGCATCCATCCTATCACTCAAGAAGAGGTTTCTGCAACAGAATTTACTTTCTTACCTGGTGGAGCTCTCTCAGTGTGCCATTCAGAATAATTTATCATCATATCATCAAGAAGCTTTGTTGCAGAGCCAAGAGTGATGGACATAAAGGTTCCTCCAGCAGCTAAATCCAGAAGGTTTCTTGAACAAAATTCAGACCTGCGTAAAAGGTTTGGATGATCATCCAAGTAGTCAGCCCATGAGTGGGACAATTCTTTACCAAAGATTTCATTCTTTCCCAAGCTTTAGCAACATGCTCATTATCAAGTTGCTTAAAATTCACAATGCTACTTCTTAAGGATATAATCTTAGCAGGAGGATAATATTTTCCAATGAAAGCATCTTTACATTTAATCCATGCAGCAATACTATTTCTAGGCAAAGATAGCAACCATTCTTTAGCTCTTCCTCTCAAAGAGAAAGGAAACAATTTCAGTTTAATAATATCTCCATCTCCATCCTTATATTTTCGGATCTCATGGAGTTCAACATAATTATTAAGATGTGCAGCAGCTTCATCAGTACTAACACTAGGAAATTGCTCTCTCATGACAAGATTTAACAGGGTAGGCTTTATCTCATAAAAATCAGCAGTAGGAGCAGGTGGAGCAATATATGTGCTAATTAAATCATTGTTGTTTGTGATAGTGAAGTCACACAACTTAGTGTTCTCAGGAGTACTCATTTTAACAAGATTAAAACCAGGATAAAAATAACAACTAGAATAAGAATTCTTTTTTATGTTTTTGATAAAGAGAAGCAAACAAGACAAAATAAAATAAACTAAGCAAAACAAAAACAAAGTAAAGAGATTGGAAGTGAGAGACTCTCCTTGCATAAATCCTCTTTCTCCCCGGCAACGGCGCCAGAAAACTTTGATGGAGGTTGATGCTCTTGTTGGGAGACCCCAAGTGTAGGGTGTGAAGAGTGCAGCTGATGTTGGCAGGGCGCACTACCGGTTCAGCAGCAGCGTAGAATCTGCACAACACAATCAAATTACTTTGTCTCAACGAAGCAGTGAGTCTGCCAATCTCACCGGTTTTGCTGAAACAAATGATTTGATGTATAGTGTGGAAAATAGTATTTGTTTGCAGTAATGAAAAGATAACAATGATTCTAGTAGGAAAACAGTGGTTGCAGTAGTTGTATATCAGTATGAAGAAATGGACAGAGGTCGACAGTTCGCTAGAGGTGCCGCTCCAAAACAGATAGATAACATGTTGGGTAAACAAATTACAACCTCGCAATTGACAGATATAAAGGTTGCACCGTAGTGCATATGCATGACATGATGATTGATATGTGATTCATGCGGGCATTACAACAAGATACATAGACCGTTATCCAACTCCATCTATGACTAAAAATCCACCCTCGGAATGTCATCCGAGCAAACCTAATTTAAGCAAAGTGTGTAATGTAAAAAATAAAATCATCCTTAGACAAAGCATTGTTGTTTTGTCCCTAATGGCAATAGCACACCCCCCCACCCGTTACGTTTCTGTCACTCGAGCATGAGTGAAAGGGAGGCATGAACCCACTATCAAGCATAAATACTCCTTCTTGGAGTTACAAGCATCAACTTGGCCAAAGCATCTACTAGTAACGGAGAGCATGCAAGATCATAAATAACATACACATGAAAAGAACGTGATAGATTGATAATCGTTGGACATAGCATTCAATATTCATCAGATCCCAGCAAACACAACATGTAGCATTACAATAAAATGATCTTGATCATGTTAGGCAGCTCACAAGATCTAAACATGAGGCATAAAGAGCAGAGAACAACCATCTAGATACTGCTATGGACCCGTAGTCCAGGGATGAACTACTCACGCATCACTCCGGAGGCATGCATGGTGATGAAGAGGCCTCCGGTGGTGATTCCCCCTCCCGACAGGGTGCTAGGGAGAGCTCCAGAACCCTCCCGAACTAGGGTTGACGATGACGGCGGATGTGGATGTTTTTGGTGGAAAAGGCTGTTACATTTAGGGTTAACCCTCCGACAGATATAAATAGGCGAGAGGGCAATGTTGGTGGGCAGCCAGGGGGGCCACACCACCCCTGGCCACATCCAGAGGGGGCTGCGCCGCCTCATGGTGTGGGGCCCTTGAGGCCCCCCTCCGGGTCTCATATGGACTCCGTGTACGTGACGACTTTCTAAGACGTTTTGGTTTTGTTTCATTCAATTCCGAAAATATTTCCAGAACAATTTTTCTGAAACTAAAAATAGCAGAAAACAGGAACTGGCTCAGTGGCATCTTGTCAATAGGTTAGTCCCAGAAAATCCATAAAATGACATAAAGTGTATAAGCAACATGTATCTTAAGGCAAGAAAACAACATGGAACATCAGAAATTATGGATACGTTTGAGACGTATCAGCTTCCTAACATGATCAAGACCATCTATTTGTAATGCTACATTTTGTGTTTGTTGGGATCCAATGTATATTGAATGCTATGTAGAGTGATTATTCTATCATGTTTATGTTATTTATGATCTTGCATGCTCTCCGTTACTAATACTTGTAACTCCAAGAGGGAGTATTTGTGCTCGATAGTGGGTCCATGCCTCCTTTTCATCCATGCTCGAGTGACAGAAACGTGACGGATGGGCGAAGTGTTGTTGCCATTAGGAAGAAAACAACAATGTTTTCATTGTTTACATTACACACTTTACTTAAGGAAATAATATGTTGCTTGCAACTTAATACCCGAGGTTTGATTGAATTACGCTCTGAGGGTGGATTATTAGTCATAGATGCAGTTGGATAATGGTATATGAATTATGTTGTAATGCCCGCATGAATCACACAGTAATCATCATGTCATGCATATGCACTACGATGCAGCCTTTATATATGTCACTTGCCCATCTATAATTGTTTTACCCAGCATGTTATCTATCTTTTATGGAGAGACACCACTAGTGAACTATGGACCTCGGTCCATTCTTTTACACTGATAATACACCTACTGCAAACACTGTTTTCCTTTCATTCACTGCCATCATCGTTCTCTTTTCATTTACTGCAAACAAGTATTGTTTTCCATACTATACATCTAATCCTTTGTGTTAGCAAAACCAGTGAGATTGACAACCTCACTGTTTTGATGGGGCAAAGTATCTTGTAGATTCCATGTTGCTACTCAGCCTAGTAGTGCGCCCTTTCCAACATCAGCTATCATCAACCTTCAGAAGTGATTTCTTTCTCCTACTGGTCGATTAAACCTTGGTTTCTTTCCGAGGGAAAATTTGCTGTTGTGCTCTTCATACCTTCCTCTTGGGGTATCCCATGGAGCGTACATCTACGTGCATCAGCCGCCTGAGTCCATGGACCCGGGGGCTGCCAAAGATAATACAGGGACAGCCAGCCCAGCAACAACACCCCCAGCTGGCGTATCAGAGCCGGAGACCACCCAACCGGTCCTAGCAAGAATTTTTGTCGTACACGCTACGCCCTCCCGGGCGCAGCCCATATTCGACTACCTCGCCCGTAACGAACTCCCGCGGGTCGAGGTCCTCAGCCGGCAAACACAACGCGTTCGCATGGCTACACCATCATCAACAACAGCCAACATAAGCAGAGCGTGTGTGACATATTACAACGCTGCATCAACCAGGAGGAGGGCATCCGCCTCCTCGAGAACATCCACAAGGAGGAATGCGGCCACCACACATCATCAAGGGTAAAACTGCTACGACTTCTTATGTCAAACCGGCCTGGCCGACTCTGAAGATTTGGTACGAGCCTACAATGGCTGCCAGCGCTTCCGGGTGCAAAAACATACGCCGTCCTCAGACCTGAAGACAATTCCCATCACCTGGCCATTTGCTGTCAGGGTCCTTGACATGGTCGGTCCGTTCAAGAAGGCGCGAAGCGGCATGACCCACCTGCTGGTGGCGGTGGACAAGTTCACCAAGTGGATCGAAGCAAAACCGATAAAGCGGCTGGATGGCCAGACGATCATCAGTTTCTGCCAGGACATCATCTACCACTACGGCTACCTCCACAACATCATCATCGACAATGGACCAAATTCGCCAAGGGGGTCTTCGTTAAGTTCTACGAAAAAAAGGGCATCCGACTGGACCTCGCCTCCCTCGCACATCCTCAGTCCAATATCTAGACAGAAAGAGCAAACAACCTCATCCTAGCTGGCATAAAACCCTATATGTTAGACCCACTGGAGCACGCACCCGTCCGCTGGCTTGAAGATCTTCCCTCCATCTTATGGAAACTCAGTACCACCCCCAACCGATCAACCGGCTAAACGTTGTTCTTCCTTGTCTATGGAGCTGAAGCAGCCCTACCCGGCTGACATTGAGTTTGACTCGCCTCGAGTCGTCCTCTACACATAAGAGAAGGTAAAGAAGGAAAAACAAGATAGAGTCGATCTATTGGAGGAGGCACGTGAGCTTGCCCTCTCCATAACAGCCGTGTACCAGCAAAGCCTCTGCCGCTACCACAGCCGGCAAATCCGCCCTCTCGCATTCCGAAAGGAAATCTCGTCCTCTGGCTGATCCAAGAGACCATAGTCCTACATAAGTTGTCCACTCCATGAGAGGTACCCTTCGTGATTAGCAAAGCGCTCCACAAGAACGCATACTACCTCATCGACATGAGTTAACCACGAAGAAACCAGGCGGACACAACCGAAGAAGAGACAGAGCGTCCATGGAACGCGGAGCTCCTACGCCCGTTCTACACCTAGAGAAGGCGGTGTACCACTTTGTACCCCATCAATGAAAAAGAAAGACTGGTGACCCCGAGCAAACACTCGGGGGCCACGTTCATACCAAGAAGAATTTGTACTCCCTGTTTTTAACCGGGTGCGCCTGGCTGGCTACCGCCTGCCCCTTGGCCAGCTCAGTAATGTGCTGGCTGCCAAATGCTCACCTATGCGGATCCAGCTGCAGATCGTAACCCGGTTGAACAACCGTCCAGATTGCGAGCGGGAGGACTACACATAAACAACCTGAGGGGAAAGAACGCAACCGGTCATACGCCTAAAAATTGTGGTCTCACCCACTCTAAGTCGTACCCCAAAGAACAACCTACCACGCCCCCACCAGCCGGCCCTCTCTTCAAAGCCGGCTGCAGACCGCAACCCGGCTGACACGCCGACAAGAGCAGAGGTCAAAACATGGTGTGCGCCAAGGAAGTTCCGAGGGACATGAGCAAGGCAGGCGTGACCTAATCAAACGAGAACGACAAACTTAAAAATGAAGTGGAACAAAGTCATGCTTTTTGCACTAACTATCTATGACAACCACAGCAGGCCTACCGGCTAAAAACGAACATGTCGATAAAATCAGAAAACGCCGACCAGAAAGGAGTGATAAAAACGCTTATGATAAAAACATGAAGTTCACTTATACAATTATATGAAGTTAAGTTATATTCCTATGACAACAAGAATCTCTTGTTTGCAAAAAAGTTCCAAAGTGGACCACACCCGACGGAAAACCCCACCTACCTCCATCCCCACATTGACCACACCCTCTACCTTCGTCCTTCCCGCCTCTCCGTCCACTTCCCGCCGTCATGATCCCTGGAGGTCCCCCGACCCCCACCGCTCACCGACCCGAGGGAGAGCCCCCTGCCTCCGCCGCCATGATCCCTGGAGGTCCTTCGACCCCCACCGCTCACCGACCCGAGGGAGAGCCCCCTGCCTCCGCCGTCTTGGATGCCCCCTCCAAACTCTACCGCTCGCTGCCCTTGTAGGTGCCCCGACCTTTGCCGCCTCGGAAGGTCTGTAACCACCGACGCGGGATCCGGTGCTCGTGTCCCTGGACCACCGCCTCACGCAGCCATTGGAGGGCCTCCGGGCTCCGTTTCGCACCGCCAATGGAGGTTCTCCGAGCACCGTATCGCCCGCTACATGAGGGCCCCCACCTCCATCCCATGCAGCTCCGGGAGAGCCCCGACCTACACACAACTGTGGAGGCGCTCGTGAACGGTGCACGACCATCTCACCGGTGCCCTGCCCTCCACCCCACCAAGGGAGTCGTCGCATATGCCCCCTGCGTCACGTGGGCTTCGCCTCCTCCTCTCGCCTGCTCTCCGATGGACTGACGGCGATTCGCAGCTCAGCTGCCTCCCGTTGAACCGATAGCGCGACCTCCACTACCTTCTTGCTCGATATATGGGGCCTCGTGCAGCCCGCTTCGCCACAGAACCCCTCGTGTAGTTCAAAGTCATTTGTGATGTGGTCCAGAGTCGTTTGTGATGCGGTTCACAATGTAATTTTTATTAGTGTTCACTTTGTAAAGAGTCGAAAAGCTGGCCTCGAACCACTTTGAAAGTTCACTTTGTACTCCCGTAAAAATGGTCACATTTGAAAAAGCAGGGCTAGATTCGATAATAAATAGGTATAAAACACATGTACGCCTGGGTGTATAGAACCACTTTGAAAGTTCACTTTGATTAATGAGGTATATGAAAAATAATAAATAGGTATAAAACACATGTATGCGAGGTTTATTGCATATGGGAGTACGTACACCCAGGAGTATATAATAGAAGTCCTATATATATATATATTCTAGCTAGGTGAACTTCCCTTTAGGAAAACCAGAACCAGATCTCCGTTTTAACGGATAGCGTTTTTAATGCGATTTCCGAAACGCTTATCTGAACGACACATGTGATATACCGTTTGATAGCTATGGAAATTGTGCAACATTTTCTCATTTATAGGTTTCTCAAATTCTCTATGGGTTTTAAATAATTTTAAATATACTAGACACTCCTTTTCACGAATTTCCTCGTTTACTGAGAGTATTTTGTCCGCTATTTTCAAACCACTTGTCTGATTGATGCAAGTAATATGTCGTTGGATAGCTATGGAAAAATTCGCAACTTCTCAGTTTTATAGTTTTTTCCAATTTTTACGGTTTTTAAACAATTTCAAATTTACTAAACAATGTTTTCACGATTTCCCTGTTTTTGTATAGTATTTGGGCTGCCATTTTTAAACCATTTGTCTGATTGATGCAAGTAATATTCCGTTGAATAGGTATTTCTAAAAAAGTGCAACTTTTTTGTATCTACTTGAAAATTTTGAAATTTCTTACGGTTTAAGAGCAGTTTTGAAAATACGCAATTCTATTTTATAAACTTCTATATCCAGCGGATAGTGTTTTGGCAATTACTTTCAAACCGTTTATCCAAAAGTAACAAATGATACGGTGTTAGAAATATATTTACAAGACGCAACTTTTCTTAGAGAAAGTTTTTCGAAATTCTATATGATTTTTGATTAATTTTGGAAATACAAAAATCAGATAAACCGGGATGATGTAGAAAGGATTCAAAATTGGAACGGTTTGCCGCTCGGGTGGGGTGTGTCAGCATGGAGATTTAGATTAGACTTATATCATAGACAATTGCATGCGGGATGGTCGATTTGACCAACCGAAACTCGAAAGAAGGATTCCTGTGCGTAAAATTTCCGTCCCTAAAAACAGAGTATAGTGAACTTCCTATATACACCATAGTGAACATCTGATTTATGTGCACGTGAACTTTTGAACGCAATTTTTTTAATAAAAACCAAACCTAAAAAAGGCAGAGGATATTGAACTCTCAATATAATGCATGTGGACTTCTCATTTATATGTTAGTGAACTCCCGGTCATGTTATTTTTGTTTCCTTCCCGTCGTGCTACGAACTTATGTTTCTTGTATGAAGTGAACTTCCAATTTTGATACGATGTTAACTTCGCATGTTTATACTTCTGTTTAATACATGAATTCATGGTGTGAACTTCTGTTTCAATATAATATGAATTCCGCTGGTAGAACTCCCGCTTAGTACAAAGTGAAACTTTGTGAGTTTGAACTTACTTTTAATAAGACATGAGTACATGGTCTGAATTTCAGTTTTTGTGTGAACTTTAGTTTAATACGAAGTGAACTTTCGTTTGAACGCATGGTGAACTTCTGTTTTAACGCAAAGTGAACTTCCAAATTTTTGTCCTGAATTTCTCACGGCACCTAAATGGCATTATTTAATAATTTCACAACTGTATTTTCTTTGGCGGACCCTATTTTTGTTCTAAACTTTCTAATATTATGGCTTCGAACTTCTGATTTTTATGTGTTTCTCCATTTTTTTTGATTTTGTAGGAAAAAATCTTCTATCTGAAATAACTATTTTTCTTTTCGAATTTTGAGAATCTGAGAAATTGCTTACCGGGTAAACCCAATCTACATGCGAAAGGATTTTGTTTTTGAATTTTTTACCATTTTTTACTTTGTACAAAACTGAAAAGGTGATACTCGGGGGGGTGGGGGTGGTGGTGGTGCATGGAGAGATAATTTTCCGGTGAACTTCCAACTACAAAAAATCGCGGACTGATGGCGGCGCGCTCGCGGTGGAGGCGCAGACAGTCGGTGGCGCGCTCGCGGTGGAAGTCGGGACAGACAGCAGCGCGCTGACGCGGAAGGGCGTAGGCGACGCGTACATGGGCACGGACATACGGACGGGGAGGGTCGGTAGGTCAGGGGGCGGCTCCTGCATGAGGAGCTTCTTCCGCCGGTGGGGAGCGCGGAGGCGCGCCGATAAGCAAGCGCGGCGGCTCCCGCTGATGCGCACGACGGGGGTACGTTGGAGCCGGATCGTGTTGAGGATAAGGAAGTGATTTGGATGGGGTTGACATGAGATAAGAAACTGCTTAGGACGGGGTTCTGAATAACTATTTTAGAACTCTTAAGGGGGTTCTAGAATAGGAGGGGGTTCAATTATGTAGTATATTTGCACGTGAGATTAGGTGTACTGAATCATTTTTATACATATATATAGATATATATATATAGGACAAATTCAGGCTACTCCCGGGTGTAGCTACACCCACATTTGTTTAGTATGATGTATGTAGTATTTATCATACCGGAGAGCATGTATAGGTAATATGCAGTATATATTAATATTTCGGCAGTATATATACTACTTTTTATGTAGTATGTATAATTTTTCTACATACTCCTTTTATACATACATATATACCGGTATTTTGAATATATAGTGCAAACTACATGCTCAATTTTATAATTTTTATGAAACTTGTTTTGGATTATTTTAGATATAGTATATGAATATACTCAGAACGAAAAAGTATGACACATACCTCCGTACGGCAGTATATGCGACATGGGCGTAGCTATACCCGGGAGTAGAAACCATTTTCCCTATATATATATCTCTATATTTTATTTTATTTGCACATATACCGCTTTTATGTACGTAAAAAAGGTATATTGAAACAACTGAGTATGTTGGTGATATTTTTTGTCAAAAAATGCATTAAGGTATCTTACAATAATTAACTAGGCATATAAAAAATAATAAAGACGTATAATATACCCCTATGTACAACCAGGTGTATATAATAGGAGTCCTATATATATATATATATATATATCGAAAATTGCCAGCTACAAAGGAGGGTAGCTACCTCCCCCTCCACGGCCGTTGGATCGGTATATTAAGATCTGCGCTCGGTCAACTCATTTTAGTAATCAGTTTAAAGCAAGATATTTATAGGGAACATATCCATACTTTTAGAGATCACAGTCCGTTAAATATAGACGGCCGTTAGTCCGCATGTCATCTATTTCTTTGCCTAGTCATGCTTCTAGCTTAGGTCATCTGTTTCTTTGCCTAGTCATGCTTCTTGCTTTATTCTGAGTACAAAAATGAGTTGTCTTTTACAGAATGTTGGTGAATAAAGTTAGTTTTACATGATTGTTTTGTTGGGCAATAAATATTGTACAGAGAAAGTTGTTGCTACTGTGAATATGGTCAGAAGTTACTTATTTTGCCTGACACATAGATCTTTGTTTGGTAGGGTCTATACATATCTGTGAAACCAATCAAATCGTATACGCATGTATCTATTTGGAGTCCAATTTTTGTCTCGCCTTGACCATGCTTATTAAGCAAGGCTGGAATATGTGTTAAAATGCATATTGAAAGGAGGAGATCAGTTTATACATAAACTTTACAAACGAATTTGGACATGCTTAAAAAGACAACAGTAAGACGGTACATTCATCATTTTAACACATATTTAGCACTGTTTAGCACTGCTTCAAGGTTCTCCGACTGCGGCCTTCAAGCTTCTCCGACTGCGGCAGCGTCGTCGCTCCCATCGGAGGAGGCAGTGCTCCGAGGTGTGATCGCGAAGATAGCAGCTGCAACTGGTGGTAGTAACACTTGCGCCCAGGATGTTGGTACGTAGTAGAGGGGCAGACACATCATCAGTGTCTCGATGACTATCAACAGGAAGATTGCGGCGAGAAGCGGCACTGTCGGCCTTGCAGCAAGTGAAGAGAAGAACATGAGATTGTACCAAAATTTGGTGGCACTTTTATAATCTGACAAGTCCACGCGTGCGGGAATACGAGAACAGTGTGCATCAGCTTTTAGCCGTACCTGTGATCACAGCACGTACATGCTAACATGCGAAAAAGAAATGCAGCAGTTTTTAGAATTTGTTGAAATCAGAACGTACATGCTAACAACAGCTTTAACACCTTGCCACGAATTGCTTTTAGAATTTGTTGAAATCAGCACGTACATGCTAACAACAGCTGCTTTTAGAATTTATTGAAATCAGGACGTACATACTACTAACAGCTTTAACACCTTGCCAGGAATTGATTTCAACTATATTCACATGACTGTAATCACGGCGTACATGCCAGGAATTGCCAACCACATTCACATGCATGACTGTAATCACGACGTATTTTTCACGGCTCCGTTATGTTATAACGGTGTGCATGCAATAGGAAGATTAGGCAACACTAATAATCATAAACGTAGTCAAACTACCTGACACATGCGCATGATTGGCACGAATCTTAAAGACATGATCCATGGTCCAGAATGTTGGGGTAGCTACCCCCCTTTTCATTAAATCCACACTCATATATATATATATATATATATATATATACACACACACACACACACACACACACAAATATAACCATTTTCATATATAGGACTCCTGTTATATACTTGTAGGTGTACATACCCCCATACTCAATATACCACACATACGAGGGTATTATACCTTTTTATGGTTTTTTATATACTTTATTTATTATTCTAAGATACCTCAATACAATTTGTATGGAAAAAATATCACCAGAGTCCTCGGCTTTTTCAATATACCATTTGTACGTACATAAAAGCAGTATATGTACACATAATATAAAATATGTAGAATCTAATGAATTTTTTCACAAAATTCATTTTGGGGTATCTAGTATTAAATAATGAAGCATATTAAAAAATAATAAAGAGGTATAAACGGTTCATTTATGTGTTATATTTGCACGTGAGAGTACGTACACCAAGGAGTACTGAACCATTTTCATATATATATATATATATATGTATGTGTGTGTGTGTGTGTGTGTGTATATATAGAACTCCTATAATATACTCCTGGTGTACGTACTCACATATTTAATATACCTCACATAGCAGTGTATTATACCTCGTTGTTATTTTGTATACACCTTATTAATTATTCTAAGATAACTTCATACAGGTTGTATGAAAAAAAATATCACCATAGTGCTTTGTTTTTTTATTATACCATTTGTACGTACAGAAATGAAGTATATGTGCAAATAAAATAAAGATGTAGATTCAAATATTTGTTTTCATACAACTCACTTTGGGGTATCTGGTATTCAGTAGTAAAGTATGTTAACAATGATAAAGTGGTATATTAGGTTCATTTATGTGGTATATTGAACGTGAGAGTACATACACCCAGGGGTACACACACGCACATATTTGATTACATCTATATATATGTTACCATTTTATAATCTATTGGTGTAAACACATATTAGATTACATTCGTTTCTGCAACCCGGCCATATCTTTTATAGATGTTTGCACAATAAAATTGTACTGTACATATGTTTAAACATTTACTTCCATTTGGTAGAGCTCCTCAAAATAAAATTCTAATTTTTTGCGGCTCCACCAAATTTTATGTAGGTGTTGGTTCTCGGAAAGAAGGTATCGGATATTTTTTTAACAGTTTCTCCCTTTTTTTAGTTTTTTCGAAATTAAGATTGCATTTTTATTTTGCATCTCGACTAAAATGTAAAAAATCTGAAATGAAAATCCTACATCTTTGTATTTATGTGCGCGGCACAATTTTTGCAAAAATATTTTTATACAAGTGTAAAACCTAAAATTAGGGCGCTAGAAAAAGAATTCACGAGATTTTTCCCTTCTAGACATGCTAATATTTTCGTATTTTCGCATGCATACAGAAAGTGTGGAGATGTGCAGGGAAACCTTTTTTTTGGAATTTTTAACAATTAGAAATTTGTTTGACGTTAACCGTACGGATAATTACAAGTTTGTCTTTTTTATAAATCCTGACAACAAAATAATTTCCATTCATTTTTGGTACCCTAGTAGAATTCATCATTGTATAAATTTAGAAAAAAAATCAGGAAATTTTATAACTTTCAATTACATTTTTTTTAAAAGGCTCCACGTGTCTCATCTAAAACGCCACACTCTCTACTTTATTTATGCTAATATGTTCTGGGAAAAATTAGCATGCGTGTGTGGAACTGTGGAGCACTGACCATGTAAATTGTTACCATGGTCACAATGGGGAGTAACTAAGAGTGGTAACATCGTGATGTTACTAGTCTAAGTTACTACGTCTACAATGGGTAGTAACATAGTTGTAGTGGCATGCATGAATTCATTTATTATGGTTGTAGAAACATTTTTCCTTGGTATGTGTGATGTAACTAGTAATATAGCTAGTTACCACAAACACTTCTCTTATTCACTAAATATGTACCAAATAAGAAAACTTCTCTTGAAATGTGTGATGTTACTACCTTAGTTACTCTCATTGTGGTCAGTCTAACTGCGTTCAACCAGAATGTTTACTTTATCTTCAAAAAAAGAATATTTACTTGAATCCAACCGAGCTTATCTTTATACCGGGCCAATCACAGGGAGACAGAGAACGACTAGTAAATTGTAAAGCAAGTAGAGGTGAGAAGCAACTGCGCAGACAGAGAACATGTCGTCCCACGGTCACTTAATGTCCATGTATTGGTTTGGTATTCGTGCTGCATAGCCATTCTTTTCTTTTACTGGCAATGTTACCACCTCCGTAGTGGGTAGTAACCAACCTGTGGTGTCATGCAAAGCTCTATTAATTAGATTGTAGACTCAAAGTGTCTTGTAATATGTGATGTTACGGTAACTACCTATGTTACCACAACCCTCTCTTTCCTCATGAATTACTTGACACGTCAGCTTTTTGTCCTGCGTGGCATCTATGTTACTACTAAGTTAATGCCCACTATGACTAGCCTAATGGCCAAATAGCGGGTTTCAGCTGCCGCCCAGCTCAGATCGTCCACTCTCCTCCCCTACTATCCATGCTAAGGAGTCGATTCCCAAAACCTGGAAACACGCATCACTTGTTGACACTGCCCCATTTTAATCAAAATCTTCAGCCATATTTTGATTAAAAAAATTGACAAAAAGTGTACCATTGTGTCACATACTCCCTCCATCCTCAAATAAGCGACAACTTATGGACTGAAATAGAAATTGTATTGCGGAGAAGACGGTCGGGACAGCGGCGTATCTACAAACCGCAAATCTGAGCCGACGATGTATGGAGGGAGAAGCTACGGCGCGGATGGTGACATGCGTGTTGGCGGGGGCGGATGGAGGACAGAATTCCTCCCATATGCAAACAAGGGAGGGAATACACTCTACGGACCGCCTTAAAGGTTGACAAAACTTCAGCCATGTTTGGGGGAAACTCGATTTGTCACCCAAGCTCGATCATATTAGGGAGGGCATTCGGATGCTTTTTTTTTATCCAAATCACGGTCCGCATACCAAAATGGACCAAAATGTCCGATTTCGAGCTTCTATGTTTCTAGTAAGACTTGATTTTGTGGTAAACATTAAAAAAAACCGCTTAAGGGATTGGCATATAGTGTGGTTTCTTTGTACCTACTCCGTTGGGTCTGCCATGCTCGTTGCCCATTGAAACAGAAAATGAGGCACCATATGCACATGGATACCTGCGAGAGATGTTGGATCAGGCAATGATGATGCATGAAAGGGACAAAAACTCGGCTATGCCCCCTCCAAAGTTCAGACCGCAAAAACCGAAAACAAAAACGATATCACACGGAAGAACGGCCAAGCGCAAACAAACGGAAGATGGGCCGACGGACAACATCAGACGAGAGGGAATATACAGTTACGCCTGCACAAGGGCAGCTCGAAAAATAAAACGGTAAGAACGTGCGGCCAATCAATAGGTGCTCTCCAAAACGCAAGTCGGCAAGCGTGAACGCTGATTAAACGCGCGCACAAAGTCTATGTCGTGGGCCCCATGCTGCCAGGGCCATCGTCAGCAGGCGGAGAGACAAAAAAAATGTGCGTGTACAGTTTACGCAAATACCCGTAGAAACTGTCTCATTGGTTGGAAATGGATACATATTACCCGCATACCCTATGGGTAAAACCCATGTTAAGTTAAGGATATATATGAGACAAAAAATTACTCATGGGTATGTAAATGGGAAAATATCATACTCAATGGGTACAACAGGTAAAAGCACGGGTTGTATAACCCATACCCAAGTACCCATGTACCCATCTAAAATTTTGACAAGTTGGCCTCCCGTAATATCCTAATGCACCAACTTCCCCTCCCCCTTAGCACACTATGCAAAAATCGTAATTTGTAGTCATCTTAACTCTATACTTTGCGGTGTGATGATGTTTACCATGTGATATTTTTTATAATTTATAATGGTCAGATGTTATTGTTTACCACAATTTTATGCTCAATTTAATATTTTGTAATACCCATTTAACCTGTCGGGGTGACGGGTATGGGAAAATTTTACACCCATGGACTGATATGGGTATGCGTGACCAGTAAGATTAGGGCTGACGGGTAATGAAATGGGGTGGCTCCACCCGTACCCGTACCTTGCTGGTGCCATCCCTGACTAGCTTAGGTAAGTTGGCCCTGGCGGCGGATATGATGCGCGCCGAGGCTCCGCCAGAAAGTGCAAATTGCTAAGGGGGTGCCTGGAGGTCTGACCATTTATACTTTTAGACTTTTTCATGTGTTTGTGATTATTTATATCCCAAATATGGTATTGGTTCTTATGGCTCCTTCTCCTTGTGGCGATTCTCTTTTGGCTTCGGTGACGTTCTCAACATGAGCATGGAAGGTTAATGTCTACACAGACATGAGGAAACTCAAACCTGTCCCGGGTTTCAAGTCCAAGTCCACTACTAAGCTGAAAGAACATGAACCTGACTAGTTTAGCGTAGAGTAGGAATTTGACTTAGACATGTAATTGTAAAGCATGTCTTGCACATGAATTCCATCCTCACATTATATTTAAAGGCCAAGGGCCGATTGTAATATAAGCATATAAATCAAATCACTCGTACCTTTACACATAATTTTATGATGTGTCCCTTTAGTCACTGGTTTCGTCCTATTCAGCGGCCGTGTTAACCAAAGTATGCATGTTCAATCGACCAATCGAGTTAGGGGCTAGCGAGTCGGACTAGTTCAACAATCTTTACGACAAGCCTTGACGGGATCCTTCCCAGGCGACTGGGTGTCTTGTTAGAAAAGGGTCGTATTTCTTTCTTCTAAATATCCCGAGCAACCCTACCGTCCATCACCTCTGGCTCGCTATAGATCACGAAGTAGTCCTATTCTCAGTTTTTATTGTTCTTTACCGAGTTGGAGTTGTTTTACTCCTTTTTGTATTGGACATTTTCTACGTGGAAGTGTAAAAAATCCTTGTTGTTCGTCTACAAGTTTGTGCTAATACTTATTGATGAATCGATAAAACATCTAAACATAAAATTGATAAATATATGTCGTTCCATTTCAATATTGATAATGGAACGAAAGGGAAAGGGACCCAACAATTTATTTCGATGGCGTGTTAGGAACGATCTGATCTAGATATTTATATATGTCATGGACCGTTTGCAAGACATTCATTTATGTGATATGCCAGGCTAGGACCAAGACCGAGCAGGCACCACCTATGTTCATTAAAACCTTACAGCGGTCTGACCTACATCCTTCAAAGTATGCACCTGTCCCTCATCGTTTGATTTAGTGGAAGTCTAGATCAATCTTTGTGTTTGTGGAAATTAAGTTTTACAAGGATGGAAATTTTACTCTGTCTAGGCATGCACACTAGGAGGCGAAAAGGCCATTTTCGTATACCGTTGTCATGCCTAGTCGCAACTGACCACATGCGTATGGTCCAATGTTCGAATGTGGTTTAACGCTCCGCTTTTTATTTTTACCAACCTATACATTTCAGCGACAATATTTTATATACAACAATTAACATAGCAGAATCAACAAACTAATATGATACTCGCGGAAAGAGTATTTGAACATTTCATACAGAAAGTTATTTTATTTCACAAATATTTTATGCCGAACACAACACATATACGAAATGAGAATGACATGTCATGGTGCGTCGCTTCCCTCGACTCCACACAAGTGCAGATTTCCAAGATCTTAGCTAGACGCACGACTCATGTGGTCATAGCTTTGTCGAAGGAATCGATGCAAAATATGACTTGCAAGATCCCGCCGAACAAGATGCGCTGCCATGTTGTTAGGATTTTTTTTAGTAGATCTGATCCCTTCGAAAAATGGGTTTCGAATTTGGGATATGTATCAGTGATGGTAAGTTTTTTGACGCATAAGGTTTTTTTCTGAGCCCTCGCAACTGCTCGCCTACCATTAAAATTAAAAAAATATAAGCCGACATGGTGATGGTCCAAGATACTTTGCAAGATGTAGGATAGGATGTCATCAAGTTATACATGTAGGGTCGCAATTTATATACTTCCTGATCGTCTTGGTCCACGCCTGCTACAAAAGTAAATGTGATGAATTGATTAAACAACCAGACGTCATTTTGATAGATCTATGTTATAAAGGAAATGAAATCCAATTTATTGCTACTCCCTATCTGATCTAATTTTCGACATGGTATGATCTTTAAATATACCATGGACCGTTTATAACATCTTGATTTATGTGACAGGCCACGTCAGACCATTACGAGCCCACATCTATCAAAGTATACACCTATCTCTCATATTTGGTTTTAGGGGCAGCCAAGACCATGATATATGGCTCCAGATCCAGAAGTGTAACTATGTACATTTTCCCTATTACTAGTGTACGCGTACCTGACAGGTATGTATATATACCTATACGTATATATATACTTTTTAGGTATGTATACCCCACTATGTGCATACCTATAGTTACACATACATATTACATACGCAAGGTATAAATATCCGAGATATCGACGGTGTCTACATACCTAAATGTACGGTATTTTATACCGTGCCCGGGCACCATGGTGCCCCATTTAAGCTCACCCTCTATCACCGCAACGGTACACGATTTTTACGTCACGTAAATTTTTTCGTATTATTTATGTCGAGTAGAACGTAAGAAAATATATCCATGTCGTAAAATATTTACTTACGTGACGGTACAGAAATATAACAAAAATAGACATATTTATGTTATTTTTATGACTTTTATGTTGCCATGAACTATAGTTTTTAAATTTGTACGCCGATTTTTCTATTATGGATTAAGATGAACATAAATATTTACATATGTAATATAATATTTTGACTTAGCAACATAAAATAAAATTATGGGAGTAAAATAAGTTTTCTGCACCCAGGGTGCTGAATAAGGTGTATATATATAGGACAAATTCATGCTACTCCTCGGTGTAGCTACACACATGTGTTTAATACGATCTAGGTTGTATCTATCATTCCGGAGAGTATATACGTGTAGTGTGTAGTATATATTACTATTTTGGCAGTATATATACTACTTTTTATCTAGTATGTGTAATTTTTTTACATACTCCTTTTATACTTGTATATACCGGTATTTTGAATATATAGTGCAAACTACATGCTCACTTTTATAATTTTCACGTAAATTATTTTCAAGTATCTTAGATATAGTATATGAACATACTCAGACCGAAAAAGTATGACGCATACACAAACTTCTCCGATCGATCATCTCCTTTCTTTCTTTTCCCATTTTTCTCCTCTTATTTTGATTCTATATATAGGATCGGAAACTGCATAGGTTAGCAACATGTGTATCCATTTGTATTCATATACCAATGTATTGGAAATTGCATAGGATAGAAACATATACGTGTATCCATGTGTATTCATGTAGAAATGTATTCGAAATTCCATTTAATTTGTTCACATTTGAATACTATATGTGCATTGGAAACAATAAACTTGTTGCATGGGTGTTTAACATTTGTTTCATTTATTGTTGCATTGAAATAATATACTTGTTGTAGCGGTATTAAAATTTGTTCCATTTGTTGTTGCATTTGAAACAATATACTTGTTGCAGCGGTATTAACATTTTTTCCTTTTTTTGTTGCAGTACTGACAAACATTGTCCATAACTCCTAGATTTCCTTGTCAACAGCGACATACGTTTTGCTAGCGTTGATATATGGAATGGCGAGTCGAAGATGAGGAATGGGGTATTGAGATACTATCTCAGTGTCATATTGATTTTAAAGACCTGTTCCAGCTTAAATACGAAAAGACTTCGATGGTTGCTATTGCAGCCGCATTGATCGACGAGGCATACTGTGACATGTAAAAAGATTTCCCAGTTGGCAGCACAATTTTTGGGAGAAGAGCCCACTTGACCAGATCAACATTGATTATGCAGCCTTCGATGGGTACATTGCCTACGAGTTGTATATTATTATCAGTATCTTTGGCTATGGGCAGCGTCACCTAGTGTTCTGGTCTCCTACTGTTTGGGATTCGAAGGACGAGCAGCTCGAGTAGATGAGAGCCTCCCATGACGGTGTGTCACACCTAGTTCTATTATTACTAGTACCACGTGTGTGTCGTTACTATATATATTATGTACTGCTTGGGGTCGAGCCTCTCGCGACGTGATGTTTAATTATATCTATATTTATATTACCTAGAAGACTTTATGTAGTACTATATATTATATCTATATTAATTATGTCTTTGTTTAATTATATATAATCTTAGCAAGCTTTATGAAGCAATTGATGTACATATGATGAAATTTCAAAATTTTGACACCCGAGCTACGTTGAAATGTGGAGTAAGAGAAAAAAAATCTATCTGAAGATATATGTTGAAATGACTAACCATTTGGAGTAAATTTTGTACATATCGATCTATATATAATGATGGAAAATATGATATGGAAGATCGATCACGTATGCTCACATCATGTGTATGACTATGAACTAGTCACTTATAGCCTCTATGATCATTTAGTTTTTGAACTTGTGGTACCACTTATGCTTTGATTAATGATGTTTATGTCGCTATGCATGATTATGGCTCTTATGCTCTCTTGATTTGTCGCTCACAGCCTTTTGCTAGCCTCCAACTGTACTGAGTATGAGCTCTACTCGTGCATCCAACTCCCCAAAAACCAAAGTATGCCAAATTTATCCACCATACCTACCTACGTGTGGTATTTAACCGCCACTCCAAAGTAAACTGCTCATGTATTACCTTTAAAACTATCAAAATTACTCATGTTTCGTGCTCCTGTTATAGCTCATGAGGACGTAAATAGAGAATCTTTATCTCACTTGTTGATTGGACTTTCATGCCCTGGACTAGTGTCTTCATCCGTTTATCCAATGATAGAAGAGATGGCAGTGGCGTGCCCAGCCCCAAAGTAATAACAACAAATTCTCTTCACTATGTTTGCGCTGATTTATCAGTCATAGCATCATTGTGTAAACAAAAGAGAAAGAGGGATGACCTTCTACCCAGATGTGTCCTTCTACGGGAGCCGTTCTTGTGAGGTCTAGTTGGCTTGTGACATACTGTATTTTCTGTTTACCATTCGTTGATATAAGCATACACCTCTCTTAAAATATAGACACTCCTCCACGGTATGTGATTATTGGCAGGCACCCGAGGATTCGGCTATCCATGGTTTGTGTAAGATGGTTGGGAGGAGTGTCAAACTTTTATATCTCTGTTTAATAAAATAAAAGATCTAGCACATGAGTTGATCTCTGCTTCCCTCTGCGAAGGGGCTTTCTTTTACTTTTATGTTGAGTCTCCATCTTCTAACTTTATGCACGGTTGAGAGAGCATAGTTGTCATTATGAGTTTTATGTGCATTTGTCCCAGAAACATTATTAATTGATTCATGATGCGTTATTGTTTGTTCTCTAATCATTTGTTCTCTTCCTCATGAACTTTGAAGGTGTCATGGAATTTATGTTTTGCCGCACTCTTAAGTACTAGCGAAATATCACTTTGCCATGTTTTCTCTATACTTGAAACAAACGTATATCTTTCGTTACATTGGTATTCATGATCTTTTATTTGTGTTACTTCTCATGATGTAAGGTGATTGCTATGCTTTATTGTTAAAATTCTATTTATCATGCTTGTGTCGAAGTTCTATGATCTGAGCTAACTTATGATTTTATATTATTGATGAACAAGTTTATGTTGCTAGCATGTCACATCAGAAATTATGTGTTTTTATCGTTTACCTACTCGTCCTCGAGTAGGTACTAAGCTTGGGGATGTTGATACGTCACGTATCCTTAATTTCTAATGTTCCATGTTGTTTTCTACATGTTTGCTATACACTTTATGCCTTTTTATCGATTTTCCGGACTAACCTATTGACAAGATTCCATAGAGCCAGTTCCTTGTTTTGTGCTGTTTTTAGTTTCAGAAAAGTTGTTCTAGAAATATTCTCGGAATTGGAAAATTCGAAGTCCGGAGGTCCTAGAATTCCCGAAGGTTCCACAGGGTCCCTAGGGGCCCAGAGGGGGGCACACCATAGGACGGCGCGCCCCTGGCCGCGCCATGGGGTGGTGTGGGCCCCTTGGGCCTCCACTGCCTTTGCCCTTTCGCCTATTTAGACCACCCGATACGTCAACCCTAAAAATATACCACTTCGTCTCGAGAAACACGCGAGGCCGCCATAATCGTTATCCCGAGATCGGGAGGGTTCTGGAGCTCTCCCCGGCACCCTGTTGGGAGGGGAATTCATCACCGGAGGGGTCTACACCACCATGCCCTCCTCCGAAGTGATGCGTGAGTAGTTCATCCCTAGACTACGGGTACATAGTAATAGAAAGATGGTTGTCTTCTCCACTTTGTACCTGATGTTTAGATCTAGTGAGCTACCCTACATGATCGAGATCATCTTTATGTAATGCTACATGTTGTTTTTGCTGGGATCTGATGAATGTTGAAGCTATGTCTTCCGATTATCAATCTATCATGTTATCTTGATGCATATGTTATTTCTGATCTTGCATTCTCTCCGTTAATAGTAAATGCTCTGGCCAACTAGATGCTAGTAACTCCAAGGGGATTATTTATGCTTGATAGTGGGTTCATGCCTCCTTTGCATCTGTGCTCGAGTGACAGAAACGTAACGGATGGAGGATGTGCTATTTCCATTAGGGAGAAAACAACGGTATTTACTTAGTTTACATTGTTTACAGTACACACTTTGCTTACTGCGATAATATCTTGCTTGCAACTTAATACCCAACGTTTATTCGGATTATATTTGGAGGGTGTATTATTAGTCATAGATGCAGTTGGATGATGGTCTATGTATCTTGTTATAATGTCCGCATGAATCACATAGTAATCTTTATGTCTTGCATATGCACTACGGTGCAGCCTTCATTTCTGTCAATTGCCCAGCTGTAATTTCTTCACCACACATGTTATTTATCTTTCACAGAGAGAAACCACTAGTGAACTATAGACCCTAGTCCATTTTCTCATTCTGATAATTCACACTGCTTTCACACATCTTTCATACTGCTGCTACTGCTTTCCTACTGTTTTCCACACCATACTTTTATCCTCTTTGGGTTCAGCAAAACTGGTGATATTGACAACCTCAGTGCTTCGTTGGGGCAAAGTGATTTGATTGTGTTGTGTACGTTCCAGGTTCCTTCTGAATCGGTAGTGCGTCCTGCCATCTCAGCTGCTTCAACCTTCTGAAGTTACTCCTTCCTCCTACTGGTCGATTAAACATTGGTTTCTTACTGAGGGAAAACTGCTGTTGTGCTCATTATACCTTCCTCTTGGGGTTTCCCAACGAGTGAAAGATCTGCACCATCACTCACCGACGCCATAGTAAAGAAGGAGCATGAGGCGGGGCCATCTAGCCGCCCAGAGACAGCCACCGCGTTGAGTACGACGTCGCCATGTGGTACTGGCAGCGCAACTGGCCAATACCTTGGACCAATGTCAAGCTTCGCCAGCAATGTCACCTCAACACCAAGCGGGAACCCATCCCCCCCATGCCTGAGTCCGGGCCCAAGCGACGGGAGGAAATTTAGCGGCGAGGCACTTCCCTTCAGCCGGATCTGCGGGATGACCCGCATTCGGACTGGATAGCGGCCTTTGGGACATCTGGTACGTGTAAGGCGCCATCCACGACAGGCGCCGCCACGAGTACTACGCGTCCTTTGGGCCGCTGCTTTCGAGGTCGGAGGTGCCCGGACCAGAGGAGGGGGAGGGCGAGTACGCGTCCATTAATGACGATGACACGGCGCCCGCGGAGGAGGAGGAGGCCATTCTGGCAACCCGGACCGCGGTGGAGAAGGAGGAGCAGCTCCGCCGCGCCGTCGAGGAGTCCAACCTGGCGGAGCTCGGGATGTGGCCCGACCTGGCCCCTGCGATCCACCCCTCCTGGACGGAGATGCCCCCCGAAGCCGTGGATACGCCTCCCCCTCCACCACTGCCTCCGGTGCAGACACCACCACCTTCGCCACCTGCCGAGCTAGTGGCATCCGTTAGCTCTGCGGCATCCCGGGCCTCGCCACGTGGCGAGCAGCCGCCGGCGCAACTCTACGCGCCGCCACCCTACATCATCCTTGATTAGGGGCGGGCGCAAGCCGATGAAGCCGGCGGGGAGGAGGAGACTGCCGCGGCGAAGCCCATTCTAGGCTTTTTTGTTTATATTTGACGCATTTTGGCCCAAAAAATGTAAGAAAATCCCATGTCTATATAAAGTTTAGTAAATTTAGTTGAATTTTGTGTTTTGAATTTTGCGTTGGGATGGGGGCAAACCAAATCTGTTGTCCCCCGGATTTTGGTACAGGGACCGGCCTAAGAGAACTAAATCCGGACCAAAATCGGTCCGATTTGGGGGGGGGGGGGGGGGGGCGGGGGGATTCCCTTATTGATCAAACTGAGTAGTACGTAGTTGTAAATTACCTCGTGACACATCTGTACAAAAATAACTGCAATTCATGTATATCTACATAATATAATTATAAACACAAATATGACACCTGACATGAGTATTGTTGTGATGGCAGAATATGGAATGCAACGTTGCGACAAACATTTTTGAGGATTTTGATAAACGTTCTTTAAAAAGAAAGAAAAATGTTTTTATAATAGCTTGAATCACATTTTTTGAGACTTTTAGGACGCCGGTCTCAGACGGATAATATATTTTAAATCTACACTTTAAAATTCTACTTTTCGTTTGAAAATGGAGAGGTACGTGACACGTGTAGGTCAACTAGTTGAAAGAACAAAAAGGAAATCAGGTGTACGTACACAAATCTGAAAAAGATTAGGATTCTACACTTAGGGACGAGGCGGTTGTCGATGGAAATATATCCACCCGTTGTCCTTAAACTCCTGCTATTTTTTACAGTTCCTTAGATATGGATTAACCGATTTTTTGTCAGATGTACCCAAAAAAAATATCGTTTTTGTAGCTCTATCAGCAATAATACACTGTACCTGATTTTGATCCCAAGGGAAGCAGGTCTAGTCTGTATCACCTAAAATGGCACCAGAAAATCCATGCAGCCCCGCATCAACAATTGGCAAAGCTAGCAACAGATTCAGTTTGATGCCAGCTCACTTTGGTGTTTATATGAGAATTTAAATATGTTTACTGGTTGGAGTCTTAGCTAATTAAATCAATTACATTTCTCATGATACCGTTTAAGATAACAGGATTTCACCCCGCTTTATAAGTAAAGTCCAACGGCCGAGCTGATACAACGTGATGAGGGGAACCTCTTAAAAACCAGATCAAAGATAGAAAAAAGCTAATAACACAGAGAGCCACACTTGCCACCGAGGTCACTGGAACGAAACCAAATGGCGGAGCTCCACGATGCCGCCCCCAAGAAGGTAACAACGCTATCACGTTGCCGACACCGAGACCAGGAGGGTCAAGGTTTTCACCCAAACACGCGTGAGGATAACCACAATAGCGCCCCGAGAGGGTAACGGTTGAACACGGCAATATCAGTCATACTGCCTCTCAGCCTTTTGTGAAGGCATGATCACAAGGTTCAAGGTTGTCAATATCTTATACGATGTAACATGGAAGGATATACCTTGGCCTTAGATTTCTGAATTAATATCAATAGTGTATAATGGTTTTCTGGTAAATCTATGGTGTCCGAATTTAAAATCGTTTCTACAAAAATAATTAAGCTAGCTGGCAGCATGGTAGAGCGATTTGGCGAGTCCGCCATCAGTCAGCGAGGTCAAGCGATTCTGCAGTCGGGTGGCTACCGCGGCGGCGGTGATCACGGTGATTCGATGATCTTGCCTTTAGAGTGACCGCTCAACACTCAAGATGGCGGAAGTATGGAGTTTCTTGCCTTTTTATTTTGGGATGTGTGGAATCTTGATGGGTCCCACCCAGATTCTTATGTGAGCTAATCAGAAACACTTGTGAACATATAAATATCTTGTGCATAGATCTCAAAAAAAAATGAAAGGCTAAGATAGAGGGGACGTACCAGTAAGCTTACTCGTATATTTCCCACCAGTCCATACATGCCACTCATTACAATTGCCATCTCGATGGTTCAGATAATGTGATTACTGTACATGAAAGGGTGGTCATCTAGATAATTACTACCTTTGTTATCGAGGGTACATGTCCTCTTATTGTTCCAGATTTTAGCGCATGTTTTCCAAATTGCAGGACTTAGAGCATCTCTATTAGACACTGGAAAAACAGAGCCTGCAAAACGAAGATTCAGGCCGTAGGTAGAACTGCATGAGGGGCGGAGGTGCTACGGGCAGAACATAATCCTTATAAAAAACCGCATGATTTAAATTTAAACGTTCGCGGGAAATGCATACATAGAGATCATCTAGTTCCTAGCCCGGAAAGTTTTCCACATAAGGCATTTAGGTAGGTTAAGTAAATGGCGATGCCCTAACCCTAAATGAGGCAAAGAAAAATCAGCTCACCGGAGCCTAGGGTGTGGCGGCTCCATCATCGGAGCGCCTTTACTCGCTGTCGGGGTTAAGGTCAACGAACTTGGCCTTTTGCGCCTCCTTGGTGCGCTCTCATTCATCCATATTGTCCTTGAATGCACGCTCGATGTTGAGGCCCTGCTCGAGCAGCAGGTCATCCAATTCGTCCGTGAAGCAGGCGCACTTCGCCTCTTGGATCTGCTCCCGCCCGATGCGCACCCTCACGACGGTGGTGGTGCTCTCCAGCGCCTCCTCAGGACAAAGTCCTTGGGCCCGATGGCGTCGGAGAAGGCGACATGGTTGTAGACCTCGAACTCGCCGTCATCTTCCAGCTTCGGCTACAACATGGGCATACGGGGAACGGTTGAGGAGCTCTCCGCACCAGAGGAGCTGCCAGCCTCGCACCATGGTCAGCGTCACGGCAGAGGCAGCTGTGGCTGCAGCCCATGGCAGTGGTCGAACTCCTTCGTCTCGCCGGGGAGGAGGGAGGGTGGTGGAGAGACCCCGCGGTTCGTCCACCGGTGCGCGTTGCGCTTCCGCGCAGCGTTTGTAGTGACGCACATGCGGCGCTCCCCTGCAGGGAAGGGCTAAGGTGGTCCATGGTGGCGAGGCGGTGCAGGATCTGCTGGAGGCAGGTAATTTTGTTTGACCGGTGGCGAGCAATTGGGAGGGGGAGGGGAGGGGCGGGAATGGAGGGTTTAGACCCGCATCTTCAGGTCCAACTGCTTAAAATTGCGGGCGATGTGGATGATTTGCTGCGCCCACCAAAAATATTGTGTGCCGGTCTGTGCTTGAGGTGTTTGTTCTTGTAACCAAAATGGCCCTGAGTGTCTCCTAGAGATGTTCTTATATCACTCTTTTCTAATCTGGCAAAATTAGTGTCAAATCCTTTTAGGACTACAAGAAATGATAGCTTAGGACTCCACGATGGTCTAAGTAGAACGGGTCTATTCGGTGAGCTGAGGTAGAAAGTGGGCTGCTCCAAATACTTAATTTGATGTATGTGCAAAATCGTTTCAGATGCTAAAACATTAGTGCACTGTATGTCAAGTTTCTTTCCTACAGTATATAGTGTCAATTAGTACAATGGAATCTACAAAACAGTACTATCAATAAGGATGTGCAGAAACTCTAGCTTAAGTATCATGTATATTGTCTATTGGGACTATTACATACTCAAAGTAATCATGTGTACAACATTTGTATATGTGTCTTTTACTTCATACGGAGATGAGTGCACAAGGTGGGAAGATAAACGGAGAGGGAACAAAGAGTGTTCATGGTCTTGCAAAAAAGGCAAAAGAGGTAGGGAAGGATAAATGTTATCAGTGTTGTGCTCCAGGTCATCGGAGTGCGGAGTGTCCAATTGAGGTTTGCGAATACTGCAAGGGGTCAGGTCATGTGCCAGATGCTTGTCATCTTCTATTAATTGGTTGCTAAACAACAGGTTGTTACACACGGATTCATTGATGAGGGGCTTACTTTTTACGAGGCAATACCAACGGCTGCGTACTGTCCTAAGATTGACTCGGCTAGGCTTGCAAAGCTATCAATGTCTGGTGGACAACTTTCTGTGGATCGGATTGCGGCTGAATTATAGAGGTTGGTTACCATTGAGGAGTTCAAATGGGAAGTAATTGTAACATCCCAAGTATGAAAACCACCCCTAGAATGTTTGTTTCTTGCTTTATTATTGTTTTGCATCATGGCATCTTAATCATTGCATTTGTTTTTCCTTTTGTTTGCATCTGTTTTCCTTTGTTTTCCCATTTTAAATTCAAACAATATTCAAATGTTTTGTTTCATACTTGCTCTGTTACAATTTTCCAAATAAAAAGTTCAATCAAAACATCAATTGTTTCCATTAAACCATAAGGTTCAAACTATTTAAAATTATGGCTTTTAATAATTCACTTAATTCAAATTTTATTCAAATTCAATTACAAACAGCAACCATTTTGAACTTATGAAATTTGCACAACAAATCAATCACTTGTTTCACAATAAATTTGAATTTAAAACTTCTAAGCTGCTTAAGTCAAAATTATTCAATTAATATTGATTTCACTCAAATTTCAAACAGCAACATAATTTAATTATTTTGGAAATCTAAACTTGCAAGTTGTTGCTGTTACAATAAATAGGCAATACCAATTTTTCCTAAAATTTTCTAACATCAAAACCTATTCTTTTTCTTCCTATTTCTTTTCAGCAAAAAAAAAGAAACAGAATAGTTAAAACAAAAAAAATAGCAGAGGGGGGAAGAGGCAGGCCAGTGGGCAGGCCCAGCCCACCAAACTTGGCCTGGTACCCCTTCGTACCTCCTTCCTCCTGTAGGCGGCCATCCGTCGCGTCCACGTCGCCGTACGGCGAGCAGAGACGGCAGGGAGGCGCTCACCCCCCTATATAGCTACCCTAGGGTTCCCCGAGCTGCCCTAACCCTAGTCTCTACCCCTACCTCCCTCGACGCCGCCATTCTTTCTCTCTTCCTCCTCTCTCTGCACCGCGTTTTCTCTCTGAACCCACCGATCTCCACCGCCGTCCTCTGAACCCCGGCGATCGCCGCGCCTCCGATGCACCACCGAGCAGGGTAGGCACGGGAATCGAACCCCCGTACCTCCCTCTCCCTCTTCGACACCGCCGCCGTGGCCGGGAAGGGCTGCATCTCCGCCGCCGTCCTCGCTACTGTCGCCGGCGACGTCCTCCCCGGGCCCCTGCTTCCTCTGCTGCGAGGGTGAGCACCACCGTTCCCTTCCCTCTCCCTCCTTACTGCGAGCACGTGCACGGTCACCACACGAACGCACACAGCAGCACGCACTCGCGGCAGCGCAGCGCAGCGGCAGCTCGCCGCCGGCCACCCCTCTGTCAGTTTCAGTCATCGACGAAATTCAGTTTCGTCAGGTGTTAGCGCGTATCTGAAGTATATCCTCCCTGCGCATCCCTTCCTGACAAGCGAACGATCACAGCGCATTGGCAACGCAGCTGCGCGCGCGCCCGGCAGGCCAGGGTTCGATCCCTGCCTCCCGCAGATAAAAATCCCACCTTTTTGCGAGGAGCACTGACAGGCGGGCCCCCCTGTCAGCTGTTGTGCACCCACGTGGGCCACCGTGGCCCAGGGGCCCCTCTGTCAGTGGCTGGGGCTAGCCACTGCGAGGTGTAAAACATTTTCTGACCAGTTTTTCTTTTATATAAATCCTTTTTCTTTTACAGATTAGTCCCTGGGTTAAAAATGCAAATAACTTTTGAATTACAACTTCAAATAAAATAAGTAAAATATGTTTACTGAACCAAATTTAATTCTCTACCTATTCAAAGCATTTGTTTTATGTTTTGAACATTTCAAATGCATTCAAATTTCAAATTCAAACAACTCCTTTTAAATTTGGTTAATTTCATAACTATTTCAAACTTAATTCAAATAGCACAAGTAAAATATGTTTCCCATGCCATTTTAAACCACCTTTTCAAATATAAAATTTGTTTCATGTTTTGAATAATTAAAATTGGTTAAATAATTTAAACCTTGTTTAAATCATTTAAAATTTGCTAAATTCATAACTTGCTTAAATTAAATTATTTTTGAACATGTAAAATATGTTTTCAAACCAGAAAAACATAACCTTCTCAAATATGAACTTGGTTTAATGTTTTGAACAAATAAAATTCAAATAATATTCCTACTTGAATTAAATTCAATTAAAACTTGTTTAAACTTGTTTAAGTCATAATTAATTCATTCTAATTCCTTTTTCAATAATTGAAACATGTATTCCACTTAAAATTTTGTGTTCTTTTCAAATATGAACTTTGTTATTTATTTTGATCAATTAAAATTGATTAAAACAACAAATGCTTGTGTGACACCTTTAAGGAACCAAAATTCCATAACTTAATAAATAAAATTCCAAACTTGGTAAACCTTATTTTAAATTGTTCCTATTGTTGTTTTCTTTTTGTTTTCATCATCCATGCATCATACTAATCCACTTTCACCTGTTGATTAGTTGTAAAACAATTATTCCAACCTTAATTGATGGGCTTTCCATATGCAATCCCAAATTGCATGTGGGTCCACTTAATTATGTTATGTTACCATGTCAACTATCTTAATCTTTGATGCATCAATTAAATTGAAATGCATCATCCCATGATTGTGCATTATGCCATGTTATTGATTGTTTGTCTCTCTGCGTTTTTTGTTTGCTTCTTCTCGAATAGACGACGACGTTGAGACAGACGAGGTTTACGACACTACTTCTGAGGAGTTAGCTCAGTACCAGGCTGCTGACTTTGCAGGCAAGTATTCACTCACATGAACCATTGTGTTCCTTTCTACATTGGATACCGATACTTTCCGTTGTCTATTCTGCTAGCCCTATGAATCGTTGCTTCTGTTACGAACCTATCACATGTTATCCTTTAACCCTGATATAGCCTCACCCCCACACCTATAACCCCTTGCTTGTTGCCCGTGTCTTACTAGTATGCTTAGGGTTGTTTTGCTCGAGTCTGTTGCCCGTTACTTTCTGTTACTATATTTTCTATTATGTTCTGGGGCTCGATGTTAATCAACAACCTGTTAATTTTGAGGTAATAATAATTTGATGATAAGGCACCGGCAGGAGGCCCGGCGTGGTTTTGAGGCCTGCTAGTGTCGACCCTAATTAGGAAAAGGGTCTTGTCAACTGATCCATGATGAGCGCACTAACCGCATGTGGGAAGCGTGTATGGGCGCCCCCCTCAATTTGATTCGATTCGCATCTCGTCCAAATCGCCACACTTAGTTCGGGCTTTCCATTTGATGCACTCATATGCAGGTACGAACCCGAGGCCAGGGTGGAACTTTTGTAGTCGGCATTTAGGGCGGCGTGGTCTTAGAGTGCTATGAGGGTCCCCTTTTCTTCGTGGGGCTCGATTAGCCGCGCACGCACAGCACGTGGTGCTTTGGGCTTGATGCGAAGAAGAGTTGAGTTGTGTTGAGTGCCCCGCTTGGTGGGAGGCATTCCATCTGGCGGGTTATTCCTACATGTACGGCCAAATTGGTCCACCCCTGCAGGGATAAATCTTCTCGAGAAGCCGTGTTTTCCGCGGTTATGGTTGACTTGGTGAAAGTACTGGATAACAAGTACTCAGAATAACTTACACCTAACTAATGATAACTTGACTAGTAATAGTCTTATTGACACAATACCTTGAACCATCATTAATCCAACTGTGTGAGTTATCCTCGGATTGCTTCTTTGGATAAGGGGCGAGATCCAGGATGGGTTTGTTTGGAGTTAGTTATAGTTGGTTACGATACGCTATCTTATCCCCCTTCTGTTAGCCGGAAGTTGTAGTATGTTCTGTAGTTGGTTAGTGCAGCCAGCTGCCGCATCTTTTGTATCACCCTTTTCTTCCGTTGAACCCAAAGCATCTGTGCTTGATGTTGTTGGGTACACTTTGGTGAATTGTGAGTCTTTCTTGCCAGTACGTTTATGTACTGACCCTCTTTGGGGCTGTGGTTTCCGCAGACTACGCTTACGAGGATCCCTGTGATGGCTACTACGTGGAGTTCGACGAGGCTGCTGACGAGTAGATAGCGGAACCGGGCAGGATCCGAGACATCGTGGATGGGCTCCGTCTTTTCGTTTCCGGCCTCTTAGGCCTATTTGGATCTTGTCTGTACTCAGACATTTTGGATGCTTCCGCTGTGTTGTAATGATGACATGTTGGGACCTGTGTCCTCTGGATGATTGTATTTGCTATCTCTGCTCTAGTGAGAGCTGTTTGCAACTTATTTCCATCTTTTGTGTCTTAGAGATATGTTGTGATATCATATGTTCTAATGCCGTTGTCGTACCCTGTGTGTATGTTATGAAGTACGTCAACGGAAGTGTCTTGATTTCTATGGGATGGTTTGCGCAGACGATGAATAGTAGAGAATGGTTGTCACACGTTTACGTGTTGGCCTGCTCATATTGAGATGCGGGTGCCTGTATGCCCCGTAAGCCATTTGTTCTACTATTTAGCGGACTGTGAGTATCCTCTAGAAGTCCGGGTGCGACAAATGGTATCAGAGCCTGTCTGCCTGTAGGATCCCTTTTACTGGTCGCAGTTGAGTCTAGAAACTATTTTGTAGCTATATAGGAAAAATGAAACGTGAGAGTAGGAATTCTGCCCTTTTATTTCTTTCCCCACCCACCCTCCCTTTTCTGGTAAGGAAGTGCAACGTTGTTTTCTCTTCTCATCTAAACTTTCAAGTTAGGATTTCACGTATCCTGGTTTCTCTAGGATAGTTATATCTACAAGACCATAGGAATGGAGGTGGTTGTGACATGATTTATCATGTTGCCTACTCACGATTGAGAACGGAGGCGTGTAAGCCCCGGAAGCAGATCCTCTATTCTTTAAGCAGTAGATATTGATCCTTTAGAAGCCCGGATGGGTTTTCCGTAGTACCTCAGGAGTGTTTTGGTCTCGTGTTTCCCGATGTTGCTTCGATATCATGTTCTTCTCAACATCCTTTTCGTCCGTTGAAACCTTGTTGTTGCTTTCCACTTCAGTTCTTCTACCGGCGTCTAATCAAAACTTCCCCGATCATCTGCAGATGGATCTCAGGTTCTACCCGCAGGTGGTTCGGATGACTCGTTGCGAGAGCACCGCCGGTTATCCGGAGATGCTGAGAGACATGGTCACTTATCTGGGGTTCCGTTGGGCACCAGAGTACCAGGTCTACGAGCAGCAGCGAGAGTTTTACCAGACCTACTACCAGGCTATCGTCTACATTCTGTCAGATGATGGCATGAGCGTAGTCCACCGCTACGAGGCAGTAGGTTCCACAGTGGATATGCCCGTGCAGCAGGCAGCTTATGTGAGTCTCACCGTCCTTCGTGCTGACTACTGGGGATTTGACGATTCCATCTATCGCCACATCCCCCGTGGTTACATCACTTCGGAGGGAGCTCACTTCACTCTCTACGACAACCTGGATGTTTATGAGCATGATAACTCCAGGCTGCACACCACCGCTCAGTTTGTGAGGCACAGTGACGCACTTGTCAACACACTATCTCAGGAGTTGGCTTCAGTCAGAGAGCAGCTTTACCTTGCTTTGACTCGTCTGGCAACGTACACCACAGACTTTGTTGGAGACGAGCGCTTTGCACGTTTCGATCAGCCAGTTGGTCGTCGTCTACCAGATGCTGGAGGTTACGAGCCGATCAGAGGTCCACTCCTCAACCTCGGTGCTGGTTACACTGGGATTCCTCACTTTGGAGCACAGGGAGTCGACGCTATGTACTTCACCACACCTAGAGTCGCTCTCAGACCACGTCAGATCTATGTGGATCGTCGTTCTACCTACTTTCATGGGCGTGCTCCTCACCGTACCTCTCGCCGTAATCCTAGTCGTCGTCCTGCGTGATGAGCATGGGAGTATCGATGTATCCATTCTTAGCTATGTTTAGTTATCCTTTGGAATCCGAACCATTTGTGGTGTGTTGGATATTCTGATGTATTTGAACATGTGATGATGTACCTGTTGGTTATCTATTCATGCGTCGGAATAATCTCTCTTTCGGTTTCCAAGTCTATCCTTTCTTGTTGTTATGCTAAAATGCATGTCTATTCAGGATGCCGCCAACAAGGAACACCCCGCCTGAGCCACCGCCAATCACGGAGCTGTTGACTCAGATGACCCAAGTCATGGCACAGATGGCCCAGTTTCATACTAACCAGCACAACAACCAGAATGCTCCACGGGTCAGCATCAAGGAGTTCCTCAGTCTGGGTCCGAGAGCTTTCGTGGCAACACGGGAGCCTCTGGATGCTGATGACTGGATCCGTGAGATAGCCAAGGCTCTGGATATAGCTCACGTTGCTGAGGAAGACAAGGTCAAGTATGCATCCTATCTGCTGAAGGGTCAGGCAGCTACTTGGTGGGAAAACTACCAGACCATGAGAGCTGGCTATCCAATCACCTGGGGTTGTTTCAAGGAAGCTTTCCTGAAGCACCACATTCCAGATGGTCTCATGGAAAGGATGTGTGAAGAGTTTTGCTCACTCGAGAAGGGCAAGCTGGACGTCATTGGCTATCAGAGTGAGTTCAATCGCCTCGCTCGTTACGCTGGTGATGAGGTGTCCACTGAGGCTAAGAAGATGGCAAGGTTCCGCAGAGGTTTTAACCCGGAACTCAAGTACGCCCTCACCAACATCAAGGCCAACAACTTCGAGGAGCTCGTTAACACCGCGCTCAATGAAGAAAATGGGCGCAAGGCGTTCGAGGAGTCTCGCAAGCACTCGCGTGAGGGTGGTTCCTCCTCCAACATGACCACCCCTCCGCAGAAGCGCCGCATCTGGGTGCCAAATGGTGCTGTCACTAGGGCTCCATATGCCCAAGCTTCTCCAGGCTTCGCTCCCCGCCCACCCAACCCTGCTCAGATGCATGATCAGAGGGCTTCGATGGGGCAGCCAAGGCCAGGGCCTCCTCGTGTCGTCACTTGCTACAAGTGCAAGCAGACGGTGCACTACGCTGACAAGTGCACGCAGAGGCAGCTACCTCCACCACCACCTCGTCCCAACACAAACCAGGCAATGGTGCGTGCTCCCCCGCCTAAAGCCTTCAACTCCAACAACAGGCCTGTCGGGAGGACCGCAAGGGTGAATCATGTCAAGATCGACAAAGCCGAGGAAGCTCCTGACGTCGTTCTCGGTACATTCCCCGTAAACTCTATTCCAGCTAAAGTGTTGTTTCATACCGGAGCATCACATTCTTTCGTGTCAAAGATCTTTGCGACAGCAATTAAGCTCCCTTTTGTTGGTTTGGGTTCCCCGCTAGTGGTAAACTCCCCTGGAGCAACCATGCAAACGTCCAAAATCAGTCACAAAAATCAAATTCTAATTGGAGGCCACATATTCCTTGCTTCTCTCATACTGCTTGGCAATTCTGACATTGATGTCATTCTTGGTATGGATTGGCTGAAAGCAAATAAAGCTAGAATTGACTATGCTCAGAAGTCAATAACTCTGTTCCACCCCTCTAGCCAGATAGTCTATTCTCCAAATGAATCAAGTTCCTTTCAGCTGTGCACCCTCGATGCAAAACCTCTTCCTTCAATTGAAAATGTTCCGGTGGTTTGCGAATTCCCTGACGTCTTTCCAGAAGAGTTGCCAGGGATGCCTCCGGACAGAGCAGTTGAGTTCGTGATCGAGCTTGAACCAGGTACTGCTCCAATCTCTAAGCATCCATACAAGATAGCTCCTCCTGAACTGAAATTGTTAAAGGAGCAAATCGATATGTACATGGAAAAAGGTTACATTCAACCTAGTTCCTCGGCTTGGGGTTGCCCAACTCTGTTCGTTCCGAAGAAGGATCACACAAAGAGACTCGTTGTTGACTATCGTCCTCTTAACGAGAAAACCATCAAAAACAAGTATCCAACTCCTCGTATTGATGATCTTTTTGATCAACTTGCTGGAGCCTCAATATTCTCCAAGTTGGACTTGAGAATGGGTTACCATCAAATAAAGATCAGAAAAGAGGATATTCCAAAAACAGCCTTTACCACTCGCTACGGTCTATATGAGTTCACCGTCATGTCCTTTGGTCTCACCAATGCACCGGCGACCTTCTCTCGACTCATGAATTCTGTCTTCCATGAATACCTCGACAAGTTCGTTGTGGTATATCTTGATGATATTCTTGTCTACTCAAAATCCGAGGAAGAGCACGAAGAACATCTTCGTCAAACCCTCATGAAGCTTCGCGAGCATCGTCTTTATGCCAAGTTCTCCAAATGTGAGTTCTGGATTCCATAAGTTGCTTACCTTGGTCATGTCATCTCAGCCAAGGGCATAGCCATTGATCCATAAAAGGTTAAAGCAATTGTTGATTGGAAACCTCCAAAGACGGTGAAGCAAGTAAGAAGTTTTCTTGGCTTAGCTAGCTATTGCCGTCGTTTCGTCCAAAACTTTTCCAAGATTGCCAAACCTCTCACTGATCTCACAAAGAAGGACAAGAAGTTCGTTTGGTCTCCACAATGTGATGAAAGTTTCAATCTCCTGAAGACTAAACTCACTTCTACACCAGTTCTGGTTGGCCCAGATACTACCAAACCTTTCCAGATATTCTGTGATGCTCCTCTCCAAGGTCTAGGTGCAGTTCTTATGCAAGAACGTCAAGTTGTGGCTTATGCTTCACGTCAGTTGAACGCACATGAGCTCAATTATCCAACTCATGACCTTGAACTTGCAGCAGTTGTGTTTGCCCTCAAGAAATGGAGACAATACTTGTTGGGTAACCGCACTGAAATCTTTTCCGATCATAAGAGTCTGAAATACATCTTCACTCAACCAGATCTAAACCTCAGGCAAAGGAGATGGATTGAGAAGATTAAAGACTTTGATCTTACCATTTCTTACACTCCAGGCAAGGCTAATGTTATGGCCGATGCTCTCAGTCGCAAATCCTATTGCAATAATCTCATGATCATGGAAAGCCAACCTCCACTTCATGAAGAATTCTAGAAGCTGAACCTTGGTCTTGTTCCTCAAGGCTATCTTGCGAACTTGATAGCCAGTCCAACTCTCGAGGACAAGATTTGTTCTGAACAACTTCGTGATGCTGAAATCAAGAAGATGGTAGAACACATCAAAGAAGGCAAGGAGAAATTTAAGTCCTTCTCAATTGATGACAAAGGAACTGTGTTCTTCGAAGGACGCATTGCAGTTCCTCAAGTTCAAAGTCTCAAAGATGTTATTTTCAAGGAGGCTCATGAAACTCCTCTTTCCATACACCCTGGAAGTACAAAGATGTACCAGGATCTCAAGACGCTGTATTGGTGGCCTGGCATGAAACGTGAAATTGCTCAATACGTTTCTGAATGCGACGTTTGTCAACGTGTTAAGGCAGTTCATCAGAAAACAGCCGGTCTTCTCCAACCTCTCAAAATCCCTGAGTGGAAGTGGGACATGATTGAAATGGACTTCTTCACTGGTTTTCCAAAGTCCAAGAAAGGCAACGATGCAATCTTCGTTGTCATTGATCGTCTCACTAAAGTAGCTCACTTCTTTGCTGTCAAAGAAACAATCTCAGCTAGCCAGTTAGCAGAGCTCTACACAGCAAAGATTGTTCCTCTTCATGGTGTTCCATTGGAAATAAGCTCAGACCGTGGAAGCATATTCACTTCTCATTTCTGGAAAAGCTTTCAAGAAGCTTTGGGCACCAAACTTTGTTCAGCACAGGCCTATCACCCTCAGTCTCAAGGGCAAGTCGAAAGAGTCAATCAGATTCTCGAGGATATGCTCAGAGCATGTGGTCTCTCCTTTGGCATGAAATGGGAGAATGCCTTCCATATGCTGAATTCTCCTACAACAACAGCTTCCAGGCAAGCCTAGGCATGGCACCATTTGAAGCTCTCTATGGCCGCAGATGCAGGAGTCCAATCAATTGGTCTGGAGCTGGTGAACGTTCACTCTTAGGCCCTGACATTGTTAAGGAAGCCGAAGAGAAAGTTCGTATCATCCGTGACAATCTCAAGATTGCTCAGTCTCGTCAGAAAAGCTACTATGACAGCAAGCACAGGGATATGATCTATGTACCTGGTGACAAGGCATATCTCCGTGTAACTCCCCTCAGAGGCACTCATCATTTTGGTGTGAAAGGAAAGCTTGCACCAAGATACATTGGTCCTTTCAACATTCTCTCAAGGCGTGCGGAAAATGCCTATCGTCTTGAACTTCCAGAAAAACTATCCAAGGTGCACGATGTGTTTCGCGTGTCACAACTCAAGAGGTGTTTCAAAGATCCAGATCGTGCAGTTGATCATGATTCCATTGAACTGCAAGAAGATCTATCTTATGAAGAGCACCCTGTTCGTATTCTCGATGAGACCGAGCGTAAGACTCGCAACAAGAGCACCAAGTTCTTGAAAGTGCAGTGGTCCCATCATTCCGATAAAGAGGCAACATGGGAGACCGAAGAGGATCTTCGCAAGAGGTATCCGGACCTTTTCTCTTCTCAGTAGGAATCTCGGGGCGCGATTCCTTCAAGGGGGGCGTTTTGTAACATCCCAAGTATGAAAACCACCCCTAGAATGTTTGTTTCTTGCTTTATTATTGTTTTGCATCATGGCATCTTAATCATTGCATTTGTTTTTCCTTTTGTTTGCATCTGTTTTCCTTTGTTTTCCCATTTGAAATTCAAACAATATTCAAATGTTTTGTTTCATACTTGCTCTGTTACAATTTTCCAAATAAAAAGTTCAATCAAAACATCAATTGTTTCCATTAAACCATAAGGTTCAAACTATTTAAAATTATGGCTTTTAATAATTCACTTAATTCAAATTTTATTCAAATTCAATTACAAACAGCAACCATTTTGAACTTATGAAATTTGCACAACAAATCAATCACTTGTTTCACAATAAATTTGAATTTAAAACTTCTAAGCTGCTTAAGTCAAAATTATTCAATTAATATTGATTTCACTCAAATTTCAAACAAATTTCAAACAGCAACATAATTTAATTATTTTGGAAATCTAAACTTGCAAGTTGTTGCTGTTACAATAAATAGGCAATACCAATTTTTCCTAAAATTTTCTAACATCAAAACCTATTCTTTTTCTTCCTATTTCTTTTCAGCAAAAAAAAAAAGAAACAGAACAGTTAAAACAAAAAAAAAATAGCAGAGGGGGGAAGAGGCAGGCCAGTGGGCAGCCCAGCCCACCAAACTTGGCCTGGTACCCCTTCGTACCTCCTTCCTCCTGTACGGCGGCCATCCGTCGCGTCCACGTCGCCGTACGGCGAGCAGAGACGGCAGGGAGGCGCTCACCCACCCTATATAGCTACCCTAGAGTTCCCCGAGCTGCCCTAACCCTAGTCTCTACCCCTACCTCCCTCGACGTCGCCATTCTTTCTCTCTTCCTCCTCTCTCTGCACTGCGTTTTCTCTCTGAACCCACCGATCTCCACCGCCGTCCTCTGAACCCTGGCGATCGCCGCGCCTCCGATGCACCACCGAGCAGGGTAGGCACGGGAATCGAACCCCCGTACCTCCCTCTCCCTCTTCGACACCGCCGCCGTGGCCGGGAAGGGCTGCATCTCCGCCGTCGTCCTCGCTACTGTCGCCGGCGACGTCCTCCCCGGGCCCCTGCTTCCTCTGCTGCGAGGGTGAGCACCACCGTTCCCTTCCCTCTCCCTCCTTGCTGCGAGCACGTGCACGGTCACCACACGAACGCACACAGCAGCACGCACTCGCGGCAGCGCAGCGCAGCGGCAGCTCGCCGCCGGCCACCCCTCTATCAGTGTCAGTCATCGACGAAATTCAGTTTCGTCAAGTGTTAGCGCGTATCTGAAGTATATCCTCCCTGCGCATCCCTTCCTGACAAGCGAGCGATCACAGCGCATTGGCAACGCAGCAGCGCGCGCGCCCGGGAGGCCAGGGTTCGATCCCTGCCTCCCGCAGATAAAAATCCCACCTTTTTGCGAGGAGCACTGACAGGCGGGCCCCCCCTGTCAGCTGCTGTGCACCCACGCGGGCCACCGTGGCCCAGGGGCCCCTCTGTCAGTGGCTGGGGCTAGCCACTGCGAGGTGTAAAACATTTTCTGACCAGTTTTTCTTTTATATAAATCCTTTTTCTTTTACAGATTAGTCCCTGGGTTAAAAATGCAAATAACTTTTGAATTACAACTTCAAATAAAATAAGTAAAATATGTTTACTGAACCAAATTTAATTCTCTACCTATTCAAAGCATTTGTTTTATGTTTTGAACATTTCAAATGCATTCAAATTTCAAATTCAAACAACTCCTTTTAAATTTGGCTAATTTCATAACTATTTCAAACTTAATTCAAATAGCACAAGTAAAATATGTTTCCCATGCCATTTTAAACCACCTTTTCAAATATAAATTTTTTATCATGTTTTGAATAATTAAAATTGGTTAAATAATTTAAACCTTGTTTAAATCATTTAAAATTTGCTAAATTCATAACTTGCTTAAATTAAATTATTTTTGAACATGTAAAATATGTTTTCAAACCAGAAAAACATAACCTTCTCAAATATGAACTTGGTTTAATGTTTTGAACAAATAAAATTCAAATAATATTCCTACTTGAATTAAATTCAATCAAAACTTGTTTAAACTTGTTTAAGTCATAATTAATTCATTCTAATTCCTTTTTCAATAATTGAAACATGTATTCCACTTAAAATTTTGTGTTCTTTTCAAATATGAACTTTGTTATTTATTTTGAACAATTAAAATTGATGAAAACAACAAATGCTTGTGTGACACCTTTAAGGAACCAAAATTCCATAACTTATTAAATAAAATTCCAAACTTGGTAAACCTTATTTTAAATTGTTCCTATTGTTGTTTTCTTTTTGTTTTCATCATCCATGCATCATACTAATCCACTTTCACCTGTTGATTAGTTGTAAAACAATTATTCCAACCTTAATTGATGGGCTTTCCATATGCAATCCCAAATTGCATGTGGGTCCACTTAATTATGTTATGTTACCAAGTCAACTATCTTAATCTTTGATGCATCAATTAAATTGACATGCATCATCCCATGATTGTGCATTATGCCATGTTATTGATTGTTTGTCTCTCTGCGTTGTTTGTTTGCTTCTTCTCGAATAGACGACGACGTTGAGACAGACGAGGTTTACGACACTACTTCTGAGGAGTTAGCTCAGTACCAGGCTGCTGAGTTTGCAGGCAAGTATTCACTCACATGAAACATTGTGTTCCTTTCTACATTGGATACCGATACTTTCCGTTGTCTATTCTGCTAGCCCTATGAATCGTTGCTTCTGTTACGAACCTATCACATGTTATCCTTTAACCCTGATATAGCCTCACCCCCACACCTATAACCCCTTGCTTGTTGCCCGTGTCTTACTAGTATGCTTAGGGTTGTTTTGCTCGAGTCTGTTACCCGTTACTTTCTGTTACTATATTTTCTATTATGTTCTGGGGCTCGATGTTAATCAACAACCTGTTAATTTTGAGGTAATAATAATTTGATGATAAGGCACCGGCAGGAGGCCCGGCGTGGTTTTGAGGCCTGCTAGTGTCGACCCTAATTAGGAAAAGGGTCTTGTCTACTGATCCATGATGAGCGCACTAACCGCATGTGGGAAGCGTGTATGGGCGCCCCCCTCAATTTGATTCGATTCGCATCTCGTCCAAATCGCCACACTTAGTTCGGGCTTTCCATTTGATGCACGCATATGCAGGTACGAACCCGAGGCCAGGGTGGAACTTTTGTAGTCGGCATTTAGGGCGGCGTGGTCTTAGAGTGCTATGAGGGTCCCCTTTTCTTCGTGGGGCTCGATTAGCCGCGCACGCACAGCACGTGGTGCTTTGGGCTTGATGCGAAGAAGAGTTGAGTTGTGTTGAGTGCCCCGCTTGGTGGGAGGCATTCCATTTGGCGGGTTATTCTTACGTGTACGGCCAAATTGGTGCACCCCTGCAGGGATAAATCTTCTCGAGAAGCCGTGTTTTCCGCGGTTATGGTTGACTTGGTGAAAGTACTGGCTAACAAGTACTCAGAATAACTTACACCTAACTAATGATAACTTGACTAGTAATAGTCTTATTGACACAATAACTTGAACCATCATTAATCCAACTGTGTGAGTTATCCTCGGATTGCTTCTTTGGATAAGGGGCGAGATCCAGGATGGGTTTGTTTGGAGTTAGTTATAGTTGGTTACGATACGCTATCTTATCCCCCTTCTGTTAGCCGGAAGTTGTAGTATGTTCTGTAGTTGGTTAGTGCAGCCAGCTGCCGCATCTTTTGTATCACCCTTTTCTTCCGTTGAACCCAAAGCATCTGTGCTTGATGTTGTTGGGTACACTTTGGTGAATTGTGAGTCTTACTTGCCAGTACGTTTATGTACTGACCCCCTTTGGGGCTGTGGTTTCCGCAGACTACGCTTACGAGGATCCCCGTGATGGCTACTACATGGAGTTCGACGAGGCTGCTGACGAGTAGATAGCGGAACCGGGCAGGATCCGAGACATCGTGGATGGGCTCCGTCTTTTCGTTTCCGGCCTCTTAGGCCTATTTGGATCTTGTCTGTACTCAGACATTTTGGATGCTTCCGCTGTGTTGTAATGATGACATGTTGGGACATGTGTCCTCTGGATGATTGTATTTGCTATCTCTGCTCTAGTGAGAGCTGTTTGCAACTTATTTCCATCTTTTGTGTCTTAGAGATATGTTGTGATATCAGATGTTCTAATGCCGTTGCTGTACCCTGTGTGTATGTTATGAAGTACGTCAACGGAAGTGTCCTGATTTCCATGGGATGGTTTGCGCAGACGATGAATAGTAGAGAATGGTTGTCACACGTTTACGTGTTGGCCTGCTCATATTGAGATGCGGGTGCCGGTATGCCCCGTAAGCCATTTGTTCTACTATTTAGCGGACTGTGAGTATCCTCTAGAAGTCCGGGTGCGACAGTAATTCAAGTGGGTGAAAATGTGTTTAAAGTTTATTTTACTTCTAAACATGACTTAGAAAGGATGAAGGTTTTCGGTTCCAAGCACGTCCCAAACAGCACATTTGTCATTACAGTTGAGTCATGGGCTGTGGACATGAAGCCTTTGTGGATGATTCCTGAAATTTGGATACAAGTCTCTGATATTCCACAAATTCATAGAGGCGATTTCTTGATTCTTTGGAGTCTTGGCTCGTTATTTAGTAAAACCTTAAAGATGGATATGAAATATACTATAAAACATGGTGTTTGATGACCCACAAGTATAGGGGGGTGTATCGTAGTACTTTCGATAAATAAGAGTGTCGAACCCAACGAGGAGCAGAAGGTGTTGACAAGCAGGTAGGATAGAGGATTCACTGTAAACACTAGCAAACTGGTTTTTGGTTGTTTTGGATATAGCAGATAAATAAAGTGCGAGTAAATAAAGTGCGGAAAATAATATTGCAGCGAATGGCCCAATCCTTTTGAGAGCAAAGGACAAGCCGGTTGTATTACTTATGACTACCAAACGTTCTCAAGGACACATGGGAATTTCTTCATGTGCTTTCGCTTCGTTACAGTTGATTAATATCCGTTGGCTCGTGAAGTGTTGTGTGGGTGAACCTATGCTAATGCATCGCCCAACTAGGACTAATACATACTTGTGATTATACCCCTCGTAAGCATCCGCAAATACAAGAAAGTAATTAAGATAAAACTAATCATAGCCTTAAAACTCTGGGATTCTACGCTCCCTCGTGCATTGGTTTCCTAACGGGGGTTTAGGTTTATGTCACTCCGGCAACCCCACAATTAGTAGCCAAATACACAATGCATCCTCCTAGGCCCATAAAGGTGAAGTATCATGTAGTCGACGTTCACATGACACCACTAGTGGAATAGCACCACAACTTAAATACCGAACCACGAGATATTACTTCAATATAACTTCACTACTAACATCATGACTTATCCCATGTCCTCAAGAACTAAATGAACTACTCACAAGATATCATATGGATCATAAGCAGAGGTGATATAATGGATGATAACAATCTGGTCATAAAGTGCTAACACCGATAAATCTTACAAGCATCAAATACTAATAAATCATCCACACCGGGAGAGAGATCTAATGTAAAACAACGATAGAGGCTCCGAATTGTTACAGCGGGATGACGGTGGATGATGAGGGTGATGGTGCTGGTGGTGATGATGATGATGATGACGATCTTGATGATGCCCGGAGCGATGACGGTGACGATGGCGGTGATTTCCCCTCTGCGGAGAGGAATTTCCCCGATAGATTTCTCCCTGCGAGAGAGCTTTTCTCTCTCGGGTTTTTTCCGCCCCGAGGCGGCAGCATAATAATTCTTCGATGATGGCTAGGGCTTAGGGTTCCCTCGGGGCCAAGTACGCGAAAAATGTCGACCAGAGGTGGGCTAGGGTGGCCACACCATGTGGCGGCGCAGCCAAGGGGGCCGCCACCCCATGGTGTGGGGCCCTGGTGGCCCCCTCCGGCTCTCCTCGTGGCTTGCTCCCTCTTCTGGACTTCTAAGATACCTCCGGTGTCCCCCCCTCTTCTTCTGATCTTCTGAAATAGGGTATCTCGGCGGTGTTTTTTCCATCAGATTTATGGTCCCGGTGTTTATTCTCCAAAAATTATGAAACATGTAAAATAAGATAAAATAACATAAGGTATGCATCATAACATGAAATATATCGATGAATAATAGAAAATAACAACATAAAACGGTGATGCAAAATGGACGTATCAACTCCCCCTAAGCTTAGACCTCGCTTGTCCCCAAGCGAAACTGAACTCAATAAACATGACCACATGTTTATGGAATGAGGTGTCGATAAAATAAAATACGGACAAGAGGCATCACATCTACAAAGAACAAGTCATTTTAGGCAGCAACTTCCTCTCATATAATCAAACTTTAAACAAGCAAAGTAACAATAAAGGTGCAAAAAAAATTAAATCACAATTGGTGAAGACAAACTTCATTCTTGGTCAGAGAACAATTAACAGTGCACTTATCTTTTGATTATAGTCTTTTATACTAGAGCTATATTGCAGAGTTTATCATGCTCAATTATAATAGTCTCTTTGCAAACATTGGTAACTTTCAAAGAAGTATTCAAACAGATAAAAGCATTTGCAGAAACAAGGAAGAATAAAGAACATGATTGAGTAAATCAACATGTATTTGGATGAATCACAACAACTCAAATGCTTGCTTGGACAGAAGGAAGTAGGTTTACTGACTCAACATAAATGTAAGAGATAGGCCCTTCGCAGAGGGAAGCATTGATCACTCATGTGCTAGAGCTTTTATTTTGTAAAACAGAGGTATAAAAGTTTGACACTCCTCCCATCCTTTCTTACACAAACCATGGCTAACCGAATCCTCGGATGCCTTCCAACAATCACAAACCGTGGAGGAGTGTCTAAATTTTGGGAGGTGTATGTTTATGTCAACGAATGGCAAACAAAAAATATAGTACGTCACAAGCCAACTAGACTTCACAAGAGCGGCTCCCATAGAAGGACGCAACTGGTATAGAAGGTCATCCCTCTTTCTATTTTGTTTACACAATTATGCTTTGACTGATAAATCAGGGGGGAAAAGAGTGAAGAGAATTTGTATTATTATTTGGGGCTGGGAACCCCGCTGTCAGCTCTTCTAGCATTTGGATACGCGGATGAAGCCACTAGTCCAGGGTGTAAATTCCAATCAATAAGTGAGATAAAAATTCTCTATTTGCGTCCTCATGAGCTAAAACAGGAGCACAAAACAGGTGTAAATTTAGAAGTTTTAAAGGTAGCACACAAACAATTTACTTGGACTGGTGGTGAAATACCACATATAGGTAGGTATGGTGGACGCAAATGGCAAGGTTTTGGTGTTCAAGGTTTGGATGCACGAGAAGCATTCCCTCTCAGTACAGGTTTTTTGCTAGCAAGGTTGGGTAGAAATCATAAGAATCAAAGCAAAACAAACAAAAACATATATGATAAATCCAATCATGCAATCTTCGTTGAAGGTGCAAATAAACTTATTTGAGAATACTAATCTTATGAGCTAACAAAGAAGAAAGATCATGGAATAATATATCTAGATGCAACTCCCTCTTTTCTACTTAAGTCTCAACGAATTGTTGCTACTGACCAATGCTAAGTTTGCCAAATCCAAATAGATTATCTTGAAGCTCCAATATTGATACCAATACTAATGACATGATCAATCACATAACAAAAATTGCAAACTAAAATAAAGTAAAACAAGTAGATGATGAAACTTCTCATTAATGTTTAATTGCGGCAACTCAAACCAAGGGATACAACGATAACCAACTAAGGAGCAACACTTTCATACTACAAACCGTACTGTATGATATTTCCTCTACTCATGATATGACTCTACTAAAAGGTAAAAAAAAGATGAAAGATAAAAGTGATACCGCGGCACTCCCCCAAGCTTGGAACAAGCCAAGGGGATGGCAATACCAATGATGAATCAATTCTTCGGTGGTGGTGGTGAATCCTCCTCATCATCAGACTTCCAAGGTAAAGGCTCCCCATCCACAAATGATGTCCTGGTCTCCAACATCTTGAAACTAGCAGCAGAGCTTATACGTTTAAACATGTTCTCATACTCACAGTTGTGATTCTGGACATCATAGAGTTGTGCATGCAAATCGTTGGTGGTCTTGGTGAGTGAGAAAATCTCCTCCCAAAGCTTCAAAATCTCCTTCTGCTCCACTCTCGATCTCCTCCTCCTCCGGCTCCCAGTCTTGGAGATCATCTTCCTTCGGTCCCTTCCCCTTGTTGTTGTTGGCGGAGACCATGATGCTTCTAAAACTAAAAACAGATCCTCGCAGAAACCTCTCGAAACAGTAACACGACGAGAAAACCATATACGGACCTTGGGGGTCCGGGGGATTATATAGCAAAAATATGCGTAACGAAAGGAATGTACAGGTCGAAAACGAGTCGGAGAGGGGATCCGAGCGCCCACACCATAGGGTGGCGCGGCCGAGGGTGGGCCCGCGCCCACTCATGGTGTGGTGCCTCCGGGCACCTTCTCCAACTCCTCTTCGGCTCGGTATTTTTTATATTTTCCAAAAAATGATATTTTATAACTGAAAAGGTATTTCGCAAACTTTTTCTGAACATAACTGTTACCTATTCCAAAACAGACTCTGCAGACTCTGGAATCTTCCTCCTAATGAACTTCTCTGGAGTCATTACTTGAATAACATCCACATATTCATCATAGGAATCCCGAGAAATATAATGTTTGAGTCTTTGTCCATTTACCACTTGTGTAGTGTTATATTTGAGGGAAGCAATTTTTATTGCACCCGAACGATACACTTCTTCAATAACATAAGGTCCTTCCCATCGGGAGATTAATTTTCCTGCAAAAAATCTGAGACGAGAACGATACAATAGAACTTTCTCACCAACATGAAACTCTATTTTAAGGATTCTTCTATCATGCCATTGTTTAACTTTCTCTTTAAAGAGATTGGCATTTTCACAAGCTTCACATCTCCATTCATCTAAATCTTTGGTTAGGATAGAGGAGCAGAAGGTGTTGACAAGCAGGTAGGATAGAGGATTGATACGTCATAAACGTATCCCTAATTTCTGATGCTCCATGATGATATTATGCCAATTGCTACATGTTTTCTCCCTTATTGATGTCATTTTTATCGATTTTCCGGACTAACCTATTGACAAGATGCCATAGAGCCAGTTCCCTGTTTTCTGCTTTTTTTTTAGTTTCAGAAAAGTTGTTCTGGAAATATTCTCGGAATTGGAAAATTCGAAGCCCGGAAGTTCTATTTTCCCCGTAAGCATCCAGAAGACCGAAGAGGAGCCGAAGAGGGCCAGTAGGGGGGCCACACCATAGGGTGGCGCGGCCCCCCTGGCCGCGCCAGCTATGGGTGTGGGGCCTCCCGGCCTCCACCTCCTTTGCCCTTTCGCCTATTTAAGCCCCCCGGATGGAAAACCCTAGGCACCTGATCAAAATCCCCGAAAAAGTTCCGCATCCGCCGTCACCGTCAACCCTAGATCATGGGGGTTCTGAAGCTGTTTCCGGCACCCTGCCGGAGAGGAGATCATCACCGGAGGCTTCTACATCACCATGCCTGCCTCCGGAGTAATGCGTGAGTAGTTCATCCTTGGACTACAGGTTCGTAGCTGTAGCTAGATGGTTGTCTTCTCCTCATATGCCTCCATGTTTAGATCTCGTGAGCTGCCTATCATGATCGAGATTGATCTTATGTAATTCTTTATGCTGTGTTTGCTGGGATCCGATGAATATTGACCTTATGCCAAGTTGATTATAGTCTTTATTTGCATATGTTATTTGTGATCTTGCATGCTCTCTGTTGCTAGTGGTTATTCTGGCAAAGTAGTTGCTAGTGACTCCAAGAGAGAGTATTTATGCTCGATAGTGGGTTCATGCCTCCTTGTTGCCTTGCTCGAGTGACAGAAACGTGAAGGGGGGGATGTGTTGTTGCCATTAGGGAGAAAACAGCGGTGAGAGTGCCCGCGTGCATAATCATTGTTTACATTACACACTTTGTTTAATACAATTATCTGTTGCTTGCAACTTAATACCTAAGGGGGTTCGGATGATAACCTGAGGGTGGATTATTAGTCATAGATGCAGATGGATGTCGGTCTATGTATCTTGTTGTAATGCCCGCACTAAATATCATAGTAATCTTCATGTCATATTATGCACTATGGTGCAACGTCTATTTGTCAATTTCCCAGCTGTAATATGTTCGCCCAACATGCTATCTTTTATGGAGAGACACCAATAGTGAAACTATGAACCCCGGTCCATTTTTCCACACTAATAAACAAACCACACCAATTTCCTGCTTTCTTTACTTACTGCAAGCATACACTATTTTTCCACACTATACGTCTAATCTTTGTTTTCAGCAAGACCGATGAGATTGACAACCTCATTGTACCGTTGGGGCAAAGTATTTTGGTTGAGTTGTGTGCAGGTTCCACGTTGTTGCTGACACCGGTGCAGCGCCAACACCACCGTCAGTGGCATCAACCTTCCGAAGGTCCTCTTTCTCCTACTGGATTGATAACCTTGGTTCTTAACTAAGGTAAAAACTTCCTACCGCTGTGCTCATCACACCCTCCTCTTGGGGTATCCCAACGAGTGCAAGATCTGCACCATCAAGGACTTTTTCTGGCGCCGTTGCCGGGGAGAAGGAAGTCTTCTGGCAAGGGGAGTCTCTCACTCTCAATCTATTTTTTTTATTGTCTTGTTCTTATTTTTGTATTGATTTTATTTCTCTATATCAAAAACACAAAAAAAATAGTTTACTTCATAGTTGTTATTTTTGTCTCTATGTTGTTATTTCTCATCATGTTGATCCCTAGGTTTACCTTGAAAGATTTGCCGGTAGGAAGTGGTTATATACTTGGAAAGGACACTATTAAATAATTTCCAAATCTTGATTTGGATGCTTCACTTGAAAATACTTGAGTTGCCCTTTTATGCCCAGCTGAAAGGCGTTAAAGAAAAGCGCTACCAGGAGACAACCCGTTTTATTTCGCTGTTTTCAACCCGTTTTCTTTCGTGTGCTTTACACCTGTGTGTTGTCTATTTCCTTAGCAACCCCTCTGTATCTTTTCTTTTGAGTTTTTGTTGAGCCAAGTAAAGCCTCTAGTGGAAAGTTGAGCCTATATTTCGGATTTCTACGCAAGAAACATATTTCTTCTGTCCACTGTAAATTCCGTTAGAAATCAAAGAAAATTTAAAATGACCTGAGCTTTTTTGTGCTTAATCCTGAGTTATATACGCAACGTTTCTTAGAAGAACACTTTTTGATTTGAGCAACAGAATATGTTTTAAAAAATCGATCTTTTCCTGTTGTTCAGTTTTGACAAATTTCTGCCATTTATCGCATTTGCATCTTAATCTCTTTCTTTTGGTGTTCTTTTGAGAAAAATAGTTTTGAAAGAAGTTGTGAAAGTAGCTAATGTGTTTTTGAGTGTTAGAATTGTGTTGAAACTTAACCATGTGAATTTATTATTTCAATTACCCTAACGTTGCTAATGAAGATTGTGAGAATTTTGATGTGAAGGAAGTTTTCAAGGGTCAAGAGAAGAGGATGATATGATGTGATCAAGAAGAGTGAAAAGACTAAGCTTGGGGATGCCCCGGTGGTACATCCAAGAAAATTCCAAGAAGACTCAAGCGTCTAAGATTGGGGATGCCCAAGGCATCCCCTTCTTCATCAACAAATTATCTGGTCACTTCTAGTGAAACTATATTTTTATTCGGTCGCATCTTATGTGCTTTACTTGGAGCATATTTTATTTTTATTTTCAGATTGTTTTTGTTTTTGCTTTAAGTTTGTTTTTACTTTTTCAATAAGCTTGGTTGTACCCCAACATTCTTTTATTGGAGAGTGACACGCTCCGCTTTTTCATGAGAATACTTTGTATTCTTAATCTCTGTCTGGCTGTTGCATTTATTTAGCTCCTGTTTTGCATGCATCTCTTATTAGAGCTATTAGTTTTAGTAGTATCATTTGAGTACTCTCATGTTTGCTTGCTGTATCATAAAGAGTATTTTTGTTAAAGCATGTTTTGTATGGTGCTTGATTGGGAGAAAGAAAACTTCTGCTTGAAGTAGAATTTACAACAGATCTAGTAGAAGCTTGTATAGACTGTGGCTAGAACTTTTTCATGCCATGCTAAATTTTATTTTAGTTTTAAAGCCTTGTGGTCATTGAGTAGCATGATTAGCCTCAAATAGCTGAGAGTGTTTAATATGTATTGAAAGATTCATGAGTTGTTCTTGTCATAGTAAAGCATCAGTATATGGTATTCTCTTTGGAATGTTTTATTTGGTTGACTTGGCGCATGCTCACACCATGTTTATGACTACAAACCAGTCACGAATAGCCTCCATGACCACTTAGTTTTTGAACTTGTGATACTGCTTATGGTTTAATTAGTGATGCTTATGTCGCTATGCATGATTATGGCTCTTATGCTCTCTTGACTTGTCGCTCCCAGTCTTTTGCTAGCCTCCACCTGTACTGAGTATGATCTCTACTCGTGCATCCAAACTCCCTTAAACCAAAGTTTTTCCCATTGTGTCCACCATACCTACCTACATGTGGTATTTAACTGCTATTCCAAGTAAATGGCTCATGTTTAACTTTAAAACCTTCAAAATTACTCCTGCTTTATGTTCCTGTTTTTGCTCATGAAGACGTAAATAGAGAATCTTTATCTCACTTGTTGATTGGATTTCACACCCTGGACTAGTGGCTTCATCCGCTTATCGAAATGATCGAAGAGCTGGCAGCGGGGTGCCTAGCCCCAAATTAATGAATACAAATTCTCTTCACTATTTTGCCCCTGATTTATCAGTCAAAGCATAATTGTGTAAACAAAAGAGAAAGTGGAATGACCTTCTACACCAGTTGCGTCCTTCACCATGGGAGCCGTTCTTGTGAATCCAGTTGGCTTGTGACGTACTGTATTTTCTGTTTACCATTCGTTGACATTAGCATACATCTCCCAAAATATAGACATTCCTCCACAAATGTCAAACTTTTAATACCTCTGTTTAATAAAATAAAAGCTCTAGCACATGAGTAATCCCTGCTTCCCTCTATGAAGGGCCTTTGTTTTACTTTTATGTTGAGTCTCTATCTTCTAACTTTATGCACAATTGAGAGAGCATTTTTGCCATTCTAATTTACATGTGCATTTCTGCCATAAGCATCAATAATTACTTCATGATGTGATATCATTTGTTCTTAAATTATTTGTTCTAGTCTTCCTCTTGAACTTTGAAGGTGTCCTGGCATTTATGTTTTGCCCCACTCTTAAGGACTATCGAAATATCACTTTGCCATGCTTTCTCTATACCTGAAACAAACGTTTACCTTTCTTTGCATTATTATTCATGATCCTTTATTTGAGTTACTCTTCGTGATGCAAAGTAATTGCTATTCTTTATTATTAAAGTTTTATTTATCATGCCTGTGTTTAAAGTTTTATGATCTTAGCGTGGATATGCTTTTACATTAGATTGATCAAGTTTATGTTAGTAGCATGTCACCTTAGAAATTATTGTTTTATCGTTTACCTACTCGAGGACGAGTAGGAACTAAGCTTGGGGATGCTTGATACGTCATGAACGTATCCCTAATTTATGATGCTCCATTATAATATTATGCCAATTGCTACATGTTTTCTCCCTTATTTATGTCATTCTTATCGATTTTCCGGACTAACCTATTGACAAGATGCCATAGAGCCAGTTCCCTGTTTTATGTTGTTTTTTAGTTTCAGAAAAGTTGTTCTAGAAATATTATCGGAATTGGAAAATTCGAAGCCCAGAAGTCCTATTTTCCCTGGAAGCATCCAGAAGACCGAAGAGGAGCCGAAGAGGGGCAGCACGGGGGCCACACCATAGGGTGGCGCGGCCCCCCTGGCCGCTCCAGCTATGGGTGTGGGGCCCCCCGGCCTCCACCGCCTTTTTCCTTTCGCCTATTTAAGCCCCCCGGATGGAAAACCCTAGGCACCTGATCAAAATCCCCGAAAAAGTTCCGTAGCCGCCGTCACCGTCAACCCCAGATCAGGGCAGTTCTGAAGCTGTTTCCGGCACCCTGCCGGAGAGGAGATCATCACAGGAGGCTTCTACATCACCATGCCTGCCTCCGGAGTGATTCGTGAGTAGTTCATCCTTGGACAACGGGTTCGTAGTTGTAGCTAGATGGTTGTGTTCTCCTCATATGCCTCCATGTTTAGATCTCGTGAGCTGCCTATCATGATCGAGATTGATCTTATGTAATTCTCTATGCTGTGTTTGTTGGGTCCGATGAATATTGACCTTATGACAAGTTGATTATAGTCTTTATTTGCATATGTTATTTGTGATCTTGCATGCTCTCCGTTGCTAGTGGTTATTCTGGCCAACTAGTTTCTAGTGACTCCAAGAGGGAGTATTTATGCTCGATAGTGGGTTCATGCCTCCTTGTTGCCTTTCTGGAGCGACAGAAACGTGAAGGGGGAGGACGTGTTGTTGCCATTATGGAGAAAACGGCGGTGAGAGTGCCCGCGTGCATAATCATTGCTTACATTACACACTTTGTTTAATGCAACTATCTGTTGCTTGCAACTTAATACCTAAGGGGGTTCGGATGATAACCTGAGGGTGGATTATTAGTTATAGATGCAGATGGATGTCGATCTATGTATCTTGTTGTAATGCCCGCACTAAATATCATAGTAATCTTCATGTCATATTGTGCACTACGGTGCAACCTCTATTTGTCAATTTCCCATCTGTAATTTGTTCACCCAGCATGCTATCTTTTATGGAGAGACAGCACTAGTGAAACTATGAACCCCGGTCCATTTTTTCACACTAATAAACAAACCACACCAATTTCCTGCTTTCTTTACTTACTGCAAGCATACACTATTTTTCCACACTATACGTCTAATCTTTGTTTTCAGCAAGACCGGTGAGATTGACAAAATCACTGTACCGTTGGGGCAAAGTATTTTGGTTGAGTTGTGTGCAGGTTCCACGTTGTTGCTGACACCGGTGAATCGCCAGCACCACCGTCAGTGGCATCAACCTTCCGAAGGTCCTCTTTCTCCTACTGGATTGATAACCCTGGTTCTTAACTAAGGGGAAAACTTCCTACCGCTGTGCTCATCACACCCTCCTCTTGGGGTATCCCAAATGAGTGCAAGATCTGCACCATCAAGGATTAACTGTAAACACTAGCAAACTGGTTTTTGGTTGTATTGGATATAGGAGAGAAATGAAGTGCGAGTAAATAAAGTGCGGTAAACAATATTGCAGCGAGTGCCCCAATCCTTTTGAGAGCAAAATACGAGCCGGGTGTATTACTTATGACTACCAAACGTTCTCGAGGACACATGGGAATTTCGTCAAGTGTTTTGGCTTCGTCACGGTTGATTAATATCCATAGGTTCGTGAAGTGTTGTGTGGGTGAACCAATGCTAATGCACCGCCCAACTAGGACTAATACATACTTGTGATTATACCCCCGTAAGCATCCGCAAGTACAAGAAAGTAATTTAAGATAAAACTAACCACAGCCTTAAACCTTCGGGATTCTACGCTCCCCCGTGCATTGGTTTCCTAATGTGGGTTTAGATTTCTGTCACTCCCGCAACACCACAATTAGTAGCCAAATACAAAATGCATCCTCCTAGGCCCATAAAGGTGAAGTATCATGTAGTCGACGTTCACATGACACAACTAGAAGAATAGCACCACAACTTAAATACCGAACCACGAGATATTACTTCAATATAACTTCACTAATAACATCATGAATTCTCCCATGTCCTCAAGTACTAAACGAACTACTCACAAGACATCACATGGATAATAATCAGAGGTGATATAATGGATGATAACAATGTTGTCATAAAGTGCTAACACCGATAAATCTCACAAGCATCAACTTGTAATAAGTAATCCACACCGGGAGAGAGATCTAATGTAAACCAACGATAGGGGCGCCTAATTGTTACAGCGGGATGACGGTGGATGATGAGGGTGATGGTGCTGGTGGTGATGATGATGACGATCTTGATGAGGCCCGAAGCGATGACGGTGACGATGGCGGTGATTTCCCTCTCCGGAGAGGAATTTCCCCGACAGATTTCTCCCTGCTAGAGAGATTTTATCTCTCGGGTGTTTTCCGCCCTGAGGTGGCAGCGGTATAATTCTTCGATGATGGTCTAGGGCTTAGGGTTCCTTGGGGGTCAAGTACGCGAAAGATTTCAACCAAAGGTGGGCCAGGGTGGCCACACCATGTGGCGGCGCGGCCAACGGGGGGTCATCCCATGGTGTGGGCCCCTGGTGGCCCCCTCCGGCTCTCCTCGTGGCTGGCTCCCTCTTCTGGACTTCTAATATACCTCCGGTGTCCCCCCCCTCTTCTTATGATCTTCTGAAATAGGGTATCTCGATGGTGCTTTTTCCATCAGACTTCTGGTTCCGGTGTTTATTCTCCAAAAATAACGAAACATGCAACATAAGATAGAATAACATAAGGGATGCATCATAACATGAAATATATCGATGAATAACAGAAAAATAACAACATAAAACGGTGATGCAAAATGGACGTATCAGTGTTCTGCGGATTCTAGTGGGGTTGCATGGATTATACTCTAGTGCCAGAACAATGGGCTGTTTTCATCAAGGATAGTTTCTATGAGCTCAAATTCTATGTGGAGAACCCTAATGTTCAGGGGCAAGAGGATATGGTGGTTGACAAGAAGGATGATCATGATGAGAAGGATGGTAATGGTGAGAAGGGAAAATAAGATGAGTTTGATGGGAGTGCGGGGAGAAAGAATAAAAATAAAATCAGTGTTGGAGAGTCTTCGGCCAAAGTGGCGAGGGGGAACCCAAATCGAGGGATTCAACCTCCCACGATGTGTAGCGAAGCTTTTCCCCGGGTGTTGTTCTTTCAAAAAAAATGGTGGCTTCCTCCTTGGTCTCAGCTTGGAGGGAGTTAGCTAAGTGGGCTCATGTGGAGCCGAGAAGGTCTCCCAAGAAATCATATGGTTGCGGTATTTCACTGGTCACTACGCAAGTGGAGGTGGAGGAACGCGTGGTTGATACCACCATGCAAGAAGGAGTGGGGTTGTTTCCCTGGCCGCTACCGGGCAGAGAATTGGTGTCGCGGTGTAGCTGCAGTAGGGTGCTGCCGGGCAGCATAGTCCCGAGGGGCAGCAACAGCGTTTTTTCGGCAAACGCTAAACAGAAGTTAGCTGCCGGGCAGAGAGGTGTTTCCGAGGAGCAGTTCTAGAAGCAGTCCATGCGCACTGCTGGGCAGCGATTTTCTCCGTTTTTTGCCCGGCAGAAAGCCATTTCGGCTCCAAAGGTTAAGAGAGTGATGGTCTCGCAGATTGGTACCGAGTAGGTGGGGCATTCATTGGGTGTTGTTCATGCGAGTGTGGAGGTACGTCCTGCACACAAGTGTGACAATGTCGTCCCATGTTCTGAGGTTGTGGTTCCGCGACGTTTGGTGTCGGAGTTTGCAGACGGAGCATACTCACCTCAACCAGACAGGGTTGGGGTTCGAGGTCTGCCACGACATCGACATCCAGAGTAGTCCCTCAACTCAACCATGTGGGTTGGGTTTGAGTGGCTCGATGACTACAGCTAAGCGCCATATGAAGGCAGAGGTGATGGCATTCGGTGGATTGGAGAGCTTGGCCTTAGAGGTTCGATCCAGCCCTCGTCTCCGAGCTCAGGAAGATGCGGATTTACCGCAGGCACAGCGGGCGATGGCTCTGGATGCGCGTAGAGATGCTGCTTTCTCATCAGGTATAACCTCGCGCTCTATGCTATCTATTCGTTATTTTAAGAATTCAGAAATTTTACCTAGAGCGGATAAAGTAGGAATTTCTCTAGGATGCTCAAAAGAACAAATAGAGACTTCTATTTCGGGTATTTTAGAAAGGGACAACATTAGATCGATTGATTTTATGGAGAATGATTCAAAAAATAATTTGGAGAATAGTAGTCTAGTTTTGAAAAAGGCTTCAAATTTGAGTGAGGAATTCGATAATGAAGAGGGAGAGTCGGTTTTAGATAATATAAATTCATCTCCAAAATTTCAAAAGGGTAAACTTACTCGTAAGAAATGTAGTGGCTGTTCTAATAAACCAAGAAGAAGTGCGAGGATTAGAAAATTGAAAAAACAATGAAAGGTCTAATTTGGAATAGTGATGGGTTTGGAGATCATGCCAAACATATTGCCGTAAATGAGTTTGTGAAGGAGCATAATGTAGACTTTGTGGGATTGCTTGAAACTGGGAGATCTGCGTTTTCTCCTCGGTTCTTGCAATTCTTGGAAGGGGGGAGAGAGTACACGTGGTATTTTCTACCTCCACATGGGATTATGGTGGGATGTTAGTTGGTTTTATTAACTCATCACTTGCGGCACAAACCGTTGTGCCGGGTGACTTTTGTGTTAAGTTTCATGTCAAAACACGAGCTGATGGTTTTCCTATGGAGTCTTGTGATAGTTTACAGGGCTGCACAAGACTCAAAGAAACCCAAGTTTCTTGCTGAGTTGGTCAGAGTGTGTGAAAATAATAATTTACCTCTCTCAATGGGGGTGGTTTCAATATTATTAGACGCCGGGACGAAAAGAAAAACGATAATTTTAATGCTAAGTGGCCTTCAATTTAGAATGCTATCATCGAGATCTTGAACTTGAAAGATATTGAGCTTTCGGGGCGTCAATATACGTGGGAAAATAGGAGACCTATCCCAACATACGAAAAGTTGGATAGATTTCTTGCGAGTATCGAATGGGAGCAAAAATATCCTCTAACAATGGTGCATGCATTGACTCGTACGGGGTCTGATCATACACCACTAGTGTTAGACTCAGGGGACCATGCTCATGTAGGTAACAAAATTCACTTCTCATTCGAACTTTCATGGATACGCCAAGAAGGTTTAGATGAGATTGTAATCCGAGAGTGGAATTCGGTTTCAACTGGAGGATCCCCTATAGAACGGCGGCAACACAAAATCATCCACTTGCGTCATTTCTTGAAGGGGTGGGCTAAAAACTTAAGTTGGCAGTATAAACTTTTAAAAGATAAACTAATTCTTCTTATTTATGATCTCGATATAAAAGCGGAAACGATTCCTTTAAGTGTGGCTGAGCGGGAGGCTAAAAAGGAAGCAGAAAATAGTTTGGCCAAGCTAAGACGGGATGAGGACTCAAAATGGGCTCAGAGGGCAAAGGTTAGACATATCCAAGAAGGAGGCAATACTACGAAATATTTCAACCCTATAGCAAATGGTAAACACCGAAAGAATTTTCTTTTTAGCTAGAGCAGTATGAAGGTACGAATGTTGGAGAAGCAAATTTGAGGGCTTTTATTTCTGAATACTATAAGAAACTTCTTGGTGCACCAGCTCCAAATTCTGTTTCTCTAGTTGAGGGAACGAATGATGACATGCCTCAGATTTCACCCAAAGAGAATGTTATTCTAACAGCTCCATTTACGGAACATGCGGTGTTTGATGCGATTTCCCAAATGGAACATAATAAAGCTTCAGGACCAGACGCGTTTCCTGCGAGTTTTATCAACATTCGTAGGAGGTCATCAAAAGCGATTTGATGGCTTTGTTCACTCAACTTTACAGAGAGGAATTGCATCTTTTAAGCTTAACTTTGGGGTTATTACCTTGCTGTCCAAAAAAGAAGATGCCAGCCGAATTGAACAGTACAAAACCATATGTCTTCTTAATGTGAGTTTCAAATTTTCAGAAAAGTGGGAATTAATAGGGTAAATTCTACTGCGGGTGGAGTTATTCGACCATCTCAATCAGCTTTCCTCCAAGGGAAAAACATTTTAGAGGGTGTAGTGGTTTTACATGAGACTATTCACGAGCTTAAGCCAAAAAGTTTAGATGGTGTACTTATTAAAATCAATTTTGAGAAGGCATATGATAAAGTAAATTGGTCTTTTTTTGCAACAAGTATTAAGAATGAATGGATTCTCGCACACTTGGTGTGAGTGGATATCACGGTTTGTCTAAGGAGGGAGTGTAGGTATAAGAGTTAATGATGATATCGGTCATTACATTCAAACACTCAAAGGTTAGCAGACAAGGGGATCCGTTATCTCCTATTCTGTTTAATCTGGTTGCAGATATGTTAGCTATTCTCATTTCTTGAGCTAAGGAGGATGGCCAGATTGGTGGGTTGATACCACATCTTGTCGAAGGTGGTGTATCGGTCTTACAATACGCGGATGATACAATTCTTTTCTTGGAACATGACATTTCTAAGGCTCTTAATATGAAGCTTATTCTCGCATTGTTCAAACAATTGCCGGGTCTAAAAATTAACTTCCATAAGAGCGAGCTATATTGTAAGGCTAAGGATTCCAAGATGAATACCGTCACATATTCAGTTGTGAGGTAGGAAGCTTACCTTTTAAATATCTGGGGATTCCGATCCATTATAGAAAACTTTTGAACAGGGAGTGGATGCCTGTATAAGATACATTTGAGCAGAAGTTGAGTTCTTGGGTTGGGAAGTTATTATCTTATGGGGACTGTCTCATTTTGATAAATTCTGTCCTAACTAGTCTTCCTATGTTTCTCCTTTCGTTCTTCGAAATACCGAAATGGGTGAGAAAAAGGTTAGACTTTTACGATCAAGATTTTTTTGGCAGAGCGATAGTAAAAAGAGAAAATATAGGCTTACAAAATAGAATATTATCTGTAGACGAAAGAATCAAGGGGGGCTGGGTATTGAGGGGTTATCCATCAAGAATAAATGTATCCTCAGTAAGTGGTTCCCTAAGATTTTAAATGAGGAGGGTGTTTGGTAGGAGCTAATTACGAAAAAATATTTAGGAGACAAAGTTGTCTCAAGTAGAAGCTAGACCCACGGATTCCCCGTTTTGGAAGGTTTGATGAGAATAAAACGTGATTATTTTTAGAGAGGTTCTTTTGTCTTGGGAAATGGTGAAACGGTGTGGTTTTGGCAGGATGTTTGGTTAGGGGACAACGCGTTGTCACAAACATATCCCTCTTTATATAGCATCATGTAACATAATTTTTTTTGGTAGAAAGCGTGTTATCGAATAGTCCTCTTAATATTAAGTTTAGGCGGTACATTGTCAGGGATAGGAGAACCCAATGGCTTCATTTGGTTGAGCGTTTGATGGATGTTTCGTTATCCCAAGATGCGGATTCTTTTCGATGGAGTTGACGCCCAACATGGTGTTCTCTGTCGAATCATAGTATATGGATTTAATGCATGGCTCTACAAGATTTTTACGTAAATACTATGGAGGCTAAAAGTCCCCTAAAATTAAAGATTTTCCTTTGGTTTGTTAATAGAAAAATGATTTTTACAAAAGATAATTTAGCCAAATGAGGATGGGTTTGGGATAAAAAAAAGTGCCTTCTATGGTACGGATGAAACGGTTGAACATCTATTTATAATTTTCTCGTTTGCTCATGATATTTGGCGGTTAATTCATTTCACATTTAGCATTTCTCACCAAATAGTATAGCAAATATGTTTAGAGGATGGTTAAATGGTGTTGATGCTAAAACAAAGGCACATATACGGATAGGCGTGTCAGCGGTTTTATGGACTATATGGAATTGTCGTAATGATATTGTTTTTGACAAAAAAAACCTATTGCCCATTTCATGCAGGTTATCAACAAGGTGATTTATTCTATCCAAACATGATCCTTCCTGCTGCCTGTCGATCAGCGAAATCTTATGGATATAGGTTGTGCTCGAATGATGGCGGTCATTCGGACTATCTTCAGCCGGGTTTGGTGGCTTAACCCTCGACGTCTAAATGCGTAGTGCTGTAATTTTTTTGTGGTTGATCTTTGTGGCCACTTTAAGTAACTCATGACTTGTATGGGATGTTTTCCCGAATTTTTATCTGTTTAATATAAAAAACCGGCTGTGTGCATTGATGCAGAGGCTGAGGCCTAAGGGCTTCCATTTCAAAAAAAAAAATGCGTACAACATTTATCCTGAACTCTAAATGGGTAAAATTCTTCTTATTGTCAGCTCACACATGATTTTCCATGATAGTTACTAATATTTGTTATACATAAAGAAATCACGGCTGCTGGTATCATTGCTTTCAAGAAGATCACTAATTTATTTTTAGGCGTATTTGGAGTCAATGTAAAACCTATTTCGTCCGATCAGTTCAGTAATAGTTTTGTTGCATAGGACATGCAATACATTGCAATAGTCACATGGACATAAATATTCACGATTTGAAATAAGCATTACAAAATTTCATTTTGAACCTCCTAATTCTGCAGATTCAGATTGTCATGATTTAGGGTGATGTGCAATAAATTCATTGGCACCCTATATCAAAATTTTATTATCAACATTTACAAATCAGCCAATGACAAAGCAGTTCACGTCAATATTTACGGAAAAATTAACCGGTATTCAATTATGGCGAGGAGATGAATGTTGTTTCTTTTTCTTCCAATAAATGCTAAATATTGGATCCTCTGCATGATTTAACTTACTAAATTTCTTCCAGGATTCTCCTATACATCTGTCATTTAGATTTAGTAACTTCCCGGATTTCAAAAAAATCATGTCTAACAGAGTGTATTTTTTTCGATTGATTTGTAGTAAGATTTTGACATTTGTTGTGTTTGAAAAGGATCTGGATCGATGGTTCTTATAATATAATTCGTTAATGAAATTCTCTTGCAACTTTGACTATAAAATGTCCATGTTTCCTTCGTTCGTTTTAATATTATTTATTATGATGTCTCCACTGAAGTTCGAATATACATTTAAGTAGACGTATAAGATACTATTATGCTACTAGTACGTGCACGGGGCCAATATGTTTTGTACTACTAACCGGCGATGTTGTCCTGAAATTAATTTCCATATTTTAGTCCCATCGGTGTTTCCTTCCCAAATTAGTAATCATATTTGCCGCCGCTCAGGAACATGTATTTGTGTTTTTTCTTTTCTTTTTTTGTGCTCGCGGGAAAAAACTTGCTTTCATATTTATCCTTCTTTCTATTAGTATAAAAATAGTTAATGCACACCAGCTAGCTGGAATGAAATACGTGACACCCTGGCTTATCGTGGGAGGATGGTCGCGCGTCGGCGTCGGCGACCGCGTCGACCAGGACGGAGCATGGCAGGGTTGCCACCCGCAACATGTGTGAAGTGTGACACAGCCGGATTTTTTCACAGGCCCAGGGGAATCGACTGGAGGTGCAAAGGCCGGCGAGGTGGCCGGAGACTTCCTTGACGTGCTCCATCTCCATGCGCCAGCACCTTGTCGCGGAAGAGAGGAGGCACGGTGACAGAAGTAGGGATAGAAAAGCAGGGAGAGAGATGTGGAGGTTGGGCCAGTGTGGCTCCAGTTTGTAATTAACTGTGCACGTCAAAATAAGACTAATTAAAAAATGATGATTTTAAAATTCCCACTTTCCCGTAAATACATATATATATACATCTGTATATTTTTGCAAAGTTTCGGTGAAAAAGATGTTCTATTTTGGGCTATAGAAAAAACAAATTTGTGGGAAAAAATTAACTCCTTTTCTTGGAGAAAATTTGTCTTTTTTCCCCAGACCTGAAATATTACGTATTTTCTTATGAAAATTTTAGCGTCCATTATGGACGTGTATAGTACTTGTATAATTTTCCATTAATATTTTGAAGATCTAGAAATACCATTTCCAAAAACAAGAGCACTGGTGCTCATGTGCAATAAATATCAAGATGATTCCTCCCACGTGACCAGCCAGACAAGTGTAAAACTATGTCGTTCGTCGGCAAATTTGTGTTAATGTCTATTGACAAATCGACAAAACATCTTAACGTCATATTGATGAAGACAGGACAGACACATTGATTTTTCTGACACGCCGGGACCAAGACTGGGTGAGCATCATGTATGTTCACCTACATCGTTAAAAGTATGCACATATCACTCATCTCAGAGTTTAATGATAGTCATGACGTCCTGTCGGCAATCGGAAAATAACCTGTTGGATCGTTATATTTTGGGTCATCTAATAACCGGAATTGAACAAAGTTTTGGTTAAGCTCATTTCCTGCCCGACAGCATGCAGACTCCGGAGTCTACAAGGCCATATGCATTTACGTCGCCATATGCATTTACGTAGCCATATACATACGGTCCACTCTTTCAATGTGATTTAACCCTCAGGTTGCAAACCTCTAACATTGCAGCGACAACACGCTAACCTAAAAATTAATTGTATGTTTCTGGACATTGAGAGGTGCCACTAACGTCATCGAAGGGCACCACAATTCTGAGACCTTGCAGATTGCACCACCACCACCTTCTTGCAAAGCGACTATCCACTAACCGGTAAATCAGGAGCATACAAGGATCAACGAGTGAATCCGGCATAGTCGAAAGGCCTTACTCCGACAAGAGAGCGATTCATCCACGAAGCTCGCGCAGCTGATTGAGTGCTAGAACTGCGAGGAATTTCTGCCAACGCCATCGAAGGGCATTGCGAGACCGAGATTCCACCACCGTCACAAACCTTTACCGCCAACTCAAACGATGGGACAGCCCCAATCAGTTGCGAGGTGTGGAGGCGAGCTGCACCGTCGAAGAGGGTCGATCAACCGAGGTTGCACCAAAACATGAGGCTCACAATAGCGCCGTAACCATCACCATCGGAATTAGACAAGCCTGAGCACCATACTGGCCCAATTTCCCCCACCATACAAGAAACAAGAGGTTCACTTTTGCGACGCCTTCAACAAGGAAAACGGCGCCCACGGGCACCGCCTCGCGGAGCTTTCGCTCCAAACCAATGCCAGAAGCTGACAGGAGGTGCATCTCCCAAACCACGCCCCAACATGGTATAATGACACCATTCCAGCACCGTCGTGGCCGGCTTTGGGTACAAATCAGAGCAAGGATTTCTCCGGGTTGCGCCCCTCTGTAGACAACTGCCCGCCATGTTCATGGAAGCGTCAGAAAGCTCTACACCCATGCCGAGACGAGGAGCTGTAGTCCACCAGGGAGAAGAGATGCAGGGCAGGAAGCATAGTGGGGTGGAGGGATGCTAGCGGAATCTCACCCCCGCGTGTGAGAGAGGGCCGGATCTGGACCTAAGGGCCGCACACACATGACCCGTGGCTACATAGGCAAGGGCTTCAGCTATGCAGCCGGGCATGCATCAGGAAGCTCGGCTCCAGGGAGGGGCGGACACGGACCGAATGCGTTATCCGTCTAGCGACCATGAGGGAGAGGAGGGTGAGCCCGCCTGAGACGGGAGAGGCGGCCACAGTCACCGGCGAAAATTTGGATCTGGTGGGGAGGGAAAGATTGGAGAGGCCGGCTGCCCAGCTGGATCCCCGTGACCTTCAGCCAGAGGACCGCCGCCACCATCGCGTAGGCCGGCGGCAACAGCGGTGGGGTGAAGCTAGGGGAGGGCTGGAGGTGGCAGCGGCGGGGTCTCCTAGGTTAGGACGACATGGGAGTCTGTTGAAAACCAATCGATCGGTTCATTTCTTCTTTTCTATAAAAAGAGAAGAGCGTATGGTGCCCTACATGTTTGTGATGGACGATGGAGAAGTGCATTTCTAGGAATGGTGAAAAAGAACTACAGTCGACACATTCCCGACATTGGCGAAATAGCACCCGAAATATGAGCGACTCAACTTTTTTTTCGTCTCATCGGCACCGGTCCAATTTATTTTGCTACCAGTACCGCAAAATTTTAGTATTGTTTCCACATTTTTGGTACCGCCACTATGATCAATCCGGTACCGCTTATTATAAAAATGTTAGATCAGGCTAAATGGATGGTTAAGAAAATTCCAACCATAAGATTTGTGTAATGTTGTACCATAGGTGAAGACATGGAGTTAGCCTGTGATTACATCAATCAAAGTTGATGGAGAAGGTTCTAGACCTGACAGCATAAACACGCTGCTTGCCTATGTAATAGTCCTAATATTCCTCCAAACTCTAGTGTAGGATGAATCTCTGCTTTGTGATTTGTCCTCGGATGTGGCCCACATGTCCGTGTCAGCTATATTCCATTTTTTTCTTGTTCTTTGACTCGCTGAGTTGTGGGTCTGCCCGTGCGCCCCTTTATTTTGTGTGTAGTGCCCTGCATACTCTTGTTGCTTTGGGAGAGGCAGAGGCGGTTCCACGTGGGTCAAACTCCTCTTGCTTTACCTCATCTCCTGCTTCTCGTTCTGGTCAATTATCTAAGAGGATACGGAAGGAAAGCAATCCAAAACCAAATCAAACAGCTCCGAAGCACCCACAACAGCAATGGTGGGTCATGTCGCCCTCTTCTCCTCCCCTTCCCCTCCACATCCTCCTCTGGCACATGATCCTGCCACTTTCGCCTCACCGTCGCCTGCGCGCCGCTTGCCAGCCACCGCCGCGCCACATGCTGCTTCATTGGGGTCAGCTTCTTCTTCCATTCGATGCGCATGTTTCCTAGAAACGGTCCATTCGCTGACGTTGTGGGGTTCTCGGGTGGAGAGGGCGTTGAAAAAGTGACAGGGTGGCAGTCGGGCAGCATCCACGAGCAATAATATTATTCCTTTTCTGGTTGTTGTACAAATTAGGTTCTAAAACAGTTCATAGTAGAACTGGATTTGGACAAGAAGGTGTGTTCGAATTGACCTCCGAGGAGGCTATTTTTATCTATTCGGTGGTGCTCATTGTCCTCTGTATCACTATATGTATTTTTGGAATACCATCTTCGTTGAAAAGTAGAATCTTAATCGTTCCATTCTCTATTTTAGAGAACTACATTTACTTTTGTTTGTCATGTAAGCCTACCATTGTAGAAGTTAATCTTATGCCCATACTATAATCTCGAATCTATGTACATTCATGGTTGGGCAGCTGCGGGATCCTCATTGTGTTTTCTTAGTGTATGTCTGATACGTTACAAACGTATCTATAATTTTTTATGCTCCATGTTTGTTTTCTTTTCAATACCCTGTGTTATATTCATGTTTTACATGTTTCCTTTCGTTTTCTGGATGTTTTCATCAACTAACCTATAACAAGATGCCTCGGGTTAGTTGTTGTTTTTTCTATTTCGGAAAATTTCTGAAGGAAATATTCTTCGAAATGGATGAAAATCCACGGAAGAAATTTTTTACGTGGAACAAAGACAGGGTCCAAAGGGGACCTTGAGGTGAGCCAGGGCGCCTCCAGGAGGGTCCTAGGCGCAGCCCGCCCCTAGGCCGCGCCTAGTGGTCCCGTGGGGACCCTGGCCATAGGATCAAGTCCCAGAGGCGGATCCAGGGGGCGAGCGGGGGCCAGGCCCCCCCCCCCCCCTATGCTTTGGCCTCGTCCAATTATACACAACGATGGCCATACACTAGTTTTGGTATTAAACTGATATAATGTGCGGCCATTAGCCTAAGTGCCCAACGTGCTTGTTTGCTCGAGTGACAGAAACGTGAAGGGGGAGGATGTGTTGTTGCCATTAGGGAGAAAACAGCGGTGAGAGTGCCCGCGTGCATAATAATTGCTTACATTCCACACTTTGTTTAATGAAATCATCTGTTGCATGCAACTTAATACCTAAGGGGGTTCAGATCATAACCTGAGGGTGGATTATTAGTCATGCATGCAGATGGATGTCGGTCTATGTATCTTGTTGTAATACCCGCACTAAATACCATAGTAATCTTCATGTTATATTGTGCACTACGGTGCAACCTCTATTTGTCACCCCGCATGCTATCTTTTATGGAGAGACACCACTAGTGAAACTAAGAACCCCGGTCCATTTCCACACTGTTAAACAAACCACAACATTTTTCTGCTTTCTTTACTTACTGCAAGCATACACTCTTTTCCACACCATACGTCTAATCTATGTTTTCAGCAAGACCGGTGAGATTGACAACCTCACTGTACCGTTGGGGCAAAGTATTTTGGTAGTGTTGTGTGCAGGTTCCACGTTGTTGCTGACACCGGTGAAGCGCCAACACCACCGTCAATGGCATCAAGCTTCCAAAGATTCTCTTTCTCCTACTGGATTGATAACCCTGATTCTTAACTAAGGGTAAAACTCCTACCGTTGTGCTCATCACACCCTCCTCTTGGGGTTCCCAACAACACATAGCACCGGCCACCCCATCGTTGGCGAGGGGGTGGAAGACCTTCGCTCATGCCCAGAGGCTGGAGGAGAGCCAAGTCCTCCACTTTCGCTTTGATCGGGTGGACCGCCGCTTCTTGAAGATCTTCGAGCGTCGTGGCGAGCGCTTGGAGTTCTGCATCTAGAGCGGGAACAGCGAGGAGAGAGACGAGGATGATGAATATGATGCTGCTGAAGAGCAAGACGAGGAAGATCCGTCGGCCGTCAAGGAGGAGAGCGACGATTTGAACTTGGCGGGCGATTGAAGGCCTTTGGGTGCCTTCGTCCATATTAAGGGCCTGACGATTTTGATCAGTTAGCCTTCGTATCGACTCCTCTTCTTCCTCCTTCTCCTCGGCGCCTCCATCCCTCCTCCTCGGTCGATCATGTCTCATAGTTATGGCGAAGACATGTTTGGCCGAGGTTGGTCGTAGTTCTTCTTTCATTGATAGCCGCAGAAGGGGAATAGCTCCTTCTCGGTCCTAGCTCCTTTTTGTCTTCGTGATGAATCTGCAGCATTTCCATGTACTCGAATGTATCTCATGTATGAAATATGATGGAAATATGTTCTTTTGCCTATCATTTTGCGAATTAATTATTGGGAGAGTCGTCGAGGAGTTTAGACTTAGGTCTGGGTGTTTTGTCGTCTGCAGCGTGGTGATTCGCTTATTGCGAGCATCCTTGTTGTCGCCCTTCTCGAGGCATTCTTCCCTTCCTTGTAGAAGTCCTAGCTCAGTTGCTTTGGGAGGCAGGTGTCTGGTACTCTTCTCGTGGATATCTCGAGAGGAAGTCAGCACCAAGGACTTCGATGGGGTGTCGTCCATGGTAGCGACCAGTTTAGACAGACCTCTGCCACTTGGGTTTATTCTGATTGGGTCTCACCCATGCACAGGTACCGATACCAGCCCCCGCTCGCGAGGTGTCATCGAGAAGGAGTAACAGAGGCGTGCCCCCGAAGAAGGAAGATGGGATTGCCGAGAGAAAAGTGTTGTTAGCAAAAAGGATCTTTAATGCTAGGGTGAGCCTCTACATTACACGCTTGGGGATGTCATATGACACTGCGGTCCCCTAAGAAGCACTTGACGCCCGTGCGGACACGGGACTCCCATCGCCATGGGGCTGAGACTCGTGCGAGCTCAGGTGCAAAGGTTTGCCATGCGGATTCCCACTTGTGTGGGTAGAGGCTCTCGCGGCCACGCGGCTTCCTGGTGAGATACCCCCTGAGACCCTCACAGAGAGAGGTCCTGGCGTCGTTTTTACTGTGGCGTCACGGGATCCCCTCGAGGGTGCGTCACCACGGCCTAGGAGAGGCACGTGGAGCGAGCAAGAGCTAAGGGTATAACTTATGCAGAGGATGGATGTTCCACAGATTTGGCACTGGCGTGCCATCTTCAGTCTCCAGTCGGGCTACACCGGGTCTCACGACGTGCGTTACCCGGTATGACCCTCCCACATGGAAGAGAGCTTGTGTAAGCCCTCTCGGGAGAGAATCCTCCTCAGGAGCAGGTGGCCCACCTCCAACGTGTGTGTCCTGATGGTGTTGTTGTGGTAGCGATGGAGGCCTTAAATTAAAAATAACATTTAGTTATTATTAGTGATTTATTCAAATTTTGAATTTTAAAATTTTGAAATGAGTCGAAAAGTTTATAAAATTTTTCTAAGTGAAAGACATTATTTTTACTAATTTTTTCGATTGGTTTGAGGTCAATTGGCCTTGTAAATTAAAAGTTATTAAAAATAGAAAATAAAAATCAAAAGAAAGATGACGTGAGCAATGACGTTACCATATTCCTCCTCCAGAAGGCCACCCCGGCCGTTTCGGCCAAGAATTTTCTCCGTGTGATTAAGGGCCATTTAGGGTGCGATTTCTTCCCCTCCTTGGTCCTATAAGTAGCCCCCGATACCCTCTCCATTTCTCTTCTCCCCTCTCTCTCATCTCGCGACCACGCCCGAAGAATTTCCTCGTCGGAGTTCTGTTGCCCCGCCGGCCGTTTTCGTCGATTTCAGCCAACTTGGTGAGCCTCCGCCCCGGTTCCTCGTCCTCTTCCTTCCTCGCGTCATCGCGCACCTCCCTAACCCCTTTGTTACTTATTTTGCGCAGCGAATCTGCCGCGCCGTGCACTCCCGTGGCTGCTGGAACCCATGCCACCTCCGTCTGCATCGCCTCGTTGCTACGGGCATCGCCGACGATCCCCTGAGGGCCCCCATCGAGTTCACCGTGACTCTGTGAATCTCGTGGACTCCATGGTCGTGCTCGGAGACCTGTGCCACCTCGTCTCCATTGTTTTCCGAGTAGTGCGCCGCCGGCGTATCCACTTCCGTCCACTTCTCCGGCGACCCGAGGTAACCCTAGCCTCGTCCCGTTCGATCCAAGTCCGACACGTAGGATTAGATCCAGTCGAAGAGGTAAGTTACCGTTAGATCTAGATCTAACGGTCCAGATCCGTTAAGTTATCCATGTCATCGCACAGTTAGCATGCTATGTAACATCCTAGTCAGCAGCCCCACACAATCAGGAGCTGCCACGTGGCCAGCCTTTAATTTAAATATTTTCTCTCGGTAGAATTTTGGCAATTTTGCAGGAAAGCCCTTGCATCTTTAAATCATCATAACTTTTGATTCATAAGCCCAAATTTAGAAAACTTGGTATTTTTAAATCAGCACAACATGTAGAATCGTTTAGCACTATTAAAATTTAAAATTGAAGAAATTAAAGCGGTTCAAATTTAAATATGTTTGTTTGGTGAATTTTGGCATAATTCCAATTCTACATATACGAAATTTGCAAATAAAATATTTTTGGAAATCTTAGAATGCATACTTTCATATCCTCTATCTCAAAATAATTTTTGAACAAATTAAATTTAATCTAGAATTAAGTTGTCCAATTAAGTATTTTTGACATAGATATAATTGTGTACATAATTTAAATATGGCTCCTTAAGAAAAATTGCTCCGTTTGGTAACCTTGAACAAGATACACCAGTACATAAACAATTTGGGCACCCTGGACCATGAGAATGTAATTTTAGCCAAAAATTCATCGTAGTAGCCACATAGTTGTTTATGCCATAGACTTTGTTTCTAGCTTTTTACCATGGTTTTTGTGGACATTTTAAATCCAAGACCAAGTCGCTGGTATGTGTCAATCATATAGAAGACCAACTAGTGAACCTTAAACACTAGTATCATTTTTTTCTATCTACTTCTCCACTTCCCCATTCTTGCTTCAAGAATTCATTAAGTTAGAAAAATGAAAATCAAGACTCGAGCACAAGAAGGAACTTCATTATCAACTTAGTGGAAAAATGAAGATCTACAAGGAAGATCTTGGAAGAAATTGAAGGAAGGACTTAGACTCCACAACAACTAGAAGCGACTCAAGGAAGTACAAGTGTATGAAGAAATCAAGGAGAACATCTACCTCTATCTTTCTATCTTTCTTATTTTACTTAGTGGTATTTTGTGACCATCCCACTTTGGACCAACTAGTGAGAAATCCATGGAGAATCTATCAAGACCAAGTGAAGAATCAATCTAAGGAACGATACTACAATGGAAATCATGAATATGAACTTGAAGAAAACATGTATGTGAAGACTTGGAGAAAATCTATACAACTTGAAGAATAACAAGTTTTTTTTGTCCAACCATTGACCCAATGGAAATCCAAGACCTTTATCTTTTTTCTATTGCTATGAAGATAATGAAATCTAGACCTACCCTAACCAAAATGGAAAGGATAACTTAGATCACTCAAATGTCTTGATGATAATGACTAAGTGTTATACATTGTTATATGCTACTTTGGATGAAGAAGTGATACGATCACCCTTGGTGAACTCTTGGAACCACCTAGATAAATATGATCACTCGAAACTCAACCTAGTCCACGCCAAGTAAACTCTTGGAACTTCCTTAACAAGTATTGAACCAAGAGAGAATGAATCCTCCAACTCAAATCTTGACCTTGTCCTAGCCAACTTGGTTAAAATCATTTTTCTATGTTGTTTCTTTGCATGGTCTCTTCACTTGTATGTTTCCTTGCTATCATGCTTGTTTATTTTTTTATTGTGTTTCCAATGTATAGATTGTACGGAGAGCAACGATATTTTGTGAAGAGTGTAATTTCTTCACCAACTCCAACAAGGCAAGTCACACACCATCCAACCACCAATTATTTTCTATATGCATGGAATAGAGTTTTTAGTAGTATGCATGATAGGAAATTTTACTAAGTTATTACTATTATGCTATGCAAAATCCTAGTAGTGTTTAGCCATCCTTTACCTTGTTATGTTTGAAGCCTTGGTACTCACTAGATGCTTAGTGTTGCTACAAAATTGTTTTGCTTATGTTGTGGAAAATATACTAAGTATAAACTTCAGTGAACCACCGTGGGTAGATTTGGTTGCATGGTTGATGAGAGTTGAGTGTCTCCTCAGGGGTAATACACGAGGTGTTCACTTACGAATCCCACCAAGGAAGAAAGTGATTATGATGTCCGCTAAGTTTAGATTGATTCTATTGCAACCTTTGTTCATATGGTCTCTGCCTTAGTTCGAATAAGTTGTGTGGACTCGACCTGAGGCTTGACAACCATATGTAGAAGAATAATAGATGGACCGGGCTTTGCTTGTTGGTAGTTTCCATGCTTCTGAAATACTTCGAATCAATCCTCTCTTTTTCTTAATGCATTTAGCATGTATAGTTTGTTTGGGTGAAAAGAGTATAAGGGTGAAAGTGCACAACCTCCGTAGAGTTAGAAACTATGATCATAGTTGTGTCGCCGGTCATGGACGACTTTGAGCAGCTGGACAATGATGGACGGAAGAATCACATCACCGTTTTCTATAATTAATTTTTTGACTAAGTGAGCAGTAGTTGTGGTGCTTGGATTTCAGTCCAATGATGCCACTCCTTGATAAGAAAAGTTTGTTTCACAAAGGAGATAGGAGAAAACTGGCTTTACGCGAACTTAGCCAAAACTCCACTCAGCAAAATAAGAATGTAGCTATAGTCTTGCCATTTTATATCCACCATAGTGTTACTTGCAATTACATTAAATTGTATTGACTCCCTTGAGGATGCATATTCCAACATGCAGGTTATTCTGAAGAAGTGTGACGATTTCGTTTAGTATCTCGACTCTATCGCCGACATGATTTGCCTGTAGCACATGAATAATATGAGGCTTAATGATGTTCTATGTTTTCTGATGTAATACTTTGTTTTCTCCTAGTCTTCAAAGACTATGCAAGTTGTAAAGTAATTTTGTAAAGACTGGATAATGCGATGTAATAAAATTTGACGCACTTGCATGATATTTCATTTTGTACTGTGGTGCTAGCAATCGATCCAATGAATGGCACAACAACACATGTGTTCTTATATTATATAAATGTGGGAACTCTACAAACTACCGCAGTGCAAGTCAGCCTATCGAGGAAGCCTACCGTCCAACACATCTGGCTCGATATAGATCACGCAGTAGTCCCATTCTCAGTTTTTCTTGTTCTTTACTGAGTTGGAGTTGATTTACTCTTTTTTGAATTGAACATTTCCTACGTGAAAATGCCAAAAATCCTTGTTGTTCATATGCATGTTTGTGCTAATATGTATTGATGAATCAATAAAACATCTAAGCGTAAAATTGATGAATATATGCCACTCCATTTCTACATTGATAATGGAATGAAAGAGAAAGAGATCCAACAATTTATTTCCTATTGTGTGTTAGGAACGATATTATGTGGATACTTATATATGTCACGGACCGTTTGCAAGACATTGCTTTTTGTGACAGACCGGGCTAAGACTAAGACCGGGCAGGCAGCACCAATATTCATTACGAGCTCACTGCGGCCTGACCTACTTCCTTAAAAGTGTTCAACTATGCCTCTTATTTGGATTTAGTGGTAGTCTATATCAATTTTTGTGTTTCTGGAATTTAACTTTTACAATGGTGAAATTTTACTGCGTTCAGGCATACACACTAGGAGGCGAAAAGGCCATTTGCATATACCGTGGCCAGTAATGACTAGTCGCAACTCACCACATGCATATGGTACAATTTTCTAATGTGGTTTAAGTTTAACATTCCGCTTTTATTTTTACCAACCTATAAAATTTCAGCGACAAAAATTTATATACAACAATTAACATAGCATAAACAACAAACCAATATGATGCTCGCTGAAATAGTATTTGAACATTTCTTTCGAAAATTTATTTTATTTCACGAACTTTTATGTTGAACACAACACATATCAGAAATGAGAATGGCCTGTCATCGTGTGTCCATGTACTCAACCGCACACGAGCGCCGAGTTCAAAGATCTTACATAGACGCACGACTCACGTGCTCATAGCTTGGTCGAAGCAGTCGATGCACAAGATTACTTGCAAGCTCCTTCTGAACAAGAAGCGCTGCCATGTCGTTAGGATTTTCCTCAGTCCATATTCTCCCTCCGAAGAATGGGTTTCGAAATTGGGATATGTATCAGTGGTGGCAAGTTTTTTTGACTCACAAGGTTTTTTTGGAGCCCTCGCAGTTGCTGGCTTGTCATTAAAAAAAAGTAAGTCCACATGGTGATGGTCCAAGATACTTTGCAAGATGTAGGGTAGGATGTCATCAAGCAATAGATGTAGCCTCACAATTTATATACCTACTTCCTGACCGTCTTAGTCCATACATGTTACAAAAATAAATGTGATGAATGGATTAAACAACTAAACGTCAATTTGATGAATCTATGTTATAAAGGAAATGAAATCCAATTTATTGCTATTCCCGATCGGATCTAATATCCGTCCTGATCTAGATATTTATATATGTCATGGACTGTTTGCAGAACATTGACTTATGTGACACCAGACCAAGACATGGCAGGACAAGCAACACATATGTTTATTACAAGCTCACAGTGGCCTGGCCTACATCTTTCAAAGTATACACCTATCGCCCACGTTTGGATTTAAGGGCATTCAAGATCACGATACTTATGGTTCCAGATCTAGAAGTGTGTAACTCGGTACATTTTCCGTGCTATTTGACACACAGGTTATAGAGTAGTTATTCTACAACCACCCACTATCTCCGCAATCGTACATGTTTTTTACGTCACGTAAATTTTGTCGTATTTCTTATGTCGAGTAGAACGTAATAAAATATATCCAAGTAGTAAACTTTTTATTTACGCGACGTTACAAAAATATAACAAAAATAGACATATTTATGTTACTTTTATGTCGCTACGAATCATTTTTTTTACTTTTTACACCAATTTTTCTATTATGGAGCAACATGAACATAAATATTTACATACATAATATAAATTTTTGAGTTAGCAACGTAAAATAAAATATAACCCAGCTATTTAGCACTCCCTTGTAGAATAACTATTCTGCATAACTTTGCGAATTTCTGTTTTAGTACGAAGGAAACTTCCGATTAGTAGTCTAGTGACCCCACCGAACGGAAATCTGAGATTCTCTGTTTTTGCGGACAATGTTCTTAACGTTATTTTCTAACCGTTTATCGGAATGACACATACGATATACCATTGGAAAGCTATAGAAAATGTGCAAGTTCCTCAATTTACGGATCTGTCATATATATTACGATTTTAAAATAACTTCAAATATACTACCCCTGTTCCGCAAAAGAAGGCGTATATTGTTTTCTTTGACCAATGATATCACAAAAAATTAGGCTATTTATATATAATTATTTTGACATATAATTAATATCATTGGATTACTATTCAAAAATACTTCGGTATGATTATGAAGGTAGTACTAAACATTGTTTTCACGATTTTTTCTACTTTTCGTATAGCTGATGGTTAAAATTCGGTATGATTTTAAAACAATTTCAAATATACTGAACAGTGTTTTCGCGAATTTCTTCGTTTTCGTACAATATTTTGACCGCCATTTTCAAAACGCTTATCTGATTTATGCAAATAATACGCCGTTGCAAAAGTATGGTAAATGCACAATTTTTCTATCTGTGGAACATATCAAAATTCCTTACGGTTTAAGAGCATTTTAAAGAAAGTAAACAATTCTGTCTTCTGTATTTTTATGCCCAGTAGACAGTTTTTTCGCAATTATTTTTGAACCGCTTAACAAATGATATGGCGTTGGAAAGATAATGACTAGGCGCAACTTCTACTAGATATACGCTATTCCAAACTCGATACAATTTTGGAGTAATTTTGAAAATATAAAAACCGAATAAACGAGTTGGGAAGAGAATGATTCAAAATTGGCATGGTTGTGTTGATCGGGTGGGGTGTGGAGACATTGGAGAGTTAAATTAGACTCAGATCATAGACAATTGCATGCGACGATGATCGATTTGGCCAACCGGATCTCATATAAATGATTTCCAAGCGTAAAATTTTTGCCACAAAAAACAGAGTATAGTAAACTTCCTATATATATGGTAGTGAACTTTCAGTTTTTGTGCAAATGACTTGCTTTCACGAATTTTTTTTGTTTCATGTCGTGTAATGTATTTTCTTTTGCCCCAAAAAACAGACTAAAGTGGACTTTCCATATACAGGTTAGTGAAGTTCCCATTTATATGCAAGTGAACTTCCGAAGGTTAATTTTTTTTAATGCAAATTGTATAAATTCCGTGCTGAAAAACAGATTAAAGTAAACTAAGTATAAACTTCAATGAACCACCTGGATGGATTTGGTCGCATGGTTGATGAGAGTCGAGTGTCTCCTTATGGGTAATACCTGAGGTGTTCACTTGACGAATGCCACCCAGGAACAAAGTGATTATGATGTCCCCTAAGTTTAGATTGCTTCGAGTGCAACCTTTGTTCATATGGTCTCTCCCTTAGTTGAATAAGTTGTGTGGACTCGACCTGCGGCTTGACAAGCAGATATAGAAGAATTATAGGTGGAACGGGTCTGGCTTGGTGGTAGTTTCCATGCTTCTGAAAGACTTCGACTCAATTTTCTCATTTCCTTAATACATTTAGCATGTATAGCATGTTTGGGGAAAAGCGTATAATGGTGAAAGTACACAACCTTTATAGAGTTAGAAACTATGATCATAGTCGTGTCGCCGGTAATGGACGTCTTCGAGCAGCTGGACATTGATGGACGGAAGAATCACATCACCATTTTCAATAATTAAATTTTGACTTATTAGAGTTATGGTACGTTTAGAGTCCTTGTAGGATTAGGTTTAGAGTCCTAGTAGGATTACTGGTACGTGTAGTACCCAGTCTTGTATCTTTGTGGACACGCTCATCCACCTATATAATGAGAGCCAGCCGTGTGAGCTAACCACGGAAAACAATTATCGTTGACTTGGTATCAGAGCCTCACCCCGATCCGGCCAGCTAGGGTTCTTCGAGGCGCTCGCACGATGACTTCCTCGTCTGCGCTCTCCCTTTTCGCCGGCGCAAGTACTTCCGCCGTCGGTGCCTCCACCCCGCTCCCAATCACCACCGCCCCCACGTCCTTGCCGTCTTCCCTGTCCAACACCATCACCGTCGTGCTAGATCGCACGAATTTTCTGCTTTGGAAGACCCAGGTTGTGCCGCACATTGCCGGCCAGGGACTCGACGGTTTCCTCGATGGAAGCCGCCCCGCTCCTCCCGAGAACAATCACCACTCGGACAGGAGCCGATGTCGAAACGGTGCAGAACCCCGACTTCGCCATGTGGTGGTACACCGACCAGTGCGTCCTCAGTGTCCTCCTCGGATCCATGCATATCGACATCCTCGCGCAGATGGTTGGCCGCACCACTGCCGCCTCGGTTTGGGCCGCTCTCACCTCCATGTTCGCCGCCTCAAGCCGCGCGGGAGTCCGTAACATCCGTCGTCAGCTTGGATCGCTGAAGAAAAACGACCTCTCTGTTGCGGACTACTACAACAAGATGAAGGGTCTTGCCGACTAGATGGCCATGGACGGCTCCCCCATCTCCGATGATGAGCTCATGAACTACATCGTCGTTGGCCTAGGCTCCCAGTTTGAAGGAGTGCAGCAGGCCCTCACCATCCTCAACGCGGAGGCCACGTCGCTGTCACTCTTCGACTTCTACGAGATGCTTCTATCATGCGAGTCGATGAAGGAACAGAACACACAATTGGGTGATTTCTCATTGTCAGCCAACGCCGCTGCCCGCGCTGGCGGCGGTCGTCCTTTTGATGCCAATCCAGCCGTGCGCTTTGGAGGCCGTCCATCAGGCACACCGCAAGGCGGTACTGGAGGTGGCCAGTACCAGTTGCAGCAGAACCGAGGCCCACAGCAGCCGCAGAATCGCGGCAATGGAGGACAAGGTGGCAGAGGACAAGGTGGTGGTCGCAATAATCGGCCACGCTGTCAGATCTGCAAGAAATGGGGGGCGCGAAGCTCTAGCGTGTCGCCAACGGTTCAATCAGACTTACCAGAACGAGGATCATCGTTCTGGCAATGCTGCGGCTTCCTACCATGATGATCAGCAACAACAGCCATGGTTTTTCGACACGGGCGCCACAGATCATCTCACCAACGACATGTCTCGTCTCGGCGTTCAGGAGCGCTACCAGGGCAAGAATCAAGTCCAGGTTGCTAACGGTACGGGTTTTTCCATATCACATATTGGTCATTCTCGTATTACTGGTTCTTCGAAATCTTTAGAATTGAAAAATATTGTTCATGTCCATGATTTGAGAAAAAATCTTCTTTCCGTTTATCGACTTGTTTGCTATAATAACGTCTTCCTTGAGTTTCACAAATATTCTTTCTATGTCAAGGACAAGGTCACGAGGAAAACTCTTCTTCAAGGTAGAAGTCGTAGTGGTCTTTATCCCCTTCCGTTTGGCCGTGCCGTGTCCTATGGTCGGCACGCTTCATCCGGCATCAAGCTTTCTTCGCATCAATGGCATCAACGTCTTGGTCATCCTTCAAATAGTGTAGTTCAAAATATTGTTAGGAAAAATAATTTGTCGTGTTCCCCTAGTGTTGACTCTTCGGTCTGTGATGCATGTCAACGGGCTAAGATTCACCAACTACCGTATTATTCTTCTACACGTGTGTCCACTTCTCCTTTAGAGCTTATTCACACAGATGTTTGGGGACCGGCTTTGTCCTCCTCTGGAGGATTCAAATACTATGTCAGTTTTATTGATGATTTCAGTCGGTATTGCTGGATTTACTTGCTTAAGCATAAGTCTGATGTTGAGAACATTTTCTACACTTTTCAGCACCATGTTGAGCTTCTTCTAAACACCAAGATTCGTGCCATCCAATCTGACTGGGGTGGTGAATATCATCGCCTACATGCCTATTTTCAGCGCATTGGCATCTCCCATCGTGTTTCATGCCCACACACGTCTCAACAAAACGGTTCGCTGAGCGCAAACATAGACATCTCATAGAAACAGGCCTAGCTCTCCTTGCTCACTCCTCTCCACCTCTTCGGTGTTGGGACGAAGCTTTTCTTACTGACTGTTACCTTATTAATCGGATGGTAACACCGGTTATTCAGAACAGCACGCCTCTATCTCGCCTTCTTAATGTGTCTCCTGATTATTCCTTCTTACGCACTTTTGGATGTGCGTGTTGGCTGAGTCTTTGTAAGTATAACTCACGTAAACTTGAGTTTAGATCTAAGACGTGTATTTTCCTAGGGTATAGTCCCATGCACAAAGGATACAAGTGTCTTGATAGCTCCACGGGACGTATTTATATTTCTCGTGATGTCATCTTCGATGAGGGTGTTTTTCCGTTTGCTCAACCAGGGGTCGAGGTCGATGTGTCTCAGTTGCATCCTGTTCCTTTTCCTGAGAATGAACCAGTTTTACAGAATACTAATATGCGTTATGACACATCTTTGTTACCTGTTTATCCTCCTGGTATTTGTTCTTCTGTTCCTGTGCAGGAGAGTCAGCCGATCGACGTGCTGCCCGCCCCTGCGATCGACGTGCATGGCACGTTGCATGCCTCGGGGATCGCACTCGCCTCTACGTCGCCTCCGGCAGTGCCCAGCGCATCTCCTTCCGCTGGTCCGACAGAGCCCACCTCGCCCGAGCCATCGTCTCGGCAAGTCCCGTCTCCAGGCGTTGGGCTGTCGGAATCCTCCGATGCTGGGTTGTTGCCGTCACCTGGTCAGCCCAGACCACCTGCGTCCACTCTCCCAGACGTGCCGGTCTCATCGTCGTCTTCAGCTCCTGACATGCCTCGGGGCGCTGTCACTCGGCGGCAAAATGATGTGCACCGTCCTAAGATTTGGACGGACGGTACTGTACGGTATGATCCGTATCGGCGTCGAGCGTTTCTTGTTGTTCCTTGCTCGCACCGCACCGCTCTTTTGGAGCCTGGTTGGCGTTCTGCGATGGAAGACGAGTTCGCTGCTCTCCAGCATAACAAAACGTGGACTCTGGTTCCTCGACCTCCTGGCACAAACATAGTTGGCAGCAAGTGGATTTTCAAGACCAAGTTTTGTCCTGATGGTTCTATTGATAAACACAAGGCACGTTTGGTTGCTCGCGGGTTTACTCAGCAGTACGGTATCGACTATCATGACACGTTCAGCCCAGTTGTGAAGCCAGTTACTGTTAGACTTGTGCTTTCTCTTGCAGTATCTCGTGGGTGGTGCCAACGTCAAGTGGATGTCAGCAATGCGTTTCTCCATGGTTTTCTTGCTGAAGCTGTTTACATGCAGCAGCCTCCTGGTTTCGAGGATCCTCAACATCCTCGGTATCTCTGCAAACTTCAGCGTGCCTTCTATGGTCTGAAATAGTCCCCTCGTGCTTGGTATGACCGCCTGAGTGACAGGGTACATCAGCTAGGTTTCGTTTTCAGCACGGCAGACACTTCCTTGTTCATCTTTGATCATCAAGGTGTCACTGTTTACATGCTCGTTTATGTTGACGACATTTTTATTGCTGGATCCTCCTCATCTGCTGTCGAGCGTCTGGTTAAGACATTGTCCAACACTTTTCCTATTAAGGATCTCAGCCGTCTTGAGCATTTTCTTGGGATAGAAGCCTCTTATACAGCTGATGGCATGGTTCTTTCGCAGCATAAGTAATACTGTCTCTCGTTCTAGTACCGAGGCAGAATACAAGGCATTGGCAAATGGGACAGCTTAGGCAGTTTGGATTCAGTCTGTTCTTCGAGAGCTTGGTGTGCATCAGTCTCGGCCTCCTGTTCTTTGGTGTGACAATCTTGGTGCCACGTACTTATCTGCCAATCCGGTGTTTCATGCGAGAACGAAGCACATTGAAGTTGATTTTCATTTTTTGCGGGAGAAGGTTGCCCTTGGTTCTCTCGATGTTCGCTTCATCTCATCTGGTGATCAGCTTGCTGATATATTCACTAAACCATGTACCCACCTAATGCTCCGGCGTTTTCGTTCCAATCTCAACCTTGTTCACGACGGTTCAGATTGAGGGGGAGTATTAGAGTTATGGTAGGTTTAGAGTCCTAGTAGGATTAGGTTTAGAGTCCTAGTAGGATTACCGGTACGTGTAGTACCCGGTCTTGTATCTTTGTGGACACGTTCATCCACCTATATAATGAGAGCCAACCGTGTGGGCTAACCACGGCAAACAATTATCGTTGACTTGACTACGTGAACAGTAGTTGTGATGCTTGGATTTCAGTCCAATGATGCCACCCCTTGATAAGAAAAGTTTGTTTTACAAAGGAGATAGGAGAAAACTGGCTTTATGCGAACTTAGCCAAAAGTCCACTTAGCAAAATAAGCATGTAGCTATAGTTTTGCCATTTTATATCCAACATAGTGTTACTTGCCAATACATTAAATTGTATTGACTCCCTTGTGGATGCACATTCCAACGTGTAGGTTATTCTGAAGACGTGTGGAGATTTCGTTTAACATCTCGAGTCTATCGCCAACATGGTTTGCCTATGGCACATGAATAAGATGAGGCTCAATGCTGTTCTATGTTTTCCGATCTAATACTTTGTTTTCTGCTAGTCTTCAAAGACTATGCAAGTTGTAAAGTTATTTTCTAAAGATTGGATCATGCGATGTAATAAAATTTGATGCACTTGCATGATATTTCATTTTGTACTGTGGTGCTCGCAATTGATCCGGTGAATAGCACAATAACACATGTGTTATTATATTATATAAATGTGGGAATGCTACAAACTACCGCAGTGCAAGTCAGCCTATCGAGGAATCCTACAGTCTAGCACCTCTGGCTCGATATAGATCACGTAGTAGTCTCATTCTCTGTTTTTCTTGTTCTTTACTGAGTTGGAGTTGATTTACTCTTTTTTTGAATCGAACATTTCCTACGTGAAAATGCCAAAAATCCATGTTGTTCATCTGCATGTTTGTGCTAATATATATTGATGAATCAATAAAACATCTATGCGTAAAATTGATGAATATATGCCATTCCATTTCTACATTCATAATGGAACGAAAGGGAACGAGATACACTAACTTATTTCCTTTGGTGTGTTAGGAACGATATGATGTGGATACTTATATATTTCATGGACTGTTTGCAAGACATTGATTTTTGTGACATACCAGGCTAAGACCAAGACCGGGCAGGCAGCACCAATATTCATTACGAGCTCACTGCGGCCTTACCTACTTCCTTAAAAGTGTTCACCTATGCCTCATCTTTGGATTTAGTGGTAGTCTAGATCAATATTTGTGTTTGTGGAATTTAAGTTTTACAATGGTGGGAATTTTATTGCATTCAGGCATACACACTAGGAGGCGAAAAGGCCATTTGCATATACCGTGGCCATAATGACTAGTCGCAACTGACCACATGCATATGGTCCAATTTTCTAATGTGGTTTAAGTTCAACATTCCGTTTTTATTTTTACCAACCTATAACATTTCAGCGACAAAAATTTATATACAACAATTAACATAGCAAAAACAACAAACTAATATGATGCTCGCTGAAATAGTATTTGAACATTTCTTCCGGAAAAACTTATTTTATTTCACGAACTTTTATGTTGAACACAACACATATCAGAAATGAGAATGGCCTGTCATCGTGTGTCCATGTACTCAACCTCACACGAGCGCCGAGTTCAAAAATCTTACATAGACGCACGACTCACGTTCTCATAGCTTGGTCGAAGAGGTCGATGCAAGCTCCCGCCGAACAAGAAGCTCTTCCATGTCGTTAGGATTTTCCTCAGTCCATCTGCTCCATCCGAAGAATGGGTTTCGAAATTGGGATATGTATCATCGGTGGCAAGTTTTTTGACTCACAAGGTTTATTCCGAGCCCTTGCAACTGCTGGCTTGTCGTTAAAAAAATGTAGTCCACATGGTGATGGTCCAAGATACTTTGCAAGATGTAGGGTTGGATGTCAACAAGCAATAGATGTATCTTACAAAAATAAATGTGATGAATGGATTAAACAACTAAACGTCAATTTGATGAATCTATGTTATAAAGGAAAAGAAATCCAATTTATTGCTATTCCCGATCCGATCTAATATCCGTCCTGATCTGGATATTTATATATGCCATGGACTGTTTGCAGAACATTGATTTATGTGACGCCAGACCAAGACATGGCAGGACAAGCAACACATATGTTTATTACGAGCTCATAGTGGCCCGGCCTACATCTTTCAAAGTATACACCTACTGCTCATATTTGGATTTAAGGGCAGTCAAGATCACGATACTTATGGCTCCAGATCTAGAAGTCTAACTAGGTACATTTCTGCGCTATTTGACACTCAGAGTATAAAATAGTTATTCTACAGTCACCATCTATCTCCGCAACCGTAGATGATTTGTACGTCACGTAAATTTTGTCTTATTTCTTATGTCGAGTAGAATAGTAAAAATATATCCATGTAGTAAACTTTTTCTTTACGCGGCGTTACAAAAATATAACAAAAATAGACATATTTATGTTATTTTATGACTTTATGTCGCTACGAATCATTTTTTTTAACTTTTTACACCAATTTTTCTATTATGGAGCAACATGAACGTAAATATTTACATATATAATATAATTTTTGAGTTAGCAACGTAAAATAAAATATATCCCAGCTATTTAATTAGCACTCCATTGCAGAATAACTATTCTGCACAACTTTGTGAACTTCCGTTTTAGTACAAAGGAAACTTCCGTTTAGTAGTCTAGTGACCCCACTGAACAGAAATCTGAGATTCTCTGTTTTTGCGGACAATGTTCTTAACGTTATTTTCTAACCGTTTATCGAAATGACGCATACGATATACCATTGGAAAGCTATAGAAAATGTGCAAGTTCCTCAATTTACGGATCTGTCAAATACGTTACGATTTTCAAACAACTTCAAATATACTACTTCCGTTCCGCAAAAGAAGGCGTATATGGTTTTCTTTGACCAATGATATGACAAATAATTAGGCTATTTAGTATAATTATTTTTACATATAATTAATATCATTGTATTCCTATTCAAAAGTACTTCGGTATGATTATGAGTTCTGTCACATATGTCACATATTAAATGCGTAATCCTTGGTCAAACTCACGGTTAAACGAAGTGAAATACGCCTTATTTTTTGGAATGAAGATAGTACTCCCTCCGTCCACCATTATTAGTCCCCTAATGAAGAGCATCGCGATCAAGGCGCAGTTCAATTGGTGTTCTTTCAACCAATCAATGTCACAGTTTTCCATTATCTAATTAATTGCGCAATTAATTTGGCCATGCAAACAAATTAAGATGAGACTAGGTGGGATTTCACAATTATTATGGCACAGTTAATTAAGATAATAAATGATTACGTGCCTTATTTGGAGATAATATTGGGACAAATATTTTTCCTTAGAGGACTTTTAAACCGGGACGGAGGGAGTAATAAACATTGTTTTCACGAATTTCTCTACTTTTCATGTAGCGGATGGTTCAAATTCGGTACCATTTTAAAACAATTTCAAATATACTGAACAGTGTTTTCAAGAATTTCTCCGTTTTCGTACAATATTTTTGCCGCCATTTTCAAACCACTTATCCGATTTATGCAAATAATACGTCGTTGCAAAGGTATGGAAAATGCGCAATTTTTCTATCTGTGGAACATGTCAAAATTCCGTACTGGTTTAAGAGCAGTTTCAAAAATAAACAATTATGTCTGCTGTATTTTTATGCCCAACACACAATTTTTTCACAATTATTTTTAAACCGCATGTTGGAAAGATATTAACTAGGCGCAACCTTTACTAGATATACACTATTCCAAACTTGATACAATTGTGGAGTCAAAATATAAAAACCGAATAAACGAGTTTGGAAGATAATGATTCAAAATTGGCACGGTTGTGTTGATTGGGTGGGGTGTGGCGACATTGGAGAGTTAAATTAGACTCAGATCATAGACAATTGCATGCGACGATGACCGATTTGGCCAACCGGAACTCACATAAATGATTTCTAAGTGTAAAATTTTCGCCACAAAAAACAGAGTATAGTGAACTTCCTATATATATGGTAGTGAACTCTCGGTTTTTGTGCAAATGAACTTGCGTTCACGAATTTTTTGTTTCGTGTCGTGTACTGTTTTTTCTTTCGCGTCAAAAACAAAGTAGAGTGGACTTTCTATATACAGGTTAGTGAAGTTCCCATTTATTTGCAAGTGAACTTTTGACGGTGAATTTTTTTTAGTGCAAATTGTAAAAATTCTATGCTGAAAAACAGATTCTTTACTACTACTAAATATGAGTTTCATGATTTTTTCATTTGCCACGGTATTTTGGGCGCCATTTTCAAACCGTCTGTCGGATTGATGCAAATCATACGTTGTTGGAAAGCTTTGGAAAAGACGCACTTTGATATCTCTATCATTCTTTTCGAAATTATTTACGGTTTTGAGTAGATTTGAAAATACTAAATATGGTTTCCATGAATTTCTACGTTTTTAACAATATTTTGGGCGACATTTTCAAACACTTTGTCAAATTGATGCAAATGATATATCGTTGGAAAGCTATGAAAAAGAAAAAACTTCGATATCTTTTTGAAATTCCTTACGGTTTAGGAGGAGATTTGAAAATACTAAAATATGTTTACACGAATTTCAATGTTTTACACAGTATTTTGTACGTCATTTCAAACCATTTTTTTAATTGATACAAATGATATGCCGATGAAAATGTATGGAAAATTCGCAACTTCCATATCTCTATTCATTTTTCGAAATTCCTTATCGTTTAGGAGTAGTTTCAAAAATACTAAAATACAGCTTTCACGAACTTCTGCGTTTTTCATAGTATTTTGGACGCTATTTTTAAACCGTTTGTCTGATTGATGCAAATGACATACCATTGAAAGGGCATGGAAAATTCACAATTTCAATACCTCTATTGGTTTTTCGAAATTCCATACGGTTTAGAAGGTATTTAGGACGAGGTCTGTTCGGGATAAGAAGGTCTTCATGATGGGAAAGTTGATTTGGAGTATATACTATTAAATAATTCAGTACACCTAGGTGTACTGAACCATTTTCTCTCTATATATATGTATGTATATAAATATGTATATGTAGGACAAATTCTTGCTACTGTGAGGTGTAGCTACATCCACGTCAGATATACTGCCGTACAAAAGTATGTGTCATACTTTTTGGTATATACTATATCTAAGATATTCCAAAACAATTTACATGAAAATTAGGAAAGTGAGCATGTAGTTTGCACTATATATTCAAAATACCGGTATATATATACATATAAAAGAAGTATATAAAAAATTACACAAAAAAGTAGTATATATACTGTCAAAATAGTAATATATACTGCATACTACACGTACAAACTCTCTGGTATGATAGATACTACATCCATCATACTAAACAAATATGGGTGTAGCTACACCCGGAAGTAGCATAAATTTGTCTTATGTATGTATGTATGTATGTATGTATGTATGTATGTATGTATGTATGTATGTATGTATGTATGTTTCAAAGGTTTAAATAAATGAGTCTCTAAGTTTTGTTTTATATCATGTAATTGAGATAGGTAAATAAATAAAAACATTGGATTGCCCCTGAATATTTTTTATTAATTTATCCAATTTATAACGAGTCATCATCCTAAAAATTCACTGAGTAGTACGATCTACATGTAGCTATTTTTGATTTATTTTATAATCAACATTTTAAAGTTTCAAGCCATTCCAACAAAAGAATAGAGGTTGACAATGACGTATTATATGTTGCTGCAAATTTTCAAGGCCAAATAGTTTGTATTATAGCTTAAAAAAATGGGAAAGTTTTCAATGCCAAATAGAGGATGCCCTCGTCGAGATCTGATCTACTCCATGTGTTGTGTTTGGATCTCTACTACTATGGCCCGTTTTCTTCACATTCATTTGGAGAGCCTACATCCTGCCAAATATTTATGCACCTGTCTTGGTCCTTCAATGTAAATTTAGTGGTGTAGATCGACCTGCATGTTGCTCCGCTTGACCATTATAGCCTAGCAGAGAGTATCACACATTAGAAAATATCACAAAGTATTGCGTCCAATTTGGGGTCATTTGTTTGACTTATATTCACTAGTGCAGAAATTTTTATAGGCGACCATTCTTTGTTGCATGTATTGGTCGTTCCATCTCTGTGTTGAGTCTCCAAATTTTGTTCTTTGTAATAATGTGGGAAATGTGTATTGAATGTTAAACGAGGAAAATCATCTTGTCACTAGTACAAAACCTAGCATTATCGACGGTGCCCAGATCCGGCTAATCTGGAAAAACATAAACCGACGTGGATGTTATCTCCCAAATGGACAATAGGTTGGTACCGACTGTACAAATTTTTTGCATCGGTCAATATTTATGGACGTCCCCAAAGTTATTTCTTTAGATCCGTCGTGTAAAATGAGACGGCTCGAACTATGTCTCAGACCGCCATTAGTCCTGACCGTCTCAAAAAGTATTTTCAGACTGTTGTTAAATTTAACTGACACTGATAACTCTTAAAACGGCTCATAGTCTTGATCGTGTCTATAAACTTGGAGACAAGTGGTATATATATTGGGAACGTGTTCAAATTGAAATTGAAACGGTTGATTTTATTCAAATTTAGGACTACTACACTTGTTCAGTTCAGTAAATTTAATCTAAAAAACTAGAAAAAACGGTAGCTGAACATCGTGTACAGTTCGTTAGTGACCCACACCGCCCGCGCATACGTCTCGCTGTCGCTGCCATCATCACAACCTTCGCAGGGCCGGCTCTATATTTTTCGGGGCCCTTGTGCAAAGTTAAAAAATGGGCCTCTACAGATAATATATGTACGAAAATACAAGTGCGAAATAATAAAGTTTACCTCCGAGCACACATTGTTATTTAGAGACGACTATAAATAAAAGAGTAGCAAAATTTAAGAAATAATATTCGATGCTAGTTTAATTACCTCAAATTAAGAACGAAGTTCATATATATGAGTTCATCTTGCCCGGGTTTAGATTCTTGCCTTTGATTATCACACTAGTTAGCACCGGAAAAAACCTTTTTAGAGCACCTTTTTGTCATTCAATGAGTTGATTCTCTCGCTCTTTGTTTCCTTTTCTCAAAACCGGACTTTTGTTTCGGCGGCATTGTAACACCTAAGGTTGCAATTTGCAAAGAATTATCAGCTAAACTCAACTAATCAAAATAATTAGGGCACTAGGCCAATATCAGATGATAAATCATACCTTTATGCTAAAACCGTGAGTAAATCAGAGCAGGGCGAATAGGCTATCTGAGTGCAGGGATTTAGCCTAGGTGATCTGTTGTATGCCGATCTCCACTGCAGTCTTCAGGCGCGGCATGCAGGTGGTTCAAGGGCAGCGAGGGTAGGAGGCCGAGGCGTCGAAAGAAACATGTGTTCTGGTTCTGGCCTCTGGGCGGCTAGACGATTGATCGATCGATCGTGTATGTACAGGCAGCGAACAAGTCTCCCGATCACAATCAGGACATGATCCTTCATGCTTCAGCCCTTTAGCTTATCGTTTTTTTTTCAGCCCATATAGCAGCAGGTATACATACACATATTTAATGATGCCACACACACACACACACAAAACATGGGCCCTTGGGCGCCGCCCATGTTCGCCTAGGGCCAGAGCCGGCCCTGCACCTTCGCCATCGTCGTGTTCTTCTTCGCCGAGCTGACCATCCCGCTCTGCCTTGACCTCGACCTCATTATGCACCGCCATGACATGGGCGTCGTCGTTGTCCTCGACATAGATGTCCTGTGATTGCAGGAGGACCACTCCGCTGCCACGTCGTCCGGTGCCGTGCTGACATCGTTGAACAAGATGGACATGGCCGTAGCAGTGTCTAGGTCGAACTGGGCCTCGGCCTCGTCGCCGATCACCTCGCCCAACAATAGAGCAGGCTCCTTCTTCACCATCGCCGGGCCGGGTGGCGCTCACCGGTGCGACGATTAGCCTTCTTGGATACCTTCCTAGCTGAAGAGTCTTCATAGCCTTCGCGAGGAATGCGCGCCAGAGCTGGAGGAGGAGCCATGTGGTGACAAAGAGCACTACATGGATAACAACGACTCGATCAGCCACGACACCGCCGCCTGCCTCTAAGGCAGGACAGATCCGTACTCCTAGAGCACGTCGTTGATCGACCTACCTGCTCTTTTATGTCACTGCCCGCTCACCAGCATCGCGTCGATCCATCTGTTCCCGCGCGAAAAATGTCAGGCTAGAGCGGGATATCGTCCGCATAGCTTGGGTCCTCTAACTGCTCTAGCACTAATGTACGCCGCGGTTCCCAAGCTAGCGCCGGCACCCTCTCTTCCATCTCGCAGTACGGCGGCACCAAGTACCCAATGGCGTTGAGTGCCCAGCCGCCACCGGAGTGGAGGCGCACCCCGGAAAGTACGGGGATGCGGTGCTCGACGAAGACTGCGACCCCAAGCTTGGTGAGGCAACTTTTGTACTAGCCGGCTGCCTCCAGCCTCTCCATTGTGAGTCATTGCGCCGGTGAGGGGATGGGGAGGAGAGCGAGGGGGTTGCAAGGGAATTGGGATTTGGATTTGGTAGATCAGGGGGTAGCGCTATATAGCGGGGGAGCAGAGCGGCGCAGAAGTGTGACGAGATGCATCCATTAACATCGGCATCGGCCCCGAGGTCATTTTCTCTGGCGAAGCGCGTCGAGGAAGGAATGGAGTGGCGCATCCCGGCGGCTCCATTAAAAGTCTCAGACCGGCCTTTCATCGCCCACAATCAATTATGTCGACCTCTTTTGTGTCAATGACAGGGCTGCCCCGAAGGTTAGGCGCGACGCGTTGGAGCACGGGGAGAGAGGGGCGGTCTAAAATAAAGTTTGGATGGTTTGGAAAAACTCCATATTTCAACAAACACACTAATTTTTTTTCTAATACTTCTGTAAACTATGCACTTGCATTTTTGTCCTGGAGCATTCAAAGACTTGTTCGTAATGTGGGGTTTTAGAATATTTTAAAATCCGTATTCTGATTTCTTTTTAATTTCTTAGATTTGTAGCTATTTAGCCGAGTTAAATTCAAAATTTTAAGATGCCTGCATGAATAAATGTTTTTAAGGATTTTTTTTACATACGCCTCCCCAAGAGGAGCCGGGTTCCATTAAACGCATAACAGAATAAGGTTTTTACAGAGCCAAGAGAAATCAAACTAGGGAAAGGTAGAGAAAGGAAAAAAAAAACTAGCAACCAAACGGACGCAAGGTTAAAGTTTTAGCGACCTATTACAATAGCTTGGGGGAGAGAGGCACCCCAAGACAAATAGTCCACCTCGACAGTGAAGCCAGACAACAAAAGGCAGGGACAAAGTTTTTCTCATCTGAAGCCAAAACGCCAAAGACCACCACTCGCAGCTTCCAGCAAAACATCAACCGTCACTGGTAGAAAAAAAGGCCTTCCCACTGGTAGAAAACAGGCCTACAGTCCCGGTTCGCCAGGCCCATTAATCCCGTCCGGGCAACCGGGACTAGCTACGCGCGACTAAAGGCCCCCCCTATAGTCCCATCTCTTACGGACCGGGAGTAAAGGCCTGTCCACGTGGGCGGGTGGCGGAGCCTGGGGTCGGAGGACATTTAGTCCCGGTTGGCCACATGAACCGGGACTAGATTTATTTCTTAATTTTTTTAATTCATTTGGTTTCTAATTATTTTTCTCACCTTTTTTCACTCCCTTTTTTCACTCCTTTTTTCACTCCCTTTTTACTCACAATTTGTATTATTTGCTTAGTGTCTAACTAAGATTATCTCTAGTCCAATTAGTTACTCATGGTCAAACTTCCCGCTCGGTCACCCATCCTCCCACTGCTCTAGCACTAGCACGCTGAACTTCCGAGTTCCATCCCGTCCCGAATCCAAGTGTTTCTCACGCATGTATATGATAGTTGTATCATATCAATCTTATTAACATGTTGGCCGAAGCCATATTTCTTTATTGTTTGAATTTCAAATAAATCTTTTAATAAACAAAAGTAAAGATGTAATTAATAATTTTGAATAAATAAATAAACATTAACTTTTAATTTGTATTATTTCTAAAAATACCAATAATATATCCAAAAATTGAGAAAAATAGAACTAATTCATTTTAAAATCTTAAAAATACAAATAATATATCAAAAATGAAGAACAATAATACTAATTCATTTTAAAATCTTAAAATACAAAATATATATCAAAAATTAAGAACAATAATACTAATTCATTTTAAAATCTTAAAAATACAAATAATATATCAAAAAATGAAGAAAAATAATACTAATTCATTTTAAAATCTTAAAATGAAAAAATATATCAAAAATAAAGAACAATAATACAAACAATATTCATTACATGCATAGAGTCGATCACACATAACACAATAGAGTCGATCATCACACATAACACAAACATAGAGTTGATCACATTTCATAATTAACATATTATATATAGAGAGTCGATCACAAAAGATATCCATTACATATATATACTACTAATTAGATACCCATTACATGCACATGCATAGATATCGAACGCATGCATACATCATCTATGGCCCCGCCGAGTAGATGCGGAACAACTCGTACGCGACATATGCATCTACGGCCGCATACTTGAGGTTCGTCATGCGCAATGGGGTCTCCCCCCAATAGTAGTGATTCTGCCGGGGGAAATCAGTCTTCATCCTTTCATAGGCCTGGTGGATGAAGGTGCTTGCCATGACAGCCATCCCGGTCTTTGGCCCGGTCAACTGGATAAGAGTCTGAAGATCAACGTAGTGATCTTCAGGTATCATAATGCCGATGCGCATCAACTTCACACGGTCTTGCGTGATGTCCACGCTGCAAAAGTCAAACCCCGAGTTGACAAGAAAATCAACAAGGTCCGGGCAATGCCTCGAACTATTGTAACAACAAAAATAGGATATGTGTTAGATATGTTGCAACACACGTATTGTTCACATGCAACAAAAAAACTCGAAGATGGAATGCAAGATTGTACACGTGTGCTATATACCTTGACCATTGGAAGACCAACACCGAATGCTTGAACGATATCTGGATGAGGGCAACATCCTTCTGATTCGCCGTGTACTCCAGATCGAGACCAAAGAACCGGTGTTCTTCGGGAGCATCAAAATAGAGATCGGCCAAATGACCCAGAGCTTCAGGCAGCCTCGCGCAACTGTTGGTGAAGAGCACGTCCAAATCCTTGCCGCATGGTGTCTTCCCATTGTATTGCGTCCATTCAGCCATTTTGCGTGCGTGTGCTTGGATCGAAAAGAACAGAGAGCGAGAGAGAGGAAGAACAGAGAGCGAGAGGAAGAACAGAGAGCGAGCAGTGGAATGGCGCCCTTCTGCCTCGCTCGCGAAATAAAAACCGCCGCGGGGGAGGCGAGACGCTTGATGTTTAGTCCCGGTTGTCCACGGGCACGGGGAATAAAGGGCCATTGGTCCCGGTTGGCCACGGGAACGGGGAATAAAGGACCAATAGTCCCGGGCGGCCATGTCAACCGGAATTAATTCCCTCCATGCGTCGCAACGCGCTTCCCAACCCGCGACGTCTGACCTTCTGTCGCGGGTCTCCTCCCTACCCGGGACTAAATACTCATTGGTCACGGTGCGCAACGCTTGGGGACTGATGCTGGCATACCGAAGGCCTTTTTTCTACCAGTGTCCATACGCCCCCATCAGTCCCCAAACGTTGCGCACCGTGACTAATGAGTCTTTAGTCCCGGGTCGGGAGGAGACCCGCGACAGAAGGTCATACGTCGCGGGTTGGGAAGCGCGTTGAGGCGCGTGGAGGGCATTAATTCCGGTTGACCTGGCCGCCCGGGACTATTGGTCCTTTAGTCCCGGTTGGCGTGGCCAACCGGGACTAAAGATCAAACTGCTCGCCTCCCGCGCGGCGGTTTTTATTTCGCGAGCGAGGCAGAAGGGCGCCATTCCACAGTGCGCGTCGGAGTCTCTCTGTTTCTTCCTCCTCTCTTCTCTGTGTCTTCCATCTCTTCGATCTTCTCCAAGCACACCACCATGGCTGAAGTTTGGGAGACATACAGTGGTCCGACACCATGCGGCAAGCTTCTGAACGTGTGCTACACCAACAGTTGCGATCGGCTGGCCGGTGCTCTTGGTTATTTGACCAATCTCTACTCCTCCTCTCCCGATGAACACCGGTTCTTCGGGCTTGATCTGAAATATACGGCGGATCAACGGGATGTTGCCGTCATCCAGATTGCGTACAAGGAGTCGGTTTTGATCTTCCAATGGTCAAGGTAACGCACACGTCCAATCTTGCATGCATCTTCGATTTGTTTGTTGCATGTGAAGAATACATGTGTTGCAACATATCTAACACATTGATATTTTTGTTGTTGCAGTAGTTCGAAGCATTCTCCGGCCCTTGTTGATTTTCTTGTCAACAAGGGATATGACTTTTGCAGCGTTGACATTACGCAAGACCGTCCGAAGTTGAGGCGCTTGGGTATTGTGATACCTGAAGATCACTACATTGATCTTCAGGATGTTATCCAATTGAATGGGCCAAAGACCGGGATGGCTCGCATGGCAACTGCCCTCATCCACGATGGCTACGAATCCATGAAGTCTGGTTTCCCCCGAAGCAATCACTTCTATTGGGAGAAGACCCCACTAGACATGACGAACGTCAAGTATGCAGCCATAGATGCATATGTCTCCTACGAGTTGTTCCGCATCTACTCGACGGAGCCATAGATGTAGGCGTTCGATATATATGCATGTAATGGGTATCTTAGTATATATATGTAATGGATATCTTATTAGTATTGACTTATGTTTGTGTGTTATGTGTGATCGTAAGACTATGTTATGAATGTGTGATTGTGTTGTATTCTATATTAATTCCTAGCAAAAACACATCAAGAAAACAAACAAAAACACATCAAGAAAACAAACAAGCAAAAATAAAAACACATCAAGAAAACAAACAAAAACACATCAAGAAAACAAACAAGCAAAAACAAAAACACATCAAGAAAACAAACAAAAACACATCAAGAAAACAAAACAGAAAAACTACAGTTTCTATATATCTGTTCATCCAGTATTAAAATGAATTACTATTATTTTTCTTAATTTTTTGATATATTATTTGTATTTATAAGATTTTAAAATGAATTAGTATTATTGTTCTTAATTTTTTGATATATTATTTGTATTTTTAAGATTTTAAAATGAATTAGTATTATTTTTCTTAATTTTTTGATATATTATTTGTATTTTTTAAGATTTAAAAATGAATTAGTTTTATTTTTCTTAATTTTTTGATATATTATTTGTATTTTTAAGATTTTAAAATGAATTAGTATTATTGTTCTTAATTTTTTCATATATTATTTGTATTTTTAAGATTTTAAAATGAATTAGTATTATTTTTCTTAATTTTTTCATATATTATTTGTATTTTTAAGATTTTAAAATGAATTAGTATTATTGTTCTTAATTTTTTGATATATTATTTGTATTTTTAAGATTTTAAAATGAATTAGTATTATTGTTCTTAATTTTTTGATATATTATTTGTATTTTTAAGATTTTAAAATGAATTAGTATTATTTTTCTTAATTTTTCCATATATTATTTGTATTTTTAAGATTTTAAAATGAATTAGTATTATTGTTCTTGATTTTTTGATATATTATTTGTATTTTCTAAGATTTAAAAATGAATTAGTTTTATTTTCTGAATATTTTGATATATTATTTGTATTTTTTAAGATTTAAAAATGAATTAGTTTTATTTTCTGAATATTTTGATATATTAATAGTATTTTTAGAAATAATACAAATTAAAAAGTTAATATTTATTTATTTATTCAAAATTATTAATTACATCATTACTTTTGTTTATTAAAAGATTTATTTAAAATTCAAACAATAAAGAAATGTGGCATCGACCAACATGTTAATAAGATTGATATGATATTACTATCACATACATTCGTGCAAAACACTTGGATGCGGGACGGTATGGAACTCGGAAGTTAAGCGTGCTAGTGCTAGAGCAGTGGGAGGATGGGTGACCGAGCGGAAAGTTTGACCATGAGTAAGTAATTCGACTAGAGATAATTGTAGTTAGACGGTAAGCAAATAATACAAATTCTGAAGAAAAAAAAGGGAGTGAAAAAAGGGAGTGAAAAAAAGGGAGAGAAAAATTGGTGTGAAAAATAATTATAAACCCAAATGAATTATGGAAATAACGAAATAAAGTCTAGTCCCGGTTCAGGTGGCCAACCGGGACTAAAGGTCCTCCGCCCCCCGGCTCCGCCACCCGCCCACGTGGCCGGGCCTTTAGTCCCGGTTCGTAAGCGGCGCGACTATAGGGGGGTCTTTAGTCGCGCATAGCTAGTCCCGGTTGCTCGGTCGGGACTTTTGGCCCTGGCGAACCGGGACTATATGCCTACTTTCTACCAGTGCGTCGGTTCTTCTATTCTCTGCATCGTTCTTCTTTTCTCCTCTCAAACACACAAGCACAACTGCATCAGTCAGACTCGCCTTCATCTTCATCCACCACCTGGTTCACAGTTGTCCTGCTCGAAGACCTGGACGAGGTTGCTGCATAAGCCCTGACAGCAACTTCTTCGATATGGTTAGCCCCATCGATCAACGACTTCTTGTCGGCTTCATTCTGTAATGATGCCCAATATCGAAGAAATACATTCATATAACAAACCATCTCAACAGGAGACGATATTAGTTTTCCTTCGAAACAAGCACGATTACGCAGCTTCCAGATTGCCCAGCACAAAGCCGCAATCCAATGTTTTTAAGGATATGTATAATTCATATTTGAGTATATCTATGTGCCTACTATGTCAACTCATATATATGGTATTATTCTACAAAGCTTGCATCGATGTTGCCTTCTACCAAGCACATCGTCGTTAGGAAGCATCAGACCCTTTCATTGTAAAGTATGAAGTTTGAACTACGTGATATGATTTGTTTGTTATAAGAATCTTTTTATGTGTGTTATAATGTCATTTAGTACTGGTAATCATATATGCACCTTTACTAAACTTTTTTGTGACAATTCTTACTTTGTGACTATGGAGTAACTCATAGTGTCGGGACTAAATTGGGGACGAGAGGGCTTCTCACATTTTGTGCCACACGCGCCTCCAAAAGTTAGCTCGCCCCCAATCCTTCTCCTCTACTGGCCATCCATTCCACTTGCGGCGGACGGCCTCTGGTTGCGCGCTTCTGCTTCGGTGTCCCTCCCCCTCCCTCCCACCCCCTAAATCAAAACGTTGATATAAGGATAGCTGAGATTGCTCCGTACCCTTCCGTTAACATCGACTATTGTGAATTATTAAGTCGTATTAATTCGTATACGGCCATGTATAAACCCGTCAGGGTTATTTTAATTACGTATTTTATGTATAAGTATCCGCACAAAATTCATACGTCGCCGTGGGCATGTCGTTGCCTCGCACGTGATTAGGAGTGGTGGGCGGACGGTGTATAATTCGGGTATGCGTATATACATAATACATCCGTATACTGACATGGAAGGAACATTGTATTAGAACTAAAATAATTTTTTAAAGTAAAATGTCGATCATGCCTTTCCACCAAATTGAGGGAAGGGGGACACCGAAGGACAACCCTTGGTTGCGACAAAGAGGTAAAATATTCCATTTGCATTTACCCCTTTTTATTTAGTTAATGATATTTTAGCTCGACCTGTTGTCTTGTGATAACGTTAATGACACTGGAGTCTGGTAGTATAGCTGGATTCGTGATTGGTGGGACTAAGCGACGGTTTAAATTTCAGGGCAGAGTATACAGATGCTACTAAGTAGTTCAACATCTTTTCAATTTCTGTTTGAAGAGTATACAAATTTCTCTAATTCCATTTATTGGAATTTTCTTGATGATGCAACAACTTCCTTGGACCTTTACCACCGTGGGCTGTGGCCATCGCATTGATTATTTCGGTCAGGCCAGGTCCAAGACAGTGGCCACATGCATGTATAGCTTGATGACAGCCTGTACCCAAATCGTGGACCTTTGGTTTGTTGGCACGCATTAGTAATGTGTACAAAAGTACGTATCGATACATGCTTTTGTACACAATACTATAAATGTCTATAATTTCATTATGAAAAAGATTATCCTTCAAATATACGGTATTCTGTATTGAAACTTCAGACCCTAGTAGGATACAGAAATATTTTTTGTTAAGATTTTACGAAGCTTCAAAATAATGTTTATGAATTTCGGATGACGGAGTGCAAAGATCTCAAGTTCATTTTACCATTTATGGCCTACAAAAATAGTATAGTAGAGTACATGATTATCAAATAAACATATTATACAAGATGATAACAATAATAGATGCTCGATACATATACAAGATAGAAAGATAATACATGTATACATTAACGATCAGATTTGTGGAGTAAAAATCATGGATTGTCAAATGGGCCGTATATCTTGGGACCATCAACATGGGAAGGCATTACACATAAGGTATAGTTGGTCCAATCATCTTGTGACACATAATGGAAGGAGGGAAGACTAGTCTGGTTTGTGACTCGTAATGTAGCCGCTTACCCCTCATATATATATATATAGCATTGAGGCCTTGTACGTTGAGAAGCACTTGCGTGTTTGTGCTGGGCACTAGTAGAGAGTTAGGTGGCTATGTGGAAGAGCTGAGGTTGGCATCAAGGTATGTATGCTCCTAGTGTTATTCTCTTCTCACTTGTGTGGATACTTGTAACTTCCCTACCTGCACTGTACTTTCGAAAGCTAAGGGCATGTTTAGAGAGAGAGAGAGTAACAACTCATGTTCTACGGAAAGCTTCATATTTGTACTACTATTCGGGTCATAGGATTGGACCATTGAAATTTCATAGAAAGTTTGAGCGGAAGATTTTCCATAGAACTTCCAACCTGCGGAATGATTTTTCTTTCTTGCTTTTTTCTCACTGTAATCAAATACTATTTTGTCAGAAATCCTGCATGTTTTATGTACCGTTTCGAAATGTATCCTCAAACTTTAATGTATTTAGGAATACCATAGGACATGCCATCCCAATACAACATCTTGTCCTATTGTTATATATTTTCAGAATTCTGCTTTCAAATGAGGCTCTATTTTGTATGGTTTTATTATTTGTCGCTACATATTGAAATGTCGTGTAGTCAGTGCTTGTTTGGCGGAGTGCATAGTTTCAGTTATGTGAATATGAACTGACATGCTATGGCATTGCATTTTTGTGTAATCGGTGGCTGTCTAGGGTTATCATATATTTATACGTCGTAAAATTTCTTACACATAGCACTAATCATTCAACTCGATCTTATGTATTTAATCACTTGTGACAATTGCTAGGTTGTGATAGATACATGGTTTTCCAAGTTATTTCAAATTCTTTGTTTCTATTATTATGACAAAAGCGTGAAACAAAATTTCATTTTTTTCTATCACTTCTGCTTCAGTGTCTCCCCCTAAACCAGAATGTTGATGCAAGAATGGCTGAGATCGCTCCATACCTTTTCGTTAACATGGACGGCTGTGAAAAATTAAGTCGTATTAATTAAGGCATACGCGGCTCTGTATAAACCCGTCATGACTTTTTTAGTTACGAATTTTGTGTATAAGTATTCGCACAAAATTTATACGTTGCCGTGGGCACATTGTTGCCTCGTACGTGATTAGGAGTGGTGGATCGACAATTTATAATTTGAGTATGTGTACTGTACATAATAAATCTATATATGAGTATGGATAGTACACCGTATTAGAACAAAAAAAAAATTTTAATGTATAATGTCGATCATGTCCTTCCACCAAATTGGTCAAGGGGGAGACACCGAAGCACGGCCCTTTTTCTATTGGACATCAAAATTTGGACAAATTTTAAATTCTTTGTTTTTCATAGGTCCACATAGATAATTTTATAATTTTTGAGGTTATATATTTAGGTGAGTAGTATTCCCCGAAATGTTTCAATATAAAATATAGGATAAGGGTATGATTTAAGTTTTTTTTTATAAACATGCATGTGACCTAAACTATCTTAGAACATATTTATGTGTATTCATACGTTTTGTCGCGTAAAACCCAACTACAACCTATTTGGCTTACATGTTGCCTCCATGTAGGAGAATGCCGCCATGTTGCATCGTTAGCATCGTGTCCAGCACTATTAGACAAGGGTTTCTCGCCGGTACTGAGTCCCACAACCAAGAAAACTATGAGATATGGAGAGGCTGCCAGGATCCATGGCCATCCCACTCGGGTAGGGGCAAACCTCTTTAGATAGCACCGAACCAATGTGGCTGACTCCATACAGCGAGTCATGCTCGAGTCCGCCACCTAAGATCCCGAATCTACCAAACAGAAATGGGGAGCACAGACAACCTCGTTGCACCTTCCTTGGAGTCTAAACGGTCATGCCTAACGGCTACCTCAGGAAGTGGCTGGAGAAGGGATGAGAAGGGACTATTTGGAGACACCGTTAAGGTTTAACCCTCCAGTCGCCTCTGAGGGGATCGCGAGAAGGGTTAGGGGAGCCTTGTGCTTACCTCATTTTGTTGTCACCTATCGATCATCTCAATCACTCTTCTATTCTACCACCCACTTTCTGGGAATCATACCCCTCCACCATAGTGCAACTCTCCTCTCTCTCTCTCTCTCTCTCTCTCTCCCTCTCTCCAATGCGGGCCCGTGAAGAATGAGCCAGGGGTCATATGCGGTGGCGATGACCAGAGACATGCAGGATCTGCGAGAGACCATGACACAGATCAGGTTTGCAACGCGATGATGCCAAAAGGAGAGGTGTCGGCGTGAGAGCATACATGTGGCTCTATAGTTGTTATGGGCATTGGATGGCACTACGGACGGCGTATAGTAGTGAGCGCCGATTGATGAAAGAAAATTATGTCTACATGTGATTTGGTTCACATTTAATGCCTTATTTAGAAATTGTCTATTACATTTATATTTAGATGAAAAATGCAATTTGGTGAATTATATATCTTTCTACTTTGGTCACATTCTGTAGAATTTGTGTAATTAAATGTAACCTAATAAAATTATGTATACATAATGATATTATTTTTTTCATGTTCTTGTAGTCATACTAGTAGATCCAGCCATACCAACTACAACAACATGGAAGTTACAATTGGCGCCGTCTGGTTGGTCCTAGCTCTTTCTCTTGTCACGGCCATTGTTACCAAGATTGCAAATAGAAGAAATGCCAAAGATATAGTGCTTACAAGACAAGTTCCACCAGTGGTGAATGGCATCGATATCCTGAGACTCTTACAAATGATGTGTAAACTGGGCCCTGAATACACATGGCATTTTCTATATAAGAAGTTTGGCAGTGTTTTCACACTTAAAGTTCTTTGGAAAAGAATAACCTTCTTGGTTGGACCAGAGATCTCTAATCAATTCTTTCAAGGACTAGAATCAGAGGTTTCTCAAGGAAATATACATGAGTTCACAGTCCCTATGTTCGGCCAAGAGGTTGGCTTTGGCGTAGATTATAATACTCGAATGGAACAATATCGCTTCTTCATTGATGCTCTAAAACCATCACAGCTGAAGAGCCATGTTTCTCCCATGGTTCAAGAAGTGCAGGTATATATAACTGTGTCACCTTGCCGGTACTTTGCCTACTCAATCAAAGCCATAAATCACTAGAAAATATAATTCATGAAACATTGTTATATGTTTAACCCAGTTTGGTAGAAGATGTTACTCCCTCTTCATAAATAGGTGATCTTTTGAATTTTCAGTCTTCAGTGAGTAATTTTAATATTATTATTTATTTTATTTAGAATAAAGATCTAAATATTCTTGTACAGTGAGCTAGTACAGTTCTATCTGATAACTCTAGATATTTTTTTTTCGCAAATCAGTGATGAAGAATATAGAAGATTTACTATTCCAAGACGTTATGTAGTCTCTAAATAAGTTTAATATATTTCGCTAAGTAAGATCTCTAACTATTGCGAGAATCGCATTATTTCGAATACTATGCCATCAAAAAAATTCAATCTAGTTTTGAAATTGGTGTAGTTCTCTTTAGTTAAGAGGCATATGTGCATCAGTTTCCATAGTATTTCCTTTTGTGTGTATATGCTTTAGTACTTGAAAATTTGAATAACCTTTATGGAGGAAACCTGAAATCTGGATTGTTGAAACATCAAAATATCACATAAAACATTTTTGTAATACAAAACATAAAAAAAGATGGTTCAGAATTAATTGGTTCTTAGTCACGCGTGAAAATAGGATTTAAAGTTGTAAAAGTGTGTACATATATGGACATTTTAATTGAACTACAAAAGAATATTTATTTTAGGCGAAATGAAAACTGATGATTACGACAGTTTTTATTACTGCGCATGCATTGCAGTGTATATATATATATAAAATATATACTCATTTCCTACAAATGTATAATATTCCTTACTCATGTTAGTTTGACAAACTCCTAGTGCATGTCTTCTTCCATATGCACGATGAACATCACTAACCTGGTGATACTGTTTTTTTATTCTGCAGAATTACTTTGCAAAATGGGGAGATGAGGGCGTAGTTGATTTGAAGCATGAATTCGAGCACCTACTCATGTTAATCTCAAGTCGATGCCTACTAGGAAAGGAGATCCGAGAAAAAATGTTTGGCGAGTTCGTCACACTATTTCAAGAGATTGAAAATGGGATAAATTTGGTCAGTTTCATGTTCCCATACATCCCAGTTCCAGTAAACCGTCGACGTGACAGAGCACGGATTAAGCTTATAAATATTGTTTCTGAGATTGTGAGGTCACGTAAGAGCTGCAACCGCATTGAAAATGATGTTCTCCAGAGATTGATGGATTCCACGCATAAAGGCGGTCGTCCAACAACTGAAGCGGAAGTCAGTGGGATGATCATAGGTTTGATCTTTGCTGGAAAACACACAAGCTCTCACACAACAACATGGACAGGAGCATGTCTATTGTCAAATGAGAAGTTCTTAGATGCCGCTATCGAGGAGCAAAAGAAAATAATGGGCAAGTACAATGAAAGTATAGACTACAATGTATTGTCAGAGATGGAAACCTTGCATTCTTGCATCAAAGAGGCAGCACGTATGCATCCAGCATTGCCGGTGTTGGTTCGCAAGGCACAAACAGACATCACAGTGAAGACAAGACATGGGAATGAATATGGCATCCCAAAAGGGGACACCTTAGTAAGTATTGTTGCGCTAAACAATAATTTGCCACACATTTACAAGGATCCAGAGGTTTATGATCCAAACCGGTTTGAGCCCGGAAGAGATGAGGATAAAGTTGGTGGTAGATTCTCTTATACAACTTTTGGCGGTGGAAGGCATGCTTGTACCGGAGAGGCCTACGCTTACTTGCAAATTAAGATTATATGGTCCCTTCTGCTTAGGAATTTTGAACTCAAACTGACATCTTCTTTCCCCAAGCCAGACTGGAGCAAGTTTGTGCTAGAGCCTAAAGGGAAAGTAATGGTTAGCTATAAGAGATGTCCTACGCCAAGAATCTAAGAAGATAAAGAGGGGTCAATTATCTTCAGTGTGCTCGTAGTAGTTTCCATATTTGCTACTTATCGAGGAGTATAATAAGTTCGTTTCTATATTTTCTTTAGCAATCCCTATCGATGATGGTTTCTTAATTTTAATATTTGGCATGTTGGTCATTTGTACTACTATGTAATAATAAAGGAGAAAATTCCCCAACACGACCAAACAGGAAATTATTTTAATTTTAATTTATATTTTTCATGAATCCTTGTTATTTCGATGGAATATACCCATTACCAACATATTTTGCACATTTTGTTTGTTGCTGTAAAATCAAGAAACATTACTGATTTGGATAGAACACAAGAACCCTTACATTTTTAAGCTAACCTATAGGGTGTGATATTAATTCATACCAAAGAATCCATTTTCATGTCATGTGGACGAAATACTATCTCCTTGTTGACCTTTTTAATGCAAAATAACCCTACGACATGTTCTTATCACAATCGCGGTTCGGTTTTCTTGGTGACTTGAGGATATTGTAGTCGAACACGATTTAAAACAAAGAAATGTACCTTCATTCAGATAACAAATCCGGTGATAGCCTGATCACATGCCTTGCGATATTTTCTTATAATATCTTTAAATGATCACAACTGGGTATATTGTGTCGAAAACTAATGATGCACATCAACCAATTCCACCAAGCATCACTACATCACCAATTTGTCCAATGACAATATCCCAAGTTGATGCACTTCGAGATAAGGTGAACTCGCTCCTATTCTTGCATGGTTTCGCACATTCGGTGAATGGTACGTTACCTCATGTGCTTAATCTTGGTGTACTTAGGTATGAACCAAGAAGATCGCCAAGAAGCTGAGAAGGAAGAAGAGGAAGAGGATAAGATGCTCAAATACTGGAGTCGCCGGTCTATCCGGCGCATGGACACCGCCGGAAATATCTGGCACCCTGCACCGGATGATCCTGTGGTTGATACCCGCACCTCCCAACACTTCTCCCAGACGCCGGACGATTTGGCGTGCCGGTAGCGACCGGTGCCCATCCGGGGGTACTCGGGTTAAAGCATCGCACCGATGTTGGACCATCCATCGACCTTAAGACGCCTAGAAGATTAAATGTCGGACCATCTGTCCAACACCCATCCGGTTGTTGGAGATATGCCCTAGTACTTCAGTTATTATTCTATCTCCAAGTTCAGAATTAAGTTTATGTAATCATGCTACAACCGACATAGCACTTGAAAAGTGAGTTTTCAATAGACAATCTTTGTTCGGGTGAGAATACATGAAACAAAAGTTCATAATCTTATCCCTAAGATTAGCTTATACTTTATGAGATGATCACATTTTGTTGATCATAGACTTATTACACTACAAGAAAAACCCCCCCTTATAGCTACTAGCAAACGTGCCCGTGCGTTGCAACGGAAGATAAAAACCCGCATCACGGAGATATGCAAAATAAAAGTAACTTATATTTATATTAATAAAGACGTTCTAAAACATGGATGTGAAAGTTTGTATATTTTTACCATGATGACATAGCTTCCAACAATGTAAGGTTGTTTTAATCAATAATCAATGACAACTAAATTCTCAAAGAGTTAATTTTCCTTTGATTTAATTGATAATGTATTATCGAAATCAAGAAGAATTGATAACCTTGTATTGTACGTCTGTACCAGCTGATTCCATAACTGAAATCACTAAAATGATCAACATATCCCAAATCCCAGAGTGATCCGTATTGCTTAGACCTAGAAGTGCCAGTGTGTTGCAACATTTTTTTTTTAATTAGTTAATGCTCACAACCATGAAGAACAACACATTTAGTTTTGAATAGCTTCTCAAAACAAAAATCAAAAAATAAACGCGACACACGCATAGTAAATTTTAAAGTCGGGCGACAATCCTTTGAAAACCTTGTAGGTGATTTTATTTAGAAGGTGGAAAATTAGGTTAATATAGCAGTGATCTAACGAGAGAAAGGAGATTGGGTTCGACGAAGAAGATTGCTTTGAGATAATCAAACACGGTGTAAGGTGATTGAATGGGTCTAAATTGCGAACACTTTCCTTCAGCAAACACGGAAACCCCCATCCAAAAGGGGTAATAGAGCTCAGCCGTGGCTCACTGGCTCTGACCTTAACGTCACCGCTTGTGTCGCAATGCCTCTCTCCTGTCTCGTCCGACCTCAGCCAGCCTCGCCAGCGTCTCCATCGACTCCTGGCAGCACCGTCCGCGCCTTCTTCGCGGACTGCGAAACGCCGCGCCTGCTATCGGCGCGTCCATTGACTCGCTACACCTTCGTCGCCGACAACGAATCGCACATGCCACTGTTTGCGCGTCCAAGCTATCATCCGGCGTTCCCGCTTGCTCCAGCATACGACCAGCACTAATCGACTTCCTCACGATGGAGCACTAACGAACTTCCACGTGATGGAAGCACTAATCAACTGAAGAGCCAGCTCCGAGCCAACTAACCAACTTGGTACTGCGTCTTCTGATTAGGGAACGTGGCTGGCCGGAGGCGCTTGGGTGTGGACCAGCTGGTTGAAACTGTACGTGCACTTCCACCTCGAGACCGGACTTGATCACGTGTCTGTCAATACTTTAGATCCTTCCCGTGTGTTGCTACGGGAGAGAAAAAAATCCACCGGACGAATGCGTAAAAAGGCGGTCTTAAGTTTTTCCTGCCCTACATGTAAACATAACTAAGGAGTGTAAAAATAAGTAGCCACATAATATCATTTGCCGCAAATATGAGCGCAAATTCATTTCCGAAGATTATAAATTGCTAAATATTATAGTAGAAATAGCACCACAATGTTAGTTGTTTAAAATTGAGATCAAATTAATAGTAAGATGTTTTGTTTCCAACAAAAAGAGTTGAGATTAGTATTCTGGGAACACATAGCAATCTTCACTCTTTAAAATAAAAGAGCAATCTGCATACCTGCATTGCAAATTAGTATTGTATGGATAGATGGAGGATCATCACGAAGTACCCGCTTGTCAACGATTGCTTATCCAGGATTCTTCTGGTTAGAACTTGTGTTCTTCATCAAAAGGATCAACGAAGTAGACTGGTGGCACTATTGAACATGCATCATTGCCCTGCTGCTGCCTACCCATGTGACAGAGCAAGCAGCCACCGCGACTACAGTCCAATCGACAACGGATCGGGAGCCCAGGCCGCAGACCAGCCGTTGGCATCGGCATGAGATCAAAAGCTTCCGGCCGGCCGCCTCTGTACGCATCAATGGCGGGGCACACAGGGAGCATACGACACTACTACAGCTCGACGAGAAGACGATGGGCGGGGCAGAATGCGGTGGAGGTTGCCGGCTACCAAGAACGTGCAGGCGCATAGCGAGTCAGCGAGGAACATATCGTGGTGGATTTACCCCGCGACCAGGCACGTACTGGACCGGAGTGCTGGAACCTCAATGTGTCCCTGCTCTACTTGTGCTGGATCCGAGGGCCATGGCGGCGCTGAGGGAAGCAGGGAGGCACGCGAAGGGCCTGCCACAGGTCGGGGCAGCAGTGCTGGAGTGTCCAAATCGGGTGGCATGGCATGCATGCTCTTGTAGGTGTGAATGGCGTGGAGCTGGTGTGCCTCATCGTGGTGGACGACCAGCACGACCTGCTGCTCAGCGACGTATGCCTGGATGAGCTACGACGTGATCCCTATGGCAGCATAGCGCGGGAGGTGGAGAAAAGGGCCGCATAGCCCATGGCTGCTGCCGGCACGGCCGCGCGCGTGGCTGACAGGTACAACGCTGGGTGCTCAGATGCTCATCGGGAGCATCATGCACATGGCCATGGCTGCAGCCGGCGAGGGATTCCCAAATTGATCGGTAGTGCTTTCGTCAACATCTCGCCTCATCTTGGTGGCAGGAGCTCGCTCTATGTTGTATATGCGAGACGACGGCCCGGGACAAGCAAAGATTAATTATAACATGAGAATCGATCGTGTTCGGCTGGTACACGTTTTGACATGTTCTCATATAGTCGAAACCGATCCAAACACGTGTGTTGTATGTTCGTGTAGGAAACCCAAGCCGAAGACCTCACGAACATGAATTAGGGCGAGACACACGGGCGACAGAAGAAAGGAAGAGAGGAAAACCAAACGCGACTTACCATCCCACCGACCAACAAACCAGTGGAAGGGCAAAACAGTAAAATACCAGGTTGGACCGGAAGAAACCTTCCTCTCTTTATTATTAGTTATTATTATTATTATAGCTATACATACTCGGCAACGCGTTGAATACTCGTTGCAAAGTTTTATCGTAGATACATATGCAGGTGTTGCCGTCAACTTCCGTTGTCCATTTTATAGATTATACACGTAAAGAAAAAAAGCCCAGCCCACTAAGAACAATTACCCTTTTTTTACCACCACACGGTGTGCTAACTCCACCGGACACGAACGCAACACACCTAGTCCCACTCCTCGCCTCCCCTAACCCTAGTCGTCTCCCTCTACTCTCGTCCGTCCGCGAGCGGGGCCTCCCTCGCCGGCGATCATTGGCGGTGGGCAATGAGACTTGCCTCCTACGTACCATGAGATCTCGTATCTCCGGGAAACGCTCTTGCAACTAAGATGGATCTGGGCTACGACATGACGCGGAGGTTGTCAAAGCCACAGCGGCGAGTTGGATCATAGGAGTGCGGTTGCGCAAGTTCACGAACAAGGTTCAGGCTCAAGGTGAAATTTCCCTTTTCCCCTTGTCAGATTCCTCTCTCCTCTTTCCATAGCTTACCCATGTTCACGAACATTACAGGATTTTGTGCATCCTTGACAAGTCTGATGGCGCTAGAGGCACAAGCTCACGCCGTAGTGGAACATGCCATATTTCTTTTCTCATGGCGCTAGAGGCAGCAGCGAAGGTCCGCATCAGCAACAACCAGCAGAAGGATGCATGAAGGTATTAATTCCTCCCCTTTTGTCAATATGTGTCATATCCAATACTACTCCTTCTCAATGAATGTCTGGTAAAGAGACCCATGCTACAACTGCGTGTCTTGATTTTAGCCTTTAATTTAAATTGAAAACTTCACATCAGTGTTCAGGTTCTTGTATCTGATCTAAGGGAACCGGAGAATATATGTTTAGAGGAATGCACATTTTTCTGTTTTGCAGTTCAATATTACTCGTTTCTGTTATCTCCAGACCATATAGTATCTGTACTGTTTCTAATTTCTTGTGCTAGATCTTCATACCTTTGGCCCCATATTTTTATGGTCCCTAATACTTTACCAAATATCATTTTTTACTGGCAGATAATATAACATAACAAAAGAGCAAACTCAGAAATTTCTCAAGGCTGATACTAACGATATTGTTCAATCAGTTGATCCATAGTTCAGCAAAAAACTTTGGTTTTTTCTCATTAATTCTGAAACAGCAACTTTGTCTTTGCAGGCACAAACTACTAGCAAGGACTGCTACATTAGAATATTTGCTCTATATATTGGAAGGCAGCACATTAGAAGGAGTATATAGGTTTAGATAGACTATCATATTTGTAAGCAAGGTTGTAATCTTTGTGTACCCAAAAGATGATTTTCATGTATGGATTGGTGATTTAATCGATATTGAATTTTTATCTTCATGCGGTACAATCAAATTCTTCAATTTGTGTGTGTTGTCATAACGTATCTTATAAAGTCCGTGTTGAGGAAAAAGAACACTATAGTTGAAGCGATCAATACTTTCACTCTAGAAAAAAATATTTATGCTGAAATAGAATTATTTAATCTATACAATTCACTTTACAACGGATACAATGGTTGCTTGACACCTGTTGCCAGTTTGCAACGGTTTACCCATTGGTTACCAACGCACATATATGGATTGTCTTAGATCCCTGCAACGCCCTATGAGTCAACACATACTTAACCGTTGGTAGGACTGCTAGCAACGCCTATATGGACATTTAGATACAGATGAGTGCGTTGCAGTAGGGGTGGTCCTGTTGTAGTGTTAAAAGTCCAGCAAAACATAAGATTTTACTGTTACGACAACAATAATACTGAACTGACCCAAATTTAGGTTGTTTCTAAAAGGGACTAAACAAGTGTATTTATTTTAGCCAAATACATAAGAAGCGAAAAAAATTTAATATGTAAAAAATATTTCCAATCAATGATATGATCTCCACATAAAGTATTAGAAATATTCTTTAGCACTCCCACTAACTTTCTTTAGTCCTCAAGCTTCTTCACTGTCATTGATGATGTCAAACACTTTAATCAGTTCATCTAGGTGAAGATCCCAACTCCTTAACGACTTATTTAGTTCCATGAATGGATAACTAAAACTCACATTCCCTTCTATCATATTCTTGCAATATCGTGTAGACAAGTTATGTAGCACTTGTTAGATTATTATGTGTAAACATAAAACCATGCTAAGGGAGATTTTAAATCTCAATGTAGTAATTTCCTTCAACTTGTGAAACAATTCAAGCCTCCATGGATATTTCCATCCATTTTGTTTACAGATCCATCAATGAATGTTTAGGCTTAATGCCCTTTCAAAGAGTATACAAAAATCAATACCAAGTGTCGGATATATACCGAATAGGGGTATGTCCAACATTGGCCTAAAGAGCCAGATTACCAGGGTGTCCTGTTGGTAATGGATCACAGTCCATTGGGCGGCCTAGTAAGCTGATGCGCAGGAGGCCAGATTCTAGAAGAACATGGGCCATGGCCCAAAGTGGTGCGGCTTGGAGGATAAGACGGATGCCTTAGTTTCTAAGTTAGATACTTTCTGTAGTCTTCTAGGTTTCCTTTCTGTAAGCCCTAACCCGGCTATCTATATAAAGTCGGACGGGAGAGAAGAACAACATAGACAATTAGCTAGAAGCCTACTCGCCGAGAAGTTGATCCTCGCCGAGTTAGCGAAACCATACTCACATTGTAATTTGTATACTTCAGGCTTCAGCCCTGATTTAGTGAGATTGCAGGAGTAGGAACGTCGCCTAGTTTCATCGTACCGAACCTGGGTAAACTTGGTGCTCTCATTTGTCGTACTACCACGTCCCCCACGAATCTACCAGTAGTCTCATGGCACCCCTGTCTATGAACTCTACTACGATATCTTGACAGTTGGCGCCCACCGTGGGGCCATCGACGTCAGGAGTTACGTTTCGATCAGGGATAGTCGGAGGAATCGACACTACAATAACTTTCAGAATCTTGGAATTCGACGGCGACGTCGGGTGCTTCCTTGGCAACAGATCATACACGCTAGCACGGAATCACCTGGTAGGTGCCTGCGATTTACCGATTGGATTTACAAATATTTTTATCGAATTAACAAAGGAGGCTGGGATTCTTTGGTGGAAGTAAATTTATCCCACATGCCTTATACCCAGTTGAGGAAAACTATGGTACCGGATTATGCTCAGATCACCAAAACCCTGCTGAATTTGCTGCCTCTTCGGAGATGCCCGCAATCAAATCTCACTTCATTGGCATGGTGCACTCCGAGGTAGCTGAAAACACGGAAGAAAACAATCACGTGGAAGAAGCAGAAAAACATAATCCCACATAACAAGTGGAAGACACGACACCCGTCAGTGAAACGACGAACTCGGAAGCCGACTCTGTGTTAGCTGCTATAGAATCAAGATTAGAGTCGGAACTGCTATAGGATCTGATGACATAGATTCCGAAGATGAAGATGAAGACGCTTTCGAGAGAAAGGTCAAATCTATGCATGGGAGCTTCCATGAAGTACTTATGGAAAAACCGGCTACTCGGATGCTGAAGACAAGGAAGACCCCAAAACACCTCCGCTAGACGAGGAAAGAGAGGATGGTGAAACCAGTCCAGTTTATCCCGACGTCAAAGAATTGACAGAGGACGAACCTGAAAAAAACCTCCCTCTTCCAAGAAGAAAAATAAGACTGCCAAGAAACTCCAGTATAAACTCCAGAAGAAAAAGTTAGCATACATTTCCAAGCAAAACCTAGAGGTAGGAGGAGGAAGCGGAGTCACACCTGCGGAGAAGAAAATGAAAGAAATCCCCGTTCCACAAATGTCGGAACAGGACGAAATCGATCTAATTCAAACCCCAGTGGGACGAGATGAACCCCCTGAAGTTTTGGAAGCCAGGAGACAAGCTCTACATTGGCAGCAGCAAGATCTATTCCGTACTTGGGAAAACCTCATGAAAACCCATGCTGACATTAAGTTGCAGCAGGAAGAGATAGAGGAATACGAAAGAAGAAATAGATCTGGCATAAAATCTATGCGGTTACCCGGAATTGCAGAACCGGATGAACTGCCAGCAGGAAAGAAGTTCGAAAACCCTTCTTGGAAAAGGCAGGTTAACGGCATGAATGCCAAGGGCGAACGCATATACAAAACCGCAGCTGAAAACGCGGAGGCCGCGTTCTCTATCATTAATGACGATCTGTACTCCAATGATGAAAAAATCGAGGGAGTGTATGATTTCCTAGGAAAAGCATTACAACACCAACAACGAGGATAGGCAAGATCAGGAAAGTTGCATGATGACTTAGCCCTATGCAAAACTGCCACATGTGCCGCTAGAGCACCTAGACCTGGCGAACCCGGAGATTCAGCCGATTCTAAGGAAAAGAAGGGAGATCCCAAGAAGGATAAGAAAATCCCGGACAATAAGGATGCAGCGTCTAGGACCGGATACCATCCACCGAAAGGAGGAAATAATCCCCGTGATCACAAAGAACGGGAGGAACAAAACCATACAAACGGAAAAATGATGCCGCCTCCGAGACGCCCAGCCGATAAAGCTGGAAAATATGACAATCCTCACAGGCGTGAGAGATCCCGTACTCCTCCTAGGTACAAAGAAAGGCCAAGGAGTAGAACTCTACCTTATTCCAAAGGACACGACAACGGACGAAACAGGGATAATCTCGGAAAAGCGCACTCGCGCAACAATGGGCCATAAAGGAGCAGATCCCCTTCTGTCCATTCAGCCGGCAGATATTACGCTCACGTCGATAAGGCGGAAAGAGATGATCTATACAGGATCTGAAGATAACCCTTGGATTTGCCAAAATTGGTCCAACTTATCAAAAGTATACCGGAAGTACAAACCCGGATACATGGCTCTCAGACTACTATATTGCCGATCAGATCAACAAAGGGACATACCTGGAGGCGGTTAAATTCCTCCCCATAATGTTACTGGATGGAGCCATAGATGGGATCAACGGGCTTCCGTCAAGAACCGTTGATAGCTGGGATGATATGGCTAGAGTGTTTGCTCAGCATTTTCGGGGTACGTACAAATGCCCTAAGAGCATTAACCAGCTAAATCGCTGCATCCAGTTTGAAGACGAGTCGTATGTCGACTTTATATCAAGATGAACAACAATGAAGAATAGCTGCTCGGGAGTAAGTGATGTACAAGGAATGCATGCTTTCATCAATGGCTTAAAACCCGGTCTTTTACCGTTCATGGTTGGTTCAAAGGAGCACAAAAATCTCGGATCTATGCTTACCATCACCAATGAGCACGCAGCGGCCCAAGATGATATCAGAGCGAGAGGTGGAAATATTGATGCTTTGGTTCAGGCAAAAAAGAAAGCTACTCCAGAAGCACAGCCAAAACCTGAAGAGGTCAACTTAACCTTTGGAAAGGATAATGGTAGCAAATGGAAGGGAAGAAACACAGAACCTATCTCCTATTCAAAATTAGAGTGGGAAAAGATTAAGTCGGAAAACTGTGTCCACCATTCGCAATTTGGGAAGCCTACCCACACCAATGTGCAATGCCGGCTTAATAAGCACATGTAACGCACTACAGGATCCGGTAACAAAGGAAAGAATTTCAAACGGAAGTTCTCCAAGCAAAAGCCAGAAGCTGGAAAAAAGAAAGTGAATCGGACACTGATGACAAAATCCAAGAACAACAGCGGAAGGGCGAGCCAAAATTCCCGAGAGTTGAAGGAGAATGTAACTTAACTTTCCTGGCAACTCCCTCATCAAAGAAGGCAAAAATAACACTTCGAGAAATCAACGCGGTTGTACCTCCAACCCAAAGTTCTTGAACTATTCAAATACGCTAATCACCTGGGATCAGTCTAATCATCCCGGAAACATCCCAGAACCCGGCACGCATGATTTAGTCATAAGCCCTATTGTTCAAAACAATAGGCTCAAAAGAGTGCTGATGGATGGAGGATCTAGTATCAACATCATGTCCTTAAGTACATTTAAGCATCTACGCATTTCCGAGACCCAGCTCAATCACAATAACATACGTTTCCACGGCATTGTTCCTGGCAGACAAGCACAATCCCTATGAGAAATTTCCCTAGATATAACCTTTGGAAAAAGAGAACACTTCCGTCAGGAAAAGATCTCGTTTGAGGTGGTGCCGTTCGAAAGCATTTACCACGCAATACTCGGACGCCCCGCTTTCGCCAAATTCATGGCAAGATCATGTTATATCTATAACAAGCTGAATATGCTAGGGCCAAAAGGAGGAGTAATCACCATATCTGGAGACTTCAAATTGGTGAACGAACTGGAAAAAGGAAACGCCCTTTGTGCAGAACAGGTGATTCGAAAGGAATAATTAATAGAGCTGGCCAAGGAAGTATCGCCGACAGAAATGCCAGCAGGAAAAGAAATATGAAAGCCGGCGGATAGCTTCAAAGCATCGAATAATACAAGACAAGTTATCCTAGATCCCAAAGATCCGACAAAATTCATCGTTGTGTGAACCGGGATGACGGACGTGTAGGAAAGCGCCCTCATCAAGTTCCTCCGTGAGAACTGGGATATTTTTTCCTGGTGTCCTGCGGATATGCCGGGTGTACCCAGAGAACTTCCTGAGCATCAATTGAAAGTGATTCCAGGATCAAAACCCGTAAAGCAAGGTCTCCGTCGTTTTGACGGAAGAAGACGGAAGGCTATTGGCAAGGAAATTATCCGGCTTCTAGTAGCTGATCTTATCCGGGAAGAAATACATACTGATTGGTCTACGAACCCAGTATTAGTACCGAAGAAGGATAGTCATATTCTTAGGATCTGTATAGATTACACGGGATTAAACAAATTGTGTCCAAAAGATAGGTTCGTGTTACCGCGGATCGATCAAATAATAGATGCCACTGCTGATCTGAGCTTTTATGCTTTTTGGACGCTTATTCTGGGTACCATCAAATACGCATGAAATAAGAAGATCAAATCAAAACTTCTTTCATAACACCCTACGGAACATACTATTAGATAACCATGCCTTTTGGCCGGAAGAACGCGGCTGTAACATACCAGCGTTGCATGCAATGTTGTTTGCATAGTCAAATTGGAAAAAACGCGGACGTTTACGTGATTGACATTGCCGTGGTTTCCAAGGAAAAAGATACACTTCTTGAAGATCTACGAGAAACTTTTGAATATTTGCGCACTTATAAAATGAAGTTGAATCCATTAAAGTGCGCATTCGGGGTCCCCTCAGGAATGCTTCTGGGTTTTATCGTTTCTCATAGAGGAACAGAGGTAAACCCGAAAAAGATCAAAGCAATCTTAAACATCAAAAGGCCTACATGCCTAAAAGATGTCCAAAGATTGACGGGTTTTGTAGCCGCCGTAAGCAGGTTTATAAGCCGGCTTGGGAATAAACCTCTGCCATTATACAAATTGTTTAAGAAATCCGACAAATTTGAATGGACAGAAAAGGCGGACAAAGCATTAACCCAGTTAAAGGAAACTTTGATGAAAGCTCCGGTTTTGGCATCACGAAAAGACGAAGAACCCATGTTATTGTATCTCGTAGCAACTAACAGGCTTATCAATGCAGTGATAATCGTGCAAAGGCGCAAAGATGAACAGAGCATACCAGATCAGTGTCTAGTATACTATGTCAGCGAAGTATTCTCTGAATCTAAGCAAAGGTATCCACATTATAAAAAACTGGCATATGGTGTGTTTTTCACATCTCGGAAACTTCACCATTATTTCCAAGGACATTCCATAACAATGATAAGCAAAGCACCACTAGGGGATATCATCAACAATGCGGACGCAACAGGCCGAGTTGCCAAATGGGGCATTGAACTGGCTGCGTTCGACATTAAGTACCAACCCAGGACGGTAATTAAATCCCAGGTTTTGGCAGATTTTGTCGCGGATTGGACAGAAGCAATGGAAAACACACCAATGCCCGAACCGGAATATTGGTTCATGCATTTTAACGGATCCAAAATGAAAGAAGGCGCCGGAGCTGGTGTAGTGCTAAAATCCCCAAAATGTGACACTATGGAGTATGTATTACAAATACACTTCAACGCTAGCAACAATGTGGCAGAATACGAAGCATTGCTTCACGGCTCGCATATTAAAAAGAAATAGGAGTTAAGCGTATACTTTTCTATGGCAACTCGGATTTGTTACAACATCAGCTAAACCAAACATGGGACGCCAAAGTCCTATCATGGCCGAGTATCGTAGAATGGTGGACGAGTTTTCCATTTGCTTCCTAAGCTTCGAAGTACTTCATATGAAAAGGGAAGAAAATTGGAACGCGGATGCTTTAGCCCGCATGGGCTCGGAAAGGGTTAAAAATCTACCTCCTGGTGTGTTCGTCCAACATTTGCATGATCCATCAATAAAAGGTGGAGATGTTGACTATCCTCTAGTTTCCGAGTCAATAGAAGTTCTGCTCGTTAACCCGGACTAGACAATTCCATACTTAAATTTCTTAGCTCATCATAAGTTCCCGGATGGAGCAGATGAAGTCTTGCAAAGGCAGATACAACGGTGATGCAAAGGATACACGGTAATCAATAGTTGCATGTATAAACGCAGTACTATCGGAATTTTTCAGCGATATATTTCGCCAGAAGAAGGCCGAGAAATCTTGCCGGAAATCCATGTAGGAGATTGCGGACATCATGCTCAGTCAAAAATCATAGTCAAAAAAGCATTCCGTGCAGGGGTTTTCTGGCTCACAACCAAGACAGACGCGGAACACATAGTAAACACATGTGCCGGATGTCAGTATTACGCCAAGCAGACAAATATGTCAGCCCAAGCACTCAAAACTATCCCCATTACATGGCCATTTGCGGTCTGGGTCCTAGATATGATGAGACCATTCAAACTGCAAGAGGCGGTCTTACACAACTACTCGTTGCAATGGATAAGTATACCATGTGGATGGAGGCGAAACCCATAAAAAAACTTGACGAGGTGACTACCACAAACTTCGTGATTGATATTTTCATGAGATAAGGCGTTCCACACAGCATAATCGCGTATAACAGGACAAATTTTTCCATTGGAGAGTTGGCAATGTATTGCCGACAAACAGGAATTCGCCTCGATCTCGCATCTGTGGCACACCCGCAATCTAATGGACAGGTTGAAAGAATGAATATCTCAATTTTGCAAGGCATACGCCCAAGAATCGAATCTCCTCTTCACAGAGCAGCTTGTGCATGGTTAGAAGAATTACCTTCTCTACTTTGGAGTATTCGAACGACGCCGAATAGATCAACATGGAAAACACCCTCTTTCCTGGTTTATGGTGCAAAAGCAATGCTTCCTACGGACATGATCCATGATAGCCCAAGAGTGCAGGCTTACGATTACACGGATGCCGAAAACGCACGACAGGATGCCGTTGATCTCTTAGAAGAAGAACTAGAACTTGTGCTACAAAGATCCGCCATTTATCAGCAAGGACTGCGACGTTTATCATAGTTGGAAAATCAAACATCATTTTTTCAAAGAAGGTGATTTGGTTCTAAGATTGGTACAGGAAAGGAAGCACAAATTAGACCCAGTTTGGGAGGGACCGTTTGTCATTAGCAAAGCTACAAAAAATAGATCATACTACCTTGTAGTTTTTCGAGATACAGAAGATGAGCCTAAAAACTCGAATCGCAAGACAAAGAGAAAGATAGATGTCGAACTGGGAGAGAAAAGATACCCTAGAGCATCCAGCAGATATGTCCATTCTACACTTAGTCCAATTTCTATGTAAACATATTTGAGATCATGAATAAAGTTTACGGAATTCATGCATTTTTTTATCTAATTATTCTCATTCAAAGCATAAGTCTGTCTTATCTATTTCCCAATGATCTTTCAAAATTCTTCAATGTTAACCCGAATTGTGACTGCGTGCTCGGTGTTAAAAAACTGAATTCTTTCACAGCCTAAGGAGGCTAAAGAAACCCAGATTGTGCGTGCGTGCCTGAGATTCACAATTTGTCAAAATTCGATATTATTCCAAAGAATTATGTGATTGTTTGTGTGTTGGGTCATTGAAATTAATAAGTAAAAGTGCGTAAGTATGATCCATGTTTCCGAGTTTTGACAGATTGGTCCATACCCAGTCACTCGGCGTGAAGATTAAATACTTTCGAGCCACTTCAAACACTAAGGAAAGTTAAATCATACAAAACAGAGAACTTAGAAGGAAAGGAATTAAAACCCACAACAAATTTTGCAAAGACTTAGAAATTTTACTGCAAAAAGGGGTGAATACTTGTTTATACAAAAGATAGATAGCATTACAAATTATATTACATCGGAAGAATAGTAATGCTTCTATTTGTTCTCGAACAGATACTCAGGAATTAGGCGGCGTCAGAAGAAACCGAGTCTTCCTACTCGCTGTCGCTGGGGTTCTCGGGAGTTGCCGGAATCTCTTCCTCCGGGTAGAAGATTGAGATAGACAACATTTCAGCTATCTTGGTGGCATGACCCTTGACAGACTCAAAAATGTCGTCTCTCCGCGATTCGGTGTACCCCTACGGGATACAAGTCGCAACACGCCAAGATTTTGCGGTGGTATAATGCATACACATTAGCCCAAGGGCCATGCGCGCACCACTGCGAGCTGCAGAGCGAAACCAAGATTCCTTCTGGTTCGCCACCTCTTCAATTGCTTCCTGAAGCTTTCTTACTTCCGATAATTCTACAGCTTATTCGGGAATGCACTTGTTCACAAGCAACATCCCCGCAGTCTTCAAGGCCGAGAAGATTCTCCTGAAAGGACAAATTCTGTCAATCCGGGTAAGCAAGGGGTTCCCTTCTGTTTAAAATAACAAGGAAAAGTTAGAAAAATAGAGAAGGAGAAACAAAACATACTGTAAAAAGTATAAGGAGAAAAACTCGGTAGAAGGAGTTAAAACTTACCGAGAATCTTGTACATCTCAACGCCTTCTTCAAGGCGTTGGTTGAGAGTGTTCTCCAGGTCTTGGATGGTGGTCTTTTCCTTCTCGGCCTGGGAAGATGCCTTTGACTCGGAAATTCCAATAGCCAGTTGGCTAGGTCGAGATCCTTCTGAAGCATTACCGTCAATTGGTAAAGTTCTGAATTCTCCTTTCGGAGATTCTCGGCGTTGCCAGCATCTTCAGCTATTTGTTTGGCTTTTGGCAAAGAAGATGAAAAGAGTAAAAATGGAAAGATCAATACTCGGAAAAAGACTTTAAAAAAGTAAGCATTTCAAATGATAAAAACATTTACCTGCCGAATCCTTATCTTCAAGAATACTAAGGAGAGTTTTTAACCTTCTTTTTCTTGATGGTAAGTTTTTTGGAAACTTCCATGTTGATTGTCTCAGTAGTTTGCTGAAACATAGAAAAGGAAAAGGTTGCTTAATTCAAAAAACAAGAAGGAATAAGAGGAAAGCATTCAGTCAAAATGAATACATTTGTATAAATGCTTCGGGGATAGAGGTATTTACCTGGCTCATTTTTTGGAGACTCGTCAAATTCTCGGAAAATTCCTTTGCATACTCTGCAAAGGCGATACCGACATGGCAAAGGCCGTCTTGTATGACCTGCCGAGGCGAGAACACGTAATTATTCCTAACTATAAGTCCTCCTTGCGGCCATGGACGGATTAATGTATCCATGTTCATCAAAATGTTCTTATTGTTTTACCTTGAACTCCTTGTAAAAGTTGGGAATGGGCTCGTCCTTCGGAATGTTCGAAGGCCCAACCTCATCTGGTGCCGCCCTTTCCCTCGCATCCGATTCGGATGCAATGGGATGGCTGGACTACAAAGGATACTCGTCTTCTTGGGCAGCCGAGTTTTCTTTGCCCGCCGCTATCGGAGTATCTGGTGCAGCGGCGGGAGACGGCCTTGCTCCTCTATGAGAAGCGACCTTGTGCTTCTTCCGGGCTTTCCCCTTCAAAGTTGTAGGGGCAAGGATAGAAAAGGAAAGAGAGGAAATTCTGAGAGTTGAGATTCCGAGAAATAGAAAGCATGCAATACAAAGCATAGAATAAAAAATCATGGGTTTATTACCTGGAAGTTGCGACGGGCATGCCGTCAAGATCAATGACCTCCTAGGTGGCGGACGGCTTCTTGCGCTTCCTTCCTTCGGACTGGAAGTTGGAACGAAGCATGTCCAACTCTTTGTTGGTGGCAAGCTCAGCCTTAGGAAGAGTAATAAGTTGTCAAGAGAAACAAATTCCGGGTAAGAAACAAAAAACATCCGAGAAAAAGAAAACTCAGACAAATTTCCAAAAAGACAAAACCATACCTTTGGTTCTGGGTTTTCGCCGATGTACATTGGCCGACTCTCCTCATACTGATCACGAGTCGAAACCAGCTGGTTTACGCGCTTCTTCAAGTCCTTTTTCGACAAAGCTTTGTTTGTCGCCCTCATCGTGTCTTCCAGACCCGTGTATTCACACATAAGCCGTTTTTCCGCAATAGGACAAGGGCTGGATCCGCCTTTCGAGCCAGCACAGAACGGTGTCCATGCGGGTCAGAGGGGGAGTGGCGGAAACAAGCTTGGCGATTTACCTCTTGATCGTCATCAGATCTGCAGGCAGAGTCTGGACCGCGTCCACTGCCCAATTGTCTTGGGGAGTGGCCACAGAATTGACAAATGGTGGAATGCCCGTTTCCTTTCCAAGACGGACATCCGCATGATAGAAGAATGAGCCCGTCCATAATTTGACGGACTCAGATGTTTTGATTTTCCGAAACCAGTCTTCCCTAAACCTACGCAAGGTAAATGAGATGGTTCCGCAAGTTGGGAGAGCGCCCTCAGAGGGGTTGCGCTTTACCCCAACGCAGTATTGCCATAAATCTAAGCGGGGTTCTATACCTAGGTAACCCTCGAATAGGACTTGAAACCCGGCTAAATACAGGAAGGAGTTGGGTGGCGGATTATGTGATTCGTTCCTATAGTGGTCTAGGATTTGCAGGAAAAAGGCGGAGCGCGGAAACCCCATACCACGATTGACGTGGGACGCTAAGATAACCCGTTCGTCGGGTTCTGGAGATGGCTCGTGTCGTCCTCTGTCGGATATATACCAATTAGGGGTATATCAGATAGTGGTCTGAAGTGCCGGATTACCAAGGGTGGCCTAAATGGTAATGGATCATGGTCTATTGGGCGGCCCAGTAAGCTGACGCACGGAAGCCGGATTCTAGAAGAACCCGGATCACGGCCCACGTGATACGGCTTGGAGTAGAAGGCGGATTCTTGCTTTCCAGGTTAGGACTTACCGTAGTCTTCTAGGTTTTGTTTTCTGTAAGCCCTAACCCGGCTATTATATAAAGCCGGACGGGAGATAAGAAAGGGAAAAAAGAAGCTAGAGGCTAACTCTCCGAGAGGTGGATCCTTGTCGAGTAGCTAAACCTAACCTCACATTGTACTCTGTTAACTCCGGGCTTTAGTCCTGAATAGTGAGATTTCAGGAGTAGGAACGCCGCTTTACTGCGACGTACCGAACCTGGGTAAAACGTTGTGTCATTGTTCATCATACGATCACGTCCCCCCACTTCTCTATCGGTAGTCTCATGGCACCCCCGTCTATGAATTCTACTACGATGTCTCGACAGTTGGCGCCCACCGTGGGGCCAGCGACGTCAGGCGTTATGTTTCGATCGGGGATACTCGGCGGAATCGGCAGTACCATAACCGTCGGAATCTTGGAATTCGACAACGACGTCGGGCACTTCCTCGACAACGGATCGTACATGCCGGCGCGGAATCATCTGGTAAGTTCGTGCGTTTTACCGATTGGATCTGCAAACATCTTTATCGGATTAACTGCAGAAGCAATGGGATTCTGTGGCGGAAGCAAATTTATCCCACCCGCCCTATACCCAGTCGAAGACAACTATAACGCCAGCTTTTGCTCAGATCGCCGATATACTGCTAAATCGCACTTTATCGGCATGGTGCAATCCGAGATCGCCAAAAAAACGGATGAAAATAATCCCGTGGAAGAGGCAGAAAACAACAATCCCACAACAGAGGTGGAATATCCGGCATCCGTCAATATAACGACGGTCTCGGAAGCTGACTCTGTGCTAGCCGCCATCGAGGCGAGATTAGAGTTGGAACCCGGATCGGATCAGTTCGACACCGAAGACGAAGATGAAGACGCTTTCGAGAGAAAGGTCAAATCTTTTCAAGAGGGATTCCACGAAGTACTGATGGCAAAACCGGCTGAAAACACAGATGCCCATAGTCAGGAAAGCTCTAGAACGCCTCCGCCAGAGGAAGAGAGAGAAGAAGGAGAAACCTCTCCAACATACCCCGATGTTAAAGAATTTACAGAGGATGAACCTGGTAAAAAACCTCCCTCTTCCAAGAAAAAGCACAAAGCTTCCAAAAAACTCCAGTACAAGCTCCGGAAGAAAAAATTGGCCGATTCAGCCAATGAAAACCTGGAAGAAGGCGGAGGAAGCGGAATTAAACCCGCGGAGAAGAAAACGAAGGAAATCTCTGTTCCGCCAATGTGAGAGCAAGACGAACAAGATTTAGTTCAAATACCAGTGGGACCACACGAGCCCCCTGAAGTGCTGGAAGCCAGGAGACAAGCTATCTAAAGGCAACATCAACATCTATTCCGAACTCGACAACACCTCCAAAAAACCCAGGCTGATATCAAGCTAAAGTAGGAAGAAATTGAGGAATATGAGAGAAGGAATAGATCTAGCATTAAACCTACACGGTTACCCGGAATCGCAAGACCGGAAGTACTACCGCCAAAGGAAAGGTTTTACAACCCATCTTGGCAAAAGCAAGTAAATGTCAAAGATGCCAGAGGCGAGCCAATATACAAAACCGCAGCAGAAAATGCGGAAGCAACTTTCGCCATCCTCAAAAACGATTTGTACTCCAATGGTGAAAAACTTCAAGGGGTGTATGCTTTCCTAGGAAAAGCATTGCAACAACAACAGCGAGGGCAAGAGCAATCAGGGAAGTTGCACGATGACTCCGCCCTATGCAAAACAGCTAAATGCGCCGCTGGGGCACCTAGACCAGAAGAACCTGGAGATTCAAATAATTCGAAAGAGAAGAAATCAGATCCGAGAAAGGACAAGAAAAATCCCGACAACAAGGATGCAGCGTCCAGAACCGGATCTCATCTGCCGAAAGATGGAACTAATCCCCGGGATCGGGAAGAGAAAAACCGGAAGGACGGAAAAGCAATGCCGCCTCCGAGACGCCCCGCTGAAAAAGCTGGAAGACAGGATATACCTCACAGGCGTGAGAGATCCCGGACGCCCCCTAGGAATAGGGAAAGACACAGGAGTAGAACTCCACCTTATCCCAAAGGGCACGATCATGGAGGAAATAGAGATAATCCTGGAAAAGCGCGTTCGTGCCACAATGGAAAAGAAAGGAGTAGATCCCCTTCTGTCCATTCAGCCGGCAGATACTCCGCAGACATTGATAGAGCGGAAAGAGATGATTTATACTTTGGACCTAAGTGCTTCACTGACAGGATCCGAAGAATAACTCTGCATTCCGGATTCGCCAAAGTTGGCCCAACGTATCAAAAATATACCGGTAGCACAAACCCGTATACCTGGCTCTCAGACTATTACACAACCATCCAGATCAACAATGGGACAGACCTGGAGGCAGTAAAATTCCTCCCCCTAATGTTACTGGATGGAGCCAGGGATTGGATCAATGGGTTACCATCAAGAACTGTCAACAGCTGGGATGATATGGCTAGAGTTTTTACTCAGCATTTCCGGGGATGTCGTGGGATAATCACGGCAGACGTTACCGGGGATAACTGATCTTGGGGCAAGACGACACAGGCGTTTGGGAGAGGGTTTAGCTCAGAGGAAAACATGATGATGCTCGATCTGGTAGCCGGCAATCAAGTCGCCGAGTCTCCGATCTCGATATATTAACTCAACTCTCGTGTTACACTGGATGCTCGATATCAGGCGATATTGCTAGAACTCTTGGATCTCTCTCAACTAGTCCGAGGGGCCGGTTTATAAAGCACCCGGACCCCCTAGCTTGCCCTCCAAGGCGCACCCTGAATCCTACCCGGACACTGCGTACAAACCCTAGCTTTCCTTATCGTAACCCACAATCCGGGTTACCAGGCCTATGAACTTGGGCCTTCTAGAAGTTCCCTTATCCTTAGCCGGATCCTGCGCAGCGCCCTTTGGGCCGGGTTACACCTTGGCGTTGGCCTACCGGGTTATCATCTCTCCATCAGTAGTCCCCAGAATAGCTTGGGCTTCATGAGATTCTCTTTGAAGCGCACGCTATTCCCTGCAAAATTATCAAACTTACAAATTCAATGGAGGCCGGGTTAAATTGCTTTAATAAACAGCTAGGCCTAACTCCAAGGTGGCCATATAATAACCCGGCTTTCTCCAAGTCCTTTGCTCAGCTTTTCCGGGTCAACACCCTGATAAGAATGTTTAAAGACTTGATTCACTTTACTCGATAATTGCCCCTAGTGTTGCGGAGAAGATCTCCTTCTTATCTCTGTCCGGATATCTCGGTCAGCACTTAAAGCATATCTCGCAAAATCCGTGCAGGTAACCTTTATCCCGAAACTGCCGGCTTCCGCCCGTTGGAATAGGTTTACCCGCCCGCACCTTATAAATAGGTGCCCAAAAGATAACCTAGATCCCAACGTTTCATTCCAACCCCTTCTCCTTCCTCATCTCTCGCGCTCGCGCAACACTACCAAGGGAATCCCAAGCTCGTCGCCGGAGCAAGGCCACCGCCGGCCGTGTTCGTCTTCGAACCACCCCGCGCCACCGCTGAGCTCCGCCGCTACGCCCTCACTTTGTCCGCCGGGAGCTGTGAAGAGACATTCAGTCCACGCCGTCTTCCGCCACCGCGCGCCGCTCCCATCTCATCCAGTAAGTTCTTCGTATCCATTAATTCACTCCCGCAATTTTTCGATTTACTCTAGACTGGATCTAGGTCAACCCGCGGGAAATTTTTCTTGTCGCGCCGATTAGAATGGCTCAGATGCTTGCTAACTCCTCCAGTAGCCTGATTAATGATCACACACCACTCTCCTATCATTATTAGTCATCAATTTCTTCGTAAAATCGTCCGCAAGTTTTCCAATCTAGATCCATTTCATCCCAATTTTCCGCACATGTCATTGATACCCGGAAAATCCTTCTCTTCCGGTTCTTTTGCTTGCAGTAGTTACATGGGCAATCATCCGTCTTCCTCAAACACCTTTCAATACGTAAGTAACCAATAGTTTCTATAATTATACTTGATACCCGGATACCTTGCAATCTTTACTTCGCGGCACGATACCCGGATAATTCTTAGTCTTCATATCTTCTTGATACTCCATGCATATACCCGAGTAACCCGGTATTTCCGAGTCTCATTCCCTGTATCTTTTTTCCTTGTGTTTTGCAGGTTGATCCCATGGCTCCCAAAAGGCAAGGGAAACAGCCGACCCAGGCGAAGACAACCCAATCCATATCCGCCAATTGGGGGCGATCAACAGTCACAAAGGCCAAGCTAGAAGAGCTAGCCGAGTTGGGGGTTCTCCCCTCTCAGAAGGACATTCATTGGAGGGCGCCGGGTGACGAGACCCGGCCCACACCCGCCGACGGCGAGGTAATCTGTTTCATAGAGCACGTGACCCGGGGATTCCGTCCTCCGGGTCACCCTTTCTTTCGTGAGGTCCTGAGCCATTATGGCCTCAGGACATTTGACATAGGGCCTAACTCTATGTTGAATATTACTCACTTCATTGTTTTGTCCGAGTCATACTTGTGCACTCCGCCAAGTTTGGCCCTCTTCATTGAACTTTTCCAGTGCAAGCCGTGCCGCGAAAGCGGTGACGGGGCACTTCTCACTTGCGGCGGGGTATCCATCCAACGCCGCAAGAACTCACTAATGCCAACCCTTAATCTGAATTCCCATGTTAAACACTGGCAATTATCCTTCTTTTACTGCCACGACACTTCCCCACCCGGTGAAAAGAAACTGCCGGGTTACTCCGAGGGTCTCCTCGATATTTCTGAAAAATTCAATGCTTTCGCCCCTGACTCGGACAGGGAAGCAATCCTGCCTTTACTAGCTAGAATAGCCGTCCTCTCCGCCCAAGGTCTTCTTGGGCTCAACTTAGTGAAAACTTGGGTTGATTTCCGGATCCAACCCAATTCTATCCGCACCAAGTTGATGTGCGAGTACTCGGGGCACGCCACGGACGCACTCCGATATTCTACCAAGAGCTTTGCAGCCGGCGACACCAACAAAACCATCAAAGGTTTCCTGACGGAAAAACTGGAAGTCATAAAGAACATCGCCGGGTTACCTCCATTTACTCGGGAAAATCCGGCTCCAGCGGTAAGACCCGATACTCATAAGCTTATTTCCACACTTTGACTAGATACTGCTTTTAATTCTTACTTTCATCTTTTTGTCTCAGGCTGATGACCCTTTCTGGAAAGTCGAAACCTCCCCCCCCCTCCAGAGACCCGGAAGAGGAAGACGAGCCGGCTAATGATGATGAAGGTTCTTATCCGGATCTTGTATCATCTTCACTTGTATCATTTTCCTCCCATTTTAACTTTTTCCATCAATACATACTCGGCTCGCAGGGCTGGAGGGCGAAGAGGAGAAGGATGAGGACGACCCGGAGGCCACCGAATCTGATCAGGAAGTAACAGTCGGGGCCAAGAGGAAGGCCAGAGGAGTGGTTTCCAAGGTTCCTTTCTCTTCTATATCCTCTGAACCTTACTCCTTCGATATCATGCGTAGACTTAACCAACAGTTGTCACACTCGTCACACTTGAAGGATCCTCTCCCGGCCAAACGTAGGGTGACCCGGAGTTCTCCGGGTGAGGATCCCCTTAACCCCGGTATCACCACCTCACCAGTCCATCGGGTCGGTACTCCTCCACCTCAATCCTCCAAATCCCCTCAGCGTCACCCATCTCCCAACCATCCACGTGCCGGGCAATTCCGGGTTCCGCTATCGGTCCCTTTGACGACTTCATCTGCTTCCAGCAGCGAGCTCCCGCCGGATTACGCTGTAAATACCGGGTAAGTCTTTGCTATATGACATCCTTTCATACCTGACAACTTTCAATCCATATTGCTAACTGCCTCTCTCCCTTTTCTCTAGCGCTCAAGTCACAGTTAGTGACCCAGAGAACATGGAAACAGATAACCAGAGGACGGAGGGACCAACTGATAAGGCGGACGCCACGGCTGGTGATGAGGCTGAAGACGCCCAAGAACAAGACCCTTTTAGTGACCCGGCCCAACAAGAAGCCGGGTCTCCAAAATCGTCTGAAGACGTGGATGAAGAGATTGAGATCCTGGAGACGAGGGCAGGTTCCCCTAACCCGGATACCCAAACGGTCCGGGTCTCGACCCCAAAGCCGGGAACAGTTCATCAGCCAGACGAACAAGCTGCCGGCTCTTCTGGTGTTCGTCCCGAGGATATGACATTTGCCCAGATGCTTAGTGCTCTTCACACCCTGAAGGCTAAAGAAGAAAATATCCTGGAAGCTTTAATAGCAAAACATGAAGTAAGTCCGAATAACCTCGCTTGTATCTTTATCTAGTCCCCAAGTTCCGAGTGAATTTCTTTGATAATTTGCTTGGAACTCCATAGTATGTCCAACTAATCTTTCCCTGTATCTCCACTCAGGCCTTCGTGACCCAATCTGAGAAAAAATTGGCTAAGGCCACCAAGCGTATTGAAAAGGAGGTGGCTCTGCGTGAGGCGGCCGAGGCTGAGGCCAGGAGGAGTGGGAAGATCACGAGAAAGTATAGGAGGAGGGCTCATGCAGCCGAAGATGATCTAGTGAACCTTTCTGTCCAGATTGCTGACACGTATCGCGCTTTGATCGGTATGACTCTTTAGCATAATATTCATAATCCGGGTCATCCGTCTGACACATAGCCGGGTTTCCTTACTCGTGTTTTCATTTCTTTCTGCAGGTCCGGATGAAGTAATGCCGGACGAAGATGATATTGCCAAGCTGAAGACCATCAAGAGCGTTATCCGGCAACTATGTGCCGGAACCAAATGGATCCTTGAAGAACTACGGTGGCCGGGTGTTGGGCACGTCGACCTGAAGAGGATGCTGGATGCCTGCTCCACTATTCCCGAGTGGATTTGGCATTGGAAACGCTCGTCCTGCCGGGTTGGGGTAACCCGGGGGCTAGCCCTGGCGAAAGCTTACTTTCCTAAGCTAGAGCTGGCCAAGCTGATGGTCGGGTTTCCGGAATTCAACCGAGATGGGTCCAAATTTTCCCCGAAGGATTTCAAGGCCATCCAGAAAGAAGTCCGTTACTCGGCAAGCGTGATTGCTGACAGCTTGGAGCTCAATTCCATTGTCCCTTCCTATGGTGCTGATGGTGAAGCGATTAAGTCGGATCTTCCCAAGCCGTACGATATGCTAGCCCGATGGAAGGAGGAAACCGCCAAGTTGAGGGAGGAAGCTGCAAAAAAGAAGGCTGAAGCCGACTCTGCGCCTGCTACTTCCACACCAGTCGTCCCTCCTCCTGCGCGAGCCGGCAATGCTGCTGATCCGGGTGCTGCTGCCACCAATAGTAATAGCAAGGGCAAGGAGAAGATGGACGCCGCAGCCCAGAATACCGAGTGATACCTGCCACCTGATGCTGTGCCATATGCGTCAGTCGGTCAATAGGCCGTTTAAACAATTATTTCTTGATGATGCGCCTGTGAACCATTGATGCTGGTACCAAAATTTGTAATGCACTTTAAGTTCTTGATACGCCTTGTGCCTCTTCTGAATGTTGGGATGATTTTATATTTATCCATCTTTGAGCCCACTCGTTCTTGATATCCGACTTTCTTTATGGTTCCTTTTGTGAGACTCGGTTTCCGAGTTTCATGGACTTTGACAAGCGGACTTTTCTCTAAGTCCCCAAGTCCCCCAAGACTCGGATGTTTGGGTTTTTTGAGCTTTAGCAACTGAACAACTTTTCCTTTTTCGAAATCCCCAGCCCCCAAGACCAAAAATGCCGAGTCTGGGATGTGTAGTCTTTCCAATAGAACAAGTTGCTTGCTGCTAAGCCCAAACCCAGAGCCGTTTCACATAGGTATTGAAGTTATGCTTGATAAACATTGAGTTTCCGGCTATTAGCCCTGTACTCTGCATAACTTGTGGTTTGGATGACCCTTTTGACTATCTTGTACTGTAAGCCGGCTTTCGCGTGGATACCATGTTGTTACATCTATACGAAAACAGGGTCAGGCAAGTCCCATTGGGCTTCATGGCTGATTGTAATCGTAAGCGAGCAAATCATGCCACTTTAGTGCGAGTCACATCGAGCTTAAGTAAGAAAAGTCAAGAAAATTTGGCTACTTTGTCCGGTTATAAGATTGCAGCCGTGCTCGTTTGCGAGCAATCGGCCCTTATAACTCATAGGCATCAAGGCCGGGTCATTGAGTTTGTAACTGTGCTATTCAAGCAATCAGCCCCCAAGACCTAGATATACGCAACATACGGAGAGTGAAGAACGTAAGAATAACCACCTCTTTACTTGATATGCGAAAGTTAGGTCAGCAAGCCGCCTCATTAAAAACCCATCCAGTCCCCAAGGGTGCCCTGGATAGGAAAAGAGTGCGTCTGAAAACCTGCCGCCTGTTACATCGTGCAACTCCACTTGCCAATATAGTCTATACTAAGTATAGTAGGGACGTAGCTGAGCCACGTTCCATGGTCTGTCTCTTTCCTGCATAGACGAAGTGGTATGAGCGGTGTCATTAACTGTAGCCGACTCTTCCCTTGCATCTATCAAGTAATACGATCCGTTGTGCAGATTCCGGCTTATGATAAACGGCCCTTCCCATGGTGGTGATAACTTGTGTTTCCCTTCGTTTGACTGTACCAGACGCAGGACCAAGTCTCCTTCCTGGAAGACCCGGGTTTTCACGCGCCGGCTATGATACCTCCGTAAATCTTGCTGATATATGGTTGACCTTTCCAGGGCTTGTTCCCTTTGTTCTTCTAACATATCTACGGCATCTTGCCGGGTCTTCTCGTTCTCTACCTCGACGTAAGCTGATACTCGAGGTGAATCATGAATAATATCACTCGGCAACACCGCTTCCGCACCATAAACCATGAAGAATGGTGTCATCTGAGTAGATCTGTTAGGTGTAGTGTTGATACCCCAAACCACGAAGGTAGTTCTTCAACCCATGCACCCGCAGCCCTGATGCAAGGGACTCGCAGTCGTGGTTTTAGTCCACGAAGTAACTCTTGGTTTGCCCTCTCCACTTGTCCATTGGCCTGCGGATGAGCCACTGATGCTACGTCAAGCCGGATTCCATTGTTGCCACAGAACTTTTCCATCGCGCCAAGGGACATGTTGGTTCCATTGTCGGTAATTATGCTGTGGGGATACCCGAACCGGTAGATAATTCTTTTCAGGAACTTGACTGCTGTAACTGCTTCACAATTAGTGACTGGCATAACCTCAACCCATTTAGTAAACTTGTCAATGGCCACCAAAAGATGTGTCTTCTTGCAAGGTGACATGTGAAAGGGGCCAACCATGTCCATACCCCAAACAGCGAACGGCCAAGTTAACGGAATAGTCCGCAATTCCATAGCCGGCACGTGGGTTTGACGAGCGTACCTTTGACATCCGTCACACCTTGCCACTAAGCGCTCTGCATCTGCTAGAGCCGTGAGCCAGAAAAATCCGTGTCGATAAGCTTTGGCCACAAGGGATCTTGTGGATGCATGATGCCCACAATCACCTTCATGGATTTCTTTAAGAATCTGTCGGCCTTCTTCTGGTGCTACACAGCGCAAAAAGACTCCTGCTGCACTTCTCTTGTATAACTCCCCATTGATGATAGAATATCCCTTTGCTCGCCTCAAAATTTGCCTTGCTAACACCTCCTGCTGTGGTAACTCGCCTCGTGATAGGTAGGCCAAAAACGGTTCTGTCCACTCGGGAACGTCGCGTACAGTGGCCACGAGCTCCAAATCCGGGTCTTGATTTGCCAGTTCTTCCTCAGACTCGGTTTTAACTGATGGTCGCCATAATTCATCCAGGAAGACGTTAGGTGGAACCGGCTCTCTGCGCGAGCCGAGTCTAGCGAGGGCGTCTGCTGCCTCATTCTTTCTTCTGTCTATGTGTTCCACCTCATACCCGGAGAAACATCCTGCAACCCTATCAACCTCTCTGCGGTATGCTGCCATAGTTGCGTCCTTTCTATCCCAAGTTCCTGATACCTGCTGTACTACAAGGTCCGAATCTCCAAAGCATCGTATCCTCTTAATGTTCATCTCCTTGGCTACCTTTAAGCCGTGCAATAGGGCCTCATACTCGGCCACGTTGTTGGAACAATCAAAGTGAATCTGTAGCACGTAACTCAATTTGTCTCCTTTGGGTGATGTTAGCACCACTCCAGCTCCTGATCCCTCATATTGCTTGGATCCATCGAAGTGCATGATCCAAGATTCGGAGTTTGGAGCAAAGGTGGTCATGCCTGTGTGTGTCCAGTCATTAACGAAATCGACCAAAGCCTGAGATTTAATTGCTGACCTAGGCTCGTAGTTGATGTGATAATCCCCCATCTCTATCGCCCATTTGGCTATTCTTCCTGTCGCATCCGAGTTTCTGATGATATCTGACATTGGTATCGAACTTACCACTGTTATGGGGTGTTCCTGGAAATACGGCTTCAGTTTCCGGCTGGCCATAAAGACCCCGAAAACCAGCTTTTGCCAATGCGGATAGCGCTGCTTTGCCTCTGATAATACTTCGCTGACGTAATAAACCGGTCTCTGGACCGGGTAACCTTTCCCATCCTCTTTACGCTCCACAACAACTACTGCACTAACGGCTCGGGGGCCCGCTGCTACGTATAGCAACATGGGCTCTTTAGGACCCGGGGCCGCTAGGACTGGTGCTTCAGATAACTGCTTCTTTAGTGCCTCGAACGCCTCATCCGCCTCTTGATCCCACACGAATTTATCGGATTTCCTCAAGAGCCGGTACAAGGGTATTGCTTTTTCTCCGAGTCTGGATATAAATCGGCTCAAGGCTGCTACGCAGCCCGTGAGCTTTTGAACATGCTTCAAATTTTCCGGCTTTTTCAGATTCTGGATAGCTTTTATTTTATCTGGGTTTGCCTCAATTCCTCTCTCGGAAACGATAAAGCCGAGTAATTTCCCAGCTGGAACTCCAAATACACACTTCGTCGGGTTAAGCTTCATCTGATACCTCCTCAAGTTCTTGAACGTCTCCTTCAGATCGTCGATAAATGTCTCTGCCTTCCTGGTCTTGATAACCACATCATCCACATAAGCATGGACGTTGCGTCCAATTTGATCCTCAAAGCACTTCTGTATACACCGTTGATAAGTTGCGCCAGCGTTCTTCAATCCAAACGTCATAGTTTTGTAACAAAAGGCCCCAAAAGGGGTTATAAATGATGTTTTCTCCCAATCCTCCCTCTTGAGCTTAATCTGATGATACCCGGAATACGCGTCCAGAAAGCATAATAGGTCACTTCCAGCTACTGCGTCTATGATCTGATCTATTCTTGGTAGTGCGAACGGATCCTTTGGGCAATGCTTGTTGAGACTCGTAAAATCAATGCACATCCTCCACTCATTGGTCTTTTTCATCACGAGAACCGGATTTGCTAACCAATCCGGGTGAAATACTTCCATGATGAAGCCGGCTGTCAGCAGCCGTGCGATTTCTTCTCCTATAGCTTTCCTTCTTTCCTCATTCATTTTCCGCAGGCCCTGCTTCACAGGCCTAGACTTAGGGTCTACGTGCAAACTGTGTTCTGCCAACTCTGTAGGGATACCCGGCATATCGCTAGGCGTCCAGGCGAATACGTCCGCATTAGAACGAATAAACTCCACAAGTGCCTTCTCCTGCTCGCTGTCCAAGTTAGACCCTATAGTAAATTGCTTGGTGGGATCACCTTCAACAAAAGCTATCATCTTAGTGTCCTGTGCTGCCTTGAATTTCGCTCTCTCGTCTTCAGTATTCGGTCTTTTCAATGTTGTTCTGTCATCCGGGTCTACTTGAGACCGGTAATACTTGAGTTCCTCTTTTCTGCAAGCCTGCTCGGCCATTACCGAATCTCCTTCATCGCACTCAGCTGCTATATCCCGGCTTCCATGTATGGTGATGGTTTGTTTAGGACCCGGGATTTTTAGCTGTAAATATACATAACACGGCCTAGCCATAAATTTAGCATAAGCCGGCCTTCCGAACAGCGCGTGATAAGGACTGCGCAATTTGACCACCTCGAAAGTGAGCCACTCGACTCGATAATTATCCTTCGATTCTCCAAAAGCTACCTCCAATGCGATTTTTCCCTCGGGGCATGCTGAGTGACCCGGCACTATCCCATGAAAAATTGTTGAGCTTTTCTGTAGCTGAGACTCCTTGAGATCCATGCGTAAAAAGGTTTCCCAATACAGAATATTGATGCTGCTTCCGCCATCCATCAAGACCTTTTTCAACTCGTAGCCATTGACATGTGGTGCGACTACCAATGCTAAGACTCCCGGGTGTTCTATTCTTTCCGGGTGATCTCTTCTGCTCCATGTTACATCTTGTTCTGACCACCTCAGGTATCTTGGAACGGCCGAGGAGACCGAGTTTACCGCTTGCTTCAGTATCTTTTTGTCCCTATTAGAAGTTCCTGTAGTATGCACATGATATTGTCCTTTTAAACCAGATGTACGTACCGTACCGATGAAGATGCTGATCTGGCCGATTGTCACGATAGACCCGGATGCGAGGTGATCCGACTCTGGCCCCCAACCGGAATCGTCCACCATCTTCCCTCCTTCGTGGTCGGTGTAGATCTCGCCGATGACTAGATTCTCCATGTTCTTCCGAGCTTCTCCCGTGATGTAAACACCTTTGGACGCAGGCCCCACGGTGGGCGCCAACTGTCGTGGGATAATCACGGCAGACGTTACCGGGGGTAACTGATCTTGGGGCAAGACGACACAGGCGTTTGGGAGAGGGTTTAGCTCAGAGGAAAACATGATGGTACTCGATCTGGTAGCCGGCAATCAAGTCGCCGAGTCTCCGATCTCGATATATTAACTCAACTCTCGTGTTACACTGGATGCTCGATATCAAGCGATATTGCTAGAACTCTTGGATCTCTCTCAACTAGTCCGAGGGGCCGGTTTATAAAGCACCCGGACCCCCTAGCTTGCCCTCCAAGGCGCACCCTGAATCCTACCCGGACACTGCGTACAAACCCTAGCTTTCCTTATCGTAACCCACAATCCGGGTTACCAGGCCTATGAACTTGGGCCTTCTAGAAGTTCCCTTATCCTTAGCCGGATCCTGCGCAGCGCCCTTTGGGCCGGGTTACACCTTGGCGTTGGCCTACCGGGTTATCATCTCTCCATCAGGGGAACTTATAAGCATCAACCAGCTAAACAGTTGCACCCATTTTGAAGATGAACCATACGTGGATTTTATCTCAAGATGGACTGCAATGAAGAATAGTTGCTCTGGAGTAACTGACGTACAAGCAATGCATGCTTTCGTCAATGGCTTAAAACCCGGACTCATACCGTTCATGATCGGTTCCAAAAAGCACAAAGATCTCGGATATATGCTTACGACCGCCAATGAGCACGCATCGGCCAAAGACGACATCAGAGCGAGAGGCGGCAATATCGACACTTTGATCCAAGCCAAAAAGACCCCTCGCCCTGAGAAAAAAGCAACTCCCGAAGCAACGCAAAATCCCAAATAAGTTAACATAGCCTTTGGAAGAGAAAATGGGAGCAAGTGGAAAGGACAAAGCACAGAGCCGATAAATTACACCAAAGAAGAGTGGGAAAAAATAAAGTCGGAAAACTGTGTCCACCACTCGCAATTTGGGAAATCCACCCATACTAACGCACAATGCCGGCTAAACAAGCATATGAAAGGCAGTGCAGGATCCGGAAGTAAAGGGAATAACTCCAAAAGGAAATTCTCCAAGCAAAAGACAGAAGCTGAAAAAGAAGACAGTGAATCGGACACTGATGAAAAAATCCAGGAACAACAACGAAAAGACGAGCCTAAGTTTCCGAGAGTTGATGGAGAATGCAACCTAACTTTCCTGGCAACTCGCTCAGCAAAGTTGGCAAAGAGAATACTTCGAGAAATAAACGCGGTTGTCCCTGCAACCCCGAAATTCGTGAAGTACTCAAATACACCAATTACCTGGGATCAGTCCGATCATCCCGGCACGCAAGCTCTAGTTGTAAGCCCTATTGTTCAAAACACTAGGCTAAAAAGAGTGCTGATGGATGGAGGATCCAACATTAACATAATGTACCTGGATACACTGAAGCACCTGCGAATCTCCGAGACCCAGCTCAATCACAGCAACATACGTTTCCACGACATCGTCCCTGGCAGACAAGCACGGTCCCTAGGAGAAATTTCCCTAGATGTAACCTTCGGAGAGAAATATCACTTCCGTCAGGAAAAAGTATCCTTCGAAGTTGTGCCGTTCGAGAGTGCATCATGCAATACTCAGACGCCCAGCTTTCTCCAAATTCATGGCAAGATCATGTTATATTTATAACAAGCTGAAGATGCCGGGGCCAAAAGGAGGAGTAATCACGATAAGTGGAGACTTCAAATTAGCAAACGAGCTGGAGAAAGAAAACGCCCTTTGCGCAGAAAAAGTGATAGCAAAGGAAGAACTGAAGGAGCTGGCCAAAGAAGTATCGCCGACAGAAATGCCAGCAGGAAAAGAAAGCCGGAAGCCAGCAGATAGCTTCAAAGATTCCGAGAATACAAGACAGGTAATCCTAGATCCTAAAGATCCGACAAAGTTTGTCATAGTAGGAACTGGGATGACCGACAAATAGGAAAGCGAGCTCATCAAGTTTCTCCGTGAGAACTACGACATTTTCGCATGGTGTCCAGCTGACATGCCAGGCGTACCCAGGGAACTTGCTGAGCACCAACTTAAGGTGATTCCAGGATCTAAACCCGTCAAACAAGGTCTTCGTCGATTCGACGAAAGAAGAAGGAAGGCTATTGGAAAGGAAATTATCCGGCTATTGGCAGCAGATTTTATCGAGGAAGTCATACATACTGAATGGTCCGCAAACCCTGTATTAGTCCCGAAGAAAGACAGTACTGCCCTTAGGATGTGTATAGATTATACTGGCCTGAACAAATTGTGTCCAAAAGATAGATTTGCATTACCGCGAATCGATCAAATAATAGATGCCACTGCTGGCTCTGAGCTTCTATGCTTTTTGGATGCATATTCCGGGTATCATCAAATACGCATTAAGGAAGAAGATCAAATCAAAACCTCCTTCATAACCCCATATGGAACATACTACTACATAACCATGCCGTTTGTCCTGAAGAACGCAGGTGCAACTTACCAGCGTTGCATGCAACAATGTTTGCATAGTCAGATTGGCAAAAATGTCCATGTTTACGTGGATGACATTGCCGTCGTTTCCAAAGAAAAAGATACACTCCTTGAAGATTTGCGAGAAACTTTCGAAAATCTACGCACTTATAAGATGAAATTGAATCCTTTAAAGTGCGTATTCGGGATTCCCTCGGGAAAACTTCTGCGTTTCATTGTTTCTCATAGAGGAATAGAAGTAAACCCGGAAAAGATCAAAGCAATCTTAAACATCTCAAAGCCCACGTGCGTAAAAGATGTACAAAGATTGACGGGTTCTGCAGCAGCCGTTAGCAGGTTTATTAGCCGGCTAGGGGACAAAGCTCTGCCATTATACAAATTGTTGAAGAAATCCGACAAGTTTGTATGGACAGAAGAAGCAGATGCAGCAATAACCCAGTTAAAAGAAACTTTGATGAAATCTCCGATTTTGGCATCCCCAAAATACGAAGAACCCATGTTATTGCACCTCACAACTACAAACCGGGTTATCAACGCAGTAATAGTTGTGGAAAGGCGGAAAGACGATCAAAGCATACCAGATCAACATCCGGTGTATTATGTAAGTGAAGTTTTTTCCGAGTCTAAACAAAGGTACCCACACTATCAAAAACTGGCATATGGCGTATTTTTCGCATCTCGGAAACTTCGTCATTATTTCCAAGGACATTCCATAGCAGTGGTATGTAAAGCACCAATAGGGGATATAATAAACAATGCGGACGCAACAGGTCGAGTAGCCAAATGGGGCATCGAGCTAGCTGTGTTCGACATTAAGTACCAACCCCGGACGGCGATAAAATCCCAGGTGTTGGCAGATTTCGTCGCCGATTGGACAGAAGGAATGGAAAATACACCAATGCCGGTGTCAGAATACTGGCTCATGCACTTTTACGGATCCAAGATGAAGGAAGACGCGGGAGCTGTTGTAGTCCTAAAATCCCCCAAAGGAGACACAATGGAGTATGTATTACAAATACACTTCAATGCCAGTAATAACGTGGCAGAATACGAAGCTCTGCTTCATGGCTTGCATATTGCAAAAGAAATAGGTGTTAAACGTATCCTGTGCTATGGCGACTCAGATTTGGTACTGTACCAGCTCAACCAAACTTGGGACGCCAAAAGTCCCATCATGGCCGAATATCAGAGAACGGCGGACGAGTTTGCAATTTGTTTCCTAGGATTTGAAGTACTTCACGTCAAAAGGGAAGAAAATTTGAACGCGGATGCATGAGCCCGCATGGGATCAGAAAGGGTGAAAATCCTACCACCAGGTGTGTTTGTCCAACATCTGTACGAACCATCCATAAAAGGTGGAGATGTCGACTATCCTCTGGTTTCCGAGTCAATTGAAGTCATGCTCCTTAACCCGGAATAGACAATTCCATATCTAAACTTCTTAGTTGATCAGAAGTACCCGGGTGGAGCAGACGAGGTCTTACAAAGACAAATACATCATCGATGCAAAGGATACACGGTAATCAACGATTGCCTGTATAAACGCAGTACTACCAGAATTTTTCTGCGATGTATTTTGCCAGAAGAAGGAAGAGAAATCCTGCAAGAAATCCATGCTGGAGATTGCGGACATCATGCTCTGTCAAAAACCATAGTCAAAAAAGCCTTCCGTGCAGGGTTTTTCTGGCTAACCGCCAAGACAGATGCTGAAAGCATAGTAAATACATGCGCTGGATGTCAATATTACACCAAGCAGACAAATATGCCAGCCCAAGCACTCAAAACTATCCCTATTACATGGCTGTTTGCGGTCTGGGGGCTAGATATGATGGGACCATTGAAAATTGCAAGAGTGTCGCACCCGGACTTCTAGAGGATACTCACAGCCCGCTAAACAGTAGATAAATGGCTTACGGGGCTTACCGACACCCGCATCTCAATATGAGTAGGCCAACACGTAAACGTGTGACAACCAACCTCTACTATTCATCGTCTGCGTAAACCATCCCATAGAAATCCGACTACTTCCATTGACGTACTTCATAACATACACACATGGTACGTCAACGGCATTTGAACAAGTGATATCACAACAAATCTCTAAGACACAAAGAAATAGAAATAAGTGGCAAATAGCTCTCACTAGAGCAGAGATAGCAAATACAATCATGCAGAGGACACATGTCCCAACAAGTCATCATTACATCACAGCGGAAGCATCCAAAGAGTCTGAGTACAGACAAGATCCAAATAGGCCTAAGAGGCCGGAAACGAAAAGACGGAGCCCATCCACGATGTCTCGGATCCTGCCCGGGTCCGCTATCTACTCGTCAGCAGCCTCGTCATACTCCACGTAGTAGCCACCATGGGGATCATCGGAAATGTAGTCTGCAGAACACGCAGCCCCAAAGGGGTCAGTACAGACGAGTACTGGCAAGCCAGACGCACAAGATACCAAAGTGTACCCAGCAACACCAAGTACAGATGCTTTGGGTTCAACGGAAGATAGGTGATATAAAGATGCGGCAGCGGGCTGCTCTAACCAACTACAGAGACACGCTACAACATCCGGCTAAAAGAAGGGGATAAGATAGCGCGTCAGAACCAACTACCAACAACCTCAAACAAACCCATCCTGGATCTCGCCCCTTATCCAAAGAAGCAATCCGAGGATAACTCACACAGTTGGATTAATGAAGGTTCAAGTTATTGTGTCGATGAGTCTATTACTAGTAAACATTAGTATTAATTAGGTGTAAGTTGTCTAATTCTTGTTAGCCAGCCCTATCACCAAGTCATCCATAACCGCGGACAACACGGCTTCTCGAGAAAATTTAACCCTGCAGGGGTGCACCAATTTGGCCGTACACGTAAGAATATCCCGCCAGACGGGGGATCAACCCACCAAGCGAGGTAATCAACACAACCCAACTCTTCTTCGCATCAAGCCCAAAGAACCACGTGCTGTGCGTGCGCGGCTAATCGAGCCCCCACGAAGAAAAGGGGGACCCTCATAGCACTGGAAGACCACGCCGCCCTAAATGCCGACTACAAAAGTTCCACCCTGGCACGAAGGGTTCGTACCTGCATATGCGTGCATCAAATGGAAAGCCCGAACTAAGTGTGGCGATTTTGACGAGATGCGAATCGAATCAGAGTTGCGGGGGGCGCCCATACACGCTTCCCACATGCGGTTAGAGCGCTCAACATGGATCCAGAGGACAAGAACTTTTCCTGAGCTCGACACTAGCAGGCCTCAAAACCATACCCGGCCTCCTGCCGGTGCCTTATCATCAAATTAGCATTACCTCAAATATTAACAGGTTGTTGTTTAAACATCGAGCCCCCAGAACATAATAACTATGGTAAAAGAAATAACGGACATCAGACTCGAGCATAAACAACCCTAAGCATGCTAGTAAGACACAGGCAACAAGCAACAGGGTTATAGGTGTGGAGGATAGGTTATATCAGGGTTACAGGATAACATGTGATAGGATCGGAACACAAGCAACGAATCTTAAGGCTAGCAGGATAGACAACGGAAAGTATCGATATCCAGTGTGGAAAGGACACAATGGTTCATGTGAGTGAATACTTGCCTGCAAACTCAGTAGCCTGGTACTGGGCTAACTCCTCTGAAGTAGTGTCGTAAACCTCGTCTGTCTCAACGTCGTCGTCTATTCGGGAAGAAGCAAAGAAACAACGCAGAGAGACAAAATATCAATAACATGGCATAATGCACAAACATGGGATGACGCATGACAATTTAATTGATGCATCAAAGATAAACTAGTTGACATGGTAACATAATTAAATGGGCCTATATGCAATTTGGATTGCATATGGAAAAGCCCATGAATTAAGGTTGAATTAAATGATCTACAACTAACCATCATGTGAAAGTTGATTAGAATGATGCATGGATGAAGAAAACAATAAGAAAACAACAACAGCTTCAATTTGAAAAGTTGTTTACCAAGTTTGGAAATTTTATTTATTAATTTATGAAATTTGGCTTCTTAAATGAGTTACACAAGCATTTGTTGTTTTCACCAATTTTAAATGTTCAAGATAGATAACAAAATTCATATTTGGAAAGAACACAAAATTTTGGATGGAATACATGTTTCATTTGTTGACAATGGATTTAAAATGAATTAATTATGAATTAAACAAGGTTTAAATGAATTTAATTCAAGTATGAAATTATTTGAATTTTTCATTTGTTCAAAACATTAAATAAAATTCATATTTGAACAGATTATATTTTTCTGGTTTGAAAACATATTTTATATGTTCAAAAAGAATTTAGTTTGTCCAAGTTATGAATTTAGCAATTTTAAATGATTTAAACAAGGTTTAAATTATTTAACCAATTTTTAATTATTCCAAACAGGAAACAAAGTTTATATTTGGAAAGCTTGTTCAATTTGGCATGGAAAACATATTTTACATGTGCCATTTGAATTAAATTTGAATTATTTATGAATTTGACCAAATTTGAAAGAGTGGTTTGAATTTGAATTTTTGAAACCATTTGAAATGTTCAAAACAGTAAACAAATGGTTTAAACATGTAGAAAATTAAATTTGGTATGGAAAAAATATTTTATTTATTAGATTTGGATTTGATTTGCGAAAGATATTTGAATTTAAATTACAGGGGCTATTCTATGATTTTTAAAAGTGTTAAAATTGTTCCAGGGGCTTAGGTGCGAAAAGAAAGTTTCAGAAAGGTCCCTGAAACCTTTCCTACGCAGCCAGAGCAGCCCCTGGGTCACTGGCAGTGGGCCAGTGCCCAGCTGGTGCGTGCGTGGCGCGTGGGTGGATGCGTGCGTGGCCACCACGTCGCTGACGGGTGGGGCCAGCATGGTTGCGTGGCAAAGCGAGGAAAAAGATGGGTTTTATTCGCGCTGCGGGGGATCAAACCCGCGCCCTCGCGCTGCGCGCCGTTGGATCTGGCCACTGCGGTGCTGATCGATTCGTGACAGAGGAGGGGAACACGTGGTTTTGAGGTGGATCTCGCTGCTTTAACTGAAACTGAAACAAAAGTTCAGTCTTTCTGAACATCACCGAGGAAACGGTGGTCGCCGGCGGTGATCGTTGCGTTGCTGCTGCTCGTGGTCCAGAACAGGGAGGTGCAGGGTGTGCGTGCGGTTGCCAGGAGGAGAAAGGAGAGGATGGAAGAGGGTGCTCACCCCCGTTGTCGTCGACGCAGCGGCTCGGGGACGAGTTTCAGACAGCAACGGCGGCGACACGACAGAGACGGCGGCGGCGATCCTGCTGCTCCCAGTCACCGCTGCATTGTCGAGGAGGGAGACGGAGGCACGGGGAACCGATTCCCGCGCTCAGCCTGCACGGAGGAGCGCCATGGCAATGGCGATCGCCGGCTGCTGCCGCGGTGGTGTGCGGTGGTGGAGATTCAGGGAAGCAGTGAGAGAGAGAGAGAGAGAGAGAAGAAAGGAGGAGGAGAAAATGGCGGCGGAGATGGAGTATGGAGAGGGGAAAGCTAGGGCACGGCCCCGGGAGGTAGATATAGGGGAGGAGGCGAGCAGGTGAGCTCCTGCCGGTGTGGGAGCTCCCTCCTCTCTCTGTCTCCGTACAGAGGAGGACGAAAGGGACGTGCAGGGCAGGCTGGGCCTGCGGGGCTGTGGTGGGCTCAGCCCACTTGGGCTGGCCTGCCCCCCCTTTTCTCTTTTCTGTTTTTATATTTTTTTTTTGCTGAAAAGAAAAGAAAGGAAAGGAGAGAAAATAGAAGGGTTTTTGGGGTTTAAAAATTTGGGGATAATTTTTTATAAGTTAGTTATTACAAAAGCCCAGCTGTGCAACTTTTTGTTTTCCAAAATGTTTAAATTTTGTTGCTGTTTGAAATTCAAATGGATTTGATGGAAATTTGCAACAATTGAATTATTGAAATTTAAGCAAGTTAAAAGTTTGGAATTTCAAGTTTATTGGAACCAAAAAAATGGTTTGACTTGAAAGTTTTATTTGGAAAATTGTAACAGAACAAGTATGAAACAAGGGTTTGAATTTTGGTTTGAAAATTCAAATGGAAAACAAGTGAAAACAAGATCAATGCTCATGATGGAATGATGCAAACTTAATTTAAACAAAAAGCAAACATTCTAGGGTTGTTTTCCATACTTGGGATGTTACAAAACGCCCCCCCTTGAAGGAATCGCGCCCCGAGATTCCTACTGAGAAGAGAAAAGGTCCGGATACTTCTTGCGAAGATCCTCTTCGGTCTCCCACGTTGCCTCTTTATCGGAATGATAGGACCACTGCACTTTTAAGAACTTGGTGCTCTTGTTGCGACTTTTGCGCTCGGTCTCATCGAGAATTCGAACAGGATGCTCTTCATAAGAGAGGTCTTCTTGCAGATCAATAGAATCATGATCAACTGCACGACCTGGATCTTTGAAGCACCTCTTGAGCTGTGACAAGTGAAACACATCGTGCACCGTGGATAGCTTTTCTGGAAGTTCAAGACGATAGGCATTTTCTGCACGCCTTGAGAGAATGTTGAAGGGACCAATATATCTTGGTGCAAGCTTTCCTTTGACACCAAAACGATGAGTGCCTCTGAGGGGAGTTACACGGAGATATGCTTTGTCTCAGGTGCATAGACCATGTCCCTGTGTTTGCTGTCATAGTAGCTTTTCTGACGAGACTTAGCAATCTTCAGATTGTCACGAATGATGAGAACTTTATCTTCGGCCTCGTTAACAATGTCAGGGCCTAAGAGTGAACGTTCACCAGCTCCAGACCAATTGATTGGACTCCTGCATCTGCGGCCATAGAGAGCCTCAAATGGTGCCATGCCTAGGCTTGCCTGGAAGCTGTTGTTGTAGGAGAATTCCGCATATGGAAGACATTCCTCCCATTTCATGCCAAAGGAGAGACTGTCGGATATATACCAAATAGGGGTATAGAAGATGGTAGACAAAGTGCCGGATTACCAGGTTGGCCTAAGTGGTAGTGGGCTTAGGTCCATTAGGCGGCCCAGTAATCCGACGCACAGAAGCCGGATTCTAGAAGAACCCGGATCACGGCCCATGTGATCTGGCTTGGAGGAGAAGACGAATTCCTTGCTTTCCAAGTTGCAAGTTACCGTAGTCTTCTAGGTTTCCTATTCTGTAAGCCCTAATCCGGCTATTATATAAAGCCGGAAGGGAGATAGATAACAAGGGACGAATAACAGAGAAGCTCTACGCCAACTCGCCGAGAAGCTCATCCTCGTCGAGTAGCTTAGATCTAAAACCCTCACATTGTAACCCTGTTTACGGGCTTTAGTCCCAATTAGTGAGAAGTGCAGGAGTAGGCACGTCGTACTGTCGTGACGTACCGAACCTGGGTAAATCCTGTGTTCTGTGTTCACTACGCGATCCCGTTACCCCACGTCTCTACCGTAGTCTCATGGCACCCCCGTCTATGAAAACTACTACGATGTCTCGACAGTTGGCGCCCACCGTGGGGCAAACGACGTCAGGCGTAAAATTCCGATCTGGGATACTTGGCGGAATCGGAAGATCAATCACTGTCGGAAGCTTGGAGTTCGACAACGACGTCGGGCGCTTCCTCGACAACGGATCCTACATACCGGCGCAAAACCACCTGGTAAGTGCCTGCGTGTTACCGATAGGATCTGCTATCATCTTTATCGGACTAACTGCAGAAGCAATGGGGTTTTGCGGTGGAAGCAAATTTATCCCACCCGCCCTATACCCAGTCGAAGATGACTATGATGCCGGATTCTGCTCAGATCGCCGACAAAAAAGTGATACACACTTTATCGGCATGGTGCAATCCGAAATCGCCGAAAACACGGATGACAGACCCGTCATGGAGACGGAAGAACAAACACCCGTCACAGAGGCGGAAGATCCGACATCCGTCAACAAGACGATGAACTCGGAAGCAGAATCCGTGCTTGCCGCCATTGAGGCGAGGTTGGAGTCGGAAACCGGATCGGATAACTTCGACTCCGAAGACGAAGATGAGGACGCCTTCGTAAGAAAGGTTAAGTCCTTTCAAGAGGGATTCCATGAAGTTCTAATGGCGAAACCGGCTGATACCACGGACGCCGGCAGCCAGGAAAGCCCTAAAACCCCTCCGCCAGAGGAAGAAATAGAAGACGGAGAAACATCTCCGGTATTCCCCAATGTCAAGGAGATGACAGAAGATGAACCTGTCAAAAAACCTCCCTCCTCCAAGAAAAAGCACCGTGCTGCTAAAAAACTCCAATACAAAATCCGGAAGAAAAAATCAGCTGATCTCGCTGATGAAAACCTGGAAGTAGGAGATGTTAGCGGAACAAAGCCTGCGGAGAAGAAATCCAAAGAAATCACTGCTCCGCCAATGACGGAACAGGAAGAGCAAGAGCTATTTCAAACACCAGTTGGACCAGATGAACCCCCTGAGATGCTGGAAGCCAGGAGACAAGCTTTCCAACGGCAACAGCAACATCTACTCAGATCTCGGCAACATCTCCAACAAACCCATAATGACATCAAGGTCATGAAGGAAGAAATAGAGGAGTACGAGAGAAAGAATAGATCCGCGTTAAAACCTACTAGGTTACCCGGAATCGCAAGACCGGAAGAACTGCCGCCAAAAGAAAGGTTCCATAACCCATCTTGGCAAAAGCAGGTAAACGGCAAAGATGCCAAGGGCGAACCAATATACAAGACTGCAGCAGAAAACGCGGAAGCAGCGTTCGCGATTCTTAACAACGATCTGTATTCCAACGGGGAAAAACTCCAAGGGGTGTATGCTTTCCTAGGAAAAGCATTGCAACAACAACAGCGCGCCCAAGAGCGATCAGGGAGGCTGCATGATAACTCCGCCCTATGCAAAACAGCTACTTGCGCTGCTGGAGCACCTGGACCGGAAGAACCCGGGGATTCAGACAACTCAAAAGATAAAAAAGAGGATCCGAGAAAAGACAAGAAAAACCCCGACAACCGGGATGCAGCGTCTAGGACCGGATCCCATCTCCCGAAAGATGGACATAAACCCCATGATCGGGAAGACAAACACCGGAAGGACGGCAAAATAATGCCACCTCCGAGAAACCCAGCTGAGAAAGCTGGAAGATACGATATACCTCATAGGCGTGAGAGATCCCGGACACCTCCTAAGGACAAAGAAAGGCACAGGAGTAGAACTCCGCCTAATCCAAAAGGGCGTGACCATGGAAGAGATAGAAACAATCCCGGAAAAGCGCGTTCGCGCAACAATGGAAGAGAAAGGAGCAGATCCCCTTCCGTCCATTCAGCCGGAAGATATTCTGCACACATTGACAGAGCAGAAAAGGATGATCTATACTTTGGTCCTAAGTGTTTTACTGACAGGATCCGAAGAATAACGCTGCATTCTGGCTTTGCCAAGGTCGGTCCAACGTACCAGAAATACACCGGCAGCACAAACCCGGATACCTGGCTCTCGGATTACTATACAGCCGTCCAGATCAACAATGGGACAGACTTGGAAGCTGTCAAGTTTCTTCCCCTAATGTTGCTGGACGGAGCCAGAGATTGGATCAATGGATTACCATCAAGAACAGTCGACAGCTGGGATGATATGGCTAGAGTATTCACTCAGCATTTCCGGGGAACGTACAAACGCCCGAACAGCATCAACCAGCTAAACCGTTGCACGCAATTCGAAGATGAACCATACGTGGATTTCATCTCCAGATGGACAGCAATGAAGAATAGTTGCTCTGGAGTAACTGACGTACAAGCAATGCATGCTTTCGTCAATGGCCTAAAACCCGGACTCGTACCGTTCATGGTTGGTTCCAAAAAGCACAAAGATCTTGGATCTATGCTTACAACCGCCAATGAGCACGCTGCAGCCGAAGACGACATCAGAGCAAGAGGAGGCAATATCGAATCACTGATACTTGCCAAGAAAACCCCTCGTTCTGACAAAAAAGGAACTCCAGAAACAACGACGAAACCCAAAGAGGTCAACATAGCCTTTGGAGGAGAAAAGGGAAACAAGTGGAAAGGACGCAACCCAGATCCAATCAACTACACTCCAGAGGAGTGGGAGAGGATTAAATCGGAACCTTGTGTTCACCACTCGCAATTTGGGAAACCCACCCATACAAACGCGCAATGCCGGCTGAATAAGCACATGAAAGGCAGTGCAGGAGCCGGAAGTAAGGGGAAGGGTTCCAAAAGGAAATCCGCCAAACAAAAGCCAGAAGCTGACAAAGAAGACAGTGAATCGGACACTGACGAAAAGATCCAGGAACAACAGCATAAGGGCGAACCCAAATTTCCGAGAGTTGATGGAGAAGCAATGCTAACTTTCTTAGCAACCCCGTCAGCAAAGGTGGCCAAAAGAACACTTCGAGAAATAAACGCGGTTGTTCCGGCAACCCCGAAATTCTTGAAGTACTCCAACACACCGATAATCTGGGATCAGTCTGATCATCCCGGAAATATCCCTGAACCCGGCACACAAGCTCTTGTTGTAAGCCCTATTGTTCAAAACACTAGGCTAAGAAGAGTGCTGATGGATGGAGGATCCAGCATTAATATAATGTACCTGGATACACTGAAGCATCTGAAGATTTCCGAGTCTCAGCTCAACTACAGCAACATACGTTTCCATGGCATTGTCCCTGGCAGGCAATCACGATCCCTAGGAGAAATTTCCCTAGATGTCACCTTCGGAGATAAAGATCACTTCCGGCAGGAAAAAGTATCCTTCGAAGTAGTGCCGTTCGAAAGCGTGTATCACGCAATACTCGGACGTCCAGCTTTCGCCAAATTCATGGCAAGATCTTGTTATATCTATAACAAGCTGAAGATGCCAGGACCCAAGGGAGGAGTAATCACTATAGCCGGTGATTTCAAGCTGGCAAACGAGTTGGAGAAAGAAAACGCCCTTTGCGCTCAGAGAGTCATAGCAAAGGAAGAACTGAAGGAATTAGCCAAGGAGGTATCGCCGTCAGAAATGCCGGCAGGAAAAGAAACCCGGAAGCCAACAGACAGCTTCAAGGCGTCCGAAAATACAAGACAGGTAATCCTAGATCCCAAAGATCCGACAAAATTTGACGTCGTAGGGACTGGGATGACTGACAAATAGGAAGGCGAGCTCATCAAGTTCCTCCGTGAGAACTGGGATATTTTTGCCTGGTGTCCAGCTGACATGCCAGGTGTACCCAGGGAACTTGCTGAGCACCAACTCAAGGTTACTCCTGGATCAAAACCCGTCAAACAAGGTCTCCGTCGATTTGACGGAAGAAGACGGAAGGCTATTGGCAAGGAAATTATCCGGCTTTTAGCAGCGAATTTCATCAAGGAGGTAATCCATACTGACTGGTCCGCAAATCCGGTATTAGTACCGAAGAAAGACACTACTGCTCTTAGAATGTGTATAGATTACATAGGCTTGAGCAAATTGTGTCCGAAAGATAGGTTTGCATTACCGCGAATCGATCAAATAATAGATGCCACCGCAGGCTCTGAGCTTTTGTGCTTTTTGGATGCATACTCCGGGTACCACCAAATACGCATGAAAAAGGAAGATCAAATTAAGACTTCTTTCATAACCCCATACGGGACGTATTACTACGTAACCATGCCGTTTGGCCTGAAGAACGCAGGTGCAACCTACCAGCGTTGCATGCAACGTTGTTTGCATAGTCAGATTGGAAAAAATGTCCATGTTTATGTGGACGATATTGCTGTCGTAACCAAGGAAAAAGATACACTCCTTGAGGATTTGCGCGAAACTTTCGAAAACTTACGCACCTACAAGATGAAGTTGAATCCATCTAAATGAGTATTCGGGGTTCCCTCAGGAAAACTTCTGGGTTTCATCGTTTCTCACAGAGGAATAGAAGTTAACCCGGAAAAGATCAAGGAAATCTTGAACATCACAAAACCTACCTGCGTCAAAGATGTCCAAAGATTGACGGGTTCCGCAGCTGCCGTCAGCAGATTTATTAGTCGGCTGGGGGCTAAAACCCTAACACTATACAAGTTGTTGAAGAAATCCGACAAAGTCAAGTGGATAGCAAAGCTTTGGAATACCTAGCAGTTATGTCTCTTACATACTTAGTTCAATATCTATGTAAACATCTTCTGAGATCATGAAATAAAGTCATTGGAATTCTGATATCCATGTTTTCACAAGTAAACTATAGTACAAAGCATGATTCCACTTTATCTATTTCCCAATGATCTTACAAAATACTCAATGTTAACCCGAATTGTGCCTGCGTGCTCGGCGTTAAAAAACTGAATGATTTCAGCCTGCTAATGGCTAAAGGAAACTCGGATTGTGCCTGCGTGCCCAAGTTTCAAGAAAGTTCCTTACAAATCTCTAAGCATTATCTGATTGAATGTATGTTGGGTCACTGGAACTAGTTAGTAAAAATGCCTTTAGTATGATCCATGTTTCCGAGTTTTAACTGATTGGTTATACCCAGTTACTCGCCATGACGATTCATAATGCTATCGAGCCATTTCAAACACTAAAGACAGTCAAAACACATATGCCAGAGAACTTAGAAGATAAAGGAATAATTCAACCCGACAATATTGCAAGGAATTTCATAATTCAAAGCTGCAAAAGGCGGAGTTCTTGTTTCGACAAATGAAATAGAAGCGTTACAGTATGAATTACAGTGTAAAAATAGCGCTCCTATTATACAAATCCACCATCTAGGTTAAATACAGTCCTTCAAGCATCCGAGTCTTCCTCGCTGCTTTCATCTTCGGGGACTGCGGGAACCTCTTCTTCTGGATAAGTGATAGAAATGTTAACCATGGAAGCAATCTTGGTGGCGTGGCCTTTGACTTCATCAAAGATGGCGGTTCGCTGATTTTCTGTATACCCTTGAGGGACACTAGAGGCCACGCGCCAAGATTTCGCATCAGGATAATGCAGACGCATAAGGCCTAGGGCCATGCGCGCACCACCTCGTGCAGCGGAGCGTAGGATGGACTCCTTTGATCCCGTAACTTCCATGATGGCACCCGGAAGTTTGTAAACTTCCGAGAATTCTATAGTACTTGCGGGAAGGAATTTGTTAATCAATTGCATTCCTGCATTTCTGATTGCATTCCATACCTCCCCAAGAGCTCGGATTTTCTCAATCCGAGAAATTCCTGGAATATTCCCTGTTTTGATGACAGAAACAACAAAAAAAAAAGTTTAGGCCACAAAATAAGGAAAGTGAGACATGGAGAAATTGGTAAAAGGAACTAACTTACCAAGAACCTTATCAATTTCGGTGCCTTCTTTCATGCGCGGGAATAGCATACTTTCCAAATCATGGATAATAGATTTATCTTCCGCCGCTTGCAAAGAAGCCTTGGATTGAGAAATCCCAAGGGCCAGATTACTGGCTTCCAGGTCTTTTTGAACTTTCATAAGTTCCTTGCGAAGGCTCGAGTTTTATGCACGGAGCCGAGATGCATTGCTAGCGTCCTTCGCTACTTTTTTGGCTTTAGCTAAAGCAGCTAGAGGACACAAAAACATTTCGAGTTTATGAAAATTCGGGAAAATGTTATCCGGATAAAAACTGCAGAGAATAAATACCTGTTGTTTCAGATAATTGTAGCTGAGATGACACCAGCTTGTTGCTTTTCAACTCAATAATAGATTGAAGGGTTTTTACTTCTCTACTCTTGAGATTAAGCTTCTTAAAAACTTCCAAGTTTATGGCATCTGCGGAATGCTGAATACGGAAATGAAAGCCAAATGCTTAAGTATGAACAAGCATATGAAGAAACATTAAGAAGAATTCAGGTTTTCAACTTAATGCTTGGGGGCTAGAGGTGTCACCTGGCTCATTTCTCGCAAGTCGGCCAAGGTCTCGTTGAACTCTTTGGCATATTCAGCGAAAAGAATCCCAACGTGATGAAGGCCATCTTGTATGACCTGGCGAGGGGAAAATATAATATCATTGCGAACAACTAATCCGCCCTGTGGCCAAGGACGAATTAGAGGGGAAGGAGCGAAGAATTTTTTAGCCTCCGGACGAATATATCCAAGATTGTCGAACGGTTCTTCTTTTATACGGATGTTACTGTCCAAATTGGAGATGGGTTTGTTTCCAGCAGAGGACCGGAGATTTCCACCCGTCTGTGCTTCCGTTCTACCCCTCGGGCCCATGGCTGCAGAAGAAGATTCTTCTTTGATAGCAGTCTTATGTTTCTTCAGCTTCTTTGTTTTCAGAGGAGTTGGGGCAAGACTGAAAGAAGAATATCCGAGAGTTAAAAATCTCGAAGAATTGAAGGAGGATGATAACTAGGAAAACTCCAGTAAAATACCTGGACGTGGCGATAGGAATTCCGTCGACAGTTACCATTTTCTCGAAAGTCACCTGCCTTTTGCGCTTCCGGTCGCTGTAAAACCTAGCATGTAATTCGCTAAGTTCGGCATCGGAAGCAAGATCATTTCCTCCGAGTTCGTTGAACTAGGAAAGAATTAGCAACATATTAAAAGGCGGAGATACAAGTTAATCTGAGAAAAACTCGGGAACAAGGAAAGTATAAATACCTTAGGAACCCGATTTTCCACGTGATAAATAGCTAGGTTTTTTTCAATTTGAGCGCTGGTGGCGACCAGTTGATGAAGCCGCTTTATAAAATCTTTCTTGGTATAGGCTTTATCTGTTCCCCTCATGCTATCTTCTGGCCCTTTGTATTCGCAAAGAAGCCGGGAACGAAATGAAAGGGGCTGAATACGACGTCCGAACCAGCATAAAACAGTGTCCTTCCCAGTTAAAGAAGGTTTGGAAGAAGTGAGCTTGGCGATGCGCCGCTTGATCCTTAGAAGATCAGGTGGCAGAACCGGGACGGCTTCCGTTCCCCAATTATCTTGGGGAATGGCAGCAGTGTTGGAGAAAGGTGGAACCCCGATGGCCTTTTTTGGAAAAGGCACATCGGGATGATAGAAGAAAGAACCCGTCCAAAATTTGACGGATTCTGATGTCTTGATCTTGGGGAACCAATCTTCCCTAAACCTCCGAAGAGTAAAGGAGATGGTCCCGCAAGTCGGGAGAGCGCCCTCCGAGGAGTTCCGCTTAACCCCGAAACAATACATCCAGAAATCTAACCTAGGCTCTAAACCTAAGTAACCCTCGAATAGGGCCTGGAACCCGGCCATATAAAGAATGGAGTTGGGTGGCAGGTTATGGGGTTGCATGTTGTAGTGGGAAAGGACTTGGAGGAAAAAAGCGGAAGGAGGGAGCCCCATACCTCTCAGGAGGTGGGAAGAAAGAAGAACCCTTTCGCCGTCTCTCGGCGTTGGCTCGTTCTCGTCTTCAGGGAGCCGCCATTTCCCTTGGAGGATCAGGCCCTCTTTCTCCATGTTTGGAAGAAGAGCCGGGGGAATGCTGCAGGCAATCCAGTTGCCTGCAGATTCCGCCTCTTCATCTGCTCCGGTGGCGGAGGCGGTGGCTGCTTCGGCGGCGGCGAGCTCGTCACCGACGAGCTGGATCTTTTCCTCCGCCGTTTCAGGAGCAAACGGCGGGGAAGCGGCGGAGCTCGCGCCCGCAACGTCCGCGGCGGCGAAAATGTTTTCTCCGCCCGCCGCGGAGGCCGCGGTTTTCTCCGGCTCGTCGCCGGCGTGCTTGGGTGACCCAAGTTGTGGATCTAGGTCGCCGATGAGGTCGTCGATGGCGGCGCGAGTGGGGGAGGACGGTGAGGTTGCCATTTCCTGGCGGCGCGATTCGTTTCCGGTGTACTTGGAGGCGAGGAGCGCTCGGGGCAGTGCTTCGCCTGAGAGCTCGTGCGCGTCAATGGCGAGTGCGGTGAGAGTGCGGAAGGTTTTCGTTGAGGACGAGGATGGCTATTTATAGCTAAAAATCCGTCAAGCTACGTGCCAACGGCTATTTTGACCGTTGGATGTTTGCCGCGTGTCACTCGCCGGAAAATCCGGGGAATGAAACGACAGGGTAATGATGGTTATCTCCTCGTTTCCCGAGAGAATCTGTCAGAGATATGTTTCTGGGTTTTCCGAGTAAAACCCAAACGTCACTTACGTCAGCATGGTTAAGTGCGCTGACGTAAGAAGTTTCTTCTCTGCGAAGGATCGTGAGAGAAAAGCCAGATTTTCAGGATTTCGAGTTTCATGTTACCATCTTTTTCAAAAGAAGAATAAGAAGAATCAAGACTGCTGAATCAATATTCCTCGGACAAAGTATATTTGGCGAAAGACGGAGAATCAGAGTTTCGATCCTTCTTGGGGGCTACTGTCGGATATATACCAAATAGGGGTATAGAAGATGGTAGACAAAGTGCCGGATTACCAGGGTGGCCTAAGTGGTAGTGGGCTTAGGTCCATTAGGCGGCCCAGTAATCCGACGCACAGAAGCCGGATTCTAGAAGAACCCGGATCACGGCCCATGTGATCTGGCTTGGAGGAGAAGACGGATTCCTTGCTTTCCAAGTTACAAGTTACCGTAGTCTTCTAGGTTTCCTATTCTTTAAGCCCTAATCCGGCTATTATATAAAGCCGGACGGGAGATAGATAACAAGGGACGAATAACAGAGAAGCTCTACGCCAACTCGCCGAGAAGCTCATCCTCGTCGAGTAGCTTAGATCTAAAACCCTCACATTGTAACCCTGTTTACGGGCTTTAGTCCCGATTAGTGAGAAGTGCAGGAGTAGGCACGTCGTACTGTCGCGACGTACCGAACCTGGGTAAATCCTGTGTTCTGTGTTCACTACGCGATCCCTCTACCCCACGTCTCTACCGTAGTCTCATGGCACCCCCGTCTATGAAAACTACTATGATGTCTCGACAGAGACCACATGCTCTGAGCATATCCTCGAGAATCTGATTGACTCTTTCGACTTGCCCTTGAGACTGAGGGTGATAGGCTGTGCTGAACAGAAGTTTGGTGCCCAAGGCTTCTTGAAAGCTTTTCCAGAAATGAGAAGTGAATATGCTTCCACGGTCTGAGCTTATTTCCAATGGAACACCATGAAGAGGAACAATCTTTGCTGTGTAGAGCTCTGCTCACTAACTAGCTGAGATTGTCTCTTTGACAGGAAAGAAGTGAGCTACTTTAGTGAGTCGATCAATGACAACGAAGATTGCATCGTTGCCCCTCTTGGACTTTGGAACACCAGTGACGAAGTCCATTTCAATCATGTACCACTTCCACTCAGGGATTTTCAGAGGTTGGAGAAGACCGGCTGTTTTCTGATGAACTGCCTTAACACGTTGACAAACGTCGCATTCAGAAACGTATTGAGCAATTTCACGTTTCATGCTAGGCCACCAATACAGTGTCTTGAGATCCTGGTACATTTTTGTACTTCCAGGGTGTATGGAGAGAGGAGTTTCATGAGCCTCCTTGAGAATGACATCTTTGAGACTTTGAATTTGAGGAACTGCAATGCGTCCTTCGAAGAGCATAGTTCCCTTGTCATCAATTGAGAAGCACTCAAATTTCTCATTGCCTGCTTGATGTGTCTACAATCTTCTTGATTTCAGCATCACGAAGTTGTTCAGAACGAATCTTGTCCTCGAGAGTTGGAGTGGCTGTCAAGTTCGCAAGATAGCCTTGAGGAACAAGACCAAGGTTGAGCTTCTGGAATTCTTCATGAAGAGGAGGTTGGATTTCCATGATCATCAGATTATTGCAATACGACTTGCGACTGAGAGAATCGGCCATAACATTAGCCTTGCCTGGAGTGTAAGTAATGGTAAGATCAAAGTCTTTGATCTTTTCAACCCATCTCCTTTGCCTGAGGTTTAGATCTGGTTGAGTGAAGATGTACTTTCAGACTCTTATGATCGGAAAAGATTCAGTGCGATTACCCAACAAGTATTGTCTCCATTTCATGAGGGCAAACACAACTGCTGCAAGTTCAAGGTCATGAGTGGGATAATTGAGCTCATGTGTGTTCAACTGACGTGAAGCATAAGCCACAACCTGACGTTCTTGCATAAGAAACAGCACCTAGACCTGGAGAGGAAGCATCAACAGAACATTTCGAAAGGGTTTGGAAGGATCTGGGCCAACCAGAACTGGTGTAGAAGTGAGGTTTAGTCTTCAGGAGATTGAAACTTTCATCACATTGTGAGACAAGACGAACTTCTTGTCCTTCTTTGTGAGGTCAGTGAGAGGTTTGGCAATCTTGGAGAAGTTTGGGACGAAGCGACGGCAATAGCTAGCCAAGCCAAGAAAACTTCTTACTTGCTTCACCGTCTTTGGAGGTTTCCAATCAACAATTGCCTTAACCTTTTTTGGATAAATGGCTATGCCCTTGGCAGAGATGACATGACCAAGGTAAGCAACTTCTGAGATCCAGAACTCACATTTGGAGAATTTGGCATAGAGACGATGCTCGCGAAGCTTCATGAGAGTGAGACGAAGATTTTCTTCATGCTCTTCTCGGATTTTGAGTAGACAAGAATGTCATCAAGATATACCACAACGAACTTGTCGAGGTATTCATGGAAGACAGAATTCATGAGTCGAGAGAACGTCGCCGGTGCATTGGTGAGACCAAAGGACATGACGGTGAATTCATATAGACCGTAGCGAGTGGTGAAGGCTGTCTTTGGAATATCCTCTTTTCTGATCATTATTTGATGGTAACCCATTCTCAAGTCCAACTTCGAGAATATTGAGGCTCCAGCAAGTTGATCAAAAAGATCATCGATACGAGGAATTGGATACTTGTTTTTGATGGTTTTCTCGTTAAGAGGACGATAGTCAACAACGAGTCTCTTTGTTTGATCCTTCTTTGCAACGAAAAGAGTTGGGCAACCCCAAGCCGAGGAACTAGGTTGAATGTAACCTTTCTCCATGTACATATCAATTTGTTCCTTCAACAACTTCAGGTCGGGAGTTCCTATCTTGTAGGGATGCTTAGAGATTGGATCAGTACCTGGTTCAAGTTCGATCACGAACTCAACAGCTCTGTCCGGAGGCATCCCTGGAAACTCTTCTGGAAAGACGTCAGGGAAGTCGCAAACCACCAGAACATTTTCAAGTGAAGGTAGAGGTTTTGCATCGAGGGTGCACAGCTGAATGGAACTTGATTCATGTGGAGAATAGATTATCTGGCCAGAAGGGTGGGACAGAGTTATTGACTTTTGAGCACAGTCAATTTTTGCTTTATTGGCCTTCAGCCAATCCATACCAAGAATGACATCAATGTCAGAATTGCCAAGCAGTATGAGAGAAGCAAGGAATATGTGGCCTCCAATTAGAATTTGATATTTGTGACTGATCTTGGACGTTTGCATAGTTGCTCCAGGGAGTTGACCACTAGCGGGGAACCCAAACTAACAAAAAGGAGTTTAATTGCTGTCGCAAAGATCTTTGACACGAAAGAATGTGATGCTCCGGTATCAAACAACACTTTAGCTGGAATATAGTTTACGGGAAATGTACCGAGAACGACGTCAGGAGCTTCCTCAGCTTTGTCGATCTTGACATGATTCACCCTTGCGGTCCTCCCGACAGGCCTGTTGTTGGAGTTGAAGGCCTTAGGCGGGGGAGCGCGCACCATTGCCTGGTTTGTGTTAGGACGAGGTGGTGGTGGTGGTAGCTGCCTCAGCGTGCACTTGTCGGCGTAGTGCCCCGTCTGCTTGCACTTGTAGCATGTGACGACACGAGGGGGCCCTGGCCTTGGCTGCCCCATCGAAGCCCTTTGATCATGCATCTGAGCAGGGTTGGGTGGGCGATGAGCGAAGCCTGGAGAAGTTTGGGCGTATGGAGCCCGAGTGACAGCACCATTTGGTACCCAGATGCGGCGCTTCTGCGGAGGGGTGGTCATGTTGGAGGAGGAACCACCCTCACGCGAGTGCTTGCGAGACTCCTCGAACGCCTTGCGCCCATTTTCTTCATTGAGCGCGGTGTTAACGAGATCCTCGAAGCTGTTGGCCTTGACATTGGTAAGGGCATACTTGAGTTCCGGGTTAAAACCTCTGCGGAACCTTGCCATCTTCTTAGCTTCAGTGGACACCTCGTCTCCAACGTATCGAGCGAGGCGATTGAACTCACTCTGATACCCAATGACGTCCAACTTGGCCTGCTTGAGAGAGCAAAACTCTTCATGCATCCTTTCCATGAGACCATCTGGAATGTGGTGCTTCAGGAAGGCTTCCTTGAAACAATCCCACGTGACTGGCATGTCAGTTCTCATGGCCTGGAAGTTTTCCCACCAAGTAGCTGCCTGACCCTTCAGCAGATAGGAGGCATACTTGACCTTGTCTTCTTCAGCTACGTGAGCAATTTCCAGAGCCTTAGCTATCTCACGGATCCAGTCATCAGCGTCCAGAGGCTAGTGTGTGGCCACGAAAGCTCTTGGGCCCAGACTGAGAAAATCCTTGATGCTGACTCGTGGAGCTGTCTGGTTGATGTGCTGATTAGCCTGAAACTGGGCCATCTGCTTCATGAGTTGGGTCATCTGAGTCATCAGCTCCGCGATTGGCGGTGGCTTAGGCGTGTTGTTCCTTGTTGGCGGCATCCTGAATGGAAATGCATTTTAGCACAACAATAGACAAGGATAGACTTGGAAACCGAAAGAGAGATTATTCCGACGCATGAATAGACAACCACAAGGTTCACCATCACATGTTCAAATACATCAGAATATCCAATACACCATAAATGGTTCGAATGCCAAAGGATAACTAAACATAGCTAAGAATGGATACATCGGTACTCCCATGCTCATCATGCAGGACGGCGGCTAGGAGTACGGCGAGAGGTACGGTGAGGAGCACGCCCACGAAAGTAGGTGGAACGACGATCCACGTAGATCTGACGTGGTCTGAGGCCGACTCTAGGCGTGGTGAAGTACATAGCGTCGACTCCATGTGCTCCAAAGAGTGGAATCCCCGTGTACCCAGCACCAAGGTTAAGGAGTGGACCTCTGATCGGCTCGTAACCTCCAGCATCTGGCAGACGACGCCCAACTGGCTGATCGAAACGTGCAAAGCACTCGTCTCCAACAAAGTCTGTGGTGTACGTCGCCAGACGAGTCAAAGCAAGGTAAAGCTGCTCTCTGACTGAAGCCAACTCCTGAGATAGTGTGCGGGCAACTGCGTCACTGTGCCTCACAAACTGAGCGGTGGCGTGCAGCCTGGAGTTATCATGCTCGTAAACATCCAAGTTGTCGTAGAGAGTGAAGTGAGCTCCCTCCGAAGTGATGTAACCACGGGGGATGTGGCGATAGATAGAATCGTCAAATCCCCAGTAGTCAGCATGAAGGATGGTGAGGCTCACATAAGCTGCCTGCTGCACGGCCATATCCACTGTGGAACCTACTGCCTCGTAGCGGTGGACTACGCTCATGCCATCATCTGACAGAATGTAGACGATAGCCTGGTAGTAGGTCTGCTCAAACTCTCGCTGCTGCTCGTAGACCTGGTACTCTGGTGCCCAACGGAACCCCAGAAAAGTGACCATGTCTCTCAGCATCTCCGGATAACCGGCAGTGCTCGCGCAACGAGTCATACGAACCACCTGCGGGTAGAACCTGAGATCCATCTGCAGATGATCGGGGAAGCTTTGATTAGACGCCGGTAGAAGAACTGAAGTGGCAAGCAACAACAAGGTTTCAACGAACGAAAAGGATGTTGAGAAGAACAGGATATCGAAGCAACATTCGGGAAACACGAGACCAAACACTCCTGAGGTACTACGGAAAAACCATCCGGGCTTCTAAAGGATCAATATCTACTGCTTAAGGAATAGAGGATCTGCTTCCGGGGCTTATGTGCCTCCGTTCTCAATCGTGAGTAGGCAACATGATAAATCATGTCACAACCACCTCCATTCCTATGGTCTAGTAGATATAACTATCCTAGAGAAACCAGTATACGTGAAATCCTAACTTGAAAGTTTGGATGAGAAGAGAAAACAACGTTGCACTTCCTTACCAGAAAAAGGCAGGGTGGGTGGGGAAAGAAATAAAAGAACAGAATTCCCACTCTCACGTTTCATTTTTTCCTATATAGCTACAAAATAGTTTCTAGACTCAACTGCGACCAGTAAAAGGGATCCTACAGGCAGACAGGCTCTGATACCATTTGTCGCACCCGGACTTCTAGAGGATACTCACAGCCCGCTAAACAGTATATAAATGGCTTACGGGGCTTACCGGCACCCGCATCTCAATATGAGTAGGCCAACACGTAAACGTGTGACAACCAACCTCTACTATTCATCCTCTGCGTAAACCATCCCATAGAAATCCGACTACTTCCATTGACGTACTTCATAACATACACACATGGTACGTCAACAACATTTGAACAAGTGATATCACAACAAATCTCTAAGACACAAAGAAATAGAAATAAGTGGAAAATAGCTCTCACTAGAGCAGAGATAGAAAATACAATCATGCAGAGGACACATGTCCCAACAAGTCATCATTACATCACAGCGGAAGCATCCAAAGAGTTTGAGTACAGACAAGATCCAAATAGGCCTAAGAGGCCGGAAACGAAAAGACGGAGCCCATCCACGACGTCTCGGATCCTGCCCGGGTCCGCTATCTACTCGTCAGCAGCCTCGTCATACTCCACGTAGTAGCCACCATGGGGATCCTCGGAAACATAGTCTGCAGAACACGCATCCCCAAAGGGGTCAGTACAGACGAGTACTGGCAAGCAAGACGCACAAGATACCAAAGTGTACCCGGCAACACCAAGTACAGATTCTTTGGGTTCAACGGAAGATAGGTGATATAAATATGCGGCAGCGGGCTGCTCTAACCAACTACAGAGACACGCTACAACATCCGGCTAAAAGAAGGGGATAAGATAGCGCGTCGGAACCAACTACCAGCAACCTCAAACAAACCCATCCTGGATCTCGCCCCTTATCCAAAGAAGCAATCCGAGGATAACTCACACAGTTGGATTAATGAAGGTTCAAGTTATTGTGTCGATGAGTCTATTACTAGTCAACATTAGTATTAATTAGGTGTAAGTTGTCTAATCCTTGTTAGCTAGCCCTATCACCAAGTCATCCATAACCGCGGACAACACGGCTTCTCGAGAAGATTTAACCCTGCAGGGGTGCACCAATTTGGCCGTACACGTTAGAATATCCCGCCAGACGGGGGATCAACCCACCAAGCGAGGTACTCAACACAACCCAACTCTTTTTCGCATCAAGCCCAAAGAACCACGTGCTGTGCGTGCGCGGCTAATCGAGCCCCCACGAAGAAAAGGGGGACCCTCTTAGCACTGGAAGACCACGCCGCCGTAAATGCCGACTACAAAAGTTCCACCCTGGCGCCAAGGGTTCGTACCTGCATATGCGTGCATCAAATGGAAAGCCCGAACTAAGTGTGGCGATTTGGACGAGATGCGAATCGAATCAGTGTTGCGGGGGGCGCCCATACACGCTTCCCACATGCGGTTAGTGCGCTCAACATGGATCCAGAGGACAAGAACTTTTCCTGAGCTCGACACTAGCAGGCCTCAAAACCATACCCGGCCTCCTGCCGGTGCCTTATCATCAAATTAGCATTACCTCAAACATTAACAGGTTGTTGTTTAAACATCGAGCCCCCAGAACATAATAACTATGGTAAAAGAAATAACGGACATCAGACTCGAGCATAAACAACCCTAAGCATGCTAGTAAGACACAGGCAACAAGCAACAAGGTTATAGGTGTGGAGGATAGGTTATATCAGGGTTCTAGGATAACATGTGATAGGATCGGAACACAAGCAACGAATCTTAAGGCTAGCAGGATAGACAACGAAAAGTATCGATATCCAGTGTGGAAAGGACACAATGGTTCATGTGAGTGAATACTTGCCTGCAAACTCATTAGCCTGGTACTGGGCTAACTGCTCTGAAGTAGTGTCGTAAACCTCGTCTGTCTCAACGTCGTCGTCTATTCGGGAAGAAGCAAACAAACAACGCAGAGAGACAAACAATCAATAACATGGCATAATGCACAAACATGGGATGATGCATGACAATTTAATTGATGCATCAAAGATAAACTAGTTGACATGGTAACATAATTAAATGGGCCTTAATGCAATTTGGATTGCATATGGAAAAGCCCATGAATTAAGGTTGAATTAAATGATCTACAACTAACCATCATGTGAAAGTTGATTAGAATGATGCATGGATGAAGAAAACAATAAGAAAACAACAATAGCTTCAATTTGAAAAGTTGTTTACCAAGTCTGGAAATTTTATTTATTAATTTATGAAATTTGGCTTCTTAAATGAGTTACACAAGCATTTGTTGTTTTCACCAATTTTAAATGTTCAAGATAGATAAAAAGATTCATATTTGGAAATAACACAAAATTTTGGATGGAATACATGTTTCATTTGTTGAAAATGGATTTAAAATGAATTAATTATGAATTAAACAAGTTTAAACAAGGTTTAAATGAATTTAATTCAAGTATGAAATTATTTGAATTTTTTATTTGTTCAAAACATTAAATAAAATTCATATTTGAACAGATTATATTTTTCTGGTTTGAAAACATATTTTATATGTTCAAAAAGAATTTAGTTTGTCCAAGTTATGAATTTATTAATTTTAAATGATTTAAACAAGGTTTAAATTATTTAACCAATTTTTAATTATTCCAAACAGGAAACAAAGTTTATATTTGGAAAGCTTGTTCAATTTGGCATGGAAAACATATTTTACATGTGCCATTTGAATTAGTTATGAATTTGACCAAATTTGAAAGAGTGGTTTGAATTTGAATTTTTGAAACCATTTGAAATGTTCAAAACAGTAAACAAATGGTTTAAACATGTAGAGAATTAAATTTGGTATGGAAAACATATTTTATTTATTAGATTTGGATTTGATTTGCAAAAGATATTTGAATTTGAATTACAGGGGCTATTCTGTGATTTTTAAAAGTGTTAAAATTGTTCCAGGGGCTTAGGTGCGAAAAGAAAGTTTCAGAAAGGTCCCTGGAACCTTTCCTACGCAGCCAGAGCAGCCCCTGGGTCACTGGCAGTGGGCCAGTGCCCAGCTGGTGCGTGCGTGGCGCGTGGGTGGATGCGTGCGTGGCCACCACGTCGCTGACGGGTGGGGCCAGCATGGTTGCGTGGCAAAGAGAGCAAAAAGATGGGTTTTATTCGCGCTGCAGGGGATCGAACCCGCGCCCTCGCGCTGCGCGCCGTTGGATCTGGCCACCGCGATGCTGATCGATTCGTGACAGAGGAGGGGAACGCGTGGTTTTGAGGTGGATCTCGCTGCTTTAACTGAAACTGAAACAAAAGTTCAGTCTTTCTGAACTTCACCGAGGAAATGATGGTCGCCGGCGGTGATTGTTGCGTTGCTGCTGCTCGTGGTCCAGAACAGGGAGGTGCAGGGTGTGCGTGCGGTTGCCAGGAGGAGAAAGGAGAGGATGGAAGAGGGTGCTCACCCCCGTTGTCGTCGACGCAGCGGCTCGGGGACGAGTTTCAAACAGCGACGGCGGCGACACGACGGAGAAGGCGGCGGCGATCCTGCTGCTCCCAGTCACCGCTGCGTTGTCGAGGAGGGAGACGGAGGCACGGGGAACCGATTCCCGTGCTCAGCCTGCGCGGAGGAGCGCCATGGCGACGGCGATCGCCGGCTGCTGCCGCGGTGGTGTGCGGTGGTGGAGATTCAGGGAAGCAGTGAGAGAGAGAGAGAAGAAAGGAGGAGGAGAAAATGGCGGCGGAGATGGAGGAGGGAGAGGGGAAAGCTAGGGCACGGCCCCGGGAGGTAGATATAGGGGAGGAGGGGAGCAGGTGAGCTCCTGCCGGTGGGGGAGCTCCCTCCTCTCTCTGTCTCCGTACAGAGGAGGACGAAAGGGTCGTGCGGGGCAGGCTGGGCCTGCGGGGCTGTGGTGGGCTCAGGCCACTTGGGCTGGCCTGCCCCCCCCCCCTTTTCTCTTTTCTGTTTTTATATTTTTTTTGCTGAAAAGATAAGAAAGGAAAGGAGAGAAAATAGAAGGGTTTTTGGGGTTTAAAAATTTGGGGATAATTTTTTATAAGTTAGTTATTACAAAAGCCCAGCTGTGCAACTTTTTGTTTTCCAAAATGTTTAAATTTTGTTGCTGTTTGAAATTCAAATGGATTTGATGGAAATTTGCAACAATTGAATTATTGAAATTTAAGCAAGTTAAAAGTTTGGAATTTCAAGTTTATTGGAACCAAACAAATGGTTTGACTTGAAAGTTTTATTTTGAAAATTGTAACAGAACAAGTATGAAACAAGGGTTTGAATTTTGGTTTGAAAATTCAAATGGAAAACAAGTGAAAACAAGATCAATGCTCATGATGGAATGATGCAAACTTAATTTAAACAAAAATCAAACATTCTAGGGTTGTTTTCCATACTTGGGATGTTACAAAGAGGCGGACTTACACATCTACTCGTTGCAGTAGATAAATATACCAAGTGGGTGGAGGCTAAACCCATCAAAAAACTTGACGGTCTAACTGCGAGAAATTTCATCATTGACTTAGTCATGAGATATGGTGTTCCACATAGCATAATAACTGACAACGGGACAAATTTCTCCAATGGAGAGTTGGCAAAATATTGCCGACAAATGGGAATTCACCTAGATCTTGCATCTGTGGCACACCCACAATCCAATGGACAGGTTGAAAGAATGAACAGCTCAATCCTGCAAGGAATACGCCCAAGACTCGAATCTCCTCTTCATAGAGAAGCTGGAGCATCGGTGGAATAATTACCCTCCGTGATTTGGAGCATTCAAACGACACCAAATAGATCAACAGGACAAACCCCGTTTTTCCTAGTTTATGGTGCGGAAGCAATTCTTCCAACTGACATGATCCATGACAGCCCAAGAGTGCAGAATTTCGATGACTCAGATGCCGAAAGTGCACGGCAGGATGTCGTCGACCTCTTAGAAGAAGAACGAGAGCTTGTGCTTCAAAGATCCGCCATATATCAGCAAGGTTTGCGACGTTATCATAGTCGGAAAATCAGGCATCATTCTTTTAAAGAGGGTGACCTCGTGCTAAGATTGGTGCAACAAAGAAAGCACAAATTGGCCCCGGTATGGGAAGGACCATTCGTCATTTTCAAAGATATGAAAAATGGATCATACTATCTTGTAGACATTCGAGACACGAAAGATCATCCCGAGAAGCCGAATCACAAAAGAAGGAGAAGGATAGATAATGAACTCGGAGAGACAAAGAGGCCTTGGAATATCCAGCAGTTACGTCCCTTCTATACTTAGTTCAATATCTATGTAAACATCTTTGAGATCATGAAATAAAGTTGTCAAAATCCATACTTCTATGTTTTTACATGTTTATTATAGTAAAGCATATTTCCACCTTATCTATTTCCCAATAATCTTTCAAAATACTCAATGTTAACCCGAATTGTGACTGCGTGCTCGACGTTAAAAAACAGAATGATTTTCAGCCTAAAAACGGCTTAAGGATACCCAGATTGTGCCTGCGTGCCTGAGTTTCATACAAAAATTCCTTACTTTTCTCTAAATATTATCTGATTGTTTTTGTGCTGGGTTATTGGAGCTAGTAAGCAAAAATGCCTTTAGCATGATCCATGTTTCCGAGTTCAGACTGATCGGTCATACCCAGTCGCTCGGCATGAAGATTAATACGCTATCGAGCCATTTCAAGCACTAAGGACAGTTAAAGCATACAAACTAGAGAATTTAGAAGATAAAGGAATAATAACCCGAAAAACTTGCAAAGTAGTTAGATAACATTTCTGCAAAAGGCGGAGTACTTGTTCATTCAAAAGAATAGAAGCATTACAATAATGTTTACAACATAAGTTTGGTAATGCTCCTATTTCCTATCTACCCAGGAACCGGAATTCTTCTTCAAGCATCCGAGTCGTCTTCGCTGGAGGACTCCTCGGGGGTTTCCGGGATTGCCTCCTCCGGGTAGAAGATGGAGACGTTGACCATGGAAACAATCTTGGTGGCATGAGTCCGCTAGGCTTCCGTGTATCCTTGCGGGATGCCGGACGCCACGCGCCAAGATTTGGCAGAGGGGTAGTGCATGCGCATGAGCCGTAGAGCCATGCGCGCCCCACCACGTGTCGCGGAGCGCAAGGTGGATTCCTTGGACTCCGCCACCTCCACGATAGCTTCCGGAAGTTTCTCAACTTCCGAGAACTCCCCAGTCCTAGAGGGAAGGAACTTGTTGATAAGCAACATCCCCGCAGCCTTGAGCGCGGTGAAGACCTTCCCAAAGGCTCGGATCTTTTCAATCTGAGTAAGAGCTGGGTCATCTCCTGATTTTTTCAGACAAATAACCAAAGTGTTATGGAAAAAGCAGATAAAGATTGTAAAATGTCGGAAGTCCGGTAAAAGTAGAATACTTACCGAGGATTTTAGCCATCTCGGAGCCCTCCTCCAGGAGAAGGGTCAAGGCATTCTCCAGGTCTCGGTAGTTGCCTTATCCTTCTCAGCTTGGTTGGAGGCATTGGATTGAGCAATGCCAACAGCCAGCTGGCTGGCTTCCAGCTCCTTCTGAACCCTCATAATTTCCTTATGATGGTCCAGGTTTTCCCAGCGGAGGTTCTCGGCATTGCCGGCATCTTCGGCAATTTGCTTGGCTCTCGCCAAAGCAGCTGAAAAGCAAGTAAAAATCCTGCGTTAGAAAAACTCGGAAAAATACTTAGAAAAAGGCATAAAATTGAAACACAGAGAAATCACATACCTGTCGTTTCCTCCAGCTGATGCTGAGACGATGCCAACTCCGCCTCCTTAACGTCAAGAATAGAGAGAAGGTTTCTAACCTCCTTATTCTGGACGGTAAGCTTGCCGAAAACTTCCAGGTTTATGCTTCCAGTGGTTTGCTGAAACACGAAAAAGAAACAAAAAACTTAAGTTAGCAGCAGGCATAATAAGGACGAAAGCGTTAAGTTAAAAGCATGCATTTGACTTATTCCTTGGGGGCTAAGAGATATTACCTGGCTCATCCGCCGTAAACCTGACAAGGTTTCGGTGAACTCCTTTGCAAAATATGCAAATAGAGACCGGGCAACGCTAAGACCCTCGTTGATACCCTTGAAGTCCTTATCAAAGGTGGGAATGGCTTCCTCCTCAGCTGTCCGAGAGGGACCAACCACTTCCGAGACCGCCCTTTCCCTCGTGTCCGTTTCCGGCACAATAGGCTGGCTGGTCTGCTGGGTTTCGGCGTTAGGGGTAACAACATGCTCTTTTGTAGCTGTTACTAGGGTATCCGGGGCGGTTGCAGGAGAAGAGTGTGGACCTCTGTTGGCCACAGATTTAAGCCTTTTTTCTTCTTAGGCTTCAGAGTTGAGGGGGCCAAGCTAAAAAAGAGAAATGCCGGAAAGTTAAATCTCCGAGACAAGGGAAAAAGCTCCGATAAATCTCCGAGAAAGCAAAAAGAATATAAACTCAAAAGGCGAAAAACATACCTTTGGGGCCTTGTTAGATGCCGTATACATTGGCCGGCTTTCATCATATTGATCGCGCGAGGCGACCAATTGATTTGCTCGTTTTCGCAAGTCTTTTGCTGACAAAGACTTGTTCGTCGTCCGCATAGCATCAGTGGCTCCCGTGTAATCACACAGAAGGCGGGAGCCATGATCAGCCAAAGGCTGAATTCGCCTCTCTAACAAACATAAAACTGTATCGATGCCAGTTAGAGGTGGATCGAAGGCGACGAGTTTTGTGATGCGCCGCTTGATCCTGAGAAGATCCGGCGGCAGAGATTGCACTGCTTCTGTCCCCCAGTTTTCTTGGGGAACGGCAGCGGTATTGGCAAAAGGTGGAACCCCGGTGGTTTTTCCGGGAAAGGGAACATCAGGATGATAAAAGAAGGAACCCGTCTAGAATTTGACGGATACCGAGGTCTTGATCTTGGGGAACCAATCCTCCCTGAATCTACATAGGGTGAAGGATATGGTTCCGCAAGTCGGGAGTGCACCCTCAGAAGGGTTTCGCTTAACCCCGAAACAATATTGCTAGAAATCTAACCTAGGAGCTAAACCTAGATACCCTTCGAAAAGAGCTTGAAATCTAGCTAAGTAGAGGATGGAGTTGGGAGGCAGATTGTGGGGTTGAATGCGATAATGGTTTAGTATCTGAAGGAAGAAGGCGGACGGCGGAAAACCCATACCTCGAAGGATGTTGATTTCAGGAGAACGCATTCCCCGTCCTTAGGAAGGGGCTCAGTCTCTTCTTCCGGGCTCCGCCATTGGCCCTTTACGATCAAACCCTCTTTCTCCATTGTTGGAAGAAGAGAGGGAGGAATGCTGCTTTGGCTCAAATTGCCGGCATTTTCCCCTTCGTCCTCAGCCCTAGCGGCGGCGGACGCAGCGGCAGACGCGGCAGCGAGTTCTTCTCCGACAAGAAGTATCTTCTCCTCCGCTGTCTCGGGAGCGAGCGACAGAGACGGTGCGGAGGAGGACGCGGCCAGATTCACAGCAGCGAGAGGCGGATCCTCGCTGGCCTGGCCACTGGCAGTCTTTTCCGGCTCGTCGTCGGTGGTGCGGAGAGGCGAGTCGACCATGTGGTCCATGGTGTTGATGATTTCGTCGATCTCCGCCGCGACGGAGCGGTGCGGGGAAGCGTTCGGAGATGCCATTCCCGGGCGGCGCGAGGAGAAATCCGTGCACTCCGGCGAGGTTTGTGAACGGCGCGGTTGCGAGCGTGTTCTTAGGTCTTTCCCTGCTCACATTGGCTCGGGTGCTATGTGCTTGAGGCGTGAAGAACTGGGGAGTGGAAGGTTTGCCGGACAGGATGGAGATGGCTATTTATAACCGGAAATCCGTCGCGATACGTGCTAATGGCTCTTTTGACCGTTGGATGATCAACCTGTGTCACTCGCAGGAAATTCCGGGAAATGAAACGATGGGTGATTGTTGCTATCTCCTTGTTTCCTGAGAGAATCTGTCAGAGATACGTTTCAGGGTTTCGCGCTTGAAACCCAAACTTCCCAGACGTCAGCATGATTAAAGTGCTGACGTATGAAGTTCCTTCTCCGCGAAGGCTCGTGGAAGAAAAGCCGGATTTTCGAAATCCGAGTTTCGCGTTATGGCATGGATTAAAGGAAAAGAAGAATCAAGACAGAAAGCCAGTACTTCTCGGAAAGAATGCAAATCTGTCGAAAGACGGCAAATCGAAGTCTTAATCCTTCTTGGGGGCTACTGTCAGATATATACCAATTAGGGGTATATCAGATAGTGGTCTAAAGTGCCGGATTACCATGGTGTCCTAAATGGTAATGGATCATGCTCTATTATTGGGCGGCCCAGTAAGCTGACGCACGGAAGCCGGATTCTAGAAGAACCCGGATCACGGCCCACGTGATACGGCTTGGAGTAGAAGGTAGATTCTTGCTTTCATAGTTAGGACTTACCGTAGTCTTCTAGGTTTCCTTTTCTGTAAGCCCTAACCCGGCTATTATATAAAGCCGGACGGGAGATAAGAAAGGGAAAAAAGAAGCTAGAGGCTAACTCGCCGAGAGGTGGATCCTTGTCGAGTAGCTAAACCTAACCTTACATTGTACTCTGTTGACTCCAGGCTTTAGTCCTGAATAGTGAGATTGCAGGAGTAGGAACGCCGCTTTACTGCGACTTGTACCGAACCTGGGTAAAACCCTGTGTCATTTTTCATCATACGATCACGTCCCCCAACTTCTCTATCGTTAGTCTCATGGCAACCCCGTCTATGAATTCTACTACGATGTCTCGACATCCTCATCGTACCGCCATTTCGCTTAAACCACAAACCCCTCCTTTTCCAAAACCGGAAGAAGGGGAGGGACCACATTACAGTGGCTCCAGTTCCCGGTGTTTTCCTCCCCTTCGTCTTCACCTCCGGCGGCGGCGGAAACGGCGACCTAATCTTCGCCGTGAGTAATTTCCTCCGCGGGCTCGGAGAAGGGAGGCGGAGGGGGAGCAGTTGATGAAGACGGCGAAGCGTTTTTGGCCGCGGGAGGTAGATCCCCGCCGGCCGGCTCGCTAGCGGCCCCCTCCGGCGCGTTCGCGGCGCCGCGAATTGGAGAATCGAGGCGGGGGTCGAGGTTGTTGATGATTTCGTCAATGTTCATGGCGGCGCTCGCCGAGTCGGAGGCCCGGGGGGAATTTCCTATGGCCATTCTTGGGCGGCGCAGCCGTGAGCTGGTTCCTCCGATGCTTATCTCCGGGGAAGGGCTTGGGAGCTCGGTTCTCTTTGCTCACACTCGTGCTCATGCTCGGGCTCTGGTTGCTGGCTATGACGCTGGGAGCTCGGGGAAGAAGATGGTGCGGAAGGAAATCCGGAGACCCCGAGGCGGCTATTTATAGCCAGGTGGGCGGAGATTTGCTCCAACGGCTATTTTAGCCGTTGTATGTGCAACGCGGGTCACGCCCGAAATTTCCGGGAAATGAGGGGACGGGGTGATAATTGCTATCTACTCGTTTCCCGCAAGAATATGTTAGAGGATACATTTCAGGGTTTTTAATGAACCCAAACGTCCGTGATGTCAGCAGGATTTCATCGCTGATGTCACGAGGTTCCTTCTCCGCGAAGGCTCTTGGAAGAAAAAGTTGGACTTTTGGAAAATCCGAGTTATGGGTTAAGAGTTTATGGGAAAAGAAGAATCAAGGCGAAACGCCAACATTTCTCGGAAAAGTATGCTAATCGATGAAAGGTGGCAGGATGAAGTCTTAATCCTTCTTGGGGGCTACTGCCAGATATATACCGAATAGGGGTATGTCCGGCAATGACCTAAATAGACAGATTACGAGAGTGGCCTGTTGGTAATGGATCAAAGTCAATTGGGCGGCCTAGTAAGCTGATGCGCAGGAAGCCGGATTCCATAAGAACCCGGGCCACGGCCCAAAGTGGTGCGGCTTGGAGGAGAAAGACGGATTCCTTACTTTCAAAGTTAGATACTTTTCGTAGTCTTCTAGGTTTCCTTTCTGTAAGCCCTAACCCGGCTATCTATATAAAGCCGTACGGGAGAGAAGAATGACATAGACAATTAGCTAGAAGCCAACTCGCCGAGTTAGCGAAACCATACTCACATTGTACTTTGTATACTTCAGGCTTTAGCCCTGATTTAGTGAGATTACAGGAGTAGGAACGCCGCCTAGTTGCGTCATACCGAACCTGGGTAAACTTGGTGTTCTCGTTTGTCGTACTACCACATCCCCCCCCCCCACGAATCTACCAGTACTCTCATGGCACCCCCGTCTATGAACTCTATTACGATGTCTCGACACCAAGTTCAAAAATTTACTTTCATTTATAGAGTCTATCCAGATTTTATGGCTTCCAACCATATCTTTGGAGTTTAGTGTCCGTCACTGCTTCCCTTAGACCACATTCTCATTATTTTGAAACAATGATATTATGACCTACTTGGTTCAGTCACTAAATTTTATTGAAGTTTTTACATCACATGTAAGCACTTCAGTTATCATTCATGATGGCAATCACCAAAATTACTTTTGGTGATGCGCAAATCTGACATGATTAGGAAGATCTATTATTGCTGAACTGCACTTTCCTCCCACGGACTTTCTGAAGAAGTAATTTCTCCGAAACACCCCTAACAGAATCTTTTTCTTCGGTGTTGGAAAGAGTTCCCTATACTTAGGATAACCATCTAAGAAGAAATCATCATTTCGAGTGTAAAACATTAGTCTCTAAAGCATCACTTATGAAAGACATAAGGGCATCTTTAACAGCTTTAAACCATCCTATAGAACAAGGTTAGATTATGTCACTTGGACACTCCATAAATTCATCGTGTTCCTTGTGACCAAAGTTTTTAGAATAATTATGTAACTTTATGGATGCTCGCTAAACCTTGTAACTCAATTCCACGACAAGGCCAGGAATATATTTTGTTACAAACATGATTGTTACCAGTCATTTACCTTTACCATTTGGATATTACTTATGCTTATTTGTGTAGCGTCCCACCTTTTAATATAGCAAAGACTCGATGTTGTGCGCGAGTCCCTGGGTCACTTCTAGCACCACAGTACAAATATGGAATATACTTGCAAAAGCGTCAAATTTATTACATCAATTCGTCCATCATCCAAGCATATTTATTACAACATGCGTGGTCACCATGACTAGTTAAACTTCGAAACAAACATCGAAAAATAAATAATAGCAATGAACCTCCATCTTCAGCATGTGCCACAGAAGACATGTTGGTTGGAGACTCGATACCTATCCGTTGCCTTATCCGAGGAGCATGCAAGTTGGAATTTGCAGCCGCCGAAGGAGGTCAGTACAATTTATGTACTGGCAAATGACACTATGGTGGATATAGTGAAGAATCTAGTCATACATGGTATTTTTCTTAGTGTAGCTTGGCTATTTGCAACAACAAAAATCCTATCTTTTTCAAATCTTACTTTGTTTTCAAAAGTGGGCACCGCTGATTGAAAGCAGTGAACCCTCCAATACCATTCACATATCATATTTTACTTTATAGAAAAGTAGATGAGACTCTTCTGTCATTTCCTTGTCTAGTGCTCATAGATGGATAAACGGGGACACGGTTAAGATCTTAGTTTACTACTCTGCAGAGTTTTTGCACTTCACATGTAGACCCAATAAACTCAAACATCCTACACTCGGAATGTATTAAGGAAAGGAGAAGATTTAGACGAGATCTTTAGGAAGCAAGAAATCAACCCACTGGAAAGTCCTGTTCCACCCGTATTTTGCTACATCTGGTTGTCAAGCCGACAATTTGAGTCTCACAACTTAGTTGGTCAATGATACTTTTAAACGTATCTATAATTTTTGAAGCTCAATACTTGTTTTCTGTCCAATACCCTTATGTTATTATCATGTTTTCACATGTCTTCCTTCATTTTCCTGGATGTTTTGACTGAATCACCTATTAATAAGATGCCCCATGTCAGTTATTGTTTTTCTATTTCAGAAGATTTTTGAAGGAAATATTCTCGGAAAGGGCTGAAAATCCACGAAGATCATTTTTTACCCGGAACGGAGACATAGTCAAAAGAAGAGCCGAAGGGTGCCATGGGACCACCAGGAGGGAGCCTAGCACGACCCCTCTGTTGGCCGCACCTGGTTGGCCCTTGAATTCCCTAGCTAGCGAGCTCACGCCGCGTCTTCGCCTATAAATTGCCCTTAACCCTAAAAGGTTCAGCGACAGAGTTATTTTCCGTGAAACATACAGAGGGGCACCGTCACCTCAAAAGTCTAATCTAGGGCTTCTGGAGACCTTCTTCGGCACCGTGTCGGAGGGGGGGTATCGTCACCATTGCCTCTACATCACCATGATATCCTATGGACCGATGAGTGAGTAGTTCATCTCGAGACTACAGGTCCATAGCAGTAGCTAGATGGTTGTTCTCTCCCTATTCCCCCATGTTTAGAGTCTCGTGAGCTACCTCACATGATCGAGACCACCGTTGTGTAATTGTGCATGTTGTGTTTGCTAAGATCCGATGAACCATGCTATTTTGATTATTTTGTTCATGTCAATCTAAGATGCTTCACCTATATTTGTAGAGAGTTTTAATCTTTCCTTGCAATGCTCTCTAGTGTTTATGATTAACTTTGCTACGTAGTTGTTTTCACCTCCAAGAGAGGGTTTATATGCTAGATAGTGGGTTCATGCCTCCTTGTTGCTTGCGCTTGAGTGACAGAAACATGCCAGGAGAGGATGTGTTGTTCCCACTAGGGAGTAAACATCGGTAATCTTGTCTACGGAAGATAACCACTTCTTACATTATGAAATGTTCTTAATGCATTTGGCTATTGCACACATAGCAATCACTTTGTTGTTGCAACTTAATACCAAGGAATTTGCTGGATAGCTATCTTGAGGTGGACTTTTAGGTATGGATGCATGCTGGATAGCGGTCCATATTCCTTGACGCAATGCATACAATGTTAGACTCGTGAACTATATCTCATCATAATAGTATTGGTATACGTTCATGATTTTTCAATTGCCCAGCTGTAATTTGTTCACCGAGCATGTTTGTTTTCTTTGGAGAGACACCAATAGTGAACCTATGGCCCCAGTCCTATTTTCCTCATATTTGCAACCTTGTTTTAAGCACTTTTCATCATTGTTTCCTCGATGTTCCAATTTTTTTATTTTATTGTTGTCCAAGACTCTATACGTTTAATTCCCCTGTTTTCAGCAAGACCGGAAGATTGACAACCTTCCGTAAAGTGGGGGCAAGAGACAGTTTATTCTTGTGTGTAGATTCCACACTTGGTCAATATTGATAAACAACGTTTTTGGTAGAAGTAACCTAGATCAAAATGAGTACAATAGAGCACATGGTTTTACTCCAGTTTCTAGGCTGCCTAGCAAGCTAGGCACTATTCGCCGCAACTTAGGCACTGAGCTAGCTAGAGATGGTAGGGCTACTAGTCAATCTGCTAGTTTGAACACTGCTGGTAGGCCAAAATATAGCTCTCCTGCCAAAAATCTTAGGGCTGCAGAGGCAGTTGCTGCGGAGTTGCCGCATCTCACTGGCGACGCTCGCGCTAGGCAGCAGTATAGGCTCAATGAGATAGTGCTAGAAGCTGGCAGGCAGAACGAGGTGTTCCGGAAAGCCAATCCGGGTGCTGGTGCTTCATATGTTGTTCATTCGCATGGGGGCAAGTCGGTGGATCAGGCCTCATCGCTGCTTCCCGGCGGTGATAGGGCGTAGAGCGTGACCTCTTGGAGACACAAACAGATGCAGCTGTACGACCCGGCTGTCGCTGCAAAATAGCACACTGTAGGGCGGCAGCCCATCCAGAAACACAACTCTGCAGGAGCAGGCTATCAAGCCACTAAAGCTCACAGCAAGGGGCAAGGAGGAAACCGAGAAGGAACATCTCGGCGTCATGCTGCGAAGCCAGTTTAGCAGAGGGTGCAGCCGCAGGCAGCTGTGTAGCCGCAAGCAGTTGTGGTAGGAGCTAACCCAGTTGCTAAACCTGCACCCGCGCAGCAGGACCGCTATGATGATGGGTACTCGGCAATGGAGCTAGCCAGGTACACCGACCCAAGATACGTCACTGATCGCCTTGGTGACCGGGTGCTGGAGCCCATAGATGCAAGGTACAAGCTGGACCGGATTAATCGGTCAGCACAGATAGAGACGAAGGGGCCACCTGGCCCAGCCTGTTTTGGTCATCGAATCATGGGGGAGCCTTCCGTGAACAAGTTCCAGTTGGCCACAGGGACCAAGTGCTATGATGGAAGCACCAAGCCGGAAGATTGGCTAAATTACTATGTCACTTCTGTGCATATAGCAGGCGACAACCGGAGATGGGCTGTGAGATATGTTCCGCAGATGCTGGAGGGCCCTGCCTGGATCTGGTTGAACAATTTTCCCAAGGACAGTATCAACTTCTCGGAAGCCTTCATCAGCAACTTCACCAGCACGTACAAGAGGCTGAATAGGCCGCATCAACTATCAGCTTGCAAGCAGCAAGAAGAGGAGACTGAACGAGAGTATCTTACTTGGTGGAGCACATTGAGGAACACCTGTGAGGGTGTGAACGAGTCACAGGCAATCGCCTGGTTTGCTCAAGGCTGCAGGCATGGCAGCATGTTATGGCAGAAATTGCAGAGAGAGATGTCGAGTACTTAGCCTCTGCTCGATGCTTTTGAGCCGAGAAGAAGAAACCAAGATGGAGGCAGACGCCAAGATTTCCGCAACAAGCGCAGAGATGACCGCCCCGATACTCGGTATGGTTCTGAGCAAGTGAATGTTGTGAACCAAGACCCTGCGGCTGCTGGGAGTAGCCAAAGGCAAAAAACTGCTTGAGCCCAATACGGGCAGAACCAGAATCAGGGCCAAGGCATCAAGAAGCCATACAATGCTCCCCAGCAAGGTAGCGGCAACCCGGACAATGGAGATGCTCAGAGATTTTTCTTTGAGAACATGAAGGACGGGCCATGCACCTTCCATACTCGGCATCCGAGTAGGCCAGCCAACCACACTACCCGGCAATGCAGCTGGTGGGACCGCATCAAGAGTGAAGGTTTTGGTCAGGTGCCCCCTCCTCCTCCTCTGCCGCCTGCGAATGCCAATGTGCAGCCTATTCGGGTAGCTGCTCCCAGGCCAGCAGTGAATCCGAGAAGGGAGAATGTGAATCAAGTGGCTCATGGAGCCAACCGCAACCGCAACTACTACACCCGCAACAACAACAACAACAACAACAGGAACAACAACAACAACCAAGGCAACAACAACAACGGCAATGACGGTCGTGGAGACCGCAACCAGTACCAGGAGCACCATGAGAGCTACATGGTGTTCACCACCAAGCCAGATGATAAACAGTCGCAGTGTAGGCGCGCGATGGAGGTGAATACAGTGATACCGGCTGTGCCTCACTATCTGCACTGGTGCGACCAAGAGGTTACCATGTCCAAAGATGATCATCCCAAGGTGATGCCCAATCCGGGTACATATGCACTGGTGGTGGATCCCACCTTCCTGGGAACCAAGAAGAATGTCAGGTTCAGCAAGGTTCTGATTGATAACGGAAGCAACATCAACATCATGTACAGATATACCCTGGAGAAGCTTGTCCTCGCCGAGAACATGCTGCTACCCAGCAGGACTACTTTCCATGGCATTGTGCCGAAATTGTTTTGCGCTCCAATCGGCCGCATCTGGATAGATGTGCTATTCGGCACCAGGGAGAACTGCCACACCAAGTGCCTGCAGTTCGAAGTGGTTGATCTTCAGAGCCCCTATCATGCTCTACTCGGTAGGCCTGCGCTCACCAAGTTCATGGCCTCAACCCATGCAGCCTACCTGAAGATGAAGCTACCTGGTCCCAATGGTGTCATCACCATCTCGGGTGATTACAAGCGTTCCTTGGAGTGTACCTCTGCTAGATCTCTGCTAGCAGAGTCCTTGGTCATTACTGCTGAGAAGAAGAAGATACACTAGGTCGTGGCTATGGCTCAAGCAGCCCAAGTCGGTATGCCTGGCATGCCGGGTTCTCGGTATGGAGCAGCTTTCCAGGCTTCCCAAGAGACAAAGAAGGTGCAGGTGGACCCTGAGTTCCCAGACTGTGTTGCCATCATTGGCGCCGGGTTGGGCGAGAAATAGGAAAGTTATCTCATCCACTTCCTCCATGAGAATCGTGATGTCTTTGCATGGTCCAATGAGGACTTGCCGGGTGTTCCGAGGGAGTTGGTTGAGCACTCACTACATGTGCGTCTTGACGCCAAGCCAGTTAAGCAGGTGATGCGCCGCTTTGGAGATGAGAGAAGGAAGGCTATCCGTGATCAGATCACCAAGTTGCTGATAAGTGGATTCATCATGGAGGTACTGCATCCGGATTGGGTGGACAATCCGGTTATGGTTGAGAAGAAGGAGGACCCCAAGGCCGAGACCGCATGGCGCATGTGCGTGGACTACACCGACCTGAACAAGGCCTGCCCCAAGGACCCGTTTCCGCTACCCCGCATAGATCAGGTGATCGATTCTACCGCCGGGTGCAAACTTTTGTCTTTCATTGATGCCTACTCTGGTTTCCATCAGATAGCTCTCAACCCGGATAATCAAATAAAAACTGCCTTTATTACCCCGTACGGGGCTTATTGCTATCGTGTTATGTGTTTTGGGTTGAGGAATGCTGGGGCTACCTATCAGAGATACATGCAGAAATGTTTGCATGATCAAATTGGCAAGAATGTGCAGGTGTACGTAGATGACACTGTCATCAAAACGAATAAAACACATACTCTGGTTAGTGATATTGAGGAAACCTTTGCCAACTTGCGCAAGTACATGATGAAGTTGAATCCGACTAAATGCACCTTTGGCGTCCCGGCTGGCAAGTTACTCGGTTTCTTGGTATCCAGTCGGGGTATTGAGGCCAATCCTTCAAAGATAAAAGCTATAGAGAGCATGTCTTTGCTGAGATCACTGAAGGATGTGTAGAAATTTACCGGATGCTTGGCTTCTCTGAGCCGCTTCCTGGGAAGAATGGGTGAGAAGGCCTTACCTCTCTATCAGCTCATGAAAAAGAGTGATAAGTTTGTCTGGACGCTGCAAGCTGATGTGGCATTCAAGGAACTCAAGACCATGCTGGGTATCGCTCCCATCCTGGCAAGCGCGCTACCCAAAGAACCAATGTTGTTGTACATTGCAGCAACCAACCGGGTAGTCACCGTGGTGATGGTGGTGGAAAGAGAAGAGGAAGGCAAAAAGGTGCAGCGGCCAGTGTATTATCTCAGCGAAGTGCTATCCAGCTCCAAGCAAAACTACCCGCACTACCAGAAGATGACGTTTGGTGTATACCTAGGTGCCAAGAAGCTCAAGCACTACTTCCAAGAGCATCCCGTCACAGTGGTGAGCACTGCTCCCATCTCGGAGATTATGGGAAACAAGGAGGCGAGCGGTCGGGTAGCCAAGTGGGCAATTGAGCTAGCCGCGTACACCCCTCTGTACGCGAGAAGAGAAGCAATAAAGTCACAAACTCTGGCTGATCTTTTGGTGGATTGGGACGAGTTGCAGCATGATCCCCCATTGCCAGAAACCAACTACTGGAAGATGCATTTCGATGGCTCCAAAGTAAAGGAAGGCCTTGGTGCTGGCGTGGTGCTTACGTCACCCAAGCGAGATCAACTCAAATATGTGCTGCAGATCCATTTCAAGGCATCTAATAATGGCCGAGTATGAGGCATTGGTACATGGCCTGAGGGTTTCCATGGAGATCGCAGTTCAGCGCATTGTTTGTTATGGCGACTCGGATTTGGTGGTGCAACAAGTATCCGGCAATTGGGATGCTTTGGATGCCAACATGGCGTCCTACCGGTTTCTGGTGCAAAATATGACTGGATTTTTTGAAGGATGTGAATTTCATCACATACACCGAGCTGAGAACGACGCAGCTGATGAGCTGTCCAAGTTGGGGTCTTAACGACAGTTTATCCCGGCTGGGATTGCCTTGGAGCATTTGACAAAGCCATCCCCCAACTCGGAGTCTATCTTCGTTCCATCTCTGCCAGGATCGGAAGCTGTTCCCATGGAGATTGACTTTGAGGCTGCAAAAGAGAACCCGGGGACTATCATCTCCAACCCGGGGACTGGCACCTGCAACCAGGGGACTGCTCCATTCAACTCGGGGACTGTCGCATTCATAGAGGGGATCATTTCTCAGTACTCAGGGACTCGCCCCCAACTCAGAAGAGGTCTTAGTGGTTGATCCAATGGAAGTGGACGAACCCGTGTTTCCCATCCGGGAGACACCGAGTTGGGCTCTGCCCATATTATCCTTTCTAACGGATGGCTCTTTACCAAGTGATGAGGTCACGACCAGGCAAATCCAGAGAAGATCCAAAGGATACACCATCTTTAACAAGGTGCTGCACAGAAGGAGTCCTACTGGTGTGCTGCAAAGGTGCGTTGAGCCAGAGGAAGGAGAAGAAATTCTTAGAGAGATACACCAGGGAGAATGCGGGCATCATGCCTCTTCTCGGGCTCTGGTTAACAAGGCATTTCGCTATGGGTTCTTTTGGCTCACTGCCTTGCGGCAAGCTTAAGATATAGTGAGAAAATGCAACGGGTGCCATAGGTTTGAAAGCAAGATTCACATGCCAGCTTCCGAGTTGAAGACCATTCCCATTACTTGGCCGTTTGCTGTATGGTGCTTGGATATGGTAGGCCCTTTCAAGCCAGCTAGAGGCAACATGACTCACATCTTGGTCATGGTTGACAAGTTCACCAAGTGGATTGAGGTCCAGCCTATCCGGAAGTGTGATGGAGTCACAGCGGTGAGTTTCCTGAAAGATGTCATTCTGAGATACAGCTACCCGCACAGCATCATCACTGATAATGGCACAAACTTTGCTGAGGGTGCATTCACAAGATTCTGCAGAGAAAAGAGGATCCGGCTAGATGTTGCTTCAGTTGCGCATCCTGCCTCCAATGGGAAAGTTGAGAGAGCAAATGGCATGGTACTATCTGGGATAAAGTCAAGGCTGATTGAGCCATTACAGCGAACCCCTGGCTGTTGGCTGGACGAGTTGCCGGCAGTGTTGTGGTGTCTAAGGACTACCCCTAACCGATCAACCGGATACACACCATTCTTCCTGGTATATGGAGCTGAGGCCGTGTTGCCCACTGACCTAGAGCATGACTCACCAAGGGTAACACTCTATACTGAAAAAGAGGCCCGAGATGCTCGAGAAAATGACGTTGACCTGCTAGAAGAAGCAAGAGAGTTAGCTCTGTCATGTTCAGCCATTTATCAGCAGAGTCTGAGGCGTTATCATAGCCGGAAAGTGAACCCAAGGGTTTTCCGAGAAGGAGACATGGTGCTTAGGCTCGTGCAGCGCACAACCGGGATGCACAAGCTATCCCCTCCGTGGGAAGGGCCCTTTATTGTGAGTAAGACTCTGCACAATGATGCCTATTATCTAGTTGACGCACAGGCACCCCAGAAGAACAGACCGGATAGAGCAGGGGAGGAATCCAAATGTCCCTGGAATGTAGCTATACTCCGCCGTTTTCACTCATGAGCAAACATTGTATGTATCTCTTCAACCGAGTTAAAATTCTAGTCGGCACTCCGAATTCCAACTCGGGGACTGCCCTTGTCCAAATTGGCTCTGTGTTATACTACTCTACTTTACTTTGTCTACTCGGTTGGTTTACTTAGAATTTCGTGTGCATATCTAGTAATGTGTTTAAACCCAAGGGACAACTCTTCGACTCTGCTGCTGTCCGCAACCCGGCTTCATGGCAAGCAAGAGAACAAGCCAAAGGTCAATGAACACACGAAAGAGTGCTAAGGAAAAGAAAGTTGTCGCAACCAAGTAGGGTGTTCTTTACTTTTCTGTCTCTTTTTCGGCTAAGTGGTGGGCAACGTTACTATGCAATTTTTTAAGTGGCTAAGTATCTGAAACTTGAACTTTGAAATCTTGTGACTCGACTACCAAAAAGCCACAAGTGGCAGGTAAGAGCAAAGATGAAAAGAACATGTGAATGAAAAATGCAACTCGGGGACTTGCACTGAAACGCAACCCGGCATTGAGCCAGAGTTGCTAAAGTGTTAATAGCAAGGAACTTAAAGCATAAACTTGTTCGATACATGTGCACCTGGCATCCCGGGGATCTGATGAGATTGTTTAGAGATAAAGTATGCAGGAGTTAGACAGCAGTTGAGGCAGTGGAATCCATGTTGGTGTTGGTAGGTGCTTCTAGCTCGGAGGCAGCAGTTGTAGAGGTTGGCTCGGCGGAAGAAGGAGCTGAAGTAGTGGAGATTCGCTCCGATGCAGAGTTGGAGGCCTGAGTGGCCTGAGTGCTAGGAAGAGGGTAGAGCTCGGCAGTCGCGGTCCCAGTCACACCCAGCTCGGGAGCGGGATCGTCAATCACCATCTCGGTGGTGACGGTCTCCTCCTTCGCGGCGGATTGTGGCTGCTCAGCCTCCGGGTTGGCTCCCATCCCGGAGTCCTATGCGCTGCCGCGCTGCTCGTCCTCCTCCTGCTCGGCCTCTTCGTGCTCGGATCCTTCTTGCTGCGCCTCCTCGTCATCCTGGTCTTCATCGGCATCGTCCTCAAACTCAGCCTCTCCTTCATCCTCCTCGTCTTCAATATCTTTATCCGACTCAATGAGGTCGTCGATGTACCGGCTGGTGTCAGCATAGGAGGCAAGCTCGTAGGCCACTTCTTTCCGGCGGGAGATGCACTCGGGACGTTCAGTCCACTTGGATCCATTGCGGCGAGTGCCAATCCTGTCGAGATCTAAGTTCTCGTACCAGGACAAGATAAAGTGAAGGAGCTCATCAGCTCCTGCCCGAGCTGCAGAAGCACGCCATTTCTTCAACTCCGCCTTGACTTCGTCCAGGTTTTTGGCGATGTCGCGGAAAGTTTACGGAACATCCTTCTCAGGCTAGAATAGCTTGTACAGCTTGATTGCAGTGGACACCATGGAGGTGCCCAAGCCTTTGAGGGAGCGTACTTGGGTCTTGAGGTCGAGAAGGTGATCATCGATGCTGGAGCCATCATAAATACTCAGACCAGCTGCAGCCCTGGCCTTCCTTGCCTTGTCCATGGCAGTTTCACTAGCGGAACGAAGTTCTAGGAAGATATCTGAATCAGGAGGTGCAGAGTTGGATCAGAAAGAGTAACCGAGAAGAGAAGAAACTGAGTAGAATAAGGCAGAAGAGAGGAAACTAAACAAGGCAAAGAGTAGCAGCAACTCACATTCCATTTCCACTACAAGGGCCCCCAGCTTGGTCCTCCAGTCATCTGCTTCTCGGATTTTCTTGTCGTGGAGGCGGCGCGACTCGCTAATTGTGCCCTCAAGAGCCTGATTCCTTTCCTTTAGGGCTTGGATTTCCAACTCAAGTTTCCGCTTCTCGGCAGCAGCTGTCTTCTCCAAATCTTTCTTCTCGCGGACATGATTGACTGCAGTCTGGAGTGCGCTTGCAAGATCAACCTGGAGCTTCTCAAACTCCGTCCTCTCGGCCGCATGCTCCTTCTCCAGCTCCACCTCTCGGGCCTGTACTTGCTTATGTGTCTCAGCAGGAGTGGAGGCATTGCAAGTGCTGCTCCCGGAAATTCTTATATTCTTCTGCGAGAAGAACACCACCATTGAGCAGAGTAGCCAACAGAAAGAAGGCAATTGCAGAGAAGGAAGAGAAGTGCTCACCTTCCAGAGAAGCGATTTTGCTCTGTGCTGAGGCAGAGAAAACTTCACAATCCTGGTGTCTCTCCACCAGGGCCTTGAGCTCGCCTACAGAGAAGACAACGGATGAGCAAAAAGCGAAAAATGGGTGTAGGTATAAAACGCACAAACCGAAATGCTAAAAGCTTACTTTCAATCTCAGAAAGCATGAGGGTTCGGTCAGGGCGCTCTTCTCAAGACCATCCTTGTCGCTCTTGTCAGATTCTAGGACTCGGTTCCGGTCTTTGAGTAGGCGATGGGACCAGAGAAGCTGCCGGAAAAGCATAGCCCTTTCATGGACGCTATCCTGCAGACAAGAAGGAGAAATTATGAGTTTTGGAAGATTTGGCCCGAGTAGATATCAACTCGGTTGAGTTTCAACTACTCGGCACGAATCTCGGGGACTGGGGTAGTGGCTAAGAGAAGAAAAGAGAGGAAAAGAAAATTGGCAACTCATAAAATTCAGAAAGAAGAAAGGTACTTACCACATATCTTTGCTCGATATCTTCAATGTTCTTGCGCAAGACGAACAGCTTGTCGGCCAGGGTGCTGCGGGGAGTAGCTACAGCCATCCCGACTGGACCGATGCGGCCTTGTTCCACTCGGTCCGGTAGTTGTCCAGCTTGCCCAAATCGACACCGTCCCAGGAGGCATGGCCGAGTACTTTGCTATCCCAAACTTTCTTGATATAGCCTACTCGGTCCATGATGGCAGCAATGCCCTCTTCAGAATCACCTCGTCATCTTCTTGGCGAGAGGAGAGTTCTTTGATAACAAGGGAATCCTTCTTTCCCTTTGATTTGGAACGGGTCACGACCCTTCGCTCTTTCAGAGTGAGTATCCGCTCTTCTTCCTTCGCCATGTGGATCTTGTGGACCTCCTGCAACTGCTTCCAGTACTCGAGGAAGTCGGGCTCGACCTCCTTCTCGCTGGGGCTCGCGTCAGTATCTTGCTCTTCCACATGCCCGAAAGTGACGTTGGTTGGAACCAGAGTAACGTTGGGATTCGGAGGCTTCTTCCTCTGGTTCAAAGCCCACTTGGGGTTCCGGGGCGGCGGCGCAGCTTGTCCGCCTTGCGGCGCGCCGGCTGCGGGGGTCCGGCGGGCTGGGGCCCGGCTAGCGCGAAGGACAGCAGCTGCTGCCCAGCCTACGCAATGCCGCGCTTTGGATGCTGCCCAGTTGGCAATGCAGCTGGCTTGGTGGATCTCTTGGTGCTGGTCGTGGGAGTTGATTGAGCAGGAGGAGGCAGTTGGCGGACTGGCGGAGGTGCTTGCTGAGAAGTGGACTTGGTGGGCTTCTCGATGTTGGGTGTGGGAGTTGGTGGTACTTGTTTTGTTGGTGGAGGCACTGGCTTAGTTGGTGGAGCAGTTGGAGGCACCTGCTGAGTTGGCGGAGCAGGTGGCCGGCTAGTCGGCGCTACGTCCGGCTGCACTTGGTCTTGGCGGGGTGGCTCCACCACAACATTTTCTACCCAATGCTCGGCAGCGGGGTCCGGTCTCTCCACAGCATTATCTTCTACCCGCTGCTCGGCAGCGGGGTCAGGCTGCTCAGCAGCATTGTCTTGCGGCTGCCGTTCAGCGGCAGGATCTGGCCGCTCCACGGCTGTGTTATCCTGCTGCTGCTCGGCAGCACATTCGTTGGTCTCCCCAGCTGATGCAGCTGGAGGAGTTGGAGGGCTTCCAGTGTTGGTCGCATCTTGAGCATCCGGCTGCAATTCAGGTTGCGGCTGCTCGGAGGCGCGTTCTGAATCATTCCCGACGCCATAGTTCTCGGTGCCGAGGTCGTGCTCTTGTTTAAATGGGGAGGACGCGCGCGTCCTTCCCTCCATGTCCTGGTCCTCATCCGTATCCGAGAGATTCACGAGCTGCTCTGGAGGTGGGACTGTCTTCTTCTTGGGGGGTGGTGCAGCAGTGGCATCAGCATCAAGTGCGTCGCTGAAAGGAGAAATAGAGTCAGAAGAAAAGTAGAAAAAAGAACAAGAGAGAAGCACATCAGAAAACCAGAGTGACCTCGGAGTCACTTACCCTCCTGCGCGAGGGACGTTGGCCTTGAGCGCATTTATTGCAAGAGCTAGAACTAGCAGTAGAGAGAGCAGGCGAGTGGCTACTCGACTGAGAGACAACATTGTACTGTGGCTACTCGGATATCATACATACAGAGAGATAGGCAGGAGTAGGGGTGTTACCTCCACACGAAGGCCCCGAACCTGGGTAGATCGAGATGTTTGCAGTGTTCTTCGTGCGCGTCTACTCGACGTGCGATCCCTGCCCGGATACCTACAGCGTCCATCGGCCCCAAACCTTATGCCATCCCATGGCATCTGTCTTTCCCATCCTACGACATATTACAACTTGCATAGTCTTAGAAGACTAGCAGAAACAAAGAAATACATCGGAAACATAGTAACATTGAGCCCATCTTCTTCATGTGCCACAAGCAAAACATGTTGGCGATAGTCTTGAGATCCTAAACGAAATGCTCACTCGTCTTCAGAAATATGTGCAATATGGAATATGCAGCCACAAGGGAGTCAATACAATTTAATATATTGGAAGGTAACACTATGGTGGATATAAATGGTAAGACTATATTTACATGCATATTTGGCTTGGTGGAGTTTTGGCTAAGTTTGCATAAAGCAAGTTTTCTCCTATCACTTTTGTAAAACAACTTCTCTTTTCAAAGGGTGGCAACATTGGATTAAAATCCAAGCACCACATTACTGTTCACTTGGTCAAACACTTACTTATCGAAAATGATGGTGTGATTCTTCCGTCCTTCCTTGTCCAGCTGCTCATAGTTGTCCATAACCAGGGACATGGCTAAGATCTTAGTTTGTTGACTCTGCAGAGCTTGTGCACTTTCACCTTCAGACTCAAATCAGCCCAAACATCCTATACACTCTAAGTGCATTAAGGAAAGGAGAAGATTGAGACGAGATCATTCCGAAGCAAGAATTCAACCTAATGCCAAGGCCCGTTCCACCTATAATTATGCTACATACGCTTTAAAAGCCCAGGCTAAACCCTCACAACTTACTTAATCAAGACAGAGCCCATATGACTAAAGGCTGCACTAGAAGCAATCTAAACTTGGGGAACATCATAATCACTTTGTTCCTGGGTAGCATTCCTTCAAGTGAACTCCCCTCGGGGAGACACTCAACTATCAACATCCCCGCAATACCAATCCACCCAGGTGGTTTATTGAAGTTGTTATTTAGAATTTTCCCACAACATCAAGTAAAAACAATTTGTAACATTGCATAGCATCTATCAAGTTTTAAGGATATAAGGATAAGGTGAATGGATGGCTACACACTACTAGGATAATAGCTTAGCATAATATAACTTGGAAAAATTTCCAATCATGCATACTACTCAAAATAAACTAATGCATATAGAAAATAATGGGTAGTTGAATGATGTGTTACTTGCCTTGTTGAAGTTGGTGAAGATATCACACTCTCTTCACAAAAGATCATTGATCTCCGTACAATCTATTCATTGAAAACACAATAACAAAATAAACAAACATTCTACCAAACAATCATACAAGTGAAGAAAACATACAAAGAAACAATCATGGTAAAAGGGATGTAACCAAGTTGGCTAGGACAAGGTCAAGGTTTGAGTTTTGACAGATTCATTCATAATAGTTCAATACATTTTTAAGGGGTTTCCAAGGGTTTACTTGGGAAGGAATAGGTTGAGTTTGTAGAAAACTTACTTTATTATAACCATACTTGTCGAGGAAGTTCCAAGAGTTCACCAAGGTGATCTCACTATTTCAACTAAAGTAACAAATAACCATGTGTAACACTTAGTCATTTTCATCAAAACATTTGATTTATCTAAGTTAGTCCTTCCATTTTGGTTTAGGGTAGGTCTAGGTTCAAATAACTTCATAACAATGGAGATAACAAGATAAAGTCTTGGGATTTTCCATTTTGGGTCAATGTTTGGACAAAAACAACTTTCTAAATCTTCAACTTGTATGGATTGCTGCAAGTCTTCACATGCTTGTCTTCTTGAAGATCATCTTCGTGCTTCTATTGTAGTCTTTTCCTTGGATGGATTCTTCTCTTGATCTTTATAGATTTCTTCATGGCTTTCACTTCACTGATTGGTTTGGGTATGGGATGGGCACAAATACCACTAAGTCAATTTTAAAAGAAAGAAATAGAAAGGATAGAAAGAGAGAGGTAGATGTCTTCTCCTTGATTTTCTTCATACACTTTTACTTCCTTGAGTTACTTCTAGTTTTGTAGTCCAAGTATTTTCTTCAAAAGTTCTTCATTGATCTTCCTTGTAGCTCTTCATGTTGCCACCAAGTTGAAGATGGAATTCCTTCTTGTGCTTGAGTCTTGACCTCCATTTTGCTGACTTGGTAAATTTCTTGAATCAAGAGTGGGGGAGTGGAGAAGTAGATAGAAAACTAAGGTTCACTACTTGTTACTATATGTGATTTACACATTCTAAGGACTTGGCTTGGCTCCAAATAGTCATAATATCAAGTAACAAATGATGGAAATAATTTCTATGACATGGTGAAAATGGATGTATCACTAAGTTGGGTTTTTAGTAAAAAACACATGGCCATGGTCCAAGGGTGTCCAAAATGGTTGATCAAGGTTGTTTCTGGTTCAAGGTTATCAAATGGAGCAATTTTTTGTAAAATGAACTATATTAAAATTATATATAAAATTAAATCTATGTCAAAAATACTAAATTCTACCACTTAATTCTGAATTCAATTTTAATTTGTTCAATTTTTATTTTGAGACATAGGATATGAAAGTACACATCCTAAGGTTTCCAAATATATTTTATTTACAATTTTTGGATTTGTAGATTTTGAATTATGCCAAAATTCATCAAACAGGCATATTTGAATTTGAACAAATTTAAGTTTGTCAAATTTGAATTTGGCCAATGCCAACAGATTTTACATATCTAGGGGATTTCAAAAAGTCCAAGATTTCTAAATTTGGCTAAGTGGTTAAAAATTTATGATGATTACAAGTTATAGGGGCTTTTCTGTAAATCTGTCAACTAATTCTATTCGGGAGAAAAAATCAGAAAATGATCGTGACAAGTGGCAGCTCCTAATTGGCTCGGATAGACTGACTGTGCGCTAACTGTGCGCTATTGACTAGGCAAGTGACGTGGCAAGTCACTGGATCTGGGCCGTCCGATCCAGATCTGAGGGTGGCATACCCCTTCGGTGGGGATCTAATCCTAACCGTTGCCTAGATCTAACGACAGAGAGCGGGGGAGAGATATCACCGGAGGTATCCCGCCGGAGATGGTGACGCGGTGGCCGGAGACGTGGAAGTTTCGACGCTGGCGGCGATGCAGACGGACTCCGGGCTCCTGGAGGTGACGAGGAGGATCACCTAGACACGGTTAGGCGATTGCTGACGGTGGCGGCCGGAGATGACACGGGTGGAGGCGCCCTCGGAAGATCACGGCGGCGTTGATTCCTGCATGGAAAATGATCGGGGAAGGGTCACGGAGGTGCGCACGGGCTCGGGGGTTCGAATAGGACCAATAAGGGAGGCAATGGCTCACCGTGTTGACCGGAGATGGAGAAGTAAGGCTGCGGGATGGTTGAACTCCGGCTACGAATTCCTCTTGCGGGGTGACGATATACAGAGAGAGGGGAGAGGGGAAAAGGAGAGTCCGACGGGGGTTATTAAATAGGGCCAGAGAGGGAGGCAAACACGGCCTTTATGGCTCGTAATGGCGCGGCAAAAATCTTGGCAGAAACGTACGGGAGTTTCTTCTCCGGGGAAGAAGACGGTGATGTCATTGGTGACGTCTCTGTGGGCCCCGCCTGGAAGAGATGGGGAAAGGGTAGCGGGCTCTACCGCTGTTGGGCCTGGGCCTCTGTGTGATGCGCGTGTGCGAGAGATAGGTGGGGGTAGAGGATTTGGGCTGGCGGATGCTGGCCTGCTTCTTTTTTGTGTGATTTCTATTTTCCTTTTTTTTCTTGTTTAATTCAAATATTAATAAGTTATGTTTTAATTATTCAATTGATACCAAATAAATTTTAAAAAATATTGAAATATTAATATCTTTCAACCCAAGTCATTTTTATCAACTTTTCAACATATTTATATTTTTGAAATTGGAATTTTGAATAACTAACTTTATATGATTTCTAATTTAGAAAATTATCAAATGTAAATGTTTGTCAAATTAAACTTCGGTGACATACTACATGTTGTAAACTTATTTGTGAAAGTTATTACAAATTATTTTCCATAATTTTACATTTAAAAATAGGGTTACCCTAGTAGGAACTCATGCCATTTTTAAATAGAAAATTAAATAAATATAAAAGTGGATTAATAAAATTTGGAAAAATCCCACAAGTCATAATATTGTTTTCTAAATCCTCTTTTATGTTATTTTCAAAGGAATGTATTTTATTTTCACACCTTTGTGTTTAAAACTTGGAATAACAACTAAAAGTTATTATTAAAATATTTTATTCTCATCAAATGTTTTCCAGGCTTAGAACTTTATTAAGGGTTATAAATATTTGATTTTTGTTTCCATAAACTATATTCAAAGTAATATTTGAATTGAAAAATATTTATGTATAAAGTTTGCTAAAGATAAAATGGTTTTCTTTAACTAAGGAAAAATTTATTTTGAGGGGGTTTTAGGGTTTATGGAATAGAGGTATAATTGGATTGGATATTTCAAAATTGAAATATGTACTGTTTCCTTTTGTTTCTTGCATCCCATTTGGTTTTATGTGACTTGCCTTATATGAAAACAAAAAGTTTCAAATTTTTGTTATTTTTGGCCTTCCAAAAAATCAGGGATGTTACAGCTATGGAGTTGAATTTCTCGTATTTTACCATTCTCCCCCGTGAAGCTTCTGCCTTGGCAAATCTCCTCACATAATTCTAGCAGTAGTCTAGGCTACCCTCTTATCTTCTCACATGAACCGCATTGTGGTACATTGGTAGCTGCACAAAAATCACTAAAAGGCAAGTCTACAACTTTGTTATAAATTATGTAGTGGACCATAGGGCTAGTTGAGGACCATCTACAGTAAAAATCCTGCACCGCGGCCATGGTTAGTTTAATGTGTTGGGTAGGTTCACCCTCAAGGAAATAATCCAACCCTACATTATGCACAAGAGTGTAAAAATCCTGCAGAATTCATGTAAAATGCATGAATTCCTGGCATGGATAGATTGATGGAAGCACGTTTTCTTCATGGTGCACATACATGACGTCATGCAAATCCAACTCATGCTGGTTTAGTTGATACACATTATGCTCCATCTAAAAAAAATTAACAATCATCACAAAAATTGATTTCAAGCAACTATAGGGTGGAAACTACTATAGAGAATTATAAGAAAGCTAAACATGCATCAAAACTATATTATTTCGACTTAAATCAAGCATGCAAACTCACATAAGTTGTCACCTACAGTACCAAAATACTCAAGAAATACTCTACCAAATAAAATTCTACTTGGATCATCAGAGAAGTCACATACTGGAGAGCAAATACACATTATTTCAGCAATAATGATGGGCTGAAGAAGGAGATAAAAAATACAGAGGAAGAACAACAAGAACATGGGTTCAAGAAAATGTTTTCAGTTTGGGAGGTGAGAGAGAGGACTTTGGCAGGGGAGAGAGTTAGTGGAGGGCCAGGGGCCCCACACCATGCCCAAGCGCCACCAGGTGGCAGGCCGCTCCAGCCCATGGTGTGTCTGACTAGTGGGTCCCCCTGGGGTCTCCATGGTGGCTCTCTGCCTCATTTTTAACGTAAAATTTTATTCTAATTTTTATGGAATTTTTTGAGAAACTTTATTTTCGAGGTTTTTTCAGAATTTAATAATTAATTATAAACCTGGAAAACAATTATGGTGGAAAACAAGACCAAAACCAGAACTACAGAGGTTCTAAAACATTCTAATGTGTAAATACCCATTTAAAACAAAGGTGAAGTGGTGAAAAGAAACATAACAAGGTGAAAACAAAAGAAATCATTGTGAAAACAAAAGTATGGATGGTGAAAACAAGGGTATGGATGATGGAAACATGATTATACTAGAGTGGAAAGGTGATAACAGAATAAACATGGTGAAAACATAATGGGAAAGGTGATAATATAGTTAAAACATTGTCATCTTCATTCAAAATCACTTTGGTCTTGTTACCAGAATAATTTTTATATGAAGGAAAACTTTGCTCAAGACTAAATAAGTATGTTACCTCAACCTTGATAGACATAGTCCCAATCATAATGATTTCATATTCTTTAGGTGTTAAGAAAAGGTCTCCCAAGAATAATAGACATACTATCATGTTCAGGCATTTCCAACACCACAAAATCATTTAATATCAAACAACTAGCATCAACTTGAACAGGAATATTCTCACATATACCAACAGGAATAGCAGTAGATTTATTAGTCATTTGTAAAGATATATCAGTAGGTATTAATTTTTCCAAAGAGAGTCTCTTATAAAGATAGAAAGGCATAACACTAACTCCGGCACCCAAATCACATAAAGCAGTTCTAACATAATTGTTTTTAATCGAAGAAGGAATAGTAGGAATACCAGGGTCTCCAAGATTTTTTGAAACCTTACTATTAAAAGAGTAATTAGCAAGCATAGTGGAAATTTTCTCATTAGGAATCTTCCTTTTGTTTGAGACAATATCTTTCATATATTTTGAATAAGGAGGCAGTTTAATAGCATCAGCCAAAGGAATTTGCAAAAACAAAGGTTTCATCCACTCATAGAATTTACTATAATGTTCTTCTTCCTTAGATTTGTATTTCTTATTAGGAAAAAGGCATTGTTTTTTGTTCCCAAGGCTTTCTTTCTTTACCAAGCTTATTGGCAATGAAATCCTCCTTAGTATACTTCACAGATTTAGTTTGCTTTTCAGGTTCAGCTACAGTTTCTTGTTTATTAGAAGCATCAATTTTCATTACCACTTTTAGTTTCAGCATCAGAAATAGATATACTATTAGGATCTTTAGCAGGTTCAGGAGATTCTACAACGGTTTTATGTCTCTTCTTGTTTTTCTTAGAAGGAGAACTATTGTTTTTAGGTTGCTAAGAATCTTGTTCAATTCTTTTAGGGTGTCCTTCAGGATACAAGGGATATTCAGTGTAGATAACACTTATAGTAATTATTTCACAAACATGTTTTTCTCTAGAAGCATTAGCTAGCATATATTTTTGCACTTTAGTAAGTTGATCAATTTGAGTTTGAACCATATGATAAAGTTTAACAAGCATATTAACATCATTAGAGGTTCTCTCAATAATACCATCCAAATTATAAATAGCTCTAGAGTTTTCCATAAGATCATTTTGCACTCTCATATTAACATTATCTTGCTTAACAACATAATTATCAAATTCATCTCAGCATTGATCAGGTGGTTTAGAGTAAGGTATATCTCTATTATCAAAGTATTGGAGAGAGTGTACCTCAATTGCTGATGGATGAGGAATAGGCTTACATAATTCTTCTATAAGAGGTAAATTCCTCACATCTTAAGATTTAATACCCCTCTGTTTATGAGATTTCTTGGCTTCCTTCATCACTTCATCATTTAATTGAATCGTCCCTCTCTTCTTGGGTGTTGGTATTGGTGTTAGATCTGGTATAGGTGTAGGCTCACGTATATTCCAATCATCATTCTTTTTGGCTATTTTAGCCAATTATTCATTATCTTCTTCCGCGGTTCTTTTCCTAAAGACACAACCAGCACAACTATCCAGGTATGTCCTAGTTTGAATAATTACTCCATTATAAAATATATCTAGGAGCTCATTTTTAGGTAGTGGATAACTAGGGAAAGCTCTTATTAAAGAACAAAACCTTGTCCAAGATTTAGGTAATTTATCTCCTTTAATTTGGTCAAGGTTAAAGATCTCTTGCACAGCAGCATGTTGAGCACTAGCAGGAAAATATCTTTGAAAGAAATCATTAATCAAATCCATAGTAGTAGCAATAGATCCAGGTGGCCGATTGTTAAACAAACTTTTATCTTCATCTTTTAATGAGAAAGGAAAATATCTTGGTAACAAAATAAGTACGCAGCTTAGTATCATCAGAAAATAAAATACTCAAATATGAAAGATCATTTATGTGTTCCATAGAACTTTTACTTTTAGTTCCACACAAAGGTTCCTTCTATACAATACATATGTAAGATAAATGTCACAACCCAGTTTTTGGATCCTTGTACTGTAGTTCACGGAGACAAAAATGTGGGCCAACAATTTTTTTTTTCTAACCACATGTTTGTTTTTTAACCAACATGTGTATGTGACAATAGTCATATATAATAACGCAAGGATTGTTTCATTTTAAAACCAATACAAATTTTTCCTGAAAACACTTTTAAGTTTTCTCTGATATTTTCCATGATGTGACTTGAGTTATTTTTATTCCAAGACTTCGATCATGCTTGTTTGCATCTTGATTTAAACTTTAACTTTGTTGGATCCAAGAAAACAAAAAAAAGACGATTTATGGAAGTTTTCACTTAAGTTTTCTATTAAAACTTTTCCCTGAAAACATAGACAAGTACCTGTTTTCCACCCTTGTTTTCAATAGGCTATAATATTCCATTTTGTGTTTTATTGACTTGAATTTGTTCTCTGATATGTGGACTAAAAAACTACAAGCTTTTTTTTTATTTATGGACTTTCAAAACAATATTTTGCATGTTTGTTTCTGTGGACTAAAATAAGACAGAAAAATTCATTTTTAGAAAAACCGAGAAAAACAGAATGTACCCCTTTTTCTACTTTGTTTTCATAGTCTTTCACTATTCCAATTTTGTTTTCAAAAGATGTTTCTGAAATTTTAAAACTTGTTTAACAATCTCCAACTTTGAAAACAAAATGTGGATTTAATTTGACCCTTGAAAATAAGCTGGCCTTTTTGAAGTTTTCATCTGTTTCCACACTTAGCCAAAATAACTAACTCCCTGTTAACTGAATTTTCTGAAACAGTATATTTACAAAAGTTTGATATTTGTTTTCATTTGATTCTTGTGAAAACCTTGAAATGGGACTTTTCCATTTGTGTTCACTTATTATTGTACTATACTTTGGTGTATTTGTCTTGCTTCTAGATGGACAAGAGAGAGAGGGATTCGAGTGGGAAAAGGAGGGGGGCAGAGAGGTGAGGGACATGGCCAGGCCGCACTGTGCGTGGCCACTGTGTCCATTCCACTGCCTTATCCACCCCTCAACACCACCTAGTAGTTGTCCTCGACCGCCCCACACCTCCCTGACACCTTGTCGCCACTGTTGCACGTCGTGGGCATGACCTAGAGCACGTCCCCGTGCTAAACTAGACACCCCGAGAGCGCCCCTGTGTCCACCGCCTTGACGCCACGTCTACAAGGGATCACGCGCCTCACCCTCTCGCCTCAAGTCTCCCCTCACTCCCCACACCCGTCTCCACCCGAAGAAACAACCCCGAGAGCTCCCTATGGTCCCGCCGGTGAGTTTTGCCGCCGTTGGTCACCGCAACCACGCCGATGTGGTGCCGCTCGATCTGCGCCCTCCCACTGCTCATTCTGGTCACCTCGGTACTCCTCGTAGCCTTACGAGACTCCCTGACACCCCCGTTGGTCCTCTCACTTGCATGACGGTCCCCGTCGTCAACTTCGCCGCCGCGACCGCACTGCCGCTCTCTGCCGCCTAGAGCCGCCGTCGTTGCCTAGTTATGCGTCCCTCCACTTCCCTGAATTCTTGCATCTCCCACGACGCCGCGCCTCCCCTTTCCGTTGCCCCACGGTGAGTCCCCGTCCATCGCCGTTTCCCTGTCGCTTCCGATGTGAGAGAAAGAGAGAGAGAGAGGGAGAGGGAGAGAAACTCGCGCTTTCCCGCGCCCTCTCCTGCGTGCTCGCCTGTGCTGATCCACTTTGGCGCTTGTTGGGCCGCGCGGTAGGTTAAACCAGCCCGAGCCTGTGTTTTGATTTTTCTTTTAATTTAACAGAAACTTGCTTCTTTACTTTTGCTCTTCGAAAAATAGTTTTGTCGCATTTTAAATTCAACAAAAATTTGTGTTAGTAGATTATCTTTTTCGTAGCTAGCTCCAACTTGTAGATTTGGATTTGGTTTATTATTTTTGCAATGGCAGTAGAAATGTCACAGAGTGTCTATAAAGCCATTTGGTGCATAACTTTTTTTGTATGTGTCCAAATTTGTCAAATCAAATTGTTTTGAGTATCCCTTGAGTATATATATCAATAGGGTTGACCTTGCTTCAAGGATACTTACCAAATGGAAAGGCCGTCCATTTTGGTAAAAGGCCAGTAGGCATTTCTAGGATTTTTAGAGAGAGTTTAAAAATGATTTTTGATGTGGATCCAATTGGATGAGCTTGTGTATGAGTAAATCTATGAAATATATAGTGTTTTAATTTTTGGAGCCATAGATTATTTTTGGCATGCATAACTAGATTTTTCACTTTTCTGTTATTAATGAATTTTGTGCAAATAAATTTGATTAAATGTTTGTTTGTTAGAAACTTGTTCCTAGAATGTGTAGATGAGTTTATCTCTGTTATTAGGATGTTTTCTTGCTGTCCTAGTATGATAGTAAGTATGTGCTTGTTTGGAAATAAAATAGAAATAAAATAGCCTTCTATTGTTTTTTATGCCTAGATTTTGTGAGCTAGCTTTATTATGTTTGATACCATTTTGGTACTGATGTGGTGATTGTATCACCTCTGTTAGCTTGCACTTTATTTTATAGAAAAGCATTTGTAACAATTGTTTGTTTTTTTTCACTAGTATGAGTAGTGGTGTGATGATTGTTTGGGTAGATTATTATTTTCTCAAGTAAGACCAGAGGCATTGTGACCTCTCAATGCTTTGGTGTATTAGTGGAACACCCACTGGTCCCATTGTAGTTTGGTGAGGGATACAAATTACCTACCATGCACTTGCTTGATAGTGGCATAGATTACTATATGTGTGTTTAGTATTTTCCACCAAGGAAAATAGATTGTTGCCCTACGTGGTTGATTGTAGTGATAGTAATGCTTTGTGACTCCTAGTATGTTTAGTTGAGGTACATTTCCTTATATGATGTTCCCTTGGAAATATCATGTTAAGAATTGCTTGACTATTGTTTTGATTAAATTGAGTATTTTTTGCAAATAGAAATGTTTTTCTAGTGTTGTTAAATTATGTGTGGATAGAATTTCCCTTGAGTCTTTTCATTTTTTTAAAGTGTTTATTTGAACTAGTATTTAGTGCATAGCTACTGGTTTTTAGCATGTCACTTTGATGCTTGTTATTTGATTGTTAGAAAAGCATGTTTTATTAGACTTGGTTGATTCTTTCTAAGTAGTTGTTTTCATAGAATTATTTTTAGTATAATTATTCACTAGCATGTGTAAGGTGTATGTGCTGTTAGTAGGTATTCATAATCATGTATTGCTTGTTTAGGAGAATGCATTCTTATAGTGTTGATTGCTTCTCTAGTATTGAATTAGTGCCACCACTAGATATTATGAGTTTGCTCTTTTATGATTTCCTTTCTATTTCCATGAGTGTATGATCATCCTAGCATGTTTAGCATGTTTTCACTTTTGTTATTATGACTTGAATCCTTGAGTTTCTAGTTGTTATTAGTTGTAGAATGCATTATTCCTTTTGGCATGCCTGTGTAGAAATCTTTCCTACTAGTATGCTATTAGTGGTCCCTTGTTATTATTCTATTTTCTTGCTTTATTATCTCTTGTGATGTTTGTGTTTTAGAGTGTGACGCCCCGAGATCGGGCACTATGCAGATTCCAGCATTTCCGCCAAAATCCACATAATAACCGATTACAGGTTGCCACTTGTGATAACATTACAACAGTTCACGAATAATCCACAACAACAACAAAAGAAGAGGTATATACAAGACGACTCAAACGAGTCAAGGATACAGCTGATACGATACAAAGATCCAAATAACAGCGGAAGAAACAACATAGCGTCCGACTACGGACAAGATACAAATTGGACTAAGAGTCCTGAAGATAACCGATGGCGTCCAATCCCTGCCCAGGCCAAGCCGGAGGGATTCCCAAGCTAACGTCGTCAGACTTCAAACCTGTTGACTGCAATGTGGAATATGCAGCCACGAAATGGATTCGTGGGTCAGTACGGTTAAGTACTGGCAAGTGGATAAACCATACTCACAAGATACCAGCGTAACCAATCATCACAAGATACAAATACTTTGGGTACAACAGAAGGAAGGGATTATTGCAAAGAAACGGCAGCGGGCAGCACTAACAACTACGGAGACGCGCTACAACTTCCGGCTAATAGAAAGGGATAAGATAGCGTATCAGAACCAACTACAACTACCCACCAAACAATACCCATCCAATGTTACCCCCTACTAAGGAAGCAACCCAAGGAAACTCACGCGGTTGATTAAGGTGACATTCATTTTTATGGTGGAGGTAATCTATATTACTAGTCAAGTTATCATCGTTAAGTGTAAGTTGTCTGAGTACTTGTTAGCCAGCACTTTCACCAAGTCATCCATAACCGCGGACAACACGGCTTCTCGAGAAGATTTAACCCTGCAGGGATGCACCAATTTGGCCGTACACGTAAGAATGACCCGCCAGATGGAAAGGCCCTTCCACCAAGCGAGGCACTCAACACAACCCAACTCTTCTTCGCATCAAGCCCAAAGAACCCCGTGCAATTGAGCGCACGGCTAATCAAGCCCCACGAAGAAAAGGGGACCCTCATAGCACTCTAAGAACGTGTCTCCCTAAATGTCGACTACAAAAGTTCCACCCTGGCGCCAAGGGTTCGCACCTGCATATGCATGCGGCAAATGGAAAACCCGAACTAAATGAGGCGATTTGGACGAGATGCGAATCGAATCAAAGTTGCGGGGGGCGCCCATACTCGCTTCCCACATGCGGTTAGCGCGCTCATCATGGATCGGAGTACAAGACCCTTTTCCTAATTAAGTTCGACACTAGCAGGCCTCAAAACCACACCGGGCCTCCTGCCGGTGCCTTATCATCAATTATTATCACCCAAAACATTAACATGTTGTTGATTAAGTTGAAACCCAACTATCAAACTAAACAGGTGATAAGACGGACAACAAGACTTGAGCGCAAACAACACTAAGCATGCAACTACGACACAAGGGCCAACAAGGTAAACAAACAACAGTTAATAGGATGTGGAAGGAAGGCTATATCATGGTTGCAAGGTAAACATATGATAGGATCGAGACACAAGCATCGAATCATAAGGTTAGAATAAAGGCAACGGGAAGAATCGGTAACAAGTGATGAAAGGCAGCCATAGGCAGCAAGTGAGTATACTTGCCTGGAATCCAGCAAGTAGAGGTACATCCGAAGAACTTGTCGTTGCTCACATCACCTCAACGTCCTATCCGCGAAGAAGCAACGAACTAGAACAAACACCGGATGCAACAATTACTTCTACGGCAAAAGATACAGCATGATCAAGATATGGATGCATGACGATTAATTGATGCATCAAAGTAAACCAGTTGACATGGTAAACATATTTAAATGGGCCCATATGCAATTTGGATTGCATATGGAAAAGCCCATGAATTAATGTTGAATTAAATGATCTACAAATAACCATCATGTGGAAGTTGATTAGAATGATGCATGGATGATGAAAACAATGAGAAAACAATCAATAGCTTCAATTTGATATGTTGTTTACCAAGTTTGGAATTTTATTTAGTAAGTTATGAACTTTGGCATTTAAATGATTTAAACAACATTTGTTGATTTCACCAATTTTAAATGTTCAAAACAGATAACAAAATTTATATTTGGAAAGAACACAAAATTTTAGATGGAATACATATTTCATTTGTTGAATTTGGATTTTAGATGAGCAAGTTATTAAATTGACAATTTTAAATGCATTAATTCAGAAAAAGTTGTTTTCAGCAATTTAATTTATTTAAAACAGCACACAAAGTGGATATTTGCAAAGTTCATGAAAAAATGGTATGGAAAACATATTTCATATGTTCAAAAAGAAATTGGTTTGACCAAGTTATTAATTTAGCAATTTTAAATGATTTAAGCAAGATTTAAATTATTTAACCAATTTTATTTATTCAAAACAGGAAACAAAATTTATATTTGGAAAGCTTGTTCAATTTTGCATGGAAAACATATTTTACATGTTGGAATTGGATTTGAATTGCCCAAGTTATGAATTTTGCAATTTAAAAGGTTTAATTAAAGCATTGAATTATTGCACCACTTTTAATTAGGAAAAACAGTAAACAAATTGTATTGAAAAGGTTGAAAACATGTAGCAAATGTTTCACTGAACATTTTGAGCTATTAAACATAATTTTTGGATCATTATTGAATTTATTAGGCATTTTTTCATAACCATTTTTATTCTGCCCTTTTTAGTAAACAGAAGGAAACATGTTCAAATTTAATTCAATTGTGACCAAATAAAATACCAATGTGTAGAGTTTGTTAAGACAATTTTTTAGAGCCCAAGTTTGCTCAAATTGGGTGAACAGAACTCAAGTTATGATTTGCCAAAGTTTCCAATTTTTCTTGCATTTTTTGTATTTAATTATTTAGTGCAAAATTTATTACAGAAACATGTTGCAACTTTGTGACTAATGGAAAGTGCACAAGATTCTGAATCCACAGAAACTTGAATCATTGAAAATGGAGCAATATTCAATTTTTTATGGATTTTACAATTAAAGCCTCAGATCTGTTTTTCTGGATTTCGGGAAATAAAAAAAAAGGAGGAAAAAGGGGGTGGCTTTTGCTTCCAGGGGGACTCGAACTCGGGTCTACGGCTTGCAGACGGGGTTACCAAGCCACTGGGCTAGTGATTCGGTTGGTGATGGAAAGGGGAGCTCGGCCCGTAAGAGGTGTTGCTGCGTGAACAGTTTCTGACGAAACTGAAGCCAGCACCTGCGGTGACATACAGAGAAGCGATCGGTGGCAATCTCAGGTGGAGGACGCGCGACGGCGCCGCTCCCAGAGCAGGGTAGGGAGAGGGGAAAGGGTCTATGAGGTGCGGCTCACCTCGGGGAGGAGCCGTGGTCCTTGAAGGAGCTCACGGAGGCGTGGGGTCGCCGGAATTCGACGACGTGGAGGCCGCCGGTGGCGTGGACGTCGTGGTTGCCGGAGGTCCTCACGGCTGCTCCGGTGCTCTTCCGCCGTGCGTGCTATAGCGTCGAGGAAGAAGGCGCCAGCACGGTCTCGTTCCCGCCCTTGAGAGGACTTCGTAGCAACCCCGTCGCCCGCGCATAGAGCTCCATCGTAGGCCATGGTGGTCCGGTTGTTGGAAGAGTACAGAGGAGGGAGGAGAGGGCAGGAGATGGCGGCGGTGAGAGGGAGGAAGGAGGGGGAGAGGACGAACTAGGGTTTGGAAAGGAGGGGCAGATTTATGGGAGAGAGGAGGAGGTGAGAGGGGGGACCATGGAGGTGGTTCTGTGAAGAAAACGACAGGGGGAGGTCGTTCTCCTCGTGCTCCCTGTCGTACGGAGAAGAAAGCCATCCGTGGGCTGGATGTTGGGCCAGTTAGGTGGGTTGGGTGGTTGGGCTAGGCTTGCTGGGCTGCCAACACACAAAAATGTTTTTATTTTATTTATTTCATTTATTTTGTAAAGCCTTTTCACAAAACAAAAATCAGCACAAGATAAAAGATAGGATAAAAAAAGAATTGGAAAGCATGTTGTAAAAACCATATTGAGTTTAGAAATTAATTTTGTGTGTCAAAATAATATATGATGGATGCATGATGCAACAATAAAAAAAAACAAATCTAATTGGGAAAACCCGCGGGTGTTACAGACGACACCACTAACAAGGGATTGCGCCCTCGCAATCCACCCACTAACACGGGAGGGGAAAGAAGTTCGACTATCGATTCTTCATGCTTCCAGTTGATCTCCTCGACACCACTAACAAGGGCTTCTCGACACCACTAACAAGAGATTCTTGCTCGGCTGATGACGATGTTCTTCCATCAGGAATCTTCCGATGATCGAACCTATTAGGTTAACGGCTCAGAAAACGTCCAACCCACGTAGGATCCTAACACTTTGAAAGATAGATAAGGGAAGAGACTCCAAAACAAATAAGGTAGGAGGAGAAATAGAATAGAGATAAGGAGAAAACAAGAATCCTATTGAGATGTTTCCAAAACAGGTTTTGCACAAATAGTTTTTGACACTCTACGAACACGGCCGTTAGCGAGGTTATCCTACAGACTTTGCGGACCCGTTGCTTCGATAACCATTCGTATCGAGACAACATTGGGTATCGGAAACCATGCTCTGATACCATTTGTGACGCCCCGAGATTGGGCACTATGCAGATTTCAGCATTTCCGCCAAAATCCACATAATAACCGATTCCAGGTTGCCACTTGTGATAACATTACAACAGTTCACGAATAATCCACAACAACAACAACAGAAGAGGTATATACAAGACGACTCAAACGAGTCAAGGATACAACTGATACGATACAAAGATCCAAATAACAGCGGAAGAAACAACATAGCGTCCGACTACGGACAAGATACAAATTGGACTAAGAGTCCTAAAGATAACCGATGGCGTCCAATCCCTGCCCAGGCCAAGCCGGAGGGATTCCCAAACTAACGTCGTCAGACTTCAGACCTGTTGACTGCAATGTGGAATATGCACCACGAAATGGATTCGTGGGTCAGTACGGTTAAGTACTGGCAAGTGGATAAACCATACTCACAAGATACCAGCGTAACCAATCATCACACGATACAAATACTTTGGGTACAACGGAAGGAAGGGATTATTGCAAAGAAACGGCAGCGGGCAGCACTAACAACTACGGAGACGCGCTACAACTTCCGGCTAATAGAAAGGGATAAGATAGCGTATCAGAACCAACTATAACTACCCACCAAACAATACCCATCCAATGTTACCCCCTACTAAGGAAGCAACCCAAGGAAACTCACGCGGTTGATTAAGGTGACATTCATTTTTATGGTGGAGGTAATCTATATCACTAGTCAAGTTATCATCGTTAAGTGTAAGTTGTCTGAGTACTTGTTAGTCAGCACTTTCACCAAGTCATCCATAACCGCGGACAACACGGCTTCTCGAGAAGATTTAACCCTGCAGGGATGCACCAATTTGGCCGTACATGTAAGAATGACCCGCCAGATGGAAAGGCCCTTCCACCAAGCGAGGCACTCAACACAACCCAACTCTTCTTCGCATCAAGCCCAAAGAACCCCGTGCAATTGAGCGCACGGCTAATCAAGCCCCACGAAGAAAAGGGGTCCCTCATAGCACTCTAAGAACGTGTCTCCCTAAATGCCGAATACAAAAGTTCCACCGTGGCGCCAAGGGTTCGCACCTGCATATGCATGCGTCAAATGGAAAACCAGAACTAAATGAGGCGATTTGGACGCGATGCGAATCGAATCAAAGTTGCGGGGGGCGCCCATACTCGCTTCCCACATGCGGTTAGCGCGCTCATCATGGATCGGAGGACAAGACCCTTTTCCTAATTAAGTTCGACACTAGCAGGCCTCAAAACCACACCGGGCCTCCTGCCGGTGCCTTATCATCAATTATTATTACCCAAAACATTAACATGTTGTTGATTAAGTTGAAACCCAACTATCAAACTAAACAGGTGATAAGACGGACAACAAGACTTGAGCGCAAACAACACTAAGCATGCAACTACGACACGAGGGCCAACAAGGTAAACAAACAACAGTTAATAGGATGTGGAAGGAAGGCTATATCATTGTTGCAAGGTAAACATATGATAGGATTGAGACACAAGCATCGAATCATAAGGCTAGAATAAAGGCAACGGGAAGAATCGGTAACAAGTGATGAAAGGCAGCCATAGGCAGCAAGTGAGTATACTTGCCTGGAATCCAGCAAGTAGAGGTACATCCGAAGAACTTGTCGTTGCTCACATCACCTCAACGTCCTATCCGCGAAGAAGCAACGAACTAGAACAAACACCGGATGCAACAATTACTTCTACGGCAAAAGATCCAGCATGATCAAGATATGGATGCATGACAATTAATTGATGCATCAAAGTAAACCAGTTGACATGGTAAACATATTTAAATGGGCCCATATGCAATTTGGATTGCATATGGAAAAGCCCATGAATTAATGTTGAATTAAATGATCTACAAATAACCATCATGTGAAAGTTGATTAGAATGATGCATGGATGATAAAAACAATGAGAAAACAATCAATAGCTTCAATTTGATATGTTGTTTACCAAGTTTGGAATTTTATTTAGTAAGTTATGAACTTTGGCATTTAAATGATTTAAACAACATTTGTTGTTTTCACCAATTTTAAATGTTCAAAACAGATAACGAAATTTATATTTGGAAAGAACACAAAATTTTAGATGGAATACATATTTCATTTGTTGAATTTGGATTTTAGATGAGCAAGTTATTAAATTGACAATTTTAAATGCATTAATTCAGAAACAGTTGTTTTCAGCAATTTAATTTATTTAAAACAGCACACAAAGTGGATATTTGCAAAGTTCATGAAAAAAATGGTATGGAAAACATATTTCATATGTTCAAAAAGAAATTGGTTTGACCAAGTTATTAATTTAGCAATTTTAAATGATTTAAGCAAGATTTAAATTATTTAACCAATTTTATTTATTCACAACAGGAAACAAAATTTATATTTGGAAAGCTTGTTCAATTTTGCATGGAAAACATATTTTACATGTTGGAATTGGATTTGAATTCCCCAGTTATGAATTTTGCAATTTAAAAGGTTTAATTAAAGCATTGAATTATTGCACCACTTTTAATTAGGAAAAACAGTAAACAAATTGTATTGAAAAGGTTGAAAACATGTAGCAAATGTTTCACTGAACATTTTGAGTTATTAAACATAAATTTTGGATCATTATTGAATTCATTAGGCATTTTTTCATAACCATTTTTATTCTGCCCTTTTTAGTAAACAGAAGGAAACATGTTCAAATTTAATTCAATTGTGACCAAATAAAATACCAATGTGTAGAGTTTGTTAAGACAAATTTTTAGAGCCCAAGTTTGCTCAAATTGGGTGAACAGAACTCAAGTTATGATTTGCCAAAGTTTCCAATTTTTATTGCATTTTTTGTATTTAATTATTTAGTGCACAATTTATTACAGAAACATGTTGCAACTTTGTGACTAATGGAAAGTGCACAAGATTCTGAATCCACGGAAACTTGAATCATTGAAAATGGAGCAATATTCAATTTTTTATGGATTTTACAATTAAAGCCTCAGATCTGTTTTTCTGGATTTCGGGAAATAAAAGAAAAAGGAGGAAAAAGGGGGTGGCTTTTGCTTCCAGGGGACTCGAACTCGGGTCTACGGCGTGCGGACGGGGTTACCAAGCCACTAGGCTAGTGATTCGGTTGGTGATGGAAAGAGGAGCTCGGCCCGTAAGAGGTGTTGCTGCGTGAACAGTTTCTGACGAAACTGAAGCCAGCACCTGCGGTGACATACAGAGAAGCGATCGGTGGCGATCTCAGGTGGAGGACGCGCGACGGCGCCGCTCCCAGAGCAGGGTAGGGAGAGGGGAAAGGGTCTATGAGGTGCGGCTCACCTCGGGGAGGAGCCGTGGTCCTTGAAGGAGCTCACGGAGGCGTGGGGTCGCCGGAATTCGACGACGTGGAGGCCGCCGGTGGCGTGGACGTCGTGGTTGCCGGAGGTCCTCACGGCTGCTCCGGTGCTCTTCCGCCGTGCGTGCTATAGCGTCGAGGAAGAAGGCGCCAGCACGGTCTCGTTCCCGCCCTTGAGAGGCCTTCGCAGCAACCCCGTCGCCCGCGCATAGAGCTCCATCGTAGGCCATGGTGGTCCGGTTGTTGGAAGAGTACAGAGGAGGGAGGAGAGGGCAGGAGATGGCGGCGGTGAGAGGGAGGAAGGAGGGGGAGAGGACGAACTAGGGTTTGGAAAGGAGGGGCAGATTTATGGGAGAGAGGAGGAGGTGAGAGGGCGGACCATGGAGGTGGTTCTGTGAAGAAAACGACAGGGGGAGGTCGTTCTCCTCGTGCTCCCTATCGTACGGAGAAGAAAGCCATCTGTGGGCTGGATGTTGGGCCAGTTAGGTGGGTTGGGTGGTTGGGCTAGGCTTGTTGGGCTGCCAACACACAAAAATGTTTTTATTTTATTTATTTCATTTATTTTGTAAAGCCTTTTCACAAAACAAAAATCAGCACAAGATAAAAGATAGGATAAAAAAAAGAATTGGAAAGCATGTTGTAAAAACCATATTGAGTTTAGAAATTAATTTTGTGTGTCAAAATAATATATGATGGATGCATGATGCAATGATGATGCAACAATAAAAAAAAACAAATCTAATTGGGAAAACCCCCGGGTGTTACAGACGACACCACTAACAAGGGATTGCGCCCTCGCAATCCACCCACTAACCCGGGAGGGGAAAGGAGTTCGACTATCGATTCTTCATGCTTCCAGTTGATCTCCTCGACACCACTAACAAGGGCTTCTCGACACCACTAACAAGAGATTCTTGCTCGGCTCATGACGATGTTCTTCCATCAGGAATCTTCCGATGATCGAACCTATTAGGTTAACGGCTCAGAAAACGTCCAACCCACGTAGGATCCTAACACTTTGAAAGATAGATAAGGGAAGAGACTCCAAAACAAATAAGGTAGGAGGAGAAATAGAATAGAGATAAGGAGAAAACAAGAATCCTATTGAGATGTTTCCAAAACAGGTTTTGCACAAATAGTTTTTGACACTCTAAGAACACGGCCGTTAGCGAGGTTATCCTACAGACTTTGCGGACCCGTTGCTTCGATAACCATTCGTATCGAGACAACATTGGGAATTGGAAACCGTGCTCTGATACCATTTGTGACGCCCCGAGATTGGGCACTATGCAGATTTCAGCATTTCCGCCAAAATCCACATAATAACCGATTCCAGGTTGCCACTTGTGATAACATTACAACAGTTCACGAATAATCCACAACAACAACAACAGAAGAGGTATATACAAGATGACTCAAACGAGTCAAGGATACAACTGATACGATACAAAGATCCAAATAACAGCGGAAGAAACAACATAGTGTCCGACTACGGACAAGATACAAATTGGACTAAGAGTCCTGAAGATAACCGATGGCGTCCAATCCCTGCCCAGGCCAAGCCGGAGGGATTCCCAAGCTAACGTCGTCAGACTTCAAACCTGTTGACTGCAATGTGGAATATGCACCACGAAATGGATTCGTGGGTCGGTACGGTTAAGTACTGGCAAGTGGATAAACCATACTCACAAGATACCAGCGTAACCAATCATCACAAGATAAAAATACTTTGGGTACAACGGAAGGAAGGGATTATTGCAAAGAAACGGCAGCGGGCAGCACTAACAACTACGGAGACGCGCTACAACTTCCGGCTAATAGAAAGGGATAAGATAGCGTATCAGAACCAACTACAACTACCCACAAAACAATAACCATCCAATGTTACCCCCTACTAAGGAAGCAACCCAAGGAAACTCACGCGGTTGATTAAGGTGACATTCATTTTTATGGTGGAGGTAATCTATATTACTAGTCAAGTTATCATCGTTAAGTGTAAGTTGTCTGAGTACTTGTTAGCCAGCACTTTCACCAAGTCATCCATAACCGCGGACAACACGACTTCTCGAGAAGATTTAACCCTGCAGGGATGCACCAATTTGGCCGTACACGTAAGAATGACCCGCCAGATGGAAAGGCCCTTCCACCAAGCGAGGCACTCAACACAACCCAACTCTTCTTCGCATCAAGCCCAAACAACCCCGTGCAATTGAGCGCACGGCTAATCAAGCCCCACGAAGAAAAGGGGACCCTCATAGCACTCTAAGAACGTGTCTCCCTAAATGCCGACTACAAAAGTTCCACCCTGGCTCCAAGGGTTCGCACCTGCATATGCATGCGGCAAATGGAAAACCTGAACTAAATGAGGCGATTTGGACGAGATGCGAATCGAATCAAAGTTGCGGGGGGCGCCCATACTCGCTTCCCTCATGCGGTTAGCGCGCTCATCATGGATCGGAGGATAAGACCCTTTTCCTAATTAAGTTCGACACTAGCAGGCCTCAAAACCACACCGGGCCTCCTGCCGGTGCCTTATCGTCAATTATTATTACCCAAAACATTAACATGTTGTTGATTAAGTTGAAACCCAACTATCAAACTAAACAGGTGATAAGACGGACAACAAGACTTGAGCGCAAACAACACTAAGCATGCAACTACGACACGAGGGCCAACAAGGTAAACAAACAACAGTTAATAGGATGTGGAAGGAAGGCTATATCATGGTTGCAAGGTAAACATATGATAGAATCGAGACACAAGCATCGAATCATAAGGCTAGAATAAAGGCAACGGGAAGAATCGGTAACAAGTGATGAAAGGCAGCCATAGGCAGCAAGTGAGTATACTTGCCTGGAATCCAGCAAGTAGAGGTACATCCGAAAAACTTGTCGTTGCTCACATCACCTCAACGTCCTATCCGCGAAGAAGCAACGAACTAGAACAAACACCGGATGCAACAATTACTTCTACGGCAAAAGATCCAGCATGATCAAGATATGGATGCATGACAATTAGTTGATGCATCAAAGTAAACCAGTTGACATGGTAAACATATTTAAATGGGCCCATATGCAATTTGGATTGCATATGGAAAAGCCCATGAATTAATGTTGAATTAAATGATCTACAAATAACCATCATGTGAAAGTTGATTAGAATGATGCATGGATGATGAAAACAATGAGAAAACAATCAATAGCTTCAATTTGATATGTTGTTTACCAAGTTTGGAATTTTATTTAGTAAGTTATGAACTTTGGCATTTAAATGATTTAAACAACATTTGTTGTTTTCACCAATTTTAAATGTTCAAAACAGATAACAAAATTTATATTTGGAAAGAACACAAAATTTTAGATGGAATACATATTTCATTTGTTGAATTTCGATTTTAGATGAGCAAGTTATTAAATTGACAATTTTAAATGCATTAATTCAGAAACAGTTGTTTTCAGCAATTTAATTTATTTAAAACAGCACACAAAGTGGATATTTGCAAAGTTCATGAAAAAATGGTATGGAAAATATATTTCATATGTTCAAAAAGAAATTGGTTTGACCAAGTTATTAATTTAGCAATTTTAAATGATTTAAGCAAGATTTAAATTATTTAACCAATTTTATTTATTCAAAACAGGAAACAAAATTTATATTTGGAAAGCTTGTTCAATTTTGCATGGAAAACATATTTTACATGTTGGAATTGGATTTGAATTGCCCAAGTTATGAATTTTGCAATTTAAAAGGTTTAATTAAAGCATTGAATTATTGCACCACTTTTAATTAGGAAAAACAGTAAACAAATTGTATTGAAAAGGTTGAAAACATGTAGCAAATGTTTCACTGAACATTTTGAGCTATTAAACATAATTTTTGGATCATTATTGAATTTATTAGGCATTTTTTCATAACCATTTTTATTCTGCCCTTTTTAGTAAACAGAAGGAAACATGTTCAAATTTAATTCAATTGTGACCAAATAAAATACCAATGTGTAGAGTTTGTTAAGACAAATTTTTAGAGCCCAAGTTTGCTCAAATTGGGTGAACAGAACTCAAGTTATGATTTGCCAAAGTTTCCAATTTTTATTGCATTTTTTGTATTTAATTATTTAGTGAAAAATTTATTACAGAAACATGTTGCAACTTTGTGACTAATGGAAAGAGCACAAGATTCTGAATCCACAGAAACTTGAATCATTGAAAAATTGGAGCAATATTCAATTTTTTATGGATTTTACAATTAAAGCCTCAGATCTGTTTTTCTGGATTTCGGGAAATAAAAGAAAAAGGAGGAAAAAGGGGGTGGCTTTTGCTTCCAGGGGGACTCGAACTCGGGTCTACGGCGTGCGGACGGGGTTACCAAGCCACTAGGCTAGTGATTCGGTTGGTGATGGAAAGGGGAGCTCGGCCCGTAAGAGGTGTTGCTGCGTGAACAGTTTCTGACGAAACTGAAGCCAGCACCTGCGGTGACATACATAGAAGCGATCGGTGGCGATCTCAGGTGGAGGACGCGCGACGGCGCCGCTCCCAGAGCAGGGTAGGGAGAGGGGAAAGGGTCTATGAGGTGCGGCTCACCTCGGGGAGGAGCCGTGGTCCTTGAAGGAGCTCACGGAGGCGTGGGGTCGCCGGAATTCGACGACGTGGAGGCCGCCGGTGGCGTGGACGTCGTGGTTGCCGGAGGTCCTCACGGCTGCTCCGGTGCTCTTCCTCCGTGCGTGCTATAGCGTCGAGGAAGAAGGCGCCAGCACGGTCTCGTTCCCGCCCTTGAGAGGCCTTCACAGCAACCCCATCGCCCGCGCATAGAGCTCCATCGTAGGCCATGGTGGTCCGGTGGTTGGAAGAGTACAGAGGAGGGAGGAGAGGGCAGGAGATGGCGGCGGTGAGAGGGAGGAAGGAGGGGGAGAGGACGAACTAGGGTTTGGAAAGGAGGGGCAGATTTATGGGAGAGAGGAGGAGGTGAGAGGGGGACCATGGAGGTGGTTCTGTGAAGAAAACGACAGGGGGAGGTCGTTCTCCTCGTGCTCCCTGTCGTACGGAGAAGAAAGCCATCCGTGGGCTGGATGTTGGGCCAGTTAGGTGGGTTGGGTGGTTGGGCTAGGCTTGCTGGGCTGCCAACACACAAAAATGTTTTTATTTTATTTATTTCATTTATTTTGTAAAGCCTTTTCACCAAACAAAAATCAGCACAAGATAAAAGATAGGATAAAAAAAAGAATTGGAAAGCATGTTGTAAAAACCATATTGAGTTTAGAAATTAATTTTGTGTGTCAAAATAATATATGATGGATGCATGATGCAATGATGATGCAACAATAAAAAAACAAATCTAATTGGGAAAACCCCCGGGTGTTACATAGAGTGTGTCTTGTGACTTGTTACAATTGATCGAGCCACTGGTTTGTTTAGTTATATTTATGATTGAGTGATTCTTTAGTTTTTGTGTAGATATGAGCATAGCAAGTAATTAGCTTGTTCATCTTTGGTTTGCTTTGCTGTTTGGAATTGTCTGATTGATTATTTTAGCATGAGTGGTGTACTAGTGGTATTGTTGTGTTTAGTAGTATCTTGTTATCTATGCTTTGGTTTAGTGATAAACTTGATTGGTGATGCTTGCTTGTGTTGTTGTTAATACCCACTGCCATGGGTATTGCTTTGTATGTGTGTTACTAGTTTAGTAGTCTCACCTTTGTGACCACAAGATATTTTTAACTTCTTAAATATCTTGGTATAACAATGGTACACCCACTCAACCTATGATCTTTGTACCGTGAGTGTTTGTGAGGAAGTTCTCTCGATAACTTTTGACTGATTGCGCTAGTATAAGCTTTCTTGATGTATGTGTTTCTTTGTTTTATTGATTGCCTTCTATGGTTCTGAGTGTGTGTCTTTTATTCTTTTATGAAGTTAGAAAACGAAGAAGAAGAAGAAGAAGAATAAGAAGGAGTTGTAGAGTTGTTTGTCAAGTTCAAGCTACTTCAAGGCCAGGGACACAAAGAATTTTAAGGCAAGCCATCCTGATGCTTGCTACTACACTTATCATTATCTATCATGCATGTTTTACTTCTGAAAGTTTTACAAAACTTGGATTATCAAAAACTATTTTTGAGTGACTATTACTACTATTAATATTATATAAGTTATTATTATGCCAGTAGTTGAAACTTGGTGTTACCAAGCCCATAGCCACCAGATGGTATTTATTACCAACAAAAGTATAAGGCCCTAAGTGGACACTCTAAAAATATGATTTTTGCAAAAAAATGGCTTTATGGAAAACCCGGTGGAAAGGCGAAGCCTTATCCACGGGAGAATTGTTGAAGTGGTCATTTTTGGGGAAAAGGTGTTTTTAAAAAATGACACATAACCTAGTGTTCGCCGGACAACCTTTATCGTAGTGCTACTCTAACCCAACATGGCCACACGACTTAATTTGAAACTTGTTCTTGTTAGTGTGTGATCTATCTCAATTTGCTATAAGGGATGTGACTTTCCCTCGAACCGAAATGTCGTCAAGTCATGAAATACGAGACATACAAAGTGAGGGATTAAGTTACCCCCCGGGTGCGACAGTCGGGTCTCCTGCCGTGGCGATGTGCGAGGTGGTGCCGGGGAGAACAAACCCAACTAAAGAGATGTTCATATACTAGCTTGAGCATAATGGATGGTTAGGATGAGTTATCTGATATTTACATACTGTTGATACAGTCCGTGGTTGTTTACGGCGGATGTTCTGGATCTTGTGGATTGTGTACACCTCTGAAGAGTCAAACTATTCTAAATAGCTGCGTCATCGGATATGGATAGTTGAATGGCCATGTAGTTAGCATTGTGTCAATGTTTTCAAAAAGGAGTTTTGAAAAGGGATGTGTACTTGTGAAGTATTAAAAAGGAGGACCTTTGTACCATTGAGGTACGGATGAAGAAATGCCGGAAGTCGTTTTACAAGAAGTTTTGCAAAGAAAAACATTTCTTTTCTAAAATAGAGTTTTACAAAAACTCTTGTACATGCAATATCTACAAGAGAAAAAAACTATATATTTTCTTTTGAAGTATCTTCTTCAACGAAGATACAGATATTTTCAAAATCAACTATGATGTATCCTTCATATATCATGGATAGTGAACCCTATGTATAGCCTACCCACTCCACCATATACGCATACTTGCATTCTGTAAGCTACATGATAGGTGTCTTGCAGAGTACATTCAAATATACTCATATTGGTTTCATCTCTCATATTTATTTGACATATGTCGACGAAGAGCCACATGATAAGCTCTACGAGGAGGAGTACTGCACTGAAGGCCTTGCGAACTAGGATCATCTCCCGGTCAGCAGCTTGTAGGTTAAGGTGTGACTTGGGATCTACTACGTTGTGTGTTGATTTTTTCGGCTGTGTGTGTTGTGTGCTTTCCCTGCGTGGCAGTTGTGTTAGACTTGGTCATGTGACCATGTCTCTTTTGTAAGCCTATCTGTAACCGTGTCATTGATATTGTATCTTTATGCCAACTTGATATGTTGTTCATGACTGATGTGATCTGGGATCGTGAATGTATGGATATCAGAGGTCCTTGAACAGTGGTTCAGGGGGACCTTACAATAAATCTAGAGCGAAATCATATCCTTGTCTCTAATGTGTATGGAGGATGTAGCAAATTTAGCATCAAGAGAAGATTTATATTTAACAGCATGTCTTGGAAGAAGACTCTTCAGAGAACTTGCACCACTAGTATCTTGAGCCTCTTCAATAAAGTCATCATTAAGTTCAATATAGGTTTCATCAAGATCTTCAATAAACTCAGTTGAATTAACATGCGTACCAATATTTTTAACAAGAATTTCAGCATTTTCAATTTGTTTGGATTTAGCAATAGTAGCCTCTAGGAAAGGACCTAGTGAACCAGTATCATCAAGCATTGTAGAAGCATCAGAAGCATTTTCAGACTCAGCAGAAGTAACAGTGTGTGTAGCATGTGGTGATGTAAGAAGCTTACTCATAACAGATGATGAATCAAGAGCAACAGAGGTGGTCGGAGTTGTACCTCTCCTTGTAGTGGATGGTAATATGGAACTCTTCCATCACGAGTCTTACCCATGATTAAAGGCTTGCAACAAAAAATATCACGTTCAAGTGTGTAAATAAATAAAGCTATGCTCCCCGGCAACAGCGCCAGAAAATAGTCTTGATGACCCACAAGTATAGGGGATCGCAACAGTCTTCGAGGGAAGTAAAACCAAAATTTATTGATTCGACACAAAGGGAACCAAAGAATATTTATTATCCTTAACAACTGAGTTGACAATTTAGTTGTACCTGAAAGTAGACTTTCTCGCAACAATTTATCAGTGGTAACCGTTTTATAGGAGCAGTAGTAGTAAAATAACAACAGTAGCAATCGTGGGAAATAGCAGAATGGGAGTACCGTAGGCATAGAGGGAATGGATGAACTGGCGTTCCATGGATAACATAGGTCATGTAATAATAATAACGTGGGCATTGCAGATAATAATAATAAAGCATCCAAGTTCTAGGTTAACCATAGGCATGTGTTCCAATATAGTCGTATGTGCTTGCAATGAGAAATTGCATAACATCTTTTGTCCTACCAGCACATGGCAGCGGGGCCTCTAGGGAAACTACTAGTAATTAAGGTGCTCCTGTTAATAAAGCACCGGAGCAAAGCATTAACACTCCGTGAACACATGTGATCCTCACATTACAGCCATCCCGTCCGGTTGTCCAAAAATCTGTCACTTTGGGGCCTCGGGTTCCAGACAACAATATGTGTAAACAACTTGCACGTATGATCAAGAAACATAATTATACTCATGAAACAATAACATGTTCAGATATGAAATCATGGCACTCGGCCCTAGTGCAAGCATTAAGCATAACAAGTTGCAACAACGGTAGAAAACACTAACAACAGATACTAGGCACTATGCCCTACAATCTGGCATTATTACATGATCAATCTCATCCAATCCCTTACATCCCTATGCACCTACGACGGGGTTTATGTAAGGACCCCAGACCGACAGTCTGAAACCCTACGTATGCATACATTCACGATCCCAGAAAGATCAGTCGTGAACAACATACACAGTTGGCACACAGAAATACATCATCCATTACACGAATACATAAAGGTATTACACAAATGATCACATGATCAAGTTTAAGCAACTGCCACAAAGGGCAGGCAACTTAACAAACACAGCGGAAGACAAATAAAACACAACGTAGTTGAGCCCAAGTCACGCCTTAACCTACAGGCTGCTGACCCGGAGACAATCCTAGTTCGCAAAGCCGTCAACTCCGTACTTCTCTTCATAGATATCCTTTGGAGGCTCCTTCTCCAAATCTGATAAGTAGATACCAGGGGCGAAACCATAATGAGTACATTTGAATGTACTCAGCAAGACATCCATCATATCACTTACCAACATGCAAGTATGCTTATATGGTGGAATAGGTAGGCTATAAATAGGGTTCACTACCAATGGTGTTCATATATGATGACACCACAGTTGCAGTCAAGTTTATCTGTATCTTCGTTGAAGAAGATACTCCATAAGAAAATAAAATAATATAGTTTTATTTCTCTTGTAGATATCACATGTACAAGAGTTTTTGTAAAACTTTGTTAAAGAATATTTTCTCTTTGCAAAACTTCTTGGAATCAGTTTCCAGAATTCTTGCTTAGAGTAGAAAATGTTTTCTTTGCAAAACATTTTGTTTTGTATAACATCATCTGGCTTTTCATCATCGACGATACCTCCACGGTATAAGTTTCCATTCTTTTCCGAACTTCACAAGTTCAACACTTCCTTTCCAAAGATTCCCTTTCAAAAACTCTTTTCGAAAACATTGACACAATGCTAGCTACATGGCCATTCAACTGTCCATATCCGAGGACGCGGCTTCTTCGAAAAAGTTATACTCTGCAGAGGTGTACACATCCACCAGATCCAGTACACCTCCCGTGAACAATCACGGACTGTAACAACAGTATGTAAACATCAGGTATCTGATCATAACCATCCACTATGTTCAAGCTAGAATATGCCTATCTCTCAGTTTTAATCTCCTCGGCACCATGTCGCACATCGCCATGACAGGAGACTCAACCGATGCAACCGGAGGGAAAATTAATCCCACACTTTATATGCCTCAACATTGGGAGTTTTGACGACATTCGGTTCGAGGGTACGACGTCCCTTATAGCGATTGAGATAGCACACACTAATAAGAACAAACTTCAAGTTAAGCCCCGTTCCCATGTTGGGGTAGGGTGGCAGTACGGTAAAGGTTGTCCGGCGAAGACCAGGTTATGTGTCATTTTTGAAAAACACCACTTTCTCAAAAATGACCACTTCCACATTCCTCCGGAGAACAAGGATCCGCCTTTTCTCCGGGTTTTTCCGTAAAGCCTTTGTTTCGTAGAATCACAATTTTAGGGTGTCCACTTAGGGACTAGTATATTTGATGGTATTAAATACCATATGGTGGCTTATGGGCTTGGTATTACCAAGTTTAACTACTGGCATGATAGTAACCTATAATATAGTATAGTAGTAATTTCCACATCAAAAATAGTTTTGATAATCAAGTTTTTTTGTAAAACTTCAGAGGTAAAACATGCATGATATATAATGGTAAGTATTGTATCAGCAAGCAATCAGGATGCTTGCCTGGTATCTCTTTGTGTCTCTGGTTGTTGGAGTGACTGGAACTTGAAACAGAGCTTCCCGACACTTCCTTCCTCTTCGTTTTCTAACGTCGTAAAAAGAGAATAAAGGACACACATTCAGAACCAAACAAGACAAACAAGGCTACAAGTAATACATACAGCAAGCAATCAAGAAGTACCACCCAAGTTCTCAATTTTTCCCTTAAGAAAAATTGGCATAAAAACTATAGTTGAAAAGTCTGCTTTTTTCCTAGTGTTTATGTGTGGCCACTTCAATGATTTTTAGTTAAGAACATAATGGACCAGTGGGGTAAAGCACATGTTACTAGACAGTAGGGTGTCACATAAAACACATTTTTATGTCTAAAAACTTCCCCAACAATCTCTATGGCTAGCACATATAATTTGCTAAACTACTCAAGTGGTGAAAAAGGCTCATGACAACAAGTCAAGCCTATTTTTCCATCATGAGGCAAACATACCAGTGGGTGTTCCACTAGCAAATATGCTCACCAAGAGGTTAATAAGCCTCTGGTCACTTTTTAAAAAGTGCTCAAAACAAACAAACAAGCATCCAAAAGCTCCTACTCATACTAGTAGAAAATTTAGGAAAAATACTAGACTAGTTTAGGCTACACTAGTTAATTTTATGCACAAGTGTGCAAGCTAGCAGAGGCAAAATACTCCTCTAACCAGTACCACAAATGCTACTGGATTCCACAAAATAACATAAAAAACAAAGCTAGGAAACAAGGAAAAACTATGCTTAAAATGCTACACATGTGAGGAGATTAATTCCTAGTCATCCAAGTGTTATTCATGATTTTATGCTACTTAAGAGGAAACCTATCAGAGGTAACAACCCTAAGATAATAATGCCACAAGGACATTCCATCCTCTGGTTTCCACACCAAAGATTTATATTTTTCCCTAAGGGAAAACAAGACAAAAAGCATACATGAATATCCTAGTGTGAAATCTAGTCCTTAAGCATTTCTATTTTAAACCTATTTCAAACACAATCACCAAGTATCTAGAGGTTCTATAACCAAAATAACAGTACCTAAATGGTACTAGTTTCATGAGAATTAATCTAGCAATAAGCCTAAAAAGCATTTAAAGATCTACTCAAAACATATATAAAAGAAACACATCTAGTGTGGGGGAAATAATGTTTCCACCAAAAATGCAATGAAACCAGTGGGTGCTCCACTAGCATATCAAAGCATTAAGAGGTCACAATGCCTCTGGTCCATTTGCTAAAAATTAACAAAAAAAACTAAACTAGCATCTAGTGCAATAACAATACTAGTAGAAAATAATAGGGTGCTTAAATAAGCAAGGCACTGCTACTCATGTTATTGTTTTCACACAAGTGAAAACTTTAGGGGTCAAGTACTCATAACAAACTTATCAAAATGCTACTGGACCTATGGATACAACCCAAAAATATGTGGTCACAAAACCACAAATGATTATGTCAAAATTCCACACATGAGGGAATTTTTCCATAACCATTCTCATAGTCATGACAAAGCTAATAGTGCTTTTCTACCAATTCCAATGCAAGATAGCAGAGGTGATAACAACACAAACTAAGTACCAACATGGTACTGGATACACTCAAAAAATCCAAGTGCTTTGCACATGAATTCATCACTCAAAAATGCTATGCAAATATTAACTAGAGAATAATCAAATGCTATTAACAAAAATTCTATTTCTTCTCAACTCAAGTCCACACAATCTAACATGCTAAAATATCTAAGTAACACTTAGAAAACAAGTTCACACATCTTAAACATGCTAGAAAACAATATTGTAACACAAAAATATCATCACACAAATTAATTAACTAAAATGCCAAAATGGCAGAAACATGCATTTTAAAGATCTGTCCACCAAATTTTGTAGGATGCTCTAAAAATTAAACCCTTCTAGGTTTGGATAGTCCTAAACCTATACAAGACCATCCAATTGAGTTTGCATCAAAAATCATTTTTAATAATTTTATAAAAATCACCAAAGTGCTCTCTGGTGTTTTACCAAAATGCATGCCATTTCAAACATACAATGAATTTGGAAACGAGGTTAAATGCTCCTGTTAGGAAATTTCAAGGGCTTTCCAATGCAATTGGCCTCACTTCATTCTGAGTTGTAAAATAAAAATGGTGCTCATTTTGGTGTTTCTGGTACCTGTTACCAAAACATTTTTCATTTCAAATACATCCATCCAAATGTAGATCTACAACTTGGAGATGGTTTAGAATTAGTTTGTGTACCTCTGTGAATTTTTGTTTGGTCAAAAACATCTTTTAGGTTTCCTTTTGAGTCCAAAAGTAACCATGCTACATTCTGCAAAAAAAGAAAATGGAAAAAAAAGTGTTGTTGGGCCAGATCTGGTAACGGGCCGCCCAGATCTGCGGTTACCGCAGCCGGATCTACCCACTGACGCTGACGAGCGGGCCTGGCTGCCACGGGGCTGCCACGCAGGCGAGGCGCAGCCCCACCAGCAGGTTTGACATTCTCCCGCGCGGGTCAAGGCGCTGACGCCATGCGCGCGTCACGGCGACATCATCGCCGGCGGGAAAAGCTCCGGCGAGCACGAATACCGTCGATTTCGATCATCACTCGTCGATTCAAACACACTCGCACGTTGGTCTCGTCGTGGGGAAGCTAGTGCACGCAACCTCGCTTCCCGGGAGGGAGTCAGAGAGCGGCGGCGACGGCGTGCGGCGGCGGCCGGACCACGGCCATGACACGGCGGCGTTCTAGGGGGTTAGGGAGGGGGAAAAACGACGGGGAGGATCCCCTGCTCACCGTGAACGTGCTGGGATGCTCGGTGACGGAGGAGGGAGCTCGAGGCGGCCGGAATCCCTCGCCGGAGTCGTCGGGCTCGGAGAAGGGAACCGGACGGCGCGGCGTCTATGGGTCGTTTCACCTCGATTCTTCTGGCACCGAGAGCAACCACGACCAGGCGGAGAGGATGGCGCACACGGCTGCCGGCGGCGAGGTCTCTATCGGCCTAATCGACGACGACCTCATTTCGGGCTAGGGTTTGGTTGGGATATTTTTGAGCAGAGAGGGTGTGCTCGAGGGGGGGGAGAGAGAGAGGCAGGTAGAGCACATGGGAGGGGTTTTTATCTACTTTGCAATCTTCTAGTCGAAGCAAAGAAATCATGGGCAGCCATGCCCTCTACTTCGTCATCTACAGGAAGAAGAAGGACATGTGTGACTAGGATTACATTTTGGTCCCTGCTCTTTACAAATAGGTCCTTTTCCTCTCTGTAAATTGATGTTTTCCCTAAGCAAACAAAGTTAAAATTTGAAATCCTTTTGCCCAAAATTCTTATTAGTTGAGATGTACAACATATGTGAAAATTGGCTCAATTGAATAAACTTGGTAGTTCAAAGTTGTTCAAATTTGAATTCTTACATAAATGGACATTGAATTTATTAACCTACTTAGGAGCTTCCAAAAATGATAATTTTTGGCACACATTCCTTATTTGATGTGTTCCTTCTGTGGTAAAAAATTCAAGTCATTTTGAGTTACTTCATAGAACAAACTTGTTCAAATTTCAAAAAGGTGCTGTCAAGAAAACAGGGGTTTTTGGCAACTTAAATTATTCAAAAACTTGTGCCCTTTTGGTTTTCATCCTCATTTATGATATAGAGCATGTGGTATTTATTTCATGGCATTTGGAAAAAGTTTGTAGAACAAACTTGTTCAAAATCCCAAATGTTGCTGTGGAGAAAATTCATGTTTTCAGGGCTTTAATGGATTCAATTCTTGGTCTCATCTTGTGTGTGTTCCTTATTTGATATAAGGAAGCAATGGTATGAATTTCAAATCATTTGAGGAAAGTTTCCAATAGTAACTTGTTTTAGTTTTCTGTTTCTGGAAATATTGGAATTTCTATTTAATAAAGCACTAGGCTTTTCTTTATCAATCCTTTGCCAAAATATTTATGTGACTAGAGATAGCAAGTAAATGCTCTCTAATACTATTGTTTTTAATCTTGCAAGATTGGAAAAACATTTGATAATATTTTGGTGAAGCATCTAAGAATGCCTCCTTTTCTGATAATCTTTTAGGGAAAGTTATTTAGTGTTTCCTCTTTCTTAATTTAGGTCTTGGAATTATATTCAACAAGTATGAGTTTCATAATATAGTTTTTGGAAAACTCTTTGATCAATATTTACTTGAGAAAATATTGCCAAAGTCATTGGAACAATATGTTGAATATTTTTATCATTGGAACAATATGTTGAATATTTTTAGTTTACTGCTTTGCTATCCTTTTTAAGTTTGCTTTCAATTTCTTAGCCATGTAAGATTATATAACTAGTTTGTTTAGTTGCACTCAAACAAACACAATCAAAGTTTAATTGTCACAAACAAAGTTTAATTGTCAATCAATTAGCAAAACAATTGTGTTAACAGGTATTCCAAAATTGGGATGTGACAGGTCTTCCCCCCTTAAAAAGAATCTCGTCCCCGAGATTCACAAGCGAGGACTAAGGGAGGGCCAACAAACACAATGTTAGTGTTGGAGTGAAGGTGCTTCCCCCCTTTGACTTTTCTTGGGAGGTGGGGCACATCCCTAAATTAGAAAATTCATTTTTTTAAAGTACACCAGCACTGTGTTAGGTCCAAAACTTTTGTTTCCTAGTTTGAACAAACATTAAGGTTAGTGCAGAACTACCTGGAAAAAATACCGTCAATTTTTTTACATGAGTTCCTAGCTATATCCCACATCTCACATAACACATATGGAGTGGTATACCACTCTCATAACTAGGTACATAAGAATCTAAAAATATAGCTTGTGGGTGCAAAGGTTAGGTTGCTAAGGTAAAAATAAACAGACAGAATAATACTCATGGCAGTGGTTATTACTCACCACAAGCAACTATCACTTAAAGTGTTCATGATTTTAGTTGGATGTTTTAGTTTCATTAGATACTCTTAAGCACTATCATAACACAAGTATAAACTCATGCTAAGGTAAAACATTTAAACAAAATCCAGTAAGCAAGCAAACAACACCATAGATGAATAGAATATTCATTCACTAGGTTATTGTTTTTTTTTAAAGGTTTTGGAACCCATCAATCATGAACAATTAGCAAACAACCAGTAGCTAAAAACCAATGAATTCAATCATAAAGATACTCTAAAACATCATCTTCATACAAGATAAAAACTCCTATTACACAGGCATAAAAAAAAAATCTGCACAAATAACACACTAGTATGAAAAATCTACACCAGCATGCTATAAGAGATAATCATATCCTATAACCATAGAACATGAAACTAAATAATTCATGGCATGATAACAGAAGTAATAACTTCCTAAACATGCTATATCAACACATATACTCATAAAATAAAGAGGGTAATACTAGAGCAAAAATCACCATTTTCTAGTGGTGAAACTAGCTTCACTCTAGAGAAGCAAACAATGCTATCATGATGTTTAAACTAAACAAGCAAGTCATGAATATAAATGTACGTAATAACAGTACACAAAACTTACTCATGCTAGTAAGCACAAACATCAAAACAATCCCATGAAACAACTATTAAACATGCATAAATTAATTCTAGCAATTTTATGTTTTTCTTTAACCAATTGCTAGCAAACAAGCAAGGTATAACTCACACAACCAGTAGCTATGCAATTAGTGAAAAGTTATCTAAACCTTTTCAAAAATCCATACACTCAATTTAAAGTCATTCACAAACAATCTACCAATCAAGAGGAATTTATTTTATTTGCGAACAAATTAATTTCAGCACACGATACTGAAACATTTCTTAACATGATACCCCTAAGGAATATTATGCTAACAAAAGGATCACACCTAAACATATTAGTATTCACTAATAAGAAATAAATTTCTCACTTGCATAAGTGAAAAGAAACAATTATATTTTCCATGGTGGAAAATAGAAATCAATCTCATAGTGAAACATGCTATTTTCACACATGTGTATGGTTGGGGATTTTCATCCTCAAGCCAAAACACAATGGGACCAGTGGACTATGGCCTACTAATACCAAGGCAAAATAGGTACTGAGCCTCTGGTTACTCATGAAAAACTTTGCATACCAGGTAAAAATATAAGGCTATTTAATCTAGTGAAGCAATACTAGTGCATACTGATAGTAATGCTTACACATGCTTTACTATTAAGGGACATGCAAGCTAACATAGGTACAAGCATCAAAATATCAGTACCTAAATGGTACTGGACTCAAAGAAAAACATAGCACAAAATTTATCAAAGCATTCACACAAAGGTCTAGCTTTCACAATAATTCCAAATAATAAAAACTGGAAAAATAGCAAATGTTACTCATGCTTTGCTATCAGATCACATGCAATTTAATGAAGATAATAGCATATAAATAACAGTACCCAAAATGGTACTGGATCTATCATAACCATAACAAAAATCTAGGTACAACAAATCTACAAGGATTTGCCCACTCATCAATCCAAATAATAAAACTAGAAGGTAACAAATGCTATTTTTATTCGAGTTTCCAATCATGCACACACTTTCTAGGGTATATTTATTGTAAGAAAACAACATAATAACAAGTCTTAACAATTCCCTATAAGTTAGGAAGCAAGATTGAATAAAACACAAATTTATTTCAATCAAGAGCACACAAAGAAACAAAACAGGAAAACCTGATGTTTTCCAGATCTATTATAACCATTCCATCGTTCACTAAATTTCTAAACCCCGAATTTCATAGCACCTACAATGTCTTCCAAGATTTGGTTTCCAAAGTAGATACACATGATATCTTATTGACTAGTAAACGAATAGGTCATCGTCTTATTTTCTCGTGACTTCTCCTTTTTACCACTAGATTAAAAGGTGTCGTAAGTCACTTAATTCCTTGGTTTAGAAAGAGTTGTCAGTAGTTCGCATGCTTTGGTTAGGTGTCAACCTAATATTAGACCAAGCATGTTAGTCTTGTTAACTTTCTATATAATCATGTTTGTCCGACAAGATACGACTAGCGTCATCGTACGTTGAATATTGAATTGTGCTCTTTTGATTGGCTTTTTAGGGGGTTGCGCATCATGGCATGTGAACACTTCTTTTGCACCTTTCTCCAGAGGAGGGAGGTATATAACTCTTTAAAAGGGGACTTCTCTTGTTTGGTCTTTTAAAAGGGAACATAAAAAGGTGCGACATTTAGCCAACATGGTAAAAAGAGTCTTTTGCAAACAGACAAACATAGAGGTTTTGGTCAGCAGTGGTTGGTGCATTCACGCCTTTTCTTCTTTGAGGGTTGTCATCGTTGGAGATTTATTTGTTGGAGTGCATCACTGGTAGCAACGCTATCAGCTCGTGTGGCTTGATGGTCCTCTATATAGGTCTAAAGGTGCTTTTATTTATTGTGGGGAGATGGTGGTGGTTCACGACGGGTCGCATTATGAAGCGGAAACAAGTATAAGTCTAAGCAACAAATTCTTGTTTTTGAATACTATACTAACATTTTTGCTTGCAAAAATTTAACACGAGGCGATTCAAAAACAAGAGCGGGGCAAGCACAAATCTGCAAATTTTGAGCACCCCACAAACATATAGAAGCCTAGATGAACCAAATTCTACACCACAAAACAGCACAAAGTCCTACGGACACACATAAGCAAGCCAAAACACACAAACAAGGCTCCATTGGAGCTACGTCGGGGGATGATCCAAAATCCTAGAAGTGGCTGAAGAACTATATCTACTTCTGACCATCATCACTGTAGAGCTAGGCAATTATTTTGGTCTTCTCGGGACATCGGCAAGTATAAAAGTTTTTGTATGAAAACAAGATAAATAGAAGTAAAGTTTTGATAAAACTTTATGCAACAATCTGTTTTTGAAACTCCAACTATTTTCTGGACAGAAAACTTCAAAAACGAGAGATGTTTCAAAAACAGAGCGGAGCAGTTGCAAACAAGTAAGAAATAAACTCTTAACCGAGAGAGATACTAACTCTGTAAGGCCCGCCCTTCGAACCACTGTTCAAGGACGCCCTTGATATGCATTTAGAATCTTTTGAAAAGATCAGAAGGAGGGAAAATATACTAAAATTCCCTTAGACAAAAATAATTTAGATTGTAAATAGGTTTTTACTCAAAAATACTTTTCTTTCCTATCTGACGTCCATGCTAACTAAGGTCTCCTAAGGTCAAGATGGCTCTGATACCAACTCTGTAAGGACCCCAGACCGACAGTCTGAAACCCTACGTATGCATACATTCACGATCCCAGAAAGATCAGTCGTGAACAACATACACAGTTGGCACACAGAAATACATCATCCATTACACGAATACATAAAGGTATTACACAAATGATCACATGATCAAGTTTAAGCAACTGCCACAAAGGGCAGGCAACTTAACAAACACAGCGGAAGACAAATAAAACACAACGTAGTTGAGCCCAAGTCACGCCTTAACCTACAGGCTGCTGACCCGGAGACAATCCTAGTTCGCAAAGCCGTCAACTCCGTACTTCTCTTCATAGATATCCTTTGGAGGCTCCTTCTCCAAATCTGATAAGTAGATACCAGGGGCGAAACCATAATGAGTACATTTGAATGTACTCAGCAAGACATCCATCATATCACTTACCAACATGCAAGTATGCTTATATGGTGGAATAGGTAGGCTATAAATAGGGTTCACTACCAATGGTGTTCATATATGATGACACCACAGTTGCAGTCAAGTTTATCTGTATCTTCGTTGAAGAAGATACTCCATAAGAAAATAAAATAATATAGTTTTATTTCTCTTGTAGATATCACATGTACAAGAGTTTTTGTAAAACTTTGTTAAAGAATATTTTCTCTTTGCAAAACTTCTTGGAATCAGTTTCCAGAATTCTTGCTTAGAGTAGAAAATGTTTTCTTTGCAAAACATTTTGTTTTGTATAACATCATCTGGCTTTTCATCATCGACGATACCTCCACGGTATAAGTTTCCATTCTTTTCCGAACTTCACAAGTTCAACACTTCCTTTCCAAAGATTCCCTTTCAAAAACTCTTTTCGAAAACATTGACACAATGCTAGCTACATGGCCATTCAACTGTCCATATCCGAGGACGCGGCTTCTTCGAAAAAGTTATACTCTGCAGAGGTGTACACATCCACCAGATCCAGTACACCTCCCGTGAACAATCACGGACTGTAACAACAGTATGTAAACATCAGGTATCTGATCATAACCATCCACTATGTTCAAGCTAGAATATGCCTATCTCTCAGTTTTAATCTCCTCGGCACCATGTCGCACATCGCCATGACAGGAGACTCAACCGATGCAACCGGAGGGAAAATTAATCCCACACTTTATATGCCTCAACATTGGGAGTTTTGACGACATTCGGTTCGAGGGTACGACGTCCCTTATAGCGATTGAGATAGCACACACTAATAAGAACAAACTTCAAGTTAAGCCCCGTTCCCATGTTGGGGTAGGGTGGCAGTACGGTAAAGGTTGTCCGGCGAAGACCAGGTTATGTGTCATTTTTGAAAAACACCACTTTCTCAAAAATGACCACTTCCACATTCCTCCGGAGAACAAGGATCCGCCTTTTCTCCGGGTTTTTCCGTAAAGCCTTTGTTTCGTAGAATCACAATTTTAGGGTGTCCACTTAGGGACTAGTATATTTGATGGTATTAAATACCATATGGTGGCTTATGGGCTTGGTATTACCAAGTTTAACTACTGGCATGATAGTAACCTATAATATAGTATAGTAGTAATTTCCACATCAAAAATAGTTTTGATAATCAAGTTTTTTTGTAAAACTTCAGAGGTAAAACATGCATGATATATAATGGTAAGTATTGTATCAGCAAGCAATCAGGATGCTTGCCTGGTATCTCTTTGTGTCTCTGGTTGTTGGAGTGACTGGAACTTGAAACAGAGCTTCCCGACACTTCCTTCCTCTTCGTTTTCTAACGTCGTAAAAAGAGAATAAAGGACACACATTCAGAACCAAACAAGACAAACAAGGCTACAAGTAATACATACAGCAAGCAATCAAGAAGTACCACCCAAGTTCTCAATTTTTCCCTTAAGAAAAATTGGCATAAAAACTATAGTTGAAAAGTCTGCTTTTTTCCTAGTGTTTATGTGTGGCCACTTCAATGATTTTTAGTTAAGAACATAATGGACCAGTGGGGTAAAGCACATGTTACTAGACAGTAGGGTGTCACATAAAACACATTTTTATGTCTAAAAACTTCCCCAACAATCTCTATGGCTAGCACATATAATTTGCTAAACTACTCAAGTGGTGAAAAAGGCTCATGACAACAAGTCAAGCCTATTTTTCCATCATGAGGCAAACATACCAGTGGGTGTTCCACTAGCAAATATGCTCACCAAGAGGTTAATAAGCCTCTGGTCACTTTTTAAAAAGTGCTCAAAACAAACAAACAAGCATCCAAAAGCTCCTACTCATACTAGTAGAAAATTTAGGAAAAATACTAGACTAGTTTAGGCTACACTAGTTAATTTTATGCACAAGTGTGCAAGCTAGCAGAGGCAAAATACTCCTCTAACCAGTACCACAAATGCTACTGGATTCCACAAAATAACATAAAAAACAAAGCTAGGAAACAAGGAAAAACTATGCTTAAAATGCTACACATGTGAGGAGATTAATTCCTAGTCATCCAAGTGTTATTCATGATTTTATGCTACTTAAGAGGAAACCTATCAGAGGTAACAACCCTAAGATAATAATGCCACAAGGACATTCCATCCTCTGGTTTCCACACCAAAGATTTATATTTTTCCCTAAGGGAAAACAAGACAAAAAGCATACATGAATATCCTAGTGTGAAATCTAGTCCTTAAGCATTTCTATTTTAAACCTATTTCAAACACAATCACCAAGTATCTAGAGGTTCTATAACCAAAATAACAGTACCTAAATGGTACTAGTTTCATGAGAATTAATCTAGCAATAAGCCTAAAAAGCATTTAAAGATCTACTCAAAACATATATAAAAGAAACACATCTAGTGTGGGGGAAATAATGTTTCCACCAAAAATGCAATGAAACCAGTGGGTGCTCCACTAGCATATCAAAGCATTAAGAGGTCACAATGCCTCTGGTCCATTTGCTAAAAATTAACAAAAAAAACTAAACTAGCATCTAGTGCAATAACAATACTAGTAGAAAATAATAGGGTGCTTAAATAAGCAAGGCACTGCTACTCATGTTATTGTTTTCACACAAGTGAAAACTTTAGGGGTCAAGTACTCATAACAAACTTATCAAAATGCTACTGGACCTATGGATACAACCCAAAAATATGTGGTCACAAAACCACAAATGATTATGTCAAAATTCCACACATGAGGGAATTTTTCCATAACCATTCTCATAGTCATGACAAAGCTAATAGTGCTTTTCTACCAATTCCAATGCAAGATAGCAGAGGTGATAACAACACAAACTAAGTACCAACATGGTACTGGATACACTCAAAAAATCCAAGTGCTTTGCACATGAATTCATCACTCAAAAATGCTATGCAAATATTAACTAGAGAATAATCAAATGCTATTAACAAAAATTCTATTTCTTCTCAACTCAAGTCCACACAATCTAACATGCTAAAATATCTAAGTAACACTTAGAAAACAAGTTCACACATCTTAAACATGCTAGAAAACAATATTGTAACACAAAAATATCATCACACAAATTAATTAACTAAAATGCCAAAATGGCAGAAACATGCATTTTAAAGATCTGTCCACCAAATTTTGTAGGATGCTCTAAAAATTAAACCCTTCTAGGTTTGGATAGTCCTAAACCTATACAAGACCATCCAATTGAGTTTGCATCAAAAATCATTTTTAATAATTTTATAAAAATCACCAAAGTGCTCTCTGGTGTTTTACCAAAATGCATGCCATTTCAAACATACAATGAATTTGGAAACGAGGTTAAATGCTCCTGTTAGGAAATGTCAAGGGCTTTCCAATGCAATTGGCCTCACTTCATTCTGAGTTGTAAAATAAAAATGGTGCTCATTTTGGTGTTTCTGGTACCTGTTACCAAAACATTTTTCATTTCAAATACATCCATCCAAATGTAGATCTACAACTTGGAGATGGTTTAGAATTAGTTTGTGTACCTCTGTGAATTTTTGTTTGGTCAAAAACATCTTTTAGGTTTCCTTTTGAGTCCAAAAGTAACCATGCTACATTCTGCAAAAAAAGAAATTGGAAAAAAAGTGTTGTTGGGCCAGATCTGGTAACGGGCCGCCCAGATCTGCGGTTACCGCAGCCGGATCTACCCACTGACGCTGACGAGCGGGCCTGGCTGCCACGGGGCTGCCACGCAGGCGAGGCGCAGCCCCACCAGCAGGTTTGACATTCTCCCGCGCGGGTCAAGGCGCTGACGCCATGCGCGCGTCACGGCGACATCATCGCCGGCGGGAAAAGCTCCGGCGAGCACGAATACCGTCGATTTCGATCATCACTCGTCGATTCAAACACACTCGCACGTTGGTCTCGTCGTGGGGAAGCTAGTGCACGCAACCTCGCTTCCCGGGAGGGAGTCAGAGAGCGGCGGCGACGGCGTGCGGCGGCGGCCGGACCACGGCCATGACACGGCGGCGTTCTAGGGGGTTAGGGAGGGGGAAAAACGACGGGGAGGATCCCCTGCTCACCGTGAACGTGCTGGGATGCTCGGTGACGGAGTAGGGAGCTCGAGGCGGCCGGAATCCCTCGCCGGAGTCGTCGGGCTCGGAGAAGGGAACCGGACGGCGCGGCGTCTATGGGTCGTTTCACCTCGATTCTTCTGGCACCGAGAGCAACCACGACCAGGCGGAGAGGATGGCGCACACGGCTGCCGGCGGCGAGGTCTCTATCGGCCTAATCGACGACGACCTCATTTCGGGCTAGGGTTTGGTTGGGATATTTTTGAGCAGAGAGGGTGTGCTCGAGGGGGGGGAGAGAGAGAGGCAGGTAGAGCACATGGGAGGGGTTTTTATCTACTTTGCAATCTTCTAGTCGAAGCAAAGAAATCATGGGCAGCCATGCCCTCTACTTCGTCATCTACAGGAAGAAGAAGGACATGTGTGACTAGGATTACATTTTGGTCCCTGCTCTTTACAAATAGGTCCTTTTCCTCTCTGTAAATTGATGTTTTCCCTAAGCAAACAAAGTTAAAATTTGAAATCCTTTTGCCCAAAATTCTTATTAGTTGAGATGTACAACATATGTGAAAATTGGCTCAATTGAATAAACTTGGTAGTTCAAAGTTGTTCAAATTTGAATTCTTACATAAATGGACATTGAATTTATTAACCTACTTAGGAGCTTCCAAAAATGATAATTTTTGGCACACATTCCTTATTTGATGTGTTCCTTCTGTGGTAAAAAATTCAAGTCATTTTGAGTTACTTCATAGAACAAACTTGTTCAAATTTCAAAAAGGTGCTGTCAAGAAAACAGGGGTTTTTGGCAACTTAAATTATTCAAAAACTTGTGCCCTTTTGGTTTTCATCCTCATTTATGATATAGAGCATGTGGTATTTATTTCATGGCATTTGGAAAAAGTTTGTAGAACAAACTTGTTCAAAATCCCAAATGTTGCTGTGGAGAAAATTCATGTTTTCAGGGCTTTAATGGATTCAATTCTTGGTCTCATCTTGTGTGTGTTCCTTATTTGATATAAGGAAGCAATGGTATGAATTTCAAATCATTTGAGGAAAGTTTCCAATAGTAACTTGTTTTAGTTTTCTGTTTCTGGAAATATTGGAATTTCTATTTAATAAAGCACTAGGCTTTTCTTTATCAATCCTTTGCCAAAATATTTATGTGACTAGAGATAGCAAGTAAATGCTCTCTAATACTATTGTTTTTAATCTTGCAAGATTGGAAAAACATTTGATAATATTTTGGTGAAGCATCTAAGAATGCCTCCTTTTCTGATAATCTTTTAGGGAAAGTTATTTAGTGTTTCCTCTTTCTTAATTTAGGTCTTGGAATTATATTCAACAAGTATGAGTTTCATAATATAGTTTTTGGAAAACTCTTTGATCAATATTTACTTGAGAAAATATTGCCAAAGTCATTGGAACAATATGTTGAATATTTTTATCATTGGAACAATATGTTGAATATTTTTAGTTTACTGCTTTGCTATCCTTTTTAAGTTTGCTTTCAATTTCTTAGCCATGTAAGATTATATAACTAGTTTGTTTAGTTGCACTCAAACAAACACAATCAAAGTTTAATTGTCACAAACAAAGTTTAATTGTCAATCAATTAGCAAAACAATTGTGTTAACAGGTATTCCAAAATTGGGATGTGACAGTTTACTCACACATGGACGGGGGAATCATGGATAGTTGATGGAGAAGGAGTGGCGATGTCAATGGCGATGATCTCCTTCGAATCCCTGTCCAAGTAGCGTGCCAGGACAGGAACTTCTGATCCCTGAATTGACTTTTGGGGTGGCGGCGGCGCTCTGTTGTGTTTTTGTGGAATATGACGAGAACCCCCTCGCGTTTCAGGTTTATGGGACATAAGTAGTCGAAAGGGGAGCCCGAGGGGGTGCCTGGGGGTCCCACACCACCAGGAGGCGCGGCCTAGGGGGCGCGCCCAGGGGTTGTTTGGCCCCCTCCTGGCCCCTCTCCGGGTCTTGTTCTGGCTCCCGGAGTCCTCCGCTGATATAAGCCCAATGGGGTCTTTTCGGGGCATTTTTCCGAAAGTTGATTTTTCTGCATAAAAACGAGACACCAAAGAAATTCTGCTGAAAACAACGATAGTCCGTGTTAGTGGTATCCAAAACTCACAAGTCCAGAGGGAAACCATAAGAAATTTTTCGGAAAAGGAGATACGTTTTGGACGTATCATGCGTCGTCACCATGGAGCATCTTCACTAATTAACAAGAGACTTGGGCCATCCTTCACCACAAAGGGTGGAATTTCATGAAAGTTATCATAATATTCTAAGATTTTTGTCTTGTCCTCCACTCCCACGATGTTTCTTTTCCCTGAAAGAACTATGTGCCGCTTTCGCTCATCGCCTGATGAATTCTTTTGCTTATTTTTTCCTATTCTCAGTTTTGTAACATGTCCTTCACATAGAAACTAGTAAGCCACATCATTATCTAGGATGAATGGTTCGTCTAAGTATGGAAGATTGTTGAGTTCCACTGTTTTCATTCGGTACTACTGGTCTACCATCACCCCTCCTGCTATCAACTTGACCCATTTGCACAAAAACAAGGGGACCTTAAAAGTAGGTCCATAGTCAAGTTGTTTGATGCATCAAAGCGGACACCGCTATTTTGGCTAGTGCTATTTTTATCTTCGGAGATTACGTAATATGTATTCCCATTTATCTCGTACCCTTGGAAAGTCTATATAGCCTAACATGGTGACCTGGACAACAGGTACATATGATCTTTAATAGTGTTGATATTCTCGAGATGTGTTTGGATCCAAACGCAGAAAGTCTCCATGTTTTTATGTCTAATCCAAGAGCTAGGCTTCCTCGGGTTTTTGGAGTGTACAATATTCATGTGTTCCTCGATATATGGAGCCACCAAGGTGGAATTCTATAGAACTGTATAGTGTGCTTGAGTGAAAGAATGCATGTCCCTACATATTAGTGATTTTCTCCATAGGGTGCCTTTTCAACACGGTCTCCCGTCATGCCGCGATTTTGGAAGACCAGTCGGGTTAATGTAAGGAATAAGGTCAACACAAAACTTAATGATCTCCTCTGTTCCATAGCCTTTGGAGATTCTTCCTTTTGGCCTAGCATAGTTATGAAAATATTTCTTCAAGACTCTGATGCGTGTGATCACACGTTCGTTGGGAGACCCCAATAGGAAGGTATGAAGAGTGCAGCGGCAGGTTTCCCTCAGAAAGAAACCAAGGTTAAATCGACCAGTAGGAGGAAGGAGTAACTTCAGAAGGTTTATGCAGCTAAGATGGCAGGGCGCACTACCGGTTCAGCGGCAACGTGGAACCTACACAACACAATCAAATCACTTTGTCTCAACGAATCAGTGAGGTTGTCAATCTCACCGGTTTTGCTGACCACAAAGAGGTTAAACATTTGGTGTGGAAAATAATATGAAAATAGTCGCAGCCGTATGAGAGCAGTGGAAACAGTGGTTGTATTATCGGTATGAGGGAATAGACCGGTGTCCACAGTTCACTAGTGGTGTCTCTCCGTGAAATATAAATAACAGGTGTGCTCAACAAATTACAGCTGGGCAATTGAAAGAAATGAAGGCTGCACCATGGTGCATATGCAAGACATAAAGATTACTATGTGATTCATGTGTTCATTACAACAAGATACATAGACCGTCATCATTCGAACAAATGTTGGGTATTAAGTTTCAAGCAACAGATAATCGCAGTAAGCAAAATGTGTAATGTAAACAACAGAATCATCCTTAGACAAAACATTGTTGTTTTCTACCTAATGGCAACAGCATATCCTCCATCCATCACGTTTCATTCACTCGAGTACTGATGCAAAGGAGGCATGAACCCACTATAGAGCATAAATACTCCCTCTTGGAGTTACTAGCATCTACTTGGCCAGAGCATCTAGTAATAATGGACATCATGCAGGATCATAAATAACATATGCATGAAGATAACATGATAGATTGATAATCAGAAGACATAGCATTCAACATTCATCGGATCCCAGCAAACACAACATGTAGCATTACATAAAGATGATCTCGATCATGTGAGGCAGCTCACGAGATCTAAACATGAGGCATAAAGTGGAGGAGACAACCATCTAGCTACTTCTATGGAGCCGTAGTCCAGGGATGAACTACTCACGCATCACTTTGGAGGAGGGCATGGTGGTGTAGACCCTTCCGGTGATGAACTCCTCTCCCGGCAGGGTGCCGGGGAGAGCTCCAGAACCCTCCCGATCTCGGGATGACGATGACGGAGGCCTCGGGTGTTTATCGGGAAAGGACGGTATCTTTCAAGGGTTAATATGTCGGGGGGATTATATAGGCGAAACAGCGACGGCAGAGGGAACCTAGGTGGCCCAGACCACCCCCAAGTGCGGCCTGGGGAGCCTCCCTATGGTATGGCCCCCATGTGGCCCCTCTGTGGGTCTCTTCGGGACTCCGTGGAACCTTCGGGGATTCTAAGACTTCCGGGCTTCGAATTTTCCAATTCCGAGAATATTTCCGGAACAACTTTTCTAAAACTAAAAACAGCAGAAAACAGGGAACTGGCTCTGTGGCATCTTGTTAATAGGTTAGTCCCGGAAATCGATAAAAACGTCATAAAGTGTATAGCAAACTTGCGGGAAATAACAAAAAAAAAACATGGAACATCAAAAATTAAGGATACGTTTATGATGTATCAGACTCCCATGAAACTCTCAAAGGGGAACATATTGTGTAGAAATACCGGACCGACAATTATAATCTCTTCACTAGATGAACCAGGAAATGTGTCATAATACTGAAGATGGATTGGTGGGAACACCAACTCAAAACTAACGAGACATTGAACCACATGCTTTTGTAACCTTGGTATAATTTGTGGATAGATTACCTTCTGATAAGTTGAATTTACGAATGCACATAGCTTCACAATGGGTAGTCAAACATTTTCCGGTAGAATCCCCCACAATGCAATCAGAAGCTATTGAGTCATAAGCACGTGGTAGTCATCAGACTTTAGGTTCTGGAATTTTTTCTCGGCCATATTTATTATTTTCTTTATGTTCGACGAGAAGCCAGACTGAATCTTGATACTGCTTAGGACTTCAAAAACTATTTCCTTCTCTTCTTTGTTAAGAGTGTAGCTAGTAGGACATAGACGTCCTTTATCCATCTTCACTGTATGTAGGTCATTTGGGTCTTTCATACGTTGGTGGTCGTTTCGTGCTTCCAGCCTATCTTTTGTCTTCCCATACACGCCCAGGAAGCCTAGAAGGTTCATGCAAAGATTCTTCGTCACGTGCATCACATCGATTGCAAGCGCGGACGTCTAGACTTTCCAATAGGGTATCTCCCAAAATATTGATTTCTTCTTCCACATGGGAGTGTGTCTGTTAGCGTCATTCAGAAATGATTGACTGCCATGACCCTTTCCAAAGGTTAATATTTGATCCAAATCCTTGACCATAGCAAATATATCATCACTAGTACGACAGACAAGCTTATTCCGGGCATCTGTCTCACCTTTGAAATGCTTATTGCCTCTCCTTGCGAGATGCCTGAGCCGGAATAAATCAACAATTCCCCAAGTATGCATTCTTATGACATTGGCCCAAATATATACTTCTTGTGTCAGCTAAACAGAGTGTGCATGCATTGTATCCCTTGTTTGTCTTTCCTAATAGGTTACTAAGAGTAGGAAAATCATTCATGGTTGCGAACATCAGCGCTCGTAGGTCAAATGGATCCTACTTGTGCTCATCCCACACACGTACACCTGGTTTGGCCCACAACTGTAAAAGTTCTTCAACTAATGTCCTTGGGTACACATCAATGTCATTTCCTGGTTGCCTCAGGCCTTGGATGAGAATTGGCATCATAATGAACTTCCGCTTCATGCACAACCAAGGAGGAAGGTTATAGATACATAGAGTTACAGGCCAGGTGCTACGACTGCAGCTCTGCTCCCCAAGAGGACTTATGCCATATGTACTTAGGACAAACCTTAATTTTCTTGCGTCATCTGCAAAGTCCTTGTACTCTTTATCAATTTTTCTCCACTACGACACATCGGCGGGGTTTCTCAACATCTCGTCTTTCTTGCGGTCTTGTTTGTCCCATCGTAGCAACTTGGCATGCTCTTTATTCCTGAAAAAACATTTCAACTGTGGTATTATAAGATCATACCACATCACCTTGCCAGGAACCTTCTTCCTAGGGGAATTGTCCCTCAACATGACCAGGGTCATCTCGTCCGATCTTATTTCGCAATGCACCGCATACCGGGCATGCATTCAAATTCTCATACTTCTCATCGCGTTAGAGGATGCAATCATTAATACATGCTTATATCTTCTGCACATCTAATCATAGAGGGAAGATAACCTTCTTTTCGTCATACGTACTCTCAGGCAATTTGTTATCCTTTGGAATCTTCTTCTTCATTATTTTCAATAACTTCTCAAATCCCATGTCAGATAAACCAGTCTCTACATTCCATTCTAGCAATTCCAGTGTGATACCGAGCTTTGTGTTGCCATCTTCGCAAGTTGGGTAGAACTTTTTTGTGATCCTCTAACATGTGCTCCAACTTCAACTTCTCATTTGCATTTTCTTCTTCTCTCTATGTATCAACGATGACCCGATGAAGATCATCGTCTAAAACGGTCTCATCTGGTGCCTCTTCATCTTTAGCTCCCCCTTGCAATACCACCATATTCAGGGAAAATAGGATAGTTGTCATCGTTCGCTTATTCTTCGTTGTCTTCCATCATAACCCGTCTTTCTCTGTGCTTGGTCCAACAATTGTAGACGAACATGAAACCTGACTGAATCTGGTGGATGTGAAGGGTTTTTGAGGAAGATTAATCCTTCTCATTCTCACAGACGTGGTATGGGAAACACATAAAACCATTCCGTGTGTTTGCCTCAGCCACAATGAGAAAAGAACGCACGTCTTGGGTGTACTCTTTAGAGCGTCGATCAGCATACAACCATGGATGGCTCATCTGCATTACATAAGTATATTAATTACTCCAGGCATGAAATTGCAACAATCAACAACATGCCTCGTACTTACAACACATGGCATGTGATGAGCTTAATTATCAATCATATATGAAAGGGCTTAGTTGCTAACCTCTTGGAACAGTTCAATAGAAGGAACGCCGCCAAATCTTGACAAATCGTGAACCTCTGGCTAGCTTGGGCATTTCATCGATCACCTCTTGTGCATCAGAGGAAAAAAAACTAGCACATGCCCCTCTCAACTTCTAGGAGTAAAATTAGAGGAAAGGGTGGTCTATATAGGCAGAGGATCTCTAGTCCCGGTCGTGATACCACCCGAGACTAGAGGTTCTCGCACATGACCTTGCCGCCCGAGAGACCTCTAGTCACAGGTGGTATAACGAACCGGGACTAGAGGTCCATACAACCCGGGACTAGTGCTTTGCGGCTTCGCAACTTTTGAACGGGGACTAGTCCACCCCTCTAGTCCCGGTTCGATTGCCATCCGGACTAGAGACGAATTCGGTTCTGGACCAAAGGCCATGTTTCCACTATTGAGTCTTGATGCAACTTTCAACGACACCACACCAGGTTATGCTCTACTATGATAGCCCGTCAACCACTAAACTGCCAATCGTTTGGTCTGGGAAACGCGTGATTTACGTTTCTACAAACCAAATGAGCACTAGGCTATGGAATAATGAATAAGGTCAGTTCCCTTGAGTAATTGTATTTCTCTATGTGTTTTATTGTTATTTTTACGACGGTGTGGTTGTGGATGTGTGCATCCTAGTTATGTAGAGACGGGGTGTAATGATTAATAATTTAATGTAATAAAATACCCTTTATCAGAAAAAAAAAGTGTTATGTAAGTATTGCCCGCTTAATTTTGAGATTTATTTGACAAGTTGATCAATGGTATTTTAATATGTCATTTATCCAAATTTATTTGACAAAATTTTCAATATTATTTTCAGATCGAATCAGACCCCCACACATCTTAATTGATTGTTGCGACTTCTCTGTACTTGGGATCACTAATGTATGGAGCCCACTTGGGGCATTAGTTGTTCTGTTATATAATCAAGACAAACTCTGATCTTGGTTACCACATAGTCGCGTCTATGTTAAAATCTATGGCCAATGCTTCGGTCCTTGTCCTTCTATCTTTTAACATGACGGCATTTTCACTATTAAAACATTTGTTAGTTTTAGCCGACAACCCCAAGCTTTTAGAGCATCTCTAACGGATGCCCTATTTTAGTTGTGGTGTCCTAAAAACCGTTTCTAGGGCACATAAGGGAAAAAATGGCCTTCCAATGGGTGCCCTATCACATGCCCTAAAATAGGGCTGCCCCAGTTTTCCTCCTCTCTTCCCCAAGCAAGGGACGCGCGAGGACCTGCCCTATCCTTTCAAATTCAGCCCGCGCACGGTCAACCGCCAACAGCTTCCCCGCCCCCGACCCGCCCCCGACCCGCCATTTCTCCTGACTGTCGCCGCCGCCGATTCGACCGGTCGGTGCCTTCCCTTCCTTACCCAAAGCCGCATGTCGACTCCCCACGCCTCTCCGCCGCGACATCCTGCTAGAAAATGGGCACGGGCGCCCCACCTCCGCTGTGAAGGTCCACATCTGCCTTCGGCCGTCGCCGCCCTCAATTCGTCCAACCCACGCTGCGACGAAGCCCTGGGCTAGGCAGATCATGAGCTAGTCATAGCTGCACCTCCCCCAAGCCACACCGCTGGTTTTTTTGGCCTTTCCACGATGATCCTCCGCCGCCGCACTACTGCCCCACTACCAAGCTGGTTCGCACACCGCCGAGCTGCAGTTGCCATGAACTTTGCTGCTCCGCCACTCGTGTTGCCCACCACAGCCACACCGATGTCCTTCGCCCCTCCTAGGTGTGTTGCTCGTCCCCTCTCGTCGACGACTGTCCGCGGGTTGAAGCTGAGAATTTTTAACTTTTCAAGTTGTCTATTTACTTTTTGCAAATTTTCTACTGTGAATTAGAAGTAGATAGGAAGTTTTTTTGTGTGTTTTAGAAGGTGTTTGATTACACCTCGTCCAATGATGAGATGGAAGTGGAGGAGGACGAGGATATTGTGATGCTCTTGATGATGCACATGAACAAGAAGGCGAAACATGGCGGTTCGGTTATGGGGCAAGAGTACATTCGGAGGTAGTGGGACGAAGCAAATGCCAAGCTGATACGTCTCGAACGTATCTATATATTTTTATGTTCTATGTTATGTTTTCTACATGGTTTCTTTGTTTTCTAAATGTTTTCATGGACTAACCATATTAAAAAGGTGCCTAGAGCCGGTTCATGTTTTCTGATGTTTTTATATTTTAGAAAAGTTCTTAAAGAACTATTCTCGGAATGGGCTGAAAATGTACGTACATTTACTTTTCTCTGGAACGGAGACTAAGTCCAAAAGAGAGCCAGAGAGGTGGCATGGGTCCACCAGAGGGGTAACAGGCACGTCCTGAACCTAGGACGTGCTTGGGGGTCATCTGGCGTCCCCCTGCACCCCCTCCATCACCTTTTCGTAGTCACATTACCCCTAAAATAATTTTGGACGGAGAAATTTCCCACGAAACCGATACAAAAGCGTTGTCACCTTGTAAAGTGCAATGTACGGCTTCTGGAGTCCTACTCCAGCACCCTACCGTAGAGGGGGGTCATCATCAGAGGCCTCTACATCGACATGATTGCCTCCAGAAAGATGTGTGAGTAGTTCATCCCGGGACTACGGGTCCATGGAAGTAGCTAGATGGTGTTCTCTCAGCTTTGTGCCACCATGTTTAGATCTTGTGAGCTTCCTAACATCAGTAAGATCACCATTATGTAATTGTTACATGTTGTGTTTGTGGTGATCAGATGAACCATGAGATTATGATTATTTTGTTCATGTCATATTGAGATTCTTCACTTATATCTTTAGAGAGTTTTGATCTTGTCTTGCAAAGATCTCCGTTTTGTATGATGTCCTTGCCCATGTTATTGTATGCACTTCCAAGAGAGGTTTATATGCTAGATAGTGGGTTCATGCCTTATTTTTATCTGTGCTCGAGTAACAGAAACATGAAGGGTGAGGGATGTTATGTTTCCACTAGGGATAAAACAATGGTGTTCTTGTCTACGGATTGGAATTATTGCTTACATTGCGTACTATTCTTAATGCAATTGTCGGTTGCACACAAACCAATCACTTTGTTGCTGCAACTTAATACCAGCGAAATTTGTTGGATAGCTGTCACAAGGTGATCTATTATGTCGCACCCGGACTTCTATAGGATACTCACCGTACGAACTGAACAGTATTCTGATGGGATTACGGGGCTTTCCGGCACCCGCGTCCTCTTACGAGTAGGCCAACACTTATGTGTGACAACCCATCGCTACTGTTCATCGTCGATGTAAACTATCCTGTAGAAATCAGGACACTACCATTGACGTACTTCATACCATACACACATGGTACGTCAACGGCTTTGAACAAAAGGATAACACAACATGCCTCTACGACACAAAAGATTGAAATAAGGTAGCAAATGGCCTTCACTAAGGCAGAAATAGCAAATACAATCATCCAGAGGACACATGTCCCAACATAGCATTCATTACATCAGCGGAAGCATTCAAAGGGGTCTGAGTACAGACAAAATCCAAATAGGCTTAAGAAGCCGGAAACTGAAATAAAGACGGAGCCCATCCACGATGTCTCGGATCCTGCCCGGGTCCGCTAACTACTCGTCAGCAGCCTCGTCAAACTCCACGTAGTAGCCGTCACCTGGATCCTCGTAATCGTAGTCTGCAGAAACCACAGCCCCAAAGGGGTCAGTACATAGACGTACTGGCAAGCAAGACTCACAGTTCACCAAAGTATAGCCCGTCAACACAAGCACAGATGACTTGGGTTCAACGGAAGAAAGGGGTATATAAGATGCTGCAACTGGCTGCGCTAACCAACTACAGAGATTCTATCACTTCCAACTATCAGAAGGGGGATAAGATCGAGTGTTGTAACCAACTGAAAGATAACTTCAAACAAACCCATCCTGGATCTCGCCCCTTATCCAAAGAAGCGATCCGAGGATAACTCACACAGTTGGATTAAAGATGAATCAAGTTATTGTGTCAATAAGCCTATTACTAGTCAAATTGATAATCATGGGGTGTGAGATTTATGAATCATTAGGTTTAAGTTGTCCTGAGTACTTGTTAGCCAGTACTTTCACCAAGTTAACCATAACCGCGGAAAACACGGCTTCTCGAGAAGATTATCCCTGCAGGGTTGCACCAATTTGGCCGTACACGTATGAATAACCCGCCAGATGGGATGCCTCCCACCAAGCGGGGCACTCAACACAACTCAACTCTTCTCCGCATCAAGCCCAAAGCACCTTGGGCGCACGGCTAATCGAGCCGAGAAGAAAATGGACCCTCATAGCACTCTAAGAACGTGTCCCCCTATATGCCGACTACAAAAGTTCCACCCTGCGCTGGGCTCGCAAAAACATGCATGCGGCAAATAGAAAGCACGAACTAAATGAGATGATTTGGACGAGATGCGAATCGAATCGAATTGAGGGGGGCGCCCATACTCGCTTCCCACATGCGGGTAGTGCGCTCATCATGGATCAGTAGACAAGACCCTTTTCCTATTAGGGTCGACACTAGCAGGCCTCAAAACCACACAGGGCCTCCTGCCGGTGCCTTATCATCAAATTATTATTAACAGTAATAACGTTAGCATGATTGATTAAACATCGAGCCCCCAGAACATAATGAAATAGTAACTGAAAGTAACGGGTAACAGACTCGAGCAAAACAACCTAAGCATGCTAGTAAGACACTGGCTCAATCAATAGGGTTGTAGGAGGGGTGGTGAGGCAATATCAGGGTTAAAGGATTCATGTGATAGGTTCGTAACAGAAATAACTACCACTAAGGCTAGCAAGAATAGACAACGGAAAGTATCGGTAACCAGGGTTGAAAGGAACACAATGTTTCATTTGAGTGATAACTTGCCTGCAAACTCAACAGCCGGGTACTGAGCTAGATCCTCAGAAGGGGTGCTGTAAAGGTCGTCTGTCTCAACGTCGTCGTCTATTCGAGAAGAAGCAAACAAACAAAACAGGAATGTAAACAATCATTTTCATGGCATTGTGCACAATCAAGATGATGCATGACAAGTTAATGGTTGCATCAAAATAATCTAGCTAACATGATAACATAATTTAAATGGACCCCTATGCTAGAAAGAGTTGCATATGGGAAAAGGTCCATAATTAGGTGGAACAAATGATTTACACATAAGGATTAGGTGAAAGTTGTTATCATGATGCATGCATGATGGTAACCACAAAATAACAACAAATAACAATAATAGATGCAAAGGAAAAGGAATAAAACAAGTTTGGAACTTATTTATTAAGTTTGGAAAATTTGGTTACTTAAACATGTCACACAAACCACTATTGTTTTCATCAATTCAAAGTGTGCAAAACAATTAATAAAATTTATATTTGAAAAGAACATCAAATTTTAGTTGGATTACATGTTTCAAATATTGAAATTTGAATTAGGATGATTTTATTATGAATTAAACAATATTAAACAAGTTTTAATTGAATTTAAAACAAGCTTAAATATTATTTGAATTTTATTTGTTCAAATCATAAATTCAAATTCACATTTGAAAAGTTCACACTTTGATGGTTTGAAAACATATTTTGCATGTTCAAAAATATTTTATTTTGAGCAAGTTATGATTTTTAACAAATTTAAATGAATTAAACAAGTATTAAATTATTTAGGCAATTTAAATTATTCAAACAATGAAACAAATTTTATATTTGAATAGAATATTCAAAATGGTATGAAAAACATATTTTATTTGCCTTATTTGGAATTAGTATGAATTATTTATGATTTATTGCAAATTACATTTGAATTATTCAAATTTGAATTTTAAATGTATTTGGAAAATTCAAAACAGTTCACAAATGGAATAATTGGAAAGATCATTTGATTTTGAATAGAAAACATATATAACTTTTATTTATTAGACTTATAGATTAAAAGTTATTGATTTTTAAAGTTTAGTGTTTTATTCTGCCATTTAAAAGAAATAGGAGAAATAAAACAGATTCGTTTTAAAACTTTTTATACTCACGGAAAGACCCACCCAGACACTGCCAGGGGGGCCCCGTGGGCTCGCTGTGCCCGCGTGGCACACGAGTGACTGACAGCTGGGCCAGGGCTGTCAGCGCTCGAACGAAAAAAGAGGGATTTAATCCCGGGTGCTAGGGATCGAACCCAGCACCTCGCCCTCGCGCACGATACACTGAACCGCTGCGCTGCTGCGCGTTCGCTTGACAGATATAGGGACGCAGTGAGGATATAGTTTCAGAACCAAGCATTACACTGACGAAACTGACGAACGAAACTTTGCTCGACTGACAGAAACTTCACCGGCGTTGATCTGCACGGTGGTGCTCGCTGCGGTTGAGTGCTGGACGTGTGCAGAACGTGCACGGGTACGTGACGATGCACAGGAGGGAGAGAGGGGAAGAAGAACGGTGGAGCTCACCGGGATTTGGCCGAGGGAGAGCTCGACGGTGACGTACTGATGACGGAGGCGACGTCGGCGGGGAAGAGGACGGCGGCGCGGCTGCGGTGCTCCTCCGTGCTCCCGCAGGTGTCCAGAACGTAGAGGAGGAAGAGGTGGATGGATAGCCGTGCTCAGATCACGTCGATGTCCCCTGCACCGTCGACGGCAACCTCGGGTTCAGATATGGAGGCACGGTGGCCGGAGAGGGAGAAGATCGCGGCGGCGAGACAGTGGCTTACCGGTGGCGATTAGGTGTTCAACGGGTAGAGGGGAGAGTGGCGATGTCGCTCCCGTGTAGAATTGGCTAGGTAGGGCAGTGAGGAGGCGGCGCCATGGCGAGGTTCAGGGAGTTGTCGCCGGCGAGGAGAAACAGAGAGGGGAAGTGGCGACAGAGAGCAGGAATTGGCGGCGCGGCGCGGGGAGCGAGGACCTAGGGTTAGCCTAGGGCTGCGCGCGCTGCTCGAGGGGCTATATAGGGGCCACGGCGCTCTCCTGGCCGTCGGCGCGGCCGTACTCCGACGTGGAGTGCCCGGATGTGTTGCCGTACTCGGGACAGAACGATCGCACGAGTTTTGAAGCGGTAAGTGACGCGGTAGGCGGGCTGGGCTGCGCGCGCTAGGCTAGGTGGGCTGGGTTTTGCTATCTGCCGCGCGCGCTGCGGGTTTTTTTCTCCTTTTCTATTTTTCTGTTTTTTTTTTTTTTTGCTGAAACAGAATTGGAAGAAATTGATAAGGTTTTGTTTAATAAAATTTCCAGAAAAATTAGTTTAAGCTAATTAGGTAATTAGAAACCATTTTCCAAGATTGGATTGCAAAAGTTGACATTTTAAAATAATGTTTGTATTTGAAATCAAATGGGATGAATTTTTAATATTGATTAATATTAAGAAAACAAAGCATTTTTATAGGGTGGCCCCTATAGATTAAATGTTTGGAATTAGTTGATTTGCTTAGAGATTTCAAAAACTCAAGTGGGTTGTTGTTTGATGACTTGGATTTGAAATGGTAGATGATTTGAATTAATTGATTGAAATAAAACCAACAATTTAATGAGTGATCCACATGGAATAAAATGGTTGTTTTCCTTTGTTATTTTTATTCCAAAAGTTGTAACAGATCAAGTATGAAATAACCATTTGAAATTTGTTTGAGTTTGATTATGAAAACAAGATAAAACAGATGCAAAACAAATAGTAACAATTGCAAACAAAAATAAAACAAATGCAATGAGATGATGCCATGATGCATTGCTTGAATTAAAACAAGAAACAAAACATTCTAAGGGATATTTCATACTTGGGATGTTACAAAACGCCCCCCCTTGAAGGAATCGCGCCCCGAGATTCCTTACTGAGTAGTGAAAAGGTCCGGATACTTCTTGCGAAGATCCTCTTCGGTCTCCCACGTTGCCTCTTTATCGGAATGATGCGACCATTGCACTTTCAAGAACTTGGTGCTCTTGTTGCGAGTCTTACGCTCGGTCTCATCGAGAATACGAATAGGGTGTTCCTCATAAGATAGATCATCTTGCAGCTCAATGGAATCATGATCAGCTGCACGATCTGGATCTTTGAAACACTTCTTGAGCTGTGACACGTGGAACACATCGTGCACCTTGGATAGTTTTTCTGGAAGCTCAAGACGATAAGCATTTTCTGCCCGCCTTGAAAGAATGTTGAAAGGACCAATGTATCTTGGTGCAAGCTTTCCTTTCACACCAAAGCGATGAGTGCCTCTGAGGGGAGTTACACGGAGATATGCCTTATCACCAGGTGCATAGACCATATCCCTGTGCTTGCTATCATAATAGCTCTTCTGACGAGACTGAGCAATCCTGAGATTGTCACGAATGATACGAACTTTCTCCTCGGCTTCCTTAACAATGTCAGGGCCTAGAGTGAACGTTCACCAGCTCCAGACCAATTGATTGGACTCCTGCATCTGCGACCATACAGTGCCTCAAATGGTGCCATGCCTAGACTTGCCTGGTAGCTGTTGTTGTAGGAGAATTCAGCATATGGAAGGCAATCCTCCCATTTCATGCCAAAGGAGAGACCACATGCTCTGAGCATATCCTCGAGAATCTGATTGACTCTTTCGACTTGCCCCTGAGACTGAGGGTGATAAGCTGTGCTGAACAGAAGTTTAGGTGCCCAATGCTTCTTGAAAGCTTTTCCAGAAATGAGAAGTGAAGATACTTCCACGGTCTGAGCTAATTTCCAATGGAACACCATGAAGAGGAACAATCTTTGCTGTGTAGAGCTCTGCTAACTGGCTAGCTGAGATAGTCTCCTTGACAGCAAAGAAGTGAGCAACCTTAGTGAGACGATCAATAACAACGAAGATTGCATCGTTGCCCTTCTTGGACTTTGGAAACCCAGTAACGAAGTCCATTTCAATCATGTCCCACTTCCACTCAGGAATTTTCAGAGGTTGGAGTAGACCGGCTGTTTTCTGATGGACTGCCTTAACACGTTGACAAACGTCGCATTCAGAAACGTATTGTGCAATTTCACGTTTCATGCCAGGCCACCAATACAGAGTCTTGAGATCCTGGTACATCTTTGTACTTCCAGGGTGGATGGATAGAGGAGTTTCATGATCCTCCTTGAGAATGATATCCTTGAGACTTTGAATCTGAGGAACTGCAATGCGTCCTTTGAAGAACACAGTTCCCTTGTCATCAATTGAGAAGGACTTGAATTTATCGTTGCCCTCCTTGATGTGCTCTACAATCTTCTTGATTTCAGTATCACGAAGTTGTTCAGAACGAATCTTGTCCTCGAGAGTTGGACTGGCTGTCAAGCTAGCAAGGTATCCTTCAGGGACAAGATCAAGGTTCAGCTTCTGGAATTCTTCATGAAGTGGAGGTTGGCTTTCCATGATCATGAGATTATTGCAATAGGATTTGCGACTGAGAGCATCGGCCATAACATTAGCCTTGCCTGGAGTGTAAGAAATGGTGAGATCAAAGTCTTTAATCTTCTCAATCCATCTCCTTTGCTGAGGTTCAGATCTGGCTGAGTGAAGATGTATTTCAGACTCTTATGATCAGAAAAGATTTCAGTTTTGTTACCCAACAAGTATTGTCTCTATTTCTTGAGGGCAAACACAACTGCTGCAAGTTCTAGGTCATGAGTGGGATAGTTTTGCTCATGTGGGTTCAACTGACGTGAAGCATAAGCCACAACTTGACGTTCTTGCATAAGAACTGCTCCTAGGCCTTGGAGAGATGCATCACAGAATATCTGGAAAGGTTTGGTAGTATCTGGGCCAACCAGAACTAGGGGTGGAAGTGAGTTTAGTCTTCAGTAGGTTGAAACTCTCATCACATTGTGGAGTCCAAACGAACTTCTTGTCCTTCTTTGTGAGATCAGTGAGAGGTTTGGCAATCTTAGAAAAGTTTTGGACGAAACGACGGCAATAGCTAGCCAAGCCAAGAAAACTTCTGACTTGCTTCACCGTCTTAGGGGGTTTCCAATCAACAATTGCCTTAACCTTTTCCGGGTCAATGGCTATGCCCTTGGCAGAGATGATATGACCAAGATATGCAACTTCTGGAATCCAGAACTCACACTTGGAGAACTTGGCATATAGACGATGCTCGCGAAGTTTCATGAGAGTGAGACGAAGGTGTTCTCCATGCTCTTCCTCGGATTTTGAGTAGACTAGAATGTCATCGAGATATACCACAACGAACTTGTCGAGGTATTCATGGAAGACAGAATTCATAAGTCTTGAGAACGTTGCCAGTGCATTGGTGAGACCAAAGGACATGACGGTGTATTCATATAGACCGTACCGAGTGGTGAAAGCTGTCTTAGGAATATCTTCCTTTCTGATCTTTATCTGATGGTACCCCATCCTCAAGTCCAACTTTGAGAATATTGAGGCTCCAGCAAGTTGATCAAAAAGATCATCGATACGAGGAATTGGATACTTGTTCTTGATGGTTTTCTCGTTGAGAGGACGATAGTCAACCACGAGTCTTTTTGTTTGATCCTTCTTGGCAACAAACAAAGTTGGGCAACCCCAAGCGGAGGAACTAGGCTGAATGTAACCTTTCTCCATGTACATATCGATTTGCTCCTTCAACAATTTCAGTTCAGGAGGAGCTATCTTGTATGGATGCTTAGAGATTGGAGCAGTACCTGGCTCAAGCTCGATCACGAACTCAACTGCTCTGTCCGGAGGCATCCCTGGCAACTCTTCTGGAAAGACGTCAGGGAATTCAAAAACCACCGGAACATTTTCAATTGCAGGAAGGGGTTTAGCATCGAGGTTGAACAGCTGAACAGAACTTGATCCATATTGAGAATAGACTATCTGGCCTGAGGTGTGGGAGAGAGTTATTGACTTTTGAGCACAGTCAATTTTTAGCTTTGTGGGTCTTCAACCAATCCATACCCAGAATGACATCAATGTCAGAATTTCCCAGCAACATGAGTGAATCAAGGAATATGCGACCTCCAATTAGGATCTCATTGTCCATGCTTATCTTGGAAGTCAACATTTGCGGTCCCGGAGAGTGAACAGTCATTTGATTGCTTAGCGGAACCAGAACTAGGTTGTATGCTTTTGCAAAAATCTTTGACACAAAAGAATGCGATGCTCCGGTATCAAACAACACTTTAGCTGGAATAGAGTTTACGGGTAATATACCGAGAACGACGTCAGCAGCTTCCTCAGCTTTGTCGGCCTTGATATGGTTCACCCTCGCGGTCCTCCCGACAGGCCTGTTGTTGGAGTTGAAGGCTTTAGCCGGGGGAGCACGAACCATTGCCTGGTTGGTGTTGGGGCGAGGAGGTGGTGGAGGTAGCTGCCTCTGAGTGCACTTATCAGCGTAGTGTCCAGTCTCCTTGCACTTGTAGCAAGTGACGACACGAGGAGGACCTGGCCTTGGCTGCCCCATTGGAATCCTCTGACCCTGCATCTGAGATGGGTTGGGTGGGCGGGGTCCAAAGCCTGGAGAAGCTTGGGCATTTGGAGCCCGAGTGACAGCAGCCATTTGGCACCCAGATGCGGCGCTTCTGCGGAGGGGTGGTCATGTTGGAGGAGGAACCACCCTCACGTGAGTGCTTGCGGGACTCCTCGAACGCCTTGCGCCCATTCTCCTCATTGAGCGCGGTGTTCACGAGCTCCACGAAGTCCTTGCACTTGATGTTGGTGAGAGCGTACTTCAGTTCCGGGTTAAAACCTCGGCGGAACCTTGCCATCTTCTTGGCTTCAGTGGACACCTCGTCACCAGCGTATCGAGCGAGACGATTGAACTCGTTCTGGTAGCCGAGGACGTCCAGCTTGCCCTGTTTGAGAGAGCAGAACTCCTCACGCATCCTTTCCATGAGACCATCTGGGATGTGGTGCTTCAGGAAGGCATCCTTGAAACATCCCCAGGTGATAGGATATCCAGCTCTCATGGTCTGGTAGTTCTCCCACCAAGTAGCTGCCTGACCCTTCAGTAGGTAGGTGGCATACTTGACCTTATCTTCCTCAGCAACATGAGCTATCTCCAGAGCCCTGTTCATCTCCCTGATCCAGTCATCAGTATCCAGAGGCTCACGTGTTGCCACGACAGCTCTCGGTCCCATGCTCAGAAACTCCTTGATGCTGACTCGCGGAGCATTCTGGTTGGTGTGTTGGTTAGCCTGGATCTGGGCCATCTGAGCCACGACCTGAGTCATCTGAGTCAACAGCTCCGTGAGCGGAGGTGGCTCCGGTGGGTTGTTCCTTGTTGGCGGCATCCTGAATAGACATTCATTTTAGCACAACAACAGAAAAGGATAGACTTGGTAACCGAAAGATAGATTATTCCGACGCATGAATAGATAACCAACAGGTACATCATCACATGTTCAAATACATCAGAATATCCAACAGACCAATACATGGTTCGAAAGCGAAAGGATAACTAAACATAGCTAGGAATGGATACATCGGTACTCCCATGCTCATCACGCAGGACGGCGGTGAGTAGTACGACGAGAGATACGGTGCGGAGGAATCCCACGGAAGTAGGTATGACGACGATCCACGTAGAGCGGGACTGCTCTGAGAGCAACTATCGGTGTGGTGAAGTAGAAAGCGTCGTCTCCCTGTGCTCCAAAGCGGGGAATCCCAGTGTAACCCGGACCAAGGTCGAGAAGTGGACCTCTGATCGGCTCGTAACCTCCAGCATCTGGCAGCGGAAACCCAGCTGGCTAAGTGAAACGCGCAAAGCGCTCGTCTCCAACAAAGTCTGTGGTGTACGTAGCCAGACGAGTCAACGCCAGATAGAGCTGCTCCCTGACTGAGGCTAACTCCTGAGAAAGTGCGGAAACAGCTGCGTCACTGTGCCTCACGAACTGAGCAGTGGTGTGCAGCCTGGAGCTATCAGACTCGTAGGTATCCAGGTTGCTGTGGAGAGTGAAGTGAACTCCCGCTGCCGTGATGTAACCACGGGGGATGTGGCGATAGATAGAATCATCAAACCCCCAGTAGTCAGCACGGAGGACGGTGAGACTCACGTAAGCTGCCTGCTGCACGGACATATCCACTGTGGAACCTACTGCCTCGTAGCGGTGGACAACGCTCCTGCCATCATCCGACAGAATGTAGACGATAGCCCTGGTAGTAGGTCTGGTCAAACTCTCGCTGCTGCTCGTAGACCTGGTACTCTGGTGCCCAATGGAACCCCAGATAGGTAACCATGTCTCTCAGCATCTCCGGATAACCGGCGGTGCTCTCACAGCGAGTCATCCGAACCACCTGCGGGTAGAACCTGAGATCCATCTGCAGATGATCGGGAAGTTTTTGATTAGACGCCGGTAGAGAACTGATGTGGAAAGCAACAACAAGGTTCAACGGACGAAAAGGATGTTGAAAAGAGATATTGAAGCAACATCGGGAAACTCTTGACCAAAAACTCCTGAGGTACTATAGAGAACCCAAAACACGTGAAATCCTAACTTGAAAGTTTAGGTGAGAAGAGAAAACAACGCTGCACTTCCTTACCAGAAAAGGGTGGGTGGGTGGGGAAAGAAGAAAAATGGCAGAATTCCTACTCTCACGTTTCATTTTTCCTATATAGCTACAAAATAGTTTCTAGACTCAACTGCGACCAGTAAAAAGGGATCCTACAGGCAGACAAGCTCTGATACCATTTGTCGCACCCGGACTTCTAGAGGATACTCACCGTACAAACTGAACAGTATTCTGATGGGATTACGGGGCTTTCCGGCACCCGCGTCCTCTTACGAGTAGGCCAACACTTATGTGTGACAACCCATCGTACTGTTCATCGTCGATGTAAACTATCCTGTAGAAATCAGGACACTACCATTGACGTACTTCATACCATACACACATGGTACGTCAACGGCTTTGAACAAAAGGATAACACAACATGCCTCTACGACCAAAAGATTGAAATAAGGTAGCAAATGGCCTTCACTAAGGCAGAAATAGCAAATACAATCATCCAGAGGACACTTGTCCCAACATAGCATTCATTACATCAGCGGAAGCATTCAAAGGGGTCTGAGTACAGACAAAATCCAAATAGGCTTAAGAAGCCGGAAACTGAAATAAAGACGGAGCCCATCCACGATGTCTCGGATCCTGCCCGGGTCCGCTAACTACTCGTCAGCAGCCTCGTCAAACTCCACGTAGTAGCCGTCACCTGGATCCTCGTAATCGTAGTCTGCGGAAACCACAGCCCCAAAGGGGTCAGTACATAGACGTACTGGCAAGCAAGACTCACAGTTCACCAAAGTATAACCCGTCAATCACAAGCACAGATGACTTGGGTTCAACGGAGGGAAAAGGGTATATAAAAGATGCTGCAACTGGCTGCGCTAACCAACTACAGAGATTCTATCACTTCCAACTATTAGAAAGGGGATAAGATCGAGGGTTGTAACCAACTGAAAGATAACTTCAAACAAACCCATCCTGGATCTCGCCCCTTATCCAAAGAAGCAATCCGAGGATAACTCACACAGTTGGATTAAGATGAAACAAGTTATTGTGACAATAATCCTATTACTAGTCAAATTGATAATCATGGGGTGTGAGATTATGAATCATTAGGTTTAAGTTGTCATGAGTACTTGTTAGCCAGTACTTTCACCAAGTTAACCATAACCGCGGAAAACACGGCTTCTCGAGAAGATTATCCCTGCAGGGTCGCACCAATTTGGCCGTACACGTATGAATAACCCGCCAGATGGGATGCCTCCCACCAAGCGGGGCACTCAACACAACTCAACTCTTCTCCGCATCAAGCCCAAAGCACCTTGGGCGCACGGCTAATCGAGCCTAGAAGAAAATGGACCCTCATAGCACTCTAAGAACGTGTCCCCCTATATGCCGACTACAAAAGTTCCACCCTGCGCTGGGCTCGCAAAAACATGCATGCGGCAAATAGAAAGCACGAACTAAATGAGATGATTTGGACGAGATGCGAATCGAATCAAATTGAGGGGGGCGCCCATACTCGCTTCCCACATGCGGGTAGTGCGCTCATCATGGATCAGTAGACAAGACCCTTTTCCTATTAGGGTCGACACTAGCAGGCCTCAAAACCACACAGGGCCTCCTGCCGGTGCCTTATCATCAAATTATTATTAACAGTAATTTTAGCATGATTGATTGATTGATTAAACATCGAGCCCCCAGAACATAATGAAATATAGTAACTGAAAGTAACGGGTAACGGACTCGAGCAAAACAACCTAAGCATGCTAGTAAGACACTGGCTCAATCAATAGGGTTGTAGGAGGGGTGGTGAGGCAATATCAGGGTTAAAGGATTCATGTGATAGGTTCGTAACAGAAACAATTACCACTAAGGCTAGCAAGAATAGACAACGGAAAGTATCGGTAACCAGGGTTGAAAGGAACACAATGGTTCATGTGAGTGATAACTTGCCTGCAAACTCAGCAGCCTGGTACTGAGCTAGATCCTCAGAAGGGGTGCTGTAAAGGTCGTCTGTCTCAACGTCGTCGTCTATTCGAGAAGAGGCAAACAAACAAAACAGGAATGTAAACAATCATTGCCATGGCATTGTGCACAATAAGGATGATGCATGACAAGTTAATGGTGCAGCAAAATAAACTAGCTAACATGATAACACCATTTAAATGGACCCCTATGCTAAAAGAGTTGCATATAGGAAAAAGGTCCATAATTAAGTGGAACAAATAATTTATAATTAATTATTAGGTGAAAGTTGTTAGCATGATGCATGCATGATGGTGATAACAAGATAACAACAAATAGCAATGATAGATGCAAGTAATAAAAGGGGTTTAACAAGTTTTGGAAATTATTTATTAAGTTTGGAAAATTTGGTTACTTAAACATGTCACACAAACAATTATTGTTTTCATCAATTTAAAGTGTGCAAAACAATTAACCAAATTTATATTTGAAAAGAACATCAAATTTTAGTTGGATTACATGTTTCAAATATTGAAATTTGAATTAGGATGATTTTATTATGAATTAAACAATATTAAACAAGTTTTAATTGAATTTAAAACAAGCTTAAATATTATTTGAATTTTATTTGTTCAAATCATAAATTCAAATTCACATTTGAAAAGTTCACACTTTGATGGTTTGAAAACATATTTTGCATGTTCAAAAATATTTTATTTTGAGCAAGTTATGATTTTTAACAAATTTAAATGAATTAAACAAGTATTAAATTATTTAGGCAATTTAAATTATTCAAACAATGAAACAAATTTCATATTTGAATAGGATATTCAAAATGGTATGAAAAACATATTTTATTTGCCTTATTTGGAATTAGTATGAATTATTTATGAATTATTGCAAATTACATTTGAATTATTCAAACTTGAATTTTAAATGTATTTGGAAAACTCAAAACAGAACACAAATAGATGATTTGGAAAGATCATTTAATTTTGAACAGAAAACATATATAACTTTTATTTATTAGACTTATAGATTAAAAGTTATTGATTTTTAAAGTTTAGTGTTTTATTCTGCCATTTAAAAGAAATAGGAGAAATAAAACAGATTCGTTTTAAAACTTTTTATACTCACGGAAAGACCCACCCAGACACTGCCAGGGGGGGCCCCGTGGGCTCGCTGTGCCCGCGTGGCACACGAGTGACTGACAGCTGGGCCAGGGTTGTCAGCGCTCGAACGAAAAAAGAGGGATTTAATCCCGGGTGCTAGGGATCGAACCCAGCACCTCGCCCTCGCGCACGATACACTGAACCGCTGCGCTGCTGCGCGTTCGCTTGACAGATATAGGGACGCAGTGAGGATATAGTTTCAGAACCAAGCGTTACACTGACGAAACTGACGAACGAAACTTTGCTCGACTGACAGAAACTTCACCGGCGTTGATCTGCACGGTGGTGCTCGCTGCGGTTGAGTGCTGGACGTGTGCAGAACATGCACGGGTGCGTGACGATGCACAGGAGGGAGAGAGGGGAAGAAGAACGGTGGAGCTCACCGGGATTTGGCCGAGGGAGAGCTCGACGGTGACGTACTGATGACAGAGGCGACGTCGGCGGGGAAGAGGACGGCGGCGCGGCTACGGTGCTCCTCCGTGCTCCCGCAGGTGTCCAGAACGTAGAGGAGGAAGAGGTGGATGGATAGCCGTGCTCAGATCACGTCGAGGTCCCCTGCACCGTCGACGGCAACCTCGGGTTCAGATACGGAGGCACGGTGGCCGGAGAGGGAGAAGATCGCGGCGGCGAGACAGTGGCTTACCGGTGGCGATTAGGTGTTCAACGGGTAGAGGGGAGAGTGGCGATGTCGCTCCCGTGTAGAATTGGCTAGGTAGGGCAGTGAGGAGGCGGCGCCATGGCGAGGTTCAGGGAGTTGTCGCCGGCGAGGAGAAACAGAGAGGGGAAGTGGCGACAGAGAGCAGGAATTGGCGGCGCGGCGCGGGGAGCGAGGACCTAGGGTTAGCCTAGGGCTGCGCGCGCTGCTCGAGGGGCTATATAGGGGCCACGGCGCTCTCCTGGCCGTCGGCGCGGTCGTACTCCGACGTGGAGTGCCCGGATGTGTTGCCGTACTCGGGACAGAACGATCGCACGAGTTTTGAAGCGGTAAGTGACGCGGTAGGCGGGCTGGGCTGCGCGCGCTAGGCTAGGTGGGCTGGGTTTTGCTATCTGCCGCGCGCGCTGCGGGTTTTTTTTTCTCCTTTTCTATTTTTCTGTTATATTTTTTTTTGCTGAAACAGAATTGGAAGAAATTGATAAGGTTTTGTTTAATAAAATTTCCAGAAAAATTAGTTTAAGCTAATTAGGTAATTAGAAACCATTTTCCAAGATTGGATTGCAAAAGTTGACATTTTAAAATAATGTTTGTATTTGAAATCAAATGGGATGAATTTTTAATATTGATTAATATTAAGAAAACAAAGCATTTTTATAGGGTGGCCCCTATAGATTAAATGTTTGAAATTAGTTGATTTGCTTAGAGATTTCAAAAACTCAAGTGGGTTGTTGTTTGATGACTTGGATTTGAAATGGTAGATGATTTGAATTAATTGATTGAAATAAAACCAACAATTTAATGAGTGATCCACATGGAATAAAATGGTTGTTTTCCTTTGTTATTTTTATTCCAAAAGTTGTAACAGATCAAGTATGAAATAACCATTTGAAATTTGTTTGAGTTTGATTATGAAAACAAGATAAAACAGATGCAAAACAAATAGTAACAATTGCAAACAAAAATAAAACAAATGCAATGAGATGATGCCATGATGCAATGCTTGAATCAAAACAATAAATCAAACATTCTAAGGGATATTTTCATACTTGGGATGTTACATATTAGTGATAGATTTTCTAGGGATGGCGGTCTATTTATCTTGACGTAATTCGTACAATGTTAGAACCCATGAACTATATCTCTTAAAAATAGTATTGTTATGCATCCATGATTTTTCAATTGTCAATCTGTAATTTCTTTACCCAGCATGTTATTGTTATTAGGAGAGACACCACGAGTGAAACTACGCCCCCCCGGTCCTATTTTTCTCATTTATTACAACCTCGTTTAGTTGCTTGTCATCAACACTTTATTGTTGTTTTGTTTTTATTTAATATTTTCCAACCATTCGATACAATTAATTCTTTAGTATTCAGCAAGAAGGGAAGATTGAGAACCTTCTCAAAATTTTGGATCAAGAGAGAGTTTGTGTTTGTGTGCATGTCTACATTTGTTGACGCGCCAGACAACAAGTAACCTTGCCGAGAGACTTTCAAGTCCTACTAGATTGATAACCATGGTTCCATAACTAGGGGGAAAATACTTCTGTGATGCATCATATAGGTTCCTCTTGGGGTCTCCCAACGACATGTGGATCGACATCAACAAGAAATCTTTCCCTGGCGTAGTTGCCACAGACGTCAAGCTTTCATCTACGGGAGTTACACACTTCCAATTTCTCTCTTTTGTTTTGTTCTTTCTTAGATTAGTTTTATTTAGCTTTGTCTTTATCGGAGAGTGGTATGTCTTCTGATAGGAACGCTGAAGAGGTCCGAACACTGGGGGCCAATCACGCTCTCTTTGCCTCTCGAGGGATGTAGAGAAAAGCTCGTGAGGGACAACACTAGAGACACTGAGAGTTACCCGGGTTTAGGCCACCGTGCGGTAGAAAACCCTACTCATGCTTGTTTGATGGATTGCACTGCCTGAGATTAAAGCACAAGGTGTGATCTTGGGCTCGTCGTTAGACTAAGGGGGTGCTCCGTGGGTGGATCTGCGTCCACTGCTACATGAGTGAGCGAACTACTTATGTATCCATCTCGGCCCTGTTTCCCGCTAATTCTTGTCCAGAAAGTGTATCACACAACGACAGGAAATGGGTAGTGCATGCTTCGTCATCCCCCACGGTCCTGGTTTGCGGGGGACAGCAACACCGTCAATAGAAGCTCAGTGGGGCCCCTGGTGACGTCCCTTTCGTTTCGTAGAGTTGGCATGGTCTTCTTGCATCAAAGAGGAAACCTTTGGGTGGCGCTTTGGCGGGGAAAGCCATCGCCAACACTTTATACATGAGACTGGCAACCTTTGCCAAAGACTCTCTACAACTCTGCTCTGCCTTCGTCAGCACATGGTCCCTTTCGTTTCGTAGAGTTGGCATGGTCTTCTTGCATCAAGAGGAAACCTTTGGGTGGCGCTTTGGCGGAGAAAGCCATCGCCAACACTTTATACATGAGACTGGCAACCTTTGCCAAAGAATCTCTACAACTCTGCTCTGCCTTCGTCCGCACATGGCATGTTTCCTCTTGAGCGAAAACCCACTTGAGAGGAGATAGAGAATCCGAGGTAGAATCCCTCTCTAGGGAAAGGCAGGGTGCACCCTCGGGAGAGGCCAACCATCTACCAAAGGTATCTATTAAGAGGTGGATGCCTTGCTGAGGGAGCATTCCCTCTTGAAGAATTCTCCTGAAGGCTTCTTTATTTGGATTTTACTGGGCTGCACTCGACGGATCCTGGTACCCCTGGTATACACTGAGCCGACAGTAGCCCCCGAGCTTGTGGTGGACACAAGTCCAGAGGAGGCAAGACGACACAGGGCCAATTGTTGTAGGGCCGGTCATGGGAACGTGGCGTGAAATTTCATGGGTGATGACCCACGATCTCTTCAACGTGATCATAACTCTTCGTTGCAATAACTGCTCTGGCGCATGTCATTGAGTAGTCAACTTTCTGTCGTTGCGTCCCATGTGTCAATGGGGGTCTATTGCTCCTTCTTCGTTCCTGGGTCTGCGAGGATATTGACAGGGCTCAGTGCGCCCTCCTAGACCCGGGCTCACCCTTGTTTGATTTTTCCTTCTTCGTATTCTTCTCCCCCCGAGCAGAGGCAGAGGAGAGAGAGGGAGTGCATGGATCGTGTTGGACGGGGCCGTGGCTCCGAGGTGGGCATGGCCACAGCTCCAAGACGCATCGCCCGTGTTGCGCTCGCAGTTGCAGCGGCGCTAGAGTGGTATGGAGGCAGTGTAGGCCGCGGAACATGCGCTCGTCACGGTCGCGGCGGGGCGTCCGTGTCCTTTCCTAGATAGAAGGAGGACACAAGTGTGGCCGCGCACGAGTTCTCTCGATCAGGCTGCGCGACCGTCTCCGCAACCGGCTGTAGCTTTGAAATTCGTTTGCGAGGGTACTCGACGGAAATCCAAAAGTACAAGGAATTCGCATAGACGGGGTGAATAATCTCTTTAAAATAATTACTGTTTAGGCTTGAATAAATGCGAGATAAAACTAGCATTTAATGTGTCAAGCACAAAACCTATACAAGCTAGGTTTACCTATATGCACCAACAACATATGCTAAAAAAGGAATACAACAAAGAGATAGCAAGATAGACAACTTCAAGCACGATGGCTATCACAAAGGTAAATGCATAAGTAACGAGCTAGAGTATAGAAATAACCGAAGCCCAAGGAGACACCGATGTGATTACGGAAGTTCCTTCCCAAGGGAAGTAAGTCTTCATTGGAGGGTTCTGGAGCCGCCAAGGATATCCAACACTCGGTTGTTCTCACCGTATTCTCCTTGAGCTTCACCGGTTAGGGAGATGTTCGTTTCCACTATGAGGTCGTGTTGAAGGCGATGACCAAACCTTACACGAGGTTGAGGCTATCTACACAAGTCAATTGGAGGCTATCAACGAAGCTTCTTGCAACAAGGTGGAAGCCCTAAGCACTAACCATCTAGGGTGCTCAATACACCCAAGAGGAACAATCTTTGCGGTGACCAAGAACCCAAGAGTAACAAGCTCACGAACTTCTCTTTCACGAATCCTGTGGGGAACTCAACCGACGCACCTAATTCAATGGTAAGAACACACAAAGTGGTCAAGAACTTCTCTCCCAAATCCCACCAAAGAAACTTATGCTATGGAGGGAGGAAGGAAGAAGAACAAGGGAAACAACAAATGAATCCCTAGATCTATATCTAATTGGGTCCCCTCACAAAGAGGAGGGATTTATTGGTGGAGTTATAGATCTAGATCTCCTCTCTCTTTTCCTCAAGTGGCAGCAAGAATCATTGGAGGGATTGAGAGATAGGAAGCTTTTGGAGGTCAACAATGGAGGTCAAACTTCCTGATACGTCATAAACGTATCCTTAATTTCTGATGTTCCCTGTTGTTTTCATGTTATTTCCCACATGTTTGTTATACACTTTATGTCATTTTTATAGATTTTCGGGAATAACCTATCAACAAGATACCATAGAGCCAATTCCCTGTTTTCTGCTGTTTTTAGTTTCATAAAAGTTGTAACGGAAATATTCTCCAAATTGGAAAATTCGAAGCCCGGAAGTCTTAGAATTCCTCAAGGTTCCACGGAGTCCCGAAGAGACCCGGAGAGAGGCCACACCATAGGGCGGTGCGCCCCTGGCCGCGCCTGGGGGTGGTCTGGGCCCCCTAGGTGCCCTCTGCCATCTCTCTTTCTCCTATATAATCCCCCCCGACATATCAACCCTAGAAATATACCACTTGTTCCCGAGAAACACATGAATCCGCCGTCATCATCATCCCAAGATCCGGAGGGTTCTGGAGCTCAACCCGGCACCCTATCGGGAGGGGAATTCATCACCGGAGGGGTCTAGACGACCATGCGCCCTGCTCCAAAGTGATGCATGAGTAGTTCATCCCTGGACTACGGGTCCATAGAAATAGCTAAATGGTTGTCTCCTCCACTTTATGCCACATGTTTAGATCTCGTGAGCTGCCTCACATGATCGAGATCATCTTTATGTAATGCTACATGTTGTGTTTGCTGGGATCCGATCAATGTTGAATGCTATGTCTTATGATTATCAATCTATCATGTTACCTTCATGTATATGTTATTTATGATCTTGCATGCTCTCCTTTATTAGTAGATGCTTTGTCCAAGTAGATTCTAGTAACTCCAATAGGGAGTATTTATGCTCGATAGTGGTTCATGCCTCCTTTGCATCTGTGCTTGAGTGACAGAAACGTGACGGATGGAGGATGTTCTGTTGCCATTAGGGAGAAAACAACAATGCTTTGTCTAAGAATAATTCTATTGTTTACATTATACACTTTGCTTAATGAAATTATCTGTTTCTTGCTACTTAACACCCAACGTTTGTTCGGATGATATTCGGAGGGTGGATTATTAGTCATAGATGCAGTTGGATGATGGTCTATGTATCTTCTTGGAATGCCAACATGAATCACGTGGTAATATTTATGTCTTGCATATGCACTACGGTGCGGCCTTCATTTCTGTCAATTGCCCATCTGTAATTTGTCACCACTAGTGAACTGTGGACCCCGGTCCATTTTCTCATACTGAGAATACAACCACTTCTTTCACTGTTTTCAAACTGCTTCTACTGTTTTCATATTGTTCTCATACTGTTCTCCACAACATACGTTTAACCTCTTTGTGTTCAGCAAAACCCGTGAGATTGACAACCTCACTGATTCATTGGGGCAAAGTGATTTGATTCTGGTGTGTACGTTCCACGTTGCTTCTGAACCGGTAGTGCGCTGATGACCCACAAGTATAGGGGATCGGAACAGTCTTCGAGGGAAGTAAAACCTAAATTTATTGATTCGACACAAGGGGAGCCAAAGAATATTTATTAGCCTTAACAACTGAGTTGTCAATTCAGCTGCACCTGAAAGTAGACTTGCTCGCAACAATTTATCAGTGGAAACAGTTTTATAGGAGCAGTAGAAATAAAATAACAACAATAGCAAAATAGTAACAGCAGCAGCAAACGTGGAAAATGGCAGGATGGGAAGTACCGTAGGCATATAGGGAATGGATGAACGGGTGTTGCATGGTTAACAAGGGTCATGTAATAATAATATAGTGGGCATTGCAGATAATAGGAATAATAAAGTATCAAACATGTAGGCAAACCATAGGCATGTGTTCCAATATAGTGGTACGTGCTCACAATGAGAAACTTGCACAACATCTTTTGTCCTACCAGCCCGTGGCATCGGGGCCTCTTGGGAAACTACTGGTAATTAAGGTGATCCTTTTAATAAAGCACCGGAGTGAAGAATTAACACTCTGTGAACTTATGTGATCCTCACATCATAGTCGTCCCCTCCGGTTGTCCAAATTTCTGTCACTTTGGGGCCTTTGGTTCCGGGCAACAATATGTGTAAACAACTTGCAGGTATGATCAAGAAACATAATTATACTCATGAAACAATAACTTGTTCAGATCTAAAATCATGTCACTCGGCCCCTAGTGACAAGCATTAAGCATAACAAGTTGCAACAACGGTAGAAAACACTAACAATGGATACTAGGCACTATTCCCTAACAATCTAGCATCATAACATGATCAATATCATCCAATCCCTTCTATCCCTCTCAGCCTACAGCGGGGTTTACTCACTCATGGACGGGGGAAACATGGATGATTGATGGATAATGAGTGGCGGTGTCGATGGCGATGATCTCCTTCGAATCCCCATCCCGCCACGGTGCTACGATAGGAACTTTTGATCCCCGAATTGTGTTTCTGTGGGGGGGGAGGGCGGGGGGGGGGGGCGCGAGGGGGTGGTGTGTCTCCCTCCTTGCCTACTTCTAGCTTCCGGTGGCGCTCTGTTGTGTTTCTCTGGAATATGACAAACCCCCTCGCTTTTTAGGTTTACAGAACATAAGTAGTCGAAAGGGGATCCCGAGGGGTGCCTCGGTGGCCCACACCACATTGCGGCGCGGCTAAGGGGGCGCGTGAGGGGGTGGTGTGTCCCCCTCCTGGCCTACTTCTACCTTCCGGGGTCTTCTGGTGTTTTAGGACCAATGGGGTCTTTTCTGGGTAATTTCCCGAAAGTTGATTTTCCTCCACAAAAACGAGACACCAAGGTAATTCTGCGGAAAACAGCGTTAGTCCGTGTTAGTGGTATCGAAAACTCACAAGTTTAGAGGAAAACAATAAGAAAAAGTGTTCAAAAAAGGAGATCGTTTTGGACGTATCAACTCCCCCCACGCTTAGCTTATTACTTGTCGTCAGGCAATATAGTGACAACTGAGTGCGATAAAAAACTTTGACGAACACATTTGTTTCATATGATGTAAATATACTCACTACATGATCAAGTGTTGAGGTAATTTATAATAAGATGTATGGAAAATAAAAGCCACCCAGCAGTTATGCAAACCATGAAAAGAAGCCAACAAACTAATAATAGACAACATGAAGTATATCAACCTGCAGGATTGAAATGCTCATAATAGGGTATGATATAGTGTACTCGCTTGCCCTTAATAGTGGTGCAAAACATAAATGCTAGGGAACCTTTGAAGTTCAAATGAAGACTAGAAATAAACATATCAAAGATACAAGCATCAAAGTTATACCATTATAAATCGTGTTATGGGACAAGCACATTTCACTAAGAATAACAGTCATGCTCTCAAGAAGGTGCATAAAGTGAGAAGGTGGATACGGAACATAAAAGTAAAAGAAAGGCACTTCGCAGAGGGAAGCACAGATCACTCATGGCTAGAGCTTTTATTTTATTAAACAGAGGTATAAATTTTTTTTCTAGAGAGGTGTATGCTTATGTCAACGAATGATAAACAGAAAATACAGTATGTCACAAGCCAACTAGACTTCACAACCGCGGATCCCCTTTGAAGGACGCAACTGGTGTAGATGGTCATCCCTCTTTCTATTTTGTTTACACAATTATGCTTTGAATGATAAATCATGAGCAAAAATAGTGAAGAGAATTTGTTGTATTAATTTGGGGCTGGGCTCCCCGCTGCCAGCTCTTCTATCATTTGGATAAGTGGATGAAGCCGCTAGTCGAGCGTGTTAAATATAATCAACAAGTGAGGTAAAGATTCTCTATTCACGTCCGCATGAGCTCAAACAAGGGCACAAAACATGAATAATTTTTTAGAAGGTTTTAAAGGTAGCACATGAGCAATTTACTTGGAGTGGCAGTTAAATACCACATATATAGGTAGGTATGGTGGACACATTTGGCATACTTTGGTTTTTGGGAGCTTGGTTGCACGATTAGAACTTCATACTTAGTACAGGTGAAGGCTAGCAATAGACGGGGAGCGACAACCAAGAGAGCGATAGCCGTTATAATCATGCTTGCGATGAAACAAAATTAACAGAGGCATAAAAGTGATACAAATACTCTGAGGCAAAATAAATCATCGAGGCTTAAGTGAATTTTTGTTTTTATTCATAGCATGCGTGAGCATGTGGCAAGTTGATTCAAGTGAAACAATCAGAGGGAGATACCACAATGCATGTCATGCCCTTCTATGAATAAAACAATGCAATAAAACATCTATACGACATGCAATCTTATATTAATAAGTTGGAACTAACACGTGAGAGCACGAACTACTAAGAATCAATTAAATAACATACACCTTACATGAACGTACTAAGCATGTTCACACGATGAGTATATGTACAAAAAATAAAACAAGTAGAGTTCATACCAGCCTCTCACCACAACTTGGATGGTCGTAATCATCATTACTGATCTTCACTTGTGTGGATCGAATAATATATAAAGTTAATAAAGCTCCAATGGGGACACGGAAGTCCGGTGAACTCTGCAATAACTTTACAAAACCAAAGAAGAACACCAAATATTTTTGGGTTTTCGAATTAAAACAAGAACGGAAAGAACAAGCAAACAAATAATAATTTTTTTGATTTTTTTAATACTAAACCGAAATGAGAAAAGAAAACAAACCAACAAAAGAAACTAAAGAAGCAAACAAAGAGAAACAACAAATATATTTTTGGTCTTTTTGTGTTTTGGAAAAGCAAGAACAAATAGATAAAATAAAAAAGAAACGAAAGAAGCGAAAGAAAACGAAAACAAACGAAAGAAACGAAAATGTGGATATACAAAGAACTGACCGAACATGATATATAAATGAGTGTGAAGTCGGTATACCACCCCCAAGATTAGGCTTTTGGCATAAGTGGAGATCATCCCCAAGGGGACCACGGAGTGGTGCCCCCATAGTATGTCGAGGAGGAACCTTCCTACTGATATGTGCTCGAGGACGCTCCGGCGTACTGCATGGTGTGGTCCTCGGAAGGCGCATCTCGCCTCTTCTGCTGCCTGTAAAACTCCGTCGTGCTCAGATGCTCTTCTATCTCATCCTTGGAGCGCGACCATGGTGACCTGTCAACATTGAACAAAACAAGCTGCGGCAAAATAACTTTCCCCTCAACTCCATCCATAAATAAAACTCTATATACTAAATGATCAGCAGTAGAGTCAGCAGTGATAAAATGATGAGCTCTCATGGCAACAAGGTTGAGTCTATGGGGAACAATTAATTCATCATCTGGAGCAATAGAAACATTTAAAGCAGTTGCTATACGTGTAGCAATAATGCCCCCCAAAATAGGCCCCTTAGCAGCAAGGCGGCGCACAACTAGGGCGCAAAGGTTATACTTCCTGCTACTATTAAGCGCAACATCAATCAAAGCAAGGTGATAACTATAAATTTTGCTAGTGTTCTCCCTACAAAGGATACTAGTATCAATATAATAAGTGAAATATCTAATGGAGGAAGTTGGATGTTCCTTATGTTCCCACGCTGAGATGAACGACCATCATCATTGGTGATTTCTCGGTAGAGCGCCTGGAGATCTGCGGGTTTATCCTGAATCCTGCATGTTGTCCTGGAAGCGTTGATACCTACAATGGCACAAAAAGTATTCAAGTGCAAAGAAAAAGAACTATTATATAACTTGAAAGCAACAGTAGGACCAAAGTGTGTGTTCTGAAATTTAAAACTCTCAACAAAAGTTTTTGTGAGAGCAGCATACTGAAGACTTTCATCCTTCATGTAGTTGGTTGAACCAACTCTTTCAATAAGCATCAAAAATTCATCTAACAGACCTGCAGTCCTTAAAAAATGTAAAACAAGGAAAGCTAGAGGGATTAGCGATACCATCACCTTCCACATCGTCGATATCAGGTGCAATAATGACTTCATTATATGATGGCCTCACTAAACATGAGGGCCTTGTTCTCCTAGGAGCATCACTCCTAAATATCTCTCCAAAATAATGGCTATCCATCTCTGAAATTTTTCAACAATCAACACAAAATTGATTTCAAGCAACTATAAGGTGGAAACTACTATAGAGACTTATAGAAGAGCTATACATGCATAAAAAATAAATTATTTCACTCAAATCAAGCATCCAAAATCACATAAGCTGTCACCTAGAGTACCAAAAATCTCAATAATTACTCTACCAAATAAAATTCTACTTGAATCATTGGAGGAGTCACATACCGGAGATCAAACACCCCAAATTTCAGCCCAAATGATGGGCTGAGGAAGGAGATCGACAATCCAGAGGAAGAAAAGCAAGAACATGGGTTCCAGGGAATGTTTTCAGTTTGGGAGGTGAGAGAGAAGACTTTGGCAGTGGAGAGAGTAAGTGGAGGGCCACGGGGCCCCATACCATGTGCTGGCGCCACCAAGGGGCAGGTCGCGCCACCCTATGGTGTGCCTGACTGGTGGGTCCCCCTAGAGTCTCCCAGGTGGCTTTCTTCCTCACTTTTAACGTGAAAATTTACTACAATTTTTCTGGAATTTTTCGAGAAAATTTATTTTCGAGGTTTTTTTGAGAATTTAATAATTAATTATAAACCTGGAAAACAATTATGAAAAGGTGGAAAAAAACCAAAACCAGAACTACAAAGGTTCCAAAACATTTTAATGTGTAAATACCTAGTGAAAACAAAGGTGGAAGTGGTGAAAACAAAATTATGGTTGGTGAAAACAAACACAACATGGTGAAAACAAGAGGAATCACTGTGAAAACAGAAGTATGGATGGTGAAAACATGATTATGCAAAAGTAGCAAGGTGATAACAGAAGTAAACATGGTGAAAACATAATGGGGAAGGTGAAAACATAGTGAAAACAGTGTCCTCTTCATTCAAAATAATTTTGTTAACAAGGGTGATCAAGTCTTGTTACCATAATAATTTTTTATATGAAGAATCCGCCCAAGGAGGGGCTAGCGTCTGATTAGCTAGTTGGTGAGGCAATAGCTTACCAAGTCGATGATAAAAAGGCATTTTATTAGGACATTGCACAATGATCCGAACACTTTGTGGCATCTCTTCGATAGGCTAATCCCTTTCTTCGCTAAACTGCTCCTCGGATCCAACTGCTGCGAGCTAACTCCAAACACCCGTCCTCAATTCGGATTGCAGACTGCAACTCGCCTGCATGAAGCAGGAATCACTAGTAATCTCCGGTAACAAACATTCATAAACCATTTCTCGAAGTACGTGTCCGGATCCAAAAGTCCAGTATATTCCTACAAATTAGTGAATTAGGAAGGGCTCTTTTGTGCAGAAAAAGGAGCAGGGCATAAGATTCATTCCTGGAACATGGGCCTCTCTCTTGCGGCTAGCGAGATTGACTCACGCGAAAAGGCTACTAACAATTATTGAACCCTTTTTATCTTTTCTCTATCGTGGATCGTCAAAATAAGAAAAAAATAGTATTTCTACGGGGTTTTCCATGAGTAAGTGATTGTCTGATAATGAGCAAGGAATACAGGTCTTTCTGCTAAAGGGGATCTATTTATTAAACAAACCTACCCGGTGGACTGCCGAGCTACAAGTCCTACGACACATTAGCGGGATTCTCTAAAAAGCCAAGGTCTTGGGTGCCCAAGAGGGCCCAATTGGAGACTTGGGATCTCAGCAGGAAATGTGAAGGTTGCTTAAAGCTGGCCAATAGGCGAAAGAGAATCAAAAAATTGTTCTCTACGATTATCAAAATCTTCTTATAGAAGTCTAGTTCTTTCTTCTTTTATAAAAGGAAGTCTTGCTCTCCTTTCTTGCTGCTACTTGCGTTGCGAGCCAATCTTCAAACTGTTACCGAGAAGTCGTTTACTGATTAGCTGCTTGAACATGGAAATATTTCGGCATATCTGCTCTTAGGTTAGTACGACCTTCACCGATTGACAGAACGTCCTGCTACTGACACTTGAAAAAGTTGCTTTCAAGGCCTCGTCGCTTCGGTGAGTCACTTGAGCCCTGAGACATTTTCGGTGGCATGGAGCTAGACCAGTGAGCTATTACGTGCACCACCTATGTCCGTGTTCCCAAGGGCACCCCTCTCTTTCAAGACGATTCACCCGAACCTCTCAATCCATCTGATATCAACACAAGAGATCCTTGTTCGTAGAATCTCAATAAAGAAAAAAAGCCGACTATTGGATTTGAACCGATGACCCTCGTTCGAGAGTCTCCGCCCTTCTTCCACTCTTTCCCGACGCTCTTCTTATAAAAGAAATCACTCACTGAATTACTTACTGAAACTCGAAAAGGTGCTTTCGTTCTTGTGGAATAAGAGGCCCTCGTATCTTAGTGAAAGGAAAATCGTAATTTTTCGTTAGGTATTTGACCAAACAGGATCGTCCAGTTCCTATAGAACCTATCAAAAAAATATCCGCATGGGGATGTCAAAAGGAAAGGGATGGAGTTTTTCTCGCTTTTGGCGTAGCAAATATTACCGAAAACATTGCTAAAATACTTCTATGAGAGGGTTTTATTGAAAGTGTTCGGAAACATCAGGAACGTAACAGATATTTCTAGGTTTTAGGAATAATTTTTTTTAAAGACTGGAAAAAGTTGCAAATCGAATTTGACCTCCTCTCTGGTCTGGAGGAGTTCAATAAAAAAATTACTCAATCAAAGATCTGTTGAATCCATGAGCAGGCAAGAGACAACCTGGCGGCCATGCTCAAGAGTGAGTTTGAGATGAAGGATTTGGGTGCAGCTAAGATAATGTTGGGTATGGACATTATGTGTAATGGTAATGCCCCCAATTTATCTCAATCTTATCTCTTTCCTTTAAGGCGAATACGCCCCTACCGTACTCCAGCTTGGTAGTTTCCACCGCCTGTCGAGGGTTGAGCCCTGGGATTTAACGGCGGACTTGAAAAGCCTAAGTAAAAGGGAACTTTTTCGGCTAAGCACATTTTCTAGCGATTCCTACGGTCAATTAACGTACGAGGATCTCGATGAAACAAGTCGGAATCAATTGGCAAGGGTTAGGCAATATGAGATAGAGCTTACTAAGAGAAAGAAGCAAGAATGTTGCAGTTGTTTTCATTCCTTTATTTAGGTCTTGAACCGTAGAAGATCAAGCACTGATCTGATGAATTTAGATCCAGGTCTTATCTACTTAGTTGTAGGCATAGCCCCCTGAAATAGAACTTTTTGGGTCAGACACCCCCCAGCCGATTTGACCGACTCTGCTCCTGCCACAACATTTGCACATTTGGATGCTACTAATGTACTTTCCAGAGGATTAGAAATTTTAAGTTCTACTTAATACTTATAAAAAATACTAAAACTTCTTACAGATAAAGTTAGCTTGATATGTTGGTCAACACTAAATAATTATGTTACCTAAACCTTGATAGACATAATCCCAATCATAATAATTTCATATTCTTTTGGGGGTACTAGAATGGGAAAATAAAATTCTCCAATTTTGATGGTCTCAATATTTTCAATTGAATTTAGACCACATCTTCTTACAATCTTCTTGGAAAAATAAACAGTATGCTCTTTATCATTAACATTAAAAGTTACTTTTCCTTGGTTGCAATCAATAACAGCCACTACAGTGTTAAGAAAAGGTCTCCCAAGAATAATAGACATATTATCATCTTCAGACATTTCCAACACAACAAAGTCAGTTAATATCAAACAATTAGTAGCAACTTGAACAGGAACATTCTCACATATACCAACAGGAATAGCAGTAGATTTATCAGCCATTTGTAAAGATATATGAGTAGGTATTAATTTTTTCAAAGAAAGTCTCTTATAAAGAGAAAAAGGCATAACACTAACTCCAGCTCCCAGATCAGATAAAGAATTTCTAACATAAAGTGTTTTATTGGAACAAGGAATAGATGGAGTACCAGGGTCTCCAAGCTTCTCTGGAACCTTACCATTAAAAGAGTAGTTAGCAAGCATAGTGGAAATTTCATTATTAGGAATTTTCCGTTTGTTTGAGACAATATCTTTCATATATTTAGAATAAGGAGGCAACTTAATAGCATCAGTCAAAGGAATTTGCAAAACAAAGGTTTCATCCATTCACAGAATTTATTATAATGTTCTTCTTGCTTAGATTTATGGTTCTTATTAGGAAAAGGCATTGCCTTTTGTACCCAAGGCTCTCTTTCCTTACCATGTTTATTTGCAATGAAATCCTCCTTAGTATACTTCACAGTTTTAGTTTTCTTTTCAGGTTCAGCTACAGTTTCTTCTTTATCAGAAGCGTCACTTTTATCATTACCACTTTCAGTTTTAGCATCAAAAATAGATATACTATTAGGATCTTTAGCAGGTTCGGGAGATTCTAAAACATTTTTCTGTCTCTTCTTCTTTTTCTTAGAAGGAGAACTAATGTTTTTAGGTTGCTGAGAGTCTTGTTCAATTCTTTTAGGATGTCCTTCAGGATACAAGGGATCTTTAGTAGAAATACCACTTCTAGTAATTATTTCACAAACATGTTTATCTCTAGAAGCATTAGCTAGCATGTATTTTTGCACTTTAGTAAGTTGATCAATTTAAGTTTGAACCATTTGGAAATGTTTATCAAGCATTTTAACATCATTATTGGTTCTCTCAATAATATCATGCAAATTATCAATAGCTCTAGAGTTGTCCATAAGGTGATTTCGCACTCTCATATTAAAATTATCTTGCTTAACAACATAATTATGAAATTCATCTAAGCATTGACGAGGTGGTTTTGACTAGGGAATATCTCTATTATCAAAGTACTAGCAAAAATGCCCGGGGTAATATTTATTGAGCCTAGTGCTTCTCAAACACTTCAATTTTCCTCTTAGCTTCTGCTCTTCCTCCTGTGCTACATAATATTTTTGATTAGGAACAAAATAGCAATTCCCACAGTCGCATGTAAAAAAAATGTCTTTTCGGATAAAAGCCAGACCATACAGGAGTATATAACTGACATTGATATATAGTATAGCAGTTTAAAGTAAAAGAAGTATTTTGGCTAGGTACGGTGTACCTAACACATTTTCCATAGAAGTCTAACATCCGACCAATTTGTGCAGATCTATTTCTAGCATATACCAGAGACCAGACTTGCTAAGGTTTCAACAACACTTATAAGGAACCTTCCTTTGTACTTTAGCTGTAAATACATGTTCATTACCTTTAGTTGATCCAACGACACTTCGGCTGATGCGTTTGTATTGGTAAAATTATGAGTCGTGTTCACGGGTTGATGGCTCAATTGTTTAAGCGTACGATTTTTACGCTCTTCGCCACTATAAATAATCCAGGTGCTAGTGGAGGAGCTCGTTGGCCCATAGATGCAAATGAAGCAACTTGATCCTGAACGACGGCATGGATAGCGACTTCAGCTCATTGGTGTTCAGTTCCACCTACTGCTGTACAACATCTCCTCGCCCGCTTGCAGCCGGTGTAGAAATCACAAGACTCCACCATAGCACCATGGGCACCTTGACCGCCGAATCTGAATCAGGCCCGTAGGAACACTCCGTTTTCAGCATCATGACACCATGGGAGGCTCTCTTGAATTAGGGTTGAAGAGGCCCCTTCGCAGTTGAAAAGCAGTATATAACATAGGCAACTTACGGGTCCCATGAGGTTGCATTGGATTTGGTCGCCGCATCGGGAATCGCGGAGTGGATCAAGCAGTCCCTTATGCCGCCGCCTCCACGGACAATGCCGCTCCTCTTATTCTCTCGGCCGAAATCCCGAATCTGTATGGCCCCTATGTTCGCGTGCCAAAGACAGCCGTAGCTGTGCTCGCCATGGAAGACCTCGCTTCTGAGAATCTGAGTACATCAATCCAGTTACAACCTACACCACCTACGTGTGGCTTGGCCAGAGAGGACAGCAGCGCATGACGCCGAGCTCCTATCCGCTGAGCGGCCTCCTGCATTGGCTCGCCGTTCAGCCGGCGAGGGTGCAGCGTACCCTGCGAGTTTCCCTCTACGTCGAGCCTGTTTCCAGCACTCCAAAGTCCTTCCTCCACCGACCCATGTTGCGAACGTATGGGTTCATCCTCCTGCGTGTCCACGTCCTCCTCATGAAATCTAGGACAGCATGCATCGACCTTGGGCTGCAGTGACCATCGTCTTGGTGTGTGGCTGTGTCGTCACATCTGTTCCTACATCGCCGGCTGTATGGCCTGCTTTGACAATGTCGCGTGTTGGGAGGCGTACGTATTTCTGCGATGGCTGCATGGCATGTTTCCACCCTGATTATGAGTTACGGTCTTGATTCTTGACCGAGAGGGAGAGTAGACATAGTGATAACTATCGGTGCAGCACCGTCCCGGTCTCCTTGAATCATGCCGCTGTAGCCTTGCCGTCCTCTGCAAAGCCGGCGAGCTTTAGGCCGGACGCGGACGTGAGGTACTGTCTGGCGGGAGCCAGCCATCCTCGCCACGACAGCCGCAGCTTGTCACCGAGAGCTATGTCGAACGGACTGGAATACTAATTAATTCTTTCTCTTGATGTGAACTGATCAGCGACGAGCCGGACGGCCAACACATATATAGAAACATGATCAGGCCTGGTTCGAGTAGGACACGGTGTATGCTCAGCGAACCACGGACGTGAAAAAAGAGTCCGTCCTGATACTTCTATGGAACCTCACGCAAACCAAACGAGGCGATAAAAAAGATCCTACATCGGAGGAAGGAGTAATTAGCGAACCATTATTCAACTAACCGGTGGCAATATGGGTAAATATTATCAACTTTGACGGCAATTTTAATGACGTACCAAACCAAAACAAACCAAGTAAGCCTTAACGCCTTTATTATTAGGTAGGTATAGATTGGAGAGAATGTACCTCAACTATTGATGGATGAGGAATATGCTTACATAATTCTTCTATAGGAGTTAAATTCTTCACATCTTCAGATTTAATACCCCTCTCTTTAACGTATTTCTCGGCTTCCTTCATCACTTCATCATTTAACTCAATCATCCCTCTCGTCTTGGGTGTTGATATTGGTGTTGGCTCTGGTGTAGGTGTAGGTGTAGGCTCAGGTATATTCCAATCATCATTATTTTTGGCTATTTTAGCCATTAATTCCTCAGCTTCTTCTAGAGTTCTTTTCCTGAAAACACAACCAGCACAAATATCCAGGTATGTCCGAGATTCAATAGTTAGTCCATTATAAAATATATCTTGGAGGTCATTTTTAGGTAGTGGATAACCAGGGAAAGCTCTTATTAAAATACAAAACCTTGTCCAAGATTCGGGTAATTTTTCTCCTTTAAAACAAAGCATTAATCAAATCCATCGGACAATTAATAGATCCAGGTGGCAGATTGTTAAACCAAGTTTTAGCTTCATCTTTTAATGAAAAAGGAAAAAATCTTGGTAACAAAATAAGTACGCAGCTTAGTATCATCAGAAAATAAACTACTCATAGATGAAAGCTCATTTATGTGTTCCATAGAACTTTTAATTTCAGTTCCACAGAAAGGTTCCTTCTCAACAATAAATCTATAATATAAATCTAAAGAGAACTCATAATCCTTGTCTATAATGTGTATGGGAGATTTGGCAAATTTAGCATCAAGAGAAGATTTATATTTCACAGCATGTCTTGCAAGAAGACTCTTAAGAGCACTTGCACCTGTAGTAGCACGAGCTTCTTCAATGAAATCATCATTAAGTTCAATATAGGTTTCATCAAGATCACCAATAAGCTCATTTGCATTAACAGGTGTACCAATATTTTCAAAAGAAATTTCAGCACTTTTTATTTGGTTGGATATAGCAATACTAGCATCTAGGAAAGGACCTAGTGAACCAGTATCATCAAGCATAGTAGAAGCATCATCAAAAGTATCAGAAACATTGTCAGACTGAGCAGAAGTAACAATAGCATGTGGTGGAGTAAGAATCTTAGTCATAATAGATGGTGAATCCATAGCAACAGAGGTGTTCAGAGTTATACCACTCCTAGTAGTTGACGGTAATATAGGAAATTTTCCATCATGAGTCTTGTCCATGACAAATTGCTTGCAGCAAACAATATCATGATCAAGTGAGCAAATAAATAAAGCTATGCTCCCCGGCAACGGCGCCAGAAAATAGTCTTGATAACCCACAAGTATAGGGGATCGCAACAGTCTTCGAGGGAAGTAAAACCCAAATTTATTGATTCGACACAAGGGGAGAGAAAGAATATTTATTAGCCTTAACAACCGAGTTGTCAATTCAGCTGCACCTAAAATTAGACTTGCTCGCAACAATTTATCGGTGGTAACAGTTTTATAGCAGCAATAGAAATAAAATAACATCAGTAGTAAAATAGTAACAGTAGTAGCAGTCGCGGAAAATAGCATGATGGGAAGTACCGTAGTCATAGAGGGAATGCATGAACAGGCGTTGCATGGTTAACAAGGGTCATGTAATAATAATAACGTGGGAATTGCAGATAATAATAATAAAGTATCAAACATGTAGGCAAACCATAGGCATGTGTTCCAGTATAGTCATACATGCTTGAATAAGAAACTTGCACAACATCTTTTGTCCTACCAGCCCTTGGCAGTGGGGCCTCTAGGGAAACTACTAGTAATTAAGGTGCTCCTTTTAATAAAGCAATAGAGCAAAGCATTAACACTGTGAACACATGTGATCCTCACATCACAGTCATCCCCTCCGGTTGTCCCAATTTCTCTCACTTTGGGGCCTTTGGTTCCAGACAACAATATGTGTAAACAACTTGCAGGTATAATCAAGAAACATAATTATACTCATGAAACAATAACATGTTCGGATCTGAAATCATGGCACTCGGGCCCTAGTGACAAGCATTAAGCATAACAAGTTGCAACAACGGTAGAAAATACTAACAATGGATACTAGGCACTATGCCCTACCAATCTGGCATTATGACATGATCAATCTCATCCAATCCCTTCCATCCCTCTCAGCCTACAACAGAGTTTACTCACTCATGGACGGGGGAAACATGGATGGTTCATGGAGAAGGAGTGGCGGTGTCGATGGCGATGGTCTCCTTTGAATCCTCGTCCCGGCAGGGTGCCAGAACATGAACTTCTGATCCCCAAATTGAGTTTAAGGGTGGCGCGGGCGCTCTGTTTTAGGTTTACGAAACATAAGTCGTCGAAAGGGGGGCACGAGGGGATTCCTGGGTGGCCCACACCACCTGGTGGCGTGGCCAAGGGGGGCGCCCCAGGGGTGGTGTGGCCCCCTTCTAGCCCCTCTCCTGGCCTCCTTCTGGCTTCCGGGGTCTTCTGGTGTTTTAGGACAAATGGGGTCTTTTCTGGGCAATTTCATGAAAGTTGACTGTTTTGCACAAAAACGAGACACCAAGGTAATTCTGGTAGAAACAATGTTCATCTGTGTTAGTGGTATCCAAACCTCACAATTTTAGAGGATAATAATAAGAAAAGTGTTCGGAAAACGAGATATGTTTTTGACGTATCATGCGCCCTGCCATCTCAGCTGCATTAACATTCTGAAGTTACTCCTTCCTCCTACTGATCGATTCAACCCTGGTTTATTTCTGAGGGAAACTTGCTACTTTGCTCTTCATACCTTCCTCTTGGGGTCTCCCAACGAACGTGTGTTACACGTGTACCAAGCTATATCAACGAATGTCGGGGGGTTACCCCCGAGTAGGGGTAAGACAAGTGCTAAAAGCGAGGTCATAAGAGGTGTTTGGCAGAGTAGCTGGCTACCCGGTGCTTGCTACCTAGTCGACTGCTATCCGGCCGTACACACTGATGGCCAGGAGGAAGAATCAAGGAAGTTGTATTCTTCCGAGTAGAGGAAGTGGTCCGAGTAGAGGGAGTGGGTTCCTAGTCGGGCCAGAAGTCAATGAAGCCGTTCTGACACAGGATCCCGCGTATCCTGCGTCCGTACGGCGTGCGGTTCAACTTAAGGAGTACGTGATTATCCGCACCACGACGTGGCTACAGTGCGGTAGGCGCCTGTCAAGTCCTATCACTGACAGAGGGGACAGGACAGGGCTAGGGGCCTACCGTATCTCACTGACAAGGGTGGACAGGTCCCATCTCCGAACGGCGCGACGACTTACGGGGTAAGCGTCAGCGGGAACCCGGAGGCGTGCGCGGTTCTGCAGGGCTCCTGTCACATCTCGTTGTACTTTATAGTTGTTTTCTATTCGGGTGGGCACCAGTATATAAGGTGCCCTGCCTCCTCCCGTGAGAGGTTCGGAACTTAGGCATCGCTTCACTCCACATCGTAAGAACTAGAGAGAAGAGTGGCTACTCGGCTGAAGGCCTAATTGTACTGTGGCTACTCGGTAATACACATAAAAAGAGAGAGGCATGAGTAGGGGTGTTACCGACACACGAGGGCCCTGAACCTGGGTTAGATCTTGGTGTTTGTAGTGTTTGTGATCTACCACACGCGGCTACTCGCCGTGTGATCCCTCCCCGAGCACCTCTAGCGTCCATCGGCCCCAACTTTAGCCATCCCATGGAATCTGCCGTGATACCACCACGACAGTTGGCGCCCACCGTGGGGCTGACAGCGGCGCTGGCTGGAGTCCATGTTCGGACGGGACTCATTTCTGCTACTGGGGAGCGCGTGGTCTGTGGCCTTGTCCACAGATTCGGCTCCTTCGACTTCGTCACCAACAACGCCAGAGATTTCGGCGGGAGGCCCATGCCGGTAGGAGGCTCGGTGCTCTCCTTCGGCTCGCACCTCGTCTACGTCGCCACCACCATCGTCCGCGAGTTCCTAGAGGAGGTGCTGGTCGCGGAGGATCCCCCTGCTACGATCGCTGCCTGCGGAAGGCCGATTGGCTGCTCTGCAGACAGCGTGGAGGTGATGGTGGCCGGACTGGCTATCGATTCCGGGAAGGGCGCGGCCGCTGACGCGGGCGTCATCAAGGATCTTGCTGGCCCAAGCGTTGGCGGGAGGACCCACAAGCCCTACGAGAAGGATTCCAACATCCCTCTCTCCACTACACCAACGATACCGGCATCCGCGGTGCGGATGGGCATGCCGCCTCCCACCGAGCTTGAGCTCTTGACCATGAGGGCGCAGCTCGACCGGCAGCGTCAGGAGTTGCTCTCCGAGCAGCTGGAGCTGGAAAAGGTTAGGCTCGAGCTTAGCCTAGATCAGAACGAGTACAACAAGGCCCATGGCTTTATTCCTGTTGTTAGGAAGCATAGCAGGGTAGGCGCTACTCGTCGCAACCTAGGCGCCGATTTGGCAGTAGTGGATGTGGCTCCTAGTCAAACCGCTAGCCAAAACACTGCTACCAGGCCCAGATACAGTACCCCCGCCAAAACACTTAGAGTTGCAGAGGCTTTAGCTGCTGAGTTGCCAAACCTTGCTGGCGACGCGCGCGCTAGGCAGCAGGAGAGGCTCAACGAGCTGGTGTTAGAGGCTGCTAGGCAGAATGAGGAGTTCCGGAAAGCCAATCCGGGTCCTGATGCTTCTCAGATTGTGCACTCGCGTGTTGCGAGATCCCATGACCAGGCGTCATCTCCGCATCCCAGTCGCGAGAGGGACCAGAGTGTGCAATCTGGTAAGGGTAGAGAGATGCATGCGTACGACCCGGTTCTCGCCGCGAAACAGCGCGCTGTGCCGCGAGAATCCGGTCAGAAACACACTATTGCAGGAGCAGGCTATCAAGCCCATAAAGCTCAGAGTGGGGGGCAAAGCGGAGACAACGCGGGGCCTTCTCGGCGTCCTGCTGCTCAGCCTACTCGGCAGAGGACGCAGCAGCCTGCTGCAGCATAGCCGCGTGCGGCTGCGCCAGCAGCCAACCCTGTGGTGCAACCCGCGGTCGTACAGGAGAACATGTATGATGATGGTTACTCGGCGATGGGGCTAGCAGGCTATGCTGACCCAAGGAATGTTGCTGATCGCCTCTGTGAGCGCATGTTGGAGCCCAGTGATGCAAGGTTCAAGCTGGACAGGATCAATCTGTCAGCGCAACTCGAGAACAAGGGGCCGCCTGGGCCAGAATGCTTTGGTGCTCGTATCATGAACGAGCCATCCGTGAACCACTTCCAGCTGGCCAGGGGACCAAGAGCTACAATGGCAGCACCAAGCCAGAAGACTGGTTGAGTGACTACGTCACAGCCGTGCACATTGCAGGGGGGAACCGGAGATGGGCTGTGCGGTATGTTCCACAAATGCTGGAAGGTCCAGCTCGGACGTGGCTCAACAACCTGCCCAAGGATAGTATCAATTGCTGGCTGGACTTCTCGGAGGCCTTCATCAGCAACTTCACCAGCACCTACAAGAGGCCGAATAGGCCACAGCAGTTGTCCGCTTGCAAGCAGCGGGAAGACGAGACCGACCGTGATTATCTTACTCGGTGGAGCACCTTGAGGAACACCTGCGAGGGTGTAAATGAGGCCCAGGACATTACTTGGTTTGCGCAGGGCTGCAGGCATGGCAGCATGTTGTGGCAGAAGCTGCAGCGCGAGATGCCGAGTACTCTTGCTGAGACCATCAAGATTGCTGACATGTATGCACTCGGCGACCCGACTCAGCCTCTGATGGACTCCCCCGAGTCGAGAAGGAACTACAACAGCAACAAGCACAATGATTTCCGCAACAAGCGCAGAGGTGACCGAATTGATACTCGGTATGATCCCGAGGAGGTAAATGCTGTGACTACGGCTGCTGGGAGTAGCCAGAGGCAAAAAACTGCTGGAGCCCAGTATGGGCAAAACCAGAATCAGGGCCAAGGCATCAAGAAGCCGTATAATGCTCCCCAGCAGGGTAGCGGCAACTCGGGTCCTGCCCCAAACTTCATCTTTACGGAGATGAAGGATGGTCCATGCAGCTTCCACACTCGGCACCCGGCCAGGCCTGCCAACCACACTACTCGGCAGTGGAGCTGGTGGGAACAGCTCAAGAACGAGGGCCTGCCTCCTCCTCCTCCTCTGCCGGCTGCGAATGCCAATGTGCAGCCTTCTCGGGCACCTGCTCCCAGGCCGTCCGTGTTCCCGAGAAGAGAGAATGTGAATCAGGTGGCTTTACGAGCCAACCGCAACTTCAACAATGACCGCTACCGCAACTACAACAACAACGACCGCAACCGCAACTACTACACCCGCAACAACAACAGAAACAACAACAACAACAAAAACAACCAAGGTAACAACAACAACGACAACAATGGTGGTGAAGACCGCAACCAGTACCAGGAGCACCACGAGAGCTACATGATCTTCGTCACCGAGCCAGTCGACAAGCAGTCGCAGCACAGGCGTGTGTTGGAGGTAAATGTCGTCATCCCGGTAATGCCTCACTATCTGCGCTGGTGCGACCAGGAGGTGACTTGGTCCAAGGCTGATCACCCCAAGGTGATGCCCAATCCGGGTAGCTATGCTCTGGTGTTGGATCCCACTTTCCTGGGACCCGAGAAGAACGTCCGTTTCAGCAAGGTGCTGATTGACAACGGCAGCAGCATCAACATCATGTATCTGGATGCATTGAAGAAGCTCGGCCTTTCCGAGAACATGCTGCTACCCAGCAAGACCACTTTCCACGGAATTGTGCCGGGGGTATCTTGTGCTCCAATCGGCCGCATCTGGATGGATGTCCTATTCGGCACCAGGGAGAACTGTCGCACCGAGTGCGTCCAGTTCGAGGTGGTTGATCTTCAGAGCCCCTACCATGCCCTTCTCGGTAGGACTGCACTCACCAAGTTCATGGCTTCTACTCATGCTGCCTATCTGAAGATGAAGATCCATGGTCCTAATGGAGTGATCACCATCTCGGGTGACTACAAGAAGTCATTGGAGTGTGCCTCTGCTGGTTCCCAGCTGGCGGAATCCATGGTCATTGCTGCCGAGAAGAAGAAGATGTACGAGGTGGTGGCTATGGCGCAAGCAGCGCAAGGTGGTGCGCCTGGCATGCCAAGTTCCCAGTACGGGACTGCATTCCAGGCATCCCAGGAGACAAAGAAGGTCCAGGTTGATCCTGAGTTCCCAGACCGGGTTGCCATCATTGGCGCCGGGTTGGGAGAGAAATAGGAAGGCGAGCTCATCCACTTCCTCCGTGAGAATCGGGACGTGTTTGCTTGGTCCAATGAGGATTTACCAGGTGTCCCGAGGGAGTTGGTTGAGCACTCGCTACACGTGCGGCATGATGCCAAGCCAGTGAAGCAGGCGATACGCCGCTTTGGAGATGAGAGGAGGAAAGCTATTGGTGATCAGATCACCAAGTTGCTGATAAGAAACTTCATCATGGAGGTTTTGCATACGGACTGGCTAGCCAACCCGGTGATGGTTGAGAAGAAGAAGGAGGACCCCAAGGCGGATACCGCATGGCGCATGTGCGTGGACTACACTGACCTGAACAAGGCCTGCCCCAAAGATCCCTTTCCGCTACCCCACATAGATCAGGTGATCGATTCCACTGCTAGTTGTGAGATTTTGTCTTTCATAGATGCCTACTCTGGTTTTCATCAGATAGCTCTCAACCCTGCTGATCAAATAAAGACTGCCTTTATCACCCCGTACGGGGCTTATTGCTATCGTGTCATGTGCTTTGGGTTGCGGAATGCGGGGGCTACCTATCAGAGATGCATGCAGAAATGCTTGCATGATCAAATTGGCAAAAATGTGCAGGTGTACGTAGATGACATTGTCATCAAAATGAATAAAACACATACTCTGCTTAGTGACATTGAGGAGACATTTGCCAACTTGCGCAAGTACAAGATGAAGCTGAACCCGACTAAATGCACCTTTGGCGTCCCGGCTGGCAAGCTACTCGGCTTCTTGGTATCCAGTCGGGGCATTGAGGCCAATCCTTCAAAGATAAAAGCTATTGAGAGCATGTCTTTGCCGAGATCCCTGAAGGATGTGCAAAAATTCACTGGTTGCTTGGCTTCTCTGAGCCGCTTCCTGGGCAGAATGGGCGAGAAGGCCTTGCCTCTGTATCAGTTGATGAAGAAAAGCGACAAGTTTGTCTGGACACCGCAAGCTGATGTGGCATTCAAGGAGTTGAAAGATATGCTGGGTAGCGCTCCCATCTTGGCTAGTACACTACCCAAAGAGCCAATGCTGTTGTACATTGCTGCGACTAATCGAGTGGTCAGTGTGGTGATTGTGGTGGAGCGAGAAGAGGAAGGCAAGACTGTGCAGCGGCCTGTATACTATCTCAGTGAGGTGCTGTCCAGTTCCAAGCAAAACTACCCGCATTACATGAAGATGACTTACGGCGTGTACCTGGGCGCCAAGAAGCTGAAGCACTATTTCCAAGAGCATCCCATAACGGTGGTGAGTTCTGCTCCCATCTCGGACATCATGGGCAACAAGGAAGCGAGTGGCAGAGTAGCCAAGTGGGCAATTGAGCTGGCCGCGAACGCTCCCGCGTATGCGAGAAGAGAAGCCATCAAGTCTCAGATCCTTGCGGATTTTCTGGTGGATTGGGCTGAGGTGCAGTATGAGCCTCCTACTCCGGTAGCCAACTACTAGAAGATGCATTTTGATGGCTCCAAGGTGAAGGAAGGCCTGGGTGCTGGCGTGGTTCTCACGTCACCCAAGCGGGATCAACTCAAGTATGTGTTGCAAATCCACTTCAAGGCATCCAACAATGTAGCAGAGTACGAGGCCGTAGTACACGGCTTGAAGGTGGCCAAGGAGGTTGGCGTGCAGCGCATTATATGCTATGGTGACTCGGATCTAGTTGTGCAGCAAGTATCAGGCACTTGGGATGCTCTGGATGCCAACATGGCTTCAGATCGGTTCCTGGTGCAAACCATGACTGGATTCTTGAAGGATGCGAGTTCCAACACATACACCGAGCAGAGAATGAGGCTGCTGATGAGCTGTCCAAGTTGGGGTCTTCTCGGCAATACATCCCGGCTGGGGTTGCCTTGGAGCATTTGAGGAAGCCATCTATCAAGCCATCCCCCAACTCGGAATCTATATTTGTTCCTTCTCTACCTGGTGAGGAAGCTGTTCCCATGGAGATTGACTGGGGGGCGGCAAAAGAGAACCCGGGGACTGCCGTCTCCATCCCGGGGACTCGCGCCTGCAACCCGGGGACTGTCCCTTCTTACTCGGGGACTGCCCCTCTTAACCCGGGGACTGTCACATTCATTGAGGGAGTCCTTGCCGTGTGCACGAGGTCTCGGGGACTCGTCCCCAACCAAGAAGAAGAAGAAGTGGTGGCTGATCCAATGGAACTGGACGAACCAGTGTTTCCCATCCGGGAGACACCGAGTTGGGCTCTGCCCATATTATCCTTTCTAAAGGATGGCACCTTGCCAAGTGATGAGGTTACCTCGAGGAAAATTCAGAGAAGATCCAAGGGCTATACAATCTTCAGAGATGTGCTGCATAGAAGAAGTCCTACTGGTGTGCTGCAGCGGTGTGTAGATCCAGCGGAACGAGAAGAAATTCTTGTGGAGATCCATCAAGGGGAATGCGGGCATCACGCCTCTTCTCGGGCTCTGGTCAACAAGGCTTTTTGGCTCACTGCCTTGAAGCAAGCTGAGGATATTGTGAGAAAGTGCAATGGCTGCCAAAGATTTGCAAGTAAGATTCATATGCCAGCTTCCGAGTTGAAGACCATTACCATTACTTGGCCATTTGCCGTTTGGTGCTTGGATATGTTGGGTCCTTTCAAGCCGGCTAGAGGCAACATGACTCACATCTTGGTCATGGTTGACAAATTCACGAAGTGTATCGAGGTGAAGCCTATTTGGAAGTGTGATGGAGCCACTGCTGTGAGTTTTCTGAAGGATGTGATCCTGAGGTATGGCTACCTGCACAGCATTATCACGGATAATGGCACAAACTTCGCTGAAGGCAGGTTTGCGAGGTTCTACAGAGATAAGCGCATTCGGCTGGATGTTGCATCTGTTCCGCATCCCGCCTCCAATGGGCAAGTGGAAAGAGCAAATGGCATGGTGCTATCAGGCATAAAGCCAAGGCTGATTGAGCCGCTGCTGAAAACACCTAGGTGTTGGCTAGACGAGTTGCCAGCGGTATTGTGGAGTCTAAGGACTACCCCTAACCGGTCAACCGGCTACACGCCATTCTTCCTGGTTTATGGAGCTGAGGCCGTGTTGCCCACTGACCTAGAGCATGACTCGCCCCGTGTAACGCTCTACATGTAGGCAGAGGCTAGAGAAGCTCGAGAAAATGACGTTGACCTGCTAGAAGAAGCAAGAGAGTTAACTCTGTCACGTTCAGCTGTTTATCAGCAAAACTTGAGCCGTTCTCATAGCCGGAAAGTGAACGCAAGGGTTTTCCGAGAAGGAGACATGGTGCTTAGGATCGTGCAGCGCACAGCCGGGATGCACAAGCTATCTCCTCCGTGGGAATGGCCATTCATTGTGAGCAAGGCTCTACACAATGATGCCTATTATCTTCTTGACGCACAGCCGTCCCAGAAGAACAGGCCGGATAGAGCAGGAGAGGAATCCAAGCGCCCTTGGAATGTAGCTCTACTCCGCCGTTTTCATTCGTGAGAAAAATTATGTATGTACTTTCTTATCCGAGTTAAACTTCTATTCGGCAATCTGAAATTGAACTCGGGGACTGCCCTCGTCCAAACTGTTCCTTGTGTTTACGCTGCTTTACTTTGTCTATTCGGTTGAACCACTTAGAATTTCAAAAGCATACAAAGTAGTGTGTTTAAACTCACCGGACACTCTGCGACTCTGCTGCTGTCCGCAACCCGGCTTCATGGCAAGCCAGAGAACAAGCCAAAGAGTCAATGAACACCTGGAAATTGCAAAGGAAAGAAAGCGTGTGGCAACCGAGTAGCGTGTTTTTTACAGTTTTTTCTTTTCGGCTAAGTGGTGGGCAGCGTTTCTATGAACTTTTCTAAGTGGCTAAGTATTTGAAACTCCTACTTCGAACTCTTGTGACTCGACTACCAACAAAGCAACAAGTTGCAGGTAAGAGCTGAGATAAAAAGGAAAGAGAGGATAAAAATGCAACTCGTGGACTTGCATAATAACGCAACCCGGCATTGAGCCATAGTTGCTAAGAACTTCAAAGGGAATAAAACTGAGTAGCAACGGAAATAATAATAAGTTTGATACATGTGCACCCGGCATCCCGGGGATCTGATGAAAAGTTAAGATAAGTTTTTCAGGCAGCAGCAGTGTTGTCCGTGGCAGTGTTGTCCGCGTCATTCTTCTCGGCGTCGGCGCTTTTGGCATCCGCTTCGGTGTTGGCGTTTGCGGCTTGCTCTGAGGTAGCCGTGGCGACGGAGATGGGATCCGTGGCCGAGGTCGAGGCAGCAGCCTGGAAGCTGGGCATCGGGAAGCTGCTGCTGGTCGCGCCCAACTCGGGGGCCGGTTCCTGGATCACCATCTCGGTGGTGATGGTGGTTTCCTCAGTGTTGGGCTGCGGCTACTCGATGTCGCCATCAACTTTGGCATTCCCCTTCCCGGACCCATCCTTGGCGGCCGCATCATCGAAAACACTCAAGTCCTCCGACTCGGTGTCCTCGTCTTCATCGTCGTCCTCGCTTTCCGCCTCGGTGTCAGGCTCGGTGGGGCCGTCGATGAAGTGGGCGGTGTCCGCGTAGGAGGCGATCTCGTAAGCAATAGCTTTGCGGCGTGCAACACAGTCGGGATCGTCGGACCATTTGGAGCCTTGGCGCATCTCGAGGATCGTGTCAAGGTTCAAATTTTCATACCAGCTGTAGGTGAAGCGAAGCAGCAGATCGGTTCCGGCCCGGTCTGCGGAAGCACCCCACTTTTTCAACTCGGCCTTCACACCGTCCAGCTTCTCGGCAAGCGCGGTAAAGGTGTTTGGCGCATCTTGAACCGGCCAGAACAGGTCATGGAGCTTGTAGACAGTGGACACCATGCTGGTGCCCAGGCCTCTGAGTTGGCGAAGCTGCGACTTGATGTTCACGAGGTTGTTGTTGATGATGGACTTGGTGTCGACAGGCATCCCGGAATCATCTCGGACCTGCTGTGCTTTTGCCAGAGCAGGAGTGCTGGCGGCACGGAGTTCAGGGAAGATGTCTAGAGAGAAGCAGAGAAAAGTTAGAGATGGGGGCACAAAAGAGATGCAACCAATGAGAAAAATTGAGAAGAAAATCAAGCCAAGTAGCGAAGAAAAGTTAAGTGCCGGGAAGAGGAAACTTACTTCTAAGGTCAACCAGCAGCGCGTCCAGCTTGGTTTTCCAACCCTCCTGGTCAGCAATATGCCGGTCCTCAATCTGGCGTGCGCTGGCGAGCTGGAGCATGAGTTGCGAGTTGTGCTCTTTCACCACCGCAAGCTCCGTCTCGAGGGTCTTCTCTCTGGCTTTGCTGGTTGTCCTGGTCTCCAAGGCATCCTCAAGAGCAGATTTCAACTTCACTTGCATTTCTTCGAACTCGGCGCGCTCGTCGTCGCGTTCTTTCTTGAGTGCTGCATCTCGGGCGGCCAGCTGCTGCTGCACCTCGGCAGGCATCAGACAGTGGATATGCTCTTCCCAGAACTTCTTATATTCTTCTGTGAGAAGGAGAGCGATGTTAGCAGAGTAATCAAGTAGAGGAGAAGATACAGACAGCAGGGTAGCTGGCAACTCACCCTCCAGCTCCTTGATCTTGCTCTCGGCGGAGGGAGTGAAGACATGGCAGTGCTCGTGCTGCTCTTGCAGTTCTTTGAATTTGCCTGCAGAGTAAACATAATTAGAGCAAAAAGCAAAAGCGGGCGTAAACACAAAACGCACAAACCGAATAGCTATAAGCTAACCTTCAATCTCAGAGATCTGGAGAGCGCGGTCCACTGCCGCCTGCTCCAGAGCAGCATCATCTTTGCGCTCGGCTTCAAGGGCCGCGATGTGCTTCCTGGCGATGCTGTGGTTCCAGAGCAGCCGCCGGAACAGATTGGTCCTCTTCAGGAGGCTATTCTGTGAAAAAGAAAGAAAAGGAGTTAGACAAATTTTGGAAGATTTGACCCAAGAAGACGGCTACTCGGTTCAGCACCCGCCTACTCGGCCCGAATCTCGGGGACTGGGTAGTGGCTAAGGAGAAAAATAAGAACAAAAGAGAAGAGAAACCGCAACTCGGAAAAGGCGAGAAAAACTTACAGCATATGTCTGTTCAATGTCCTCGGCAGCTTTGCGGAGGACGAACAGCTTCGCGGCCAGGGTGCTGGTGTCGGAGGCGATGGTCATTGGATTGATACCGAGATCGGCTTTGTTCCAATCAATGCGGTAGTGGTCAAGATCGCCCAGCACGCTGCCGTTCCACTGCTCGATGCCATGGAACTCACTCTCCCAGACTTTGTCGATGAATCCTACCCGGTCCACAACCTGCGTCAGCCCTTCTGAGATGATATCATCCTCGCCGGCTTCGCGAGAGTAGAGCTCGATGGGCTTCTTGGCTTTCAGCTTGGCGTCCACTGCCTTGGCCTGGCCGCCCTTCAGAGCGGAGATTTTCTGCTCGCCCTTGGACAGGGAGATACCATATTGCTTGGACCCAGACATCAGGTATTGGGGCCAGCTAGCTTGTGCACTTGACCCTGCGCTTGCGCCAGCGGATCAACTGGAAGCGCCGATGGTGAGTTGCGTGCTCTTCGCAGCTGGTTTTCCAGTTGACTTGGGCGGTGGCATCAGAGCAGTATCCTGCGCAGCTTGGCGCGACGGATTCTTGCGGACGGGTGCGGCTTTTGGTTGCAGTCTTGGTTGTGGGAGGAGGCGTTTGCAGAGATGCAGTCTTGGTTGCAATCTTGGTGGAGCTCTGTTTCGGTGGAGTGGCCTGCTGGGTAGGCGGCACAGGGGGCCGGCTACCCTGCGCAGCGTCCGGCTGCGCTTGGCTCTGGAGCACGGGCTCCACCACAGTCTTCTCAACCCGCTGCTCGGCAGCGGGATCAGGTATGGCGTCGTCTTGTTCTTCTAAGCGTGGCCGCGGGGTCTTCATGAGCTGCAGCGTGTTCTTCCTGCTGCTCGGTGTTATCCTCCGGCCGCTCAAGGGCGGCAAGCTCCTGGTTCTCGGGGTCTTGATCAATATTCTCCCCAGCTGAGGCAGCTGGGGGAGAGGGAGGTGTCGCGTCATGAGCAGCATACTGCACGCTCTGGTACGCGTCAGTCTGCTGCTCCATGTCCTGGGCGTCTTGGTCACCAGCGCCCGTGTTCTCGGCGCCGGCGTCCTCTTCTTCCAGCTTCACCGGAGAGGACGCACGCGTCCTAGCCCGCGGTACTACTTCGTCTTCGTCCTTGGAGAGCTCGACGAGCTTCTCGATGTCAATAACGGATTTCCACTTGCTGGTACGGGTGGTGGCAGCGGCTGCGTCAGCGTCCAGGGGATCGCTGGAAGAAGGAAGGAAATCAGAAAGAGAAAAACAGAGAAAAGTGTAGCGAGAAGCGGGAGTAATTTGGTACTCAGATGAGTTTACTTACCCTTTGCGGGTGGGGAGTTGCCTTCTGGCGGTGGTGATCTTCTTCTTCTTCTCGGTCTTCTTAGACTTCTTGGCGGCAGGTTCTTGAGCACCGCTGTCCGCCCTCTTCCGGGTACTGGGAGCAGTCACGGCCAGGGGGTCGACGTCTACGGGCTCCTCGTCCTCCTCATGCTCAACATCCTCTGCAGAATAGACGAAGAGAAAGAAGAATTAGAAGGAGAGAAGGAAGTAAAGTTGGGTTGCGAGTTGGCATAAAGGTGAACTTGGTCACCTTCGTCATCCTCGGACCAGTCCCGGATAGACGCATCGACTCGGTGCTTACCGGGTTGAGTGGCGTGCGGGATGCAGAGGGTATCCTGCGTGTAATATGCCTTCTCGTCGTCCTCTTCCCGGTCAGCGTGCCAGTTGCTCTCGAAGACCTCAGAATCTTCTCTTCTCTGCCGATCAATGTGCTGAGAAGGCAAGCAAGATAACAGAGTGAGTTGAGATTTACTCGGAAAGACATGCAAACACAAAGCATATTTGTCTAAGTGATTCTAATCGGAAAGACATGCAAACACAAAGCATATTTGTCTAAGTGATTCTACTCGGAAAGACATGCAAACACAAAGCATATTTGTCTAAGTGTTTCTACTCGGGATAGCATGCAAACACAAAGCATATTCAGCTAAGGTTTTCTACTCGACAGGGCATGCAAACACAAAGCATATAAAGCCTAACAGAGTATCTATGATGTGCTACTCGGTATCAGAATGTAAGAGCAGAGTATAGAAGGCTAACCTACTCAATGCGCTTGGTGCGGTTGTACGGCACGAAGTCGTACATCCAGGTGTCGGAGAGCGTGGTCTGCATGATAGACCTCGCCCAGGTGGCCACATCCTCCTTGGAGAGCTCGAAGGTGGTGGTCCTTGTACAGTCGCGGGATCCTCCCATGTAGCACATCTTGTGCTAGCGGCGCTGGAGGGGGAGAACGCGGCGCGAGATCCAACACGCAATTGGATCATCTCGGCGGAGTCCTTGCTCCCGCAACTCGCTCAGGCGCTGCTCGACCTGAACCACGTCCTCGATGGTGTCCCTTGGATGGTAACCCCAGTTCTGCTGGTTAGCCCGCGTGTTCCGGAACTTGGGTAGACCTATCCGGTTCTCGATGGGCTTCCCTTCCTCCGTGGCTACGTTCTTCACGTAGAGAAAGGAGCGCTGCCACTTGCGCACAGATTCGAGGCCCTTGACCTTGGGGTGGCTACCCGTGGAGCGCTGCAGCATCATGGCGCCGCCGGTCTTGGTCATGGCGCGAGCGGTATCCGTTTTACCCGGATTGGGAATGCTCTGTTTGCGGAAGAAGAAATAACGTGCCCACGTGTGGATTGTCGGGTACATTCCAAGGAACGCTTCGCACACCACGGCGTGGGTGGAGAGCATGATCAAGGAATTAGGAGGGAGGTGATGTGGCTGGAGGCCGAAGTGCTCGAGGAATTTGGAGAAGAATTCCGAGATGGGGAGGCCGAAGCCGCGCTTGAAGTGCGCAAGGAAGACAACATACTCATCCTCTTCGGGCGCGGGGACGATCTCGTTGCCTGGATGGCGGCACTTCACGCCGGGAGGCACACGGTGGGTATTGACTAGCCATTGGCAGTCTTCCGCCGTGACTTCGGAGCCCTCCCAGCCGGCGCGGGCGGCGGCGTCGTCATCTCTGCGGGCAGCCATGGCGGCGGAGATGCGGATTGGAGATGTGGAGTGGAGGCACGGATGGAAGATGTGAATCGGGATCTGGATCTCTCTGTCTCTCTCTCCGGTGGCGCGTGGAGCAGTGGCGCGGCGAGAGATTGCGGTGGCGGAGCGCTCGACAGCGGCGGAGAGACGAAGGGGCAGAGGGTGAGAAGTGAGCAAGAAAGAGAAGAGGAAGGCATCGAGGGGGTATTTATCCCTCCCCTCGAGTTGCCGTTACCAGCGGAGTTAGTGGGATCAATCGTGCACTGAGATCGTGCGGCGTGGGCTGCGTGCCGGTTAGAAACGCACACATCGCATAATGCGCGCGTAACAGGCGTAGTTAATCCCACGTCGAGATCATGGGCTATTGAGTGCGGTTGAAGTGACTTAACGGGCTGGTGGGCCCTGGTCGCAGTTATGGGCGCGTGGCCTACCATATCCCAGGCACCGAGGCGTCGGATTGACAGGGGCGTGACACGTGCCCCGTTGCGAGACGCAGATGTGGATTCGCACCGTTGAGGCGGGATTGTGTCTCGAGGATTTCGCTAAGTCTTTTTACTCGGCATCAAAGAAAATAAGGGGTGCTACCCGGAGAAAAAGGGATTCAAGCAAAGGATAAAGGCTACTCGGAGGTGCTACTTGGTATCTTACAGTTCAAAGACAAGATTTGTTTTTAAGCTGAAAGGGCCCAGTGAACAAGTTTGCTGGACTCTACCAGCTTCGGGGACTAATGTCGGGGGGTTTCCCCCGAGTAGGGGTAAGACAAGTGCTAAAAGCATGGTCAGAATAGGTGTTTGGCAGAGTAGCTGGCTACCCGGTGCTTGCTACCCGGTCGACTGCTATCCGGCCGTACACACTGATGGCCAGGAGGAAGAATCAAGGAAGTTGTATTCTTCCTAGTAGAGGAAGTGGTCCGAGTAGAGGGAGTGGGTTCCTACTCGGGCCAGAAGTCAATGAAGCCATTCTGACACAGGATCCCGCGTATCCTTCGTCCGTACGGCGTGCGGTTCAACTTACGGAGTACGTGATTATCCGCACCACGGCGTGGCTACAGTGCGGTAGGCGCCTGTCAAGTCCTGTCACTGACAGAGGGGACAGGACAGGGCTAGGGGCCTACCCTATCTCACTGACAAGGGTGGACAGGTCCCATCTCCGAACGGCGCGACGACTTACGGGGTAAGCATCAGCGGGAACCCGGAGGCGTGCGCGGTTCTGCAGGGCTCCTGACACATCTCGTTGTACTTTATAGTTGTTTTCTATTCGGCTGGGCACCAGTATATAAGGTGCCCTGCCTCCTCCTGTGAGAGGTTCGGAACTTAGGCATCGCTTCACTCCACATCGTAAGAACTAGAGAGAAGAGTGGCTACTCGGCTCAAGGCCTAATTGTACTGAGGCTACTCGGTAATACACATAAAACGAGAGAGGCAGGAGTAGGGGTGTTACCTCCACAGGAGGGCCCTGAACCTGGGTAAGATCTTGGTTTTTGTAGTGTTTGTGATCTACCACACGCGGCTACTCGCCGTGTGATCCCTCCCCGAGCACCTCCAGCGTCCATCGGCCCCAACTTTAGCCATCCCATGCCATCTGCCGTGATACCACCACGACAATGCGCCCTGCCATCTCAGCTGCATTAACATTCTGAAGTTACTCCTTCCTCCTACTGATCGATTCAACCTTGGTTTATTTCTGAGGGAAACTTGCTACTTTGCTCTTCATACCTTCCTCTTGGGGTCTCCCAACGAACGTGTGTTACACGTTTATCAAGCTAATTTATGGTGCCGTTGCTGGGGAGGAAGAGAATTTCTTCAAGGGGAGTCTCGCACTTCCAATATCTTTACTTTGTTTTCGTTTTTCTTAGTTTATTTTATTTTATCGTGTTTGCTTCTCTATATCAAAAACACAAAAATTAGTTCTTATTCTAGTTGTAGTTTTTATCCTGTTTTTAATCCTGCTAAAATGAGTACTCCTGAGAACACTAAATTATGTTATTTTAATAGCACCAACAACAATGATTTAATTATCACACCTATTGCTCCACCTGCCGATTTTTATGAGATTAAGCCTACACTATTAAATCTTGTTATGAGAGAGAGATTTTCCGGTGTTAGTACTGATGATGTTGTTGTCCATCTTAATAATTTTGTCAAACTATGTGAGATGCAAAAATATAAAGATGTATATTGAGATATTATTAAACTAAAATTGTTTCCCTTCTCTTTGAGAGGAATAGCTAAAAAATGGTTGTTGTCTTTGCCTAGAAATGATATTGATTCTTTGACTAAGTGTAAAGATGATTTCATTGGAAAATATTATCCTCCTGCTAAGATTATATCTTTAAGAAGTAGCATTACGAATTTTAAGCAACTTTATAATGAGCATGTATCTAAATCTTGGGAAAGAATGAAATCTTTAGTAAAGAATTGTCCCACTCATGGTCTGACTACTTGGATGATCATCCAAACCTTTTATGCAGAACTTAATTTTTCTTCAAGAAACCTTCTGGATTCAGCTCCTAGAGGAACCTTTATGTCCATGACCTTGGGGGCAGCAACAAAGCTTCTTGATAATATGGTGGTAAATTACTCTGAATGGCATACTCAGAGAGCTACAACTAGTAAGAAGGTAAAATCTATTGAAGAAACCTCCTCTTTGAGTGATAGATTTGATGTTATTATGTCTATGCTTGTTAATGGACATGCTCCTATTGATCCAAGTAATGTTCCCTTAGCCTCTTTGGTTGCTCATGAAAAGCATGTTGAGGTGAACTTCATTAAAGATAATAATTTCAACAACAATGCTTATAGGAATAATTTTGATAGCAATAATTATAGGCCATTAACTCCTAATAATTATAATGCTTATAGTAATTTTTATAGTACTTATTATAACAGCAACAAAATTGTACTCTCTGATCATGCGAACATGCTTAAGAATTTTATTAGTACAGAAATTGCTTTCAATAAATCTGTTGAGGAAAAATTGATGTTCTTGCTTCTAAAGTTGATAGCCTTGCTCTTGATGTTGATTTTCTAAAACTAAAAGTTATGCCTCATGATGTTAATGAAATCAAAACCTTGAATTCCATCCAAATTCTAATTGATGATAATGTTAGGATGTTAGCTGAATTGCATGCTAGATGGGAAAGAGTAGATGAAATAGCTAGAAAGAATAATATAGCTAATGTTTGCACCATTACCACCACTAGTAAAACTGAAACCTCTCGTGCTAGTAAACCTTCTAATATCAATGGTAAAGTAATTGGTGTTTGTAATATTCCCACTACTTCTATTAAAAATGAAAAATTGACCGAAGCTGCTAAAAAATGCTCCTGATGATAGTGCTGAAATTTTTAGAAACGTGGGAGACAATGGTCCCATTACCTTTGATAAAAATTATATTAACTTTGATGATTGCAACATAACTGAAGTGATCAAGTTCTTACAAAATCTTGCTAGTTGTCCTAATTCTAGTGCTATGAATATGGCTTTCACAAAACATATTACAAATGCTCTCATGCAAATTAGAGAGGATGAATAAAGATGTGAAACCTCTATCCCTAGGAAGTTAGATGATGGGTTAGAACCCATTATCAAAATGAAATTGAATGATTTTAAATGCAATGCTCTATGTGATCTTGGTGCAAGTATCTCTGTTATGCCTAAGAGACTTTATGATATTCTTGATTTGCCACCTTTGGAACCTTGTTATTTGGATATTCGTCTTATTGATAATGCTAGAAAGAAACCTTTGGGGAGAGAATTGACGATGTTCTTATCATGGTTAATAATAATCTTGTCCCCGTTGATTTTGTTGTCTTGAATATTGAATGCAATGCTTCTTGTCCAATTGTTTTTGGAAGACCTTTTCTTAGAACTGTTGGTGCTGTTATTGATATGAAAGAGGGGAATATTAAATTTCAATTCCCACTCAAGAAAGGTATGGAACACTTTCCTAGAAAGAGAATAAATTTTCCTTTTGATTCTATTATTCGAACTCATTACAATTTGGATGCTTCTTCACTTGAAAATACTTGAATCCACTTTTCTAGGCCTAGCTAAAAGACGTTAAAGAAAAGCACTTCTTGGGAGATAACCCATGGTTTTATTTTTGCTTTATTTTTCTCTGTTTTCTTTGAGTCAAGGGGATCTATGCTTCTATAGAAACTCATTTGTCTCTTTATTTTCACGTATTAGTTGTGCCAAGTAAAGTTTCAGACGAAAGTTGGAGTTGGTTTTAGGATATCTGCGCGGGAATCAGATTTATGTTGTCCACCGTAAAAAAATCGTGAAAAATCCAGAAATATCAGAATGACCTGAAATTGTTTGTGATTATTCCTCACCTAATCTCGCAATTTTTTTGTTTTTTAAGTTTTTTTTTATTTGAGCAGTGTAAGTGCCTCGAAAAAAAATTCGTCTTTACAGACTGTTCTGGTTTTTGCAGATTCTGGCATTTTTCTTGCATTTGCTCTTTTACGATATCAAGTGGATTTCTTTGCTTCTTAAAACATTAGTGTCTGTAGCTAATGTTTAAAATTATCAATAGAAATTTTGCCCATACAGAACCCATGAATTTGTTATTGTTGCACTAACCCTCTAATGTGAATTACTCATTGAGTATGGTGTGAAGGAAGTTTTTAAGGGTCAAGAGAAGAGGGTGATATATCTGTTCAAGAAGAGTGCAAGGTCAAATCTTGGGGATGCCCCCGTGGTTCATCCCAGAAAATTCTAAGAATACTCGAGCATCTAAGATTGGGGATGCCAAAGGCATCCCCTTCTTCATCAACCATTTATCAGGTCACTTCTAGTGAAACTATATTTTTATTCGGCCAAATCATATGAAATTTACTTAGAGTGTCTGTTATTTTTTGTTTTGTTCTCCTTGATGAAATAATATCATTGGAACCTAGAATCCTTGTTTGGGAGAGAGAAACGCTCCGCTTTTTGTTTGAATACTCACTATGCTCGTATTCTTAGTTTTTCTTCTAGATGTTGCGAAAATTCTTGTTTAGCTCTTGTTTTCATTGCATCTCTTATTCAGAGCTGTTAGTTTAGTAGTGTTATCTGAGTACTCTCATGCTTTCTTGCTGTATCACTTAGAGATTTTTTGTTAAAACATATTTTGTATGGCGCTTGTTGGGAAAAGAAACTACTCCATTTGGCAACATTATAAACGATGCAAATAGACTCTGGCTAGACTTTTCATATCATGATAAGTGTTATTTTAATTCTAAGGACTAGTGGTTATTTAGTAGCATGATTTGTCTCAAATAGCTGAGAGTGTTTAATGTGTCATTGAAATAATCATGAGTTGTTCTTGTCATATTGAAGCATAAATTAGTGGTATTCTCCTTTGAATGTTTTATTTGGTTGACTTGGCGCATGCTCACGCCATGTTTATGACTACGAACTAATCACTAATAGCTTGTATGATCACTTAGTTTTTAACTTGTGGTACCACTTATGCTTTGATTAATGATGTTTATGTCGCTATGCATGATTCTGGCCATTATTGCTCTCTTGATTTGTCGCTCCCATCCTTTTGCTAACCTCCACCAGTACCGAGTATGATCTCTACTCGTTTAATCCAACTCCTAAAAACCAAAATTTTCCACCATACCCACCTACATGTGGTATTTATCTGCCACTCAAAGTAAATTGCTCATGTGTTACCTTTAAAACTTTCAAAATTACTCTTGTTGTGTGTTCCTATTTTAGCTCATGAGGACTTAAATAGAGAATCTTTATATCACTTGTTTATTGGACTTTCACACACTAGAATAGTGGCTTCATCCGCTTATCCAATTGATAGAAGAGCTGGCAGCGGGGTGCCCAGCCCCAAATTAATACAAAAAAATCTCTTCACTATTTTTGCCCCTGATTTATCACACAAAGCATAATTGTGTAAACAAAACAGAAACAGGGATGACCTTCTACACCAGTTGCGTCCGTCAAATGGGAGCCGCTCTTGTGAAGTCTAGTTGGCTTATGATGTACTGTATTTTCTATTTACCATTCGTTGACATAAGCATACACCTCTCTAAAAATGTTTTCAATACCTCTGTTTAATAAAATAAAATCTCTAGCACATGAGTGATCCATGCTTCCCTCTGCGAAGGGCCTTTCTTTTACTTTTATGTTGAGTCTCCATCTTCTAACTTTATGCGCAGTTGAGAGAGCATAGTTGCCATTCTGAGTTTAATGTGCATTTGTCCCAGAAACATTATTAATTGAATCATTATGTGTTATTGCATGCTCTCAAATTATTTGTTCTAGTCTTCCTGATAAACTTTGAAGGTGTCCCGATATTTATGTTTTCCTCACTCTTAAGGTCTAGCAAAATATCACTTTGCATTTTTATTCATGATCTTTTATTTGTGTTACTTCTCATGATGCAAGGTGATTGCTATGATTTATTATTAAAGTTTTATTTACCATGCTTATGTTGAAGTTCTATGCTTTTATCAGGCTTATCTTTTATACCACTTTTTTTCTAGAAACACCCGTGGTCGCCGTCATCGTCATCCCGAGATCGGGAGAGTTCTGGAGCTCTCCCCGGCACCCTGCCGGGAGGGGAATTGATCACCGGAGGAGTCTACACCACCATGCCCTCCTCCGAAGTGATGTGTGAGTAGTTCATCCCTGGACTAAGGGTCCATAGCAATAGCTAGATGGTTGTCTCCTCCACTTTATGCCTCATGTATAGATATCGTGAGATGCCTCACATGATCGAGATCATCTTTATGTAATGATACATGTTGTGTTTGCTGGGATCCAATGAATGTTGAATGCTATGTCTTCTGATTATCAATCTATCATGTTTCCTTCATTTATATGTTATTTATGATCTTGCATGTTCTCCATTATTAGTAGATGCCCTGGCCAAGTAGATGCTAGTAACTCCAAGAGGGAGTATTTATACTCGATAGTGTGTTCATGCCTCCTTTGCATCTTTGCTCGAGTGACAGAAACGTGAAGGATGGAGGATGTGCTGTTGCCATTGGGGAGAAAACAGCAATGCTTTGTCTAAGGAGGATTCGATTGTTTACATTACACACTTTTCTTAATGCAGTTATATGTTGCTTGCAACTTAATACCCAACGTTTGTTCGGATGATATTTGGAGGATGGATTATTAGTCATAGATGCAGTTAGATGATGGTATATGTATCTTGTTGTAATGCCCGCATGAATCACATAGTAATCTTTATGTCTTGCATATGCACTACGGTGCAGCCTTGATTTCTGTCAATTGCCCAGTTGTTATTTGTTCACCACACATGTTATTTATCTTTCAAGGAGATACACCACTAGTGAACTGTGGACCCCGCTCCATTTTCTCATATTGTTAATACAACCACTGCTTCCACGGTTTTCACACTTCTGCTACTGTTTTCATATTGTTCTCATACTATTTTCCACACCATACGTTTAACCTCTTTGTGTTTAGCAAAACCGGTGAGATTGACAACCTCGCTGATTCGTTGAGGCAAAGGGATTTGATTGTGTTGTGTAGGTTCCACGTTGTTGCTGAGCCGGTAGTGCGCCCTTCCATATCAGCTGCATCAACCTTCTGAAGTTACTCCTTCCTCCTATTTGTCAATTCAACCTTGGTTTCTTTCTGAGGGAAACTTGCTACTGTGCTCTTCATACCTTCCTCTTTGGGTCTCCAAACAAACGTGTGTTACACGTGCATCACTTGCCGAAAGAGTTAGGAACCATTGGGGAAGAAGGCTCCTTAAATAGTTCACTCAAATATCCAACCTTTGGAGGCTAAAACACGCAAGGCGGTACTATCGCTCAAACCACTCGTACTACCTCCCCCTGGGTGAGTTAGGAGCACCAACAGGCTACAAAACTGCCCTGGGCGGCGGTACTACCGATGGAACCACCGGTACTACCGCCACTTATATACCAAAGGGGTATTTGGTGGTACCGGCTCAAAAATTGCCATAACATCAAAGAATAAAAGATGAAAACAGTTTCTAAGACATGGTAAAATGGATGAATCGCTATGTTGGGTATTTGGTCAAAATTACATGGTCATGGTCCAAGGGTGTCCAAAATTGCTAGGCACTGATGTCTCTGGTTCAAGGTTATCAAATGGAGCAATTTTTCTTAAGGGGACATATTCTAATTATTTATAGAATTAAATATATGTAAAAAACCCTCAAATAGACAACTTAATCCTAAATTCAAATTTAACTTGTTCAAAAATTATTTTCTGACAGAGTCTATGAAAAGTCTTAGTTTGTTAAATTTGGACTTGAGTTTGAAAAGTTATATGGTTTCTAAGTTGCAGGGACTGTTCTGTAAAAAAAATATTTGGAATTAAATCCAGAGACGGGCTGGGCCAAAAATGCTTATCTTTCACGCAGGGCGACGGATAGGGAGTGGGCTTGGGCCAGCTAGGCTCTGCGCTGAGCGACAGATAAAGTTTTAATGCGCTGCTGACTTGGCGCTTTGTCATTCACCAATACAGGTTCGGTAAGCCATCTATTCCTAGCCCTACGATGCAGATCCAATGGACAGGGACGAAGAGGAGGAGTCTCACAGGGGTAGGTTGCCGGAAAATGGCGAGGACGGCGATGCTGGCCTCGGGTTTGGTCGAGGACGGTGCTCCGGCGGTCCTCGGACTCAACGGAGAGCACCACGATGACCGTTGCGACCAAGTGAGGCACAGGGAGGCCACGGGAGCCCCTGAGCTAGCTTTTGTCCACAATATGATGCAGACGATGTCGTCACAGCTCCGGCGAGCGTCGGGTTGCACGGCACGGCCCTAAGACTACACAAAAAACAAGACCAAAAGGTCTAAGCGATGCGCATGGTCGAGGGGAAACACATGGAGGTGGTCTCGTGCTCGGGTACCTCCTATGTTGGTCGGGGATGACGAGAAACGGCGGTGGAAACACAGCACACCGGTGAGAGATTGTTCTGGCCCTCGGGCATGAATCGAGGGGGCAATGGAAGGGAAATGACGGGCAGAGGCAGGGCTATAAGCGGATGGGTTTAGTGCGGCGATTGATGGCATTAACCGCACAAAATCAAGGCGCAATAAAATCCACCCGAAAGTCCATGGCAGTTTTCTCAGCGTTGAAGACGATGACGTCATCCCTCCCTTTTCTTTTTTCTTTTTATTTCTTTTTTTAATAACTTTTGTTTTATTATCTAATTGACCTAAAAATAATATCTAAAAATTTGTAATATTAATATATTTTTGTATAGAACATTTTTATAAACTTTTCAACACATTTCATTTTCTATATTTTTTAAAATATAATTAATTCACTGATAGTGCTTAATGTTAATTTTAAATAAATAATAATAAAATATTGTTTTTTATTAAATAAAAAAGTTAGAGATATTAAAAATGTCAAATAGTATTTTTGAAAGTCATTTCACCTCATTTTCATACTTTGTAATGTTAAGATATGAGTGATTACTAATAGCACCTTATTGCCATTTAATTAAATCATATCAAATAATTAATATTGTTGACCAATAAAATTCCACTGAGTTACCACTATTAAAAATGTTTTTTTTTCCAAAAGTGTGATTCATTTTCTTATCAAAATAATTCATTGGAAAATTTTTAGAGAATAGCGTTTGCTTAAAGAAGGATAATAACTATTAAATAAAGAACATGTATTTGAACAAGGTTTAGAGTTTATGGAATAGAGATATAATGGATTCTTAATTCCAATTTCATTGAAGTATGTGTTGTTTCCTTTTGTTTCTTGCATATCATTTGGTTTTTGGTGACTTGCATAACATGAAAACAAAAAGTTTCAATTTTTGTGATTTCTGCACTTTCCAAAAATCAGGGATGTTACAAGGTTAGTCCCAGAAAATCGATAAAAATAACAAAAAGTGTATAGCAAACATGTAGCCTAATAACATGAAAAATCAGAAATTCTTGGTACGTTTATGACGTATCAACATCCCCAAGCTTAGTTCCTACTCGTCCTCGAGTAGGTAAACGACAAAAAAATAATTTCTGAGGTGACATGCTACCAACATAAGCGTGATCATCAAAATTGTGAAAGCATATGTAAGCTGAGATCATAGTACTTTAAACACAAGCATGATAGATATAATTATAACAATGAAACAAAGCAATCACTTTGCATCACGAAAAGTAAAACAAATACAAGATCATGAATAACAATGCATTGAAAGTTATACGTTTGTTTCTAACATCAAGAAAACATGGGAAAGTGATATTCCGTTGTCTTTAAGAGTGGGGTAAAACATAAATGCCAGGACACCTTCAAAGTTTAAAAGGATGACTAGAACAAATAATTTGAGAGAAAGTAATAACAAGGTATAAATCAATCAATAATATTTATGGGAAAAAATGCTCATTAAACTCAGAAGGACAACTATGCTCTCTCAACTGTCAATAAAATTAGAAGATGGAGACTCAACATAGAAGTAAAAGAAAGGCCCTTCGCAGAGGGAAGCAGGGATCACTCATGTGCTATAGATTTTTATTTTATTAAACAGAGGTGTTGAAAACATTTTTTTAGATAGGTTTGTATGCTTATGTCAAGGAATGGTAAACAGAAAATACAGTACGTTACAAGGAAACTAGACTTCAGAAGAGCGGCACCCACTGAAAGACGCAACTGGGTAGAAGGTCATCCCTCTTTCTCTTTTGTTTACACAATTATGCTTTGACGAATAAATCAGGGGGAAAAATAGTGAAGAGAATTTGTTGTATTAAGTTTGGGGTTGGGCACCCCGCTTCTAGCTATTCTATCAACTGGATAATCGGATGAAGCCACTAGTCCAGGTTGTGAAATCCAATCAACAAGTGACATAAAGATTCTCTGTTCACGTCCCCATGAGCTAAAATAGGAGCACAAAACAGGAGTGATTTTGAAAGTTTTAAAGGTAACACATGACCAATTTACTTTGAAGTGGCGGTTAAATACCAAATGTAGGTAGGTATTGCGGCCACATTTGGCGTACTTTGGTTTTTTTTGGAGTTGGATGCACGAGTAGAGCTCATACTCAGTACAGGTGGAGGCTAGCAAAGACTGGGAGCGACAAATCAAGAGAGAATAATGGCCATAATCATGCATATCGACAAAAACATTATTAATCAAAGCATAAGTGGCATTACAAGTCAAAAACTAAATGATCATAGAGGCAATAGGTTACTGGTTTGTAGTCATAAACATGGTGTAAGCATGCACCAAGTCAACCAAATAAAACATTTAAAGGAGGACACCACAAATTTATGCTTCAGTGCGATTAAAACAACTCATGATTCTTTCAATGGCACATTAAACACTCTCAGTTGATTGAGACAAGTCATGACACAAAAATAGCTACAAGACTTAGAGTTTAAATAACATCTAACATTACATGAAAAAGTCTAGCCATAGTCTATACAAGCTTCTTTTTGCATCGTTATAAATTCTACCACATGCAGCAATTTCTTTTTCCAACAAGCACCCAACAATATATGGTTTAACCAAAATTCTCCAAATGATGCAGAGATTAAGCAAGATAGTACTTACATAACTCCATTAAAACTAACATCTCTGAATAAGAGATGCATGAAAACAAACAGGAGCTAAAAGGATTGCGGCAGCTAGAAGAAAAACTAACAATACCAGCATAACGAGTATTCATATGAAAAAGGGGAGCGTGTCTCTCTCCCAAACAAGAATGATAGGTTCCAATGATATTTATTTCATCAACGAAAACAAAATAAATCAAAACAAAAAATAAAAGACGCTTTAAGTAAATTTCATATGATGTGACCGAATGAAAATATAGTTTCACCAGAAGTGACCTGACAATTTGTTGATGAAGAAGGGGATGCCCTGGGAATCCCAAAGATTAGACGCTTGAGTCTTCTTAGAATTTGCTGGGATGAACCATGGGGGCAGCCCCAAGCTTTTGCTTCACACTCTTCTTGATCACATTATATCACCATGTTCTCTTGACCCTTGAAAACTTCCTTCACACCACACTGAAAGTAGTTCGCAGTAGAGGGTTAGTGCAACAATAAAAAAAAATGCATGAGTTCTGCGTGGACACAAGTTCTATTAATATGTTTAAACATTAGATACAGCCACTGATGTTTCGTGAAGCAAATAAATCCACTTGACATAGTAAAAGAGAAAATGCATGAAAAATGACAGAATGTGCTAAAACCTGAATAGTCGGTAATAACGATTTTTTTCAGGGCACTTAAGTTGCTCAAATCAAAAAATGTAAAGAATGTAAAAGTTTTGGAATTAGCTGAGGAACACGCACAAAAGGTTTTAGGTAATTTTTATCTTTCTGTGAATTATACGATTTTTTTACGGTGGACAGAAGAAATCTATTTCCTGCGTATAAATCCAAAACCAACTCCACTTTTCGCTAGAAACTTTACTTGGCACAACTTATACATGAAAATAAAGATACAAAGGAGTTTCTAAAGAAGTATATAGCCCCTTGACTCAAAGAAAACATATAAAAACAAAGCAAAAATAAAACCATGGGTTATCTCGCAAGAAGTGCTTTTCTTTAACGCCTTTTAGCTAGGCATAAGAAGAGAAAATAAAGTGTTTACAAGTCAAGAAGCATCTAAATTGAGACGAGGAAACTCCTCAATAATGCATTGTATTTTATCTAAATGATTTTCAGATGTTCCTCTCTTAGAACTTTTAGGTTTACTATTCTCATCAAATAAATTTTCAGGAACAATTTAATCAAAAAATTCTCTTGGGCTTCATGCAGTGCTACTAATTTAAAGGGAATATGTGTTTTATTCTCATTTTCCTTTTTAGGTTCAGATTTTCCAAGAGATACAACAACATCTAGACATGATCCTAACATATGGAAGAGATAAAAAATTCTAGATTCTATAGCAACATCTCCAAATTCCTTAAGCATGGTTTCCAAGATAAATTTCTTTTTTCAATATCTTCAATGTTGTTCAAGTTAAGGTACATTTGCTGCGGTATGGGGTGAAGGTTAACAAACCTAGCTTCTAATATGTAAATCAAAGAACTTGCAGCAGTTTCATAATTCGAAGAAAGTTCTACTATGGATTTTTCTTCAAAATTTTCATGCTTACTAACATGATTAAAGAATTCTTTAATGGTATCCTTCCCAAGTATAGAACCAGTGGTATATTTTTCTGTAACATCCTAGAAGTTTTAGAAAGATTAAACCAGCATGCATACATATCATCATGACATAGTTACACAAAAATGCATTTAACTAAAAATTAAACATCACAAAACAAAACCCTATATGTTTTCACCTCCAAAAATAATATCTTAATGACCCCATGCTAAATTCCCTATAATAAGGTTTATTTTGATTTTTCAAAATGACCAAAACATTTTAAATGCTTAAAACTTTGCAATCTAAATATTCTACAAAACTTTCAAACTGACTTTGACTCATTCATATAATTGTTTGGGGTTTCTTTAATTTAACAAATGAAAACAAGAAAGAAAAATAAACCGAACAAAAAAAAGGAACCCAGCAACCCAGCCCGTTCTCCCTCCCTTCCACTCTCCCCCCGCATAGTGGTCCACAGCCCAACTCCTTGTCTACCGCACACGCGCGCGGAAGAGCAGCAGGTCGGCCCAACCGCAGGATCCCTTTCTCTCCCTCACTAGCAATTGGGCCCCACACTGACGTCAAGGCGACGTTCGTCCCCAACCTCCCTCCGTTTTCACCGCAACCACACTTGCACTCCTCACACGATTGCCATGCCCTCGCAGTGAACGCACCCCCCTAAAACCCCACACGCGCGCCTTCACCACCTCTCCGTTTCCCCTCACTCTCCCCAAGAACCCACGCCTCCAAACGCTCAAAATCCCTCACCGGAGTTGCTCTGCGCCGCCACCGTATTGCCTCGATTCCGGCCAGGTGAGCAAAGGCCCGAGCCCGAGAAACCTCCTTTCGACTCCTCGCACCGCCGCGCTCCTCTCTGACCACCCGGGAGATTTTCTTTGCGCAGCAATCGGGCGCGTCATCCTTTTCCGCGAGTCACCGGAGCCGCGCCGCCTCCGACCACCTCCCATCTTCGTTCCCGGAAGCGAGAACAAACGCCGTGAATCCCAACGTCCTCGTCGTTCCGTGCCGCTCCTCTCCAACCTCTTCATCGAGCACGAGGACCCCGTACGCCAACTCCGGTGATCTTCTGGCGCCTAGCACCACCGCATCGCCATTCCACGGCCACGCCCCGCCGATGAGCCCCCCTCTTTGTTTCCCTACCGTTAGATCTAGATCTATTGGCCGCGGATTGATACATTAAGTGAACCGGTATCCTCCAGTGGGATTGCTACGCGTGGCATAGCTCCGCCAGCGCCAGTCAGCACCCCCCCCGGGTTTAAATCAATTTGAGCTCATTTTGAAAACAGGAACTTCTGTCCCACTGTAAATTAGATAGAAAATTAAATATTGATCCAAAAATTGTGAGACTTGAACCTTTAGAAAGCTAATTAAATTCTCTACCCAAATAGGAAAAATATCAGGTGGTCTCTGTAGAAAATTTAGGATTAGTTTTTAAATTGCCAAAACTACTCATAAACACAAACTAATTAGTAGTTTGAGGTCTACAATTCCAATATTGTTAAAGTTGTAGTCTCTGGATTCCTTAGACCTTTTAGAATATCATGGAATCAAAGAAAACTAAAATGGTGTCATGCACACACTTTCTATTTCAAATTTGGTCAAATCAGTAATATGTCCATAATTCAAATTATAAAATGTATTTTTGAGTGTAAACAATTGGGTTGCCTTGGTATTAGTGTCCTTTGTCCAGAGACCACAGAGACCAATTTTTACAGAAACTTAAAAGTGTGATTAAAATTTAATTAGTCTAAAGATCTACTAATGGACTACTAAATGGGAGTAATTAAATTAATGCACTGAAATAAATCTTAACCAGAGGCTTGTGTCAACTAAATAAACCTCATATAATTCCAAACACACCTCAACACTACATCTAATAAGTGTAAAACAAAATCTGGCATTTATGCACGCCTACATGTTTATGATTTTTCTGTTTGAGTTGTATTTTATGGTGTTGTTGTTATTGCTTGTTTGGATTTTGGACAAGACCAATACAACACCTATGATTGTTGTGCTTGTGTTGGTTGCTGCTACCAAGGAAAGTGATGCTCATGTCCTACTTTTGTTTTCAAATGCATTAGTGTTTTCAGTAGTGTGCATGATAGGTGATATTATTATTTTCCAAGTATATGCTGTGCTCATAACACCTAGTAGTGTGTGGCCAACCTGAAACCCATGCTAGGTACTAGTTTAGCTATACTAGAATAATATCACAACTGCTGCTGCTATTTATTGGGTTGTGGTACCTTGAAAATTTAAATTTAACAACCCAATGAAACACCTGGGTGGATTGGTAATTGCTTGGATTATGTTGAGTGGCTACTCAGGGCTATGTCCATGGTGGTTGTCACCTGGGTCACTCCCAGGGCCATGGATGTGGTGGTTGTCACCTGAGGGTACACTTGTGGATTGCCACCCAGGAATGAAGAGATATGTAGGTCTTCAATGTATAGTTAGCTTCCAGTGCAGCCTTGAGGTAATATGGGCTCTGCCAAAATTAAGTAAGTTGTGGGGGTTCCTCCTGTTGTATTGACAAGGGGTGGTAGAATTTTTGGAGCAACGAGTCAATACTGTTATGGTTGAATCCCTCTTCCCAAAGATCTTGTCTCATTCTTCCCTCGGGAAAAATGAGTCTCAAGGTGAAAGTGCACAACCTCTGCAGAGTTAAAAACTGAGATCTTAGTCGTATCCCCGGTTATGGGCATTTTGAGAAAACTACACATAGTTGGTGCTGAAGGATCTCCTCATCTTTTCTGAATGAATTAAAACATGCTAGAAACCTTTTCCTAGAGCACATGGTGTGTCTACCCCTATGTGCTACCTTTTCAAACTCATGGTGTGTCTACCCATGATGATTTTCAAACTTCATGGTGTGTCTACCCATGATGCCTTTATTAAACTACATGGTGTGCTACCCATGTTGATTTTTAGATATTTACAAAGATTTGTAAAATATAGGACAAAATTGGCTTTATGCAAATAACCCAAACTCCACCAGCCAAATATCATGTAGCTAGTTATTCCACAAACTGCCACCATACAAGTTTCACTTGCCAGTACATTGTTTGTACTAACTTCGTACCCTGTGGGGGCTGCATATTCCAATGTGCAGGTTATTTGGATGATGAGTAACTGTTTAGGATCTCGAGCCTACATTCCAACATGTCTTCCTGTGGCACATGAAGAGAAGGAGGCTCACTGAACATTGCTTTCCGTTGTATTTGCTTGAACTCTGTTATTTGAGGCTAGTCCATGTTGACTATGCCATTTGTAAGACTATTTTATTTCATATAGGATCAACATTGAAGAATGATGCTACTGCAAAGAATATTTGATTTTGTCATGTGTATGCTATCAGCGATCCCGTGAATAGCAAGTTATACATGTATTCTACCTTTGTGAAAAGGTAGGGTGCTACAAAATGGTATCAGAGTATAGTGTTGCCTCTAGGATCGAGACCCTAGGATTGGAAACCATTGGAACAAAACTATGTCAAACATTTATCAAAAGTTTTATGCTACATTTGTCCTTTCATTTTGTTCAATTCTTGTATCTTCCTACCCTATGCTAACCATACCCTTTCATTTCCCCAAAAATTTAGATGGACCCTACTGATGAGGACTATACTGGAGAGGTTGTTTTTGCTGGAGATGCAGAGTACTGGCTGAGTAAGACCCTATATGACTTGGCCATGGATATTGGAATGCCAGCTCCTCACTTCCACGGTGTGCCAGACATCATTGACCATACTAGTGCTCATAAGTGGCGCATCTCGACATTTATTTCTGGTCATACGGTGGACCCATACAACCATGGCATGGAATAAGCCCAGTACTACCCAGACTTCGCAGGTTCGGTGAGTTCAGCAATGCATGATTCCCTCACCCGTATCTGCAACAAGTACCGATCATTCATCACCCACGGTAGTGCCTTCCGACTCTTCGGAGAAAGGAATGAGATAAGAGCGCCCATTGATCATAGTCACCAACATCTCACTCCCACACGTAACCATTTCATGGAGCTGGAGTTCGTAACGACAAACATGTAGTGGGAGATGCGTAGGTAGATGGAGGTGATTGATACCCAGCGGGATAAGCTTAGGGATCTAGGGAAGGAAATTATTAACCTTGATGACATCAACGATGATCTCAAGGGCAAGATGGATTTCAAGGATGCTACAATTGCTCCTCTCCAAATGCAGAACGCATACTTCACGAAGGACTCCAAGGATATTGATGAAGTTAGGCAGGAGAGACCAGTTAAGAATCAGGTTGAGGAGCTGCAGAGGGAAATAGCCCGGCTGACAGTGGCACAAAGAGGGAAGGAGCCCATAGCCCCTCCAACCCATGTTGATCATCAGGCACCTGCTGCATAAGAAGATCATCAGGCTCCAGTTGTAGAAGGAGAGGAAGAGGAGGACACTGAGGAGCGGGTGTTTGAGAACACTTATGATGAGGATCCAGACATCGGGGAGAGCTTCGACTGGAAAGCACTCCCCTCTGAAGAAGCGCCTGAAGTCTACAGATTACTTCAAGTTGTTCAAGATTCAAAACTAAAGAGTCAAGATCTTGTGTCACTAGATGTTTCCCTTAGACTTTTGTATCTCGTTTATGCATTCCCATATTGTCCTACTACTTGAAATATGGCAGTACCCACGACTCTTTTTAATTTCCTAAAACCTTTGTTATATTTTTATTTGTGAGTTTGTTGGTTTGTTGTTTGTTTGATGTTTGTGCATGGGTAGAAATTTTATTTCCCACTAGGTCTATCTGTCAATCTCATTTCTCATCTATTCCCAAAACCCCAGATTCCTCCACGACCAGATCCAACTCAAGCAGCATTCCAGCAGATGCTGGCAGCCCAAAATCAACTGATGCAGATGATGACACAGTTCATGCAGCACAACAACAACCCTCCACCACCACCTCCCGTGGATAGGCTTACCAGGTTCCTTACTCAGGCGCAACAAGTTTTCTACTGCAACTGAACCCATGGGGGCTAATGACTGGCTTCGCTCAGTTAGCAAGGACTTGACTGCTTGTGAATGCAACGATGCGGAGAAGGTCAGATTCACTGCACATCTATTAGAGGGACCAGATGCAATGTGTTGGGAGACATTCCAAGTCACCCATCCTGTAGAAGGTCTGGACTGGGACACATTCAGGGCAGGCTTTCGTAATGCCCACATCTCATCATGCATTATGAACCTGAAGAGGGATGAGTTCCGTACTCTGAAACAAGGTGGAAGAACCCTTAAGGAATACATGGATGATTTCTGTGCACTGTCCAAGTATGCCCCGGAGGACATTGATACTGATGCCAAGAGGAAGGAGAAATTCCTGAATGGACTCAAGGGAGACCTGAAGATACCACTATCGGTGGCATATGCTCTGACCTACCAGACACTACTTGACCAAGCCATCACCTTGGAAAATAACATCAACAAGGAGGAGAGCCGCAAGAGGAAGTTTGGCAATGGCAAGAACCACACTGAAGTATCTCACAAGAGGCATCACTCATCTGAGAGTAGTGGAGGCTACAGTGGCCACAAGCATGGAGGCCACTTCAACAAGAGCAATGACCACACATACAATGGTGGGTTCAGAGGAAATAACTTCAATGGACATTACAATGGTAATCACAACGGCCATTGTGATGGACATCATAATTGAAACAATGGACATGATCACTCAAACTCCAACGAAAAAAGGGACTTGTCTGATGTCACATGCTTCAAGTGCAAGAAGAAGGGAAACTATGCTGATCAATGCACAGAACCAAAGGCCATTGAAGCAACTAAGCCCAATCCCATCCAGAAGGGGCAAGTGAATCACCTTGACGTTGAAGAGGTGATAAATGAACCTGATACTGTGATGAGTACGTTTCCACTCAACTGCTTTATAGAATTTGTTTTATTTGATACTGGAGCATCGCATTCATTCATATCAAAGGCATTTGTGGATAAAATGAAAATACCCACTAAATCAATAGGAAAAGTATTAAAATTGAGTTCCCCAGGTGGTGAGATGTCTGTCAATACTGAATGCGGGATACTAATTCTAGAAATTGGAACCCACAAATTTCCAACTCACTTAGTAATCCTACCATCGCAAGGACTAGATGTTATCTTGGGTATGGATTGGATGACTAACTATGGAGGAGTCATAGACTGTGTCAATAGATCAATCACACAATCAACCCTAGAAGGTAAGAGGATTAGGTACAAACCCCATTTGGAACCTAAGGATATTAGTCTGAACTATCTTAAGGGGGTTAGCCTAAACCATCTTAAGGAGGTTAGCCTAGACCAAGTTTCTGTGGTGAGAGAATATCCAGATGTATTTCCAGATGAGTTACCAGGAATGCCACCGGATAGAGATGTGGAATTTCTAATTGATTTTTTCTGGGCACAGGCCCTATAGCAAAGAGACCTTACCTATGTCCACAGGTCGAACTGAAAGAACTCCAAAAGCAACTTGAGGATCAGTTAGGTAAAGGATTCATAAGAGAAAGTTCATCCCCTTGGGGAGCACTAGTCCTGTTTGTGGAGAAGAAGGACAAAAGTCAGTGTTTGGTTATGGACTATCGTTTGCTGAACGAGGTGACAATAAAGAACAAATACCCACTACCTAGAATCAATGACTTATTTGATCAGTTGGAAGGAGCTAGTGTGTTTTCCAAGATCGACCGACGGTCTGGATATTTTCAACTCAAGATTAGCGAACATGATATACCCAAGACTACTTTTGTCACTAGATATGGTTCATATGGGTATAAGGTGATGCCCTTTGGCTTAACCAATGCCCCATCATACTTCATGAATATGATAAACAAAGTGTTCATGGAATTCCTCCATAAGTTTTTCGTAGTCTTCATTGACGACATACTAATCTACTCCAAGAGTGTTAAGGAACACGAGAAACACCTTCGTCTGATAATGGAAAAGCTGAGAGTACACAAGCTATATGCCAAGTTTAGCAACTGTGAATTATGGCTGGGTGAAGTAGGATTTCTAGGACACATTCTTTCTAAGGAAGGAATTACAGTCGACCCCTCAAAAGTTACTGTTGTGACAGAATGAGAACCACCCAAGAATGTGGGAGAAATCGGTAGCTTCTTAGGCTTGGCTGGATACTATAGAAGATTCATTGAGAACTTATAAAAGATTGCCAAACCAATGACTGAACTATTGAAGAAAGAGAAGAAGTATGAATGGACTGAAACATGTGAGACCATCTTTCAAGAGTTGAAGAAGAGACTAGTGTCTGAACCTGTACTGTGTTTTCCTGATCTGGAGAAGGAATTCCAAGTTTACTGTGACGCTTCACGTCAAAGATTAGGAAGTGTGCTGATGCAAGGAGGTAGAGTTGCAGCTTATGCTTCAAGGAAACTTAAGAAACATGAAGTCAATTATCCCACTCATGAACTTGAATTCTCTTCAATGGTTCATGCCTTGAAGACATGGAGAGACTACTTAATGGGGAAACGCTGTGAAGTTTTCACCGATCACAAGAGTTTGAAGTATATCTTCACTCAGAAGGATTTGAACATGAGACAAAGGAGATGGTTGGAACTCATCACGGACTATGATATGAGTCTGCAATACATCCTGGTAAGGCTAATGTAGTGGCTGGTTCCTTTAGCCGTAAGGTCTATGTAAACTGTCTCTCAACCGAAGAGATATCCCAGGATCTATGCAAAGCCCTCCAAGACCTCAGTTTGGATGTGGTACATGAAGGATTTGTAGCATCACTAGTGGTTCAACCAACACTGATGGATAGAATCCGTAAAAGTCAAGAAGGAGATAAGGAAATAGAGGCAATCAATAAAACCTTGAAGGAGGCACTAAGTGAAGGAAAGAACACATATTTCAGTGAAGATGAGCAAGGAACTGTTTGGTTCGAGAAACGTATCTGTGTACCGAATGACCCTGAGCTGAGCATGCTGATTTTTCAAGAAGCCCATGAGTCACCTTATTCCATTCACCCTGGTAACACCAAAATGTACATGTATTTGAAGGAAAGATTTTGGTGGAACAATTTGAAGAGAGATATAGAAGAATACATAGCCAAATGTGATGTTTGTAATAAGGTAAAGGTTGTGCACCAGAAACCAGCAGGATTGTTGCAACCATTGAGGGTGCCAGACTGGAAATGGGACCAAATTGGTATGGACTTTATTACTGGATTACCCCGGACCAAATCAGGATATGACTCAATTTGGGCAGTGGTCGATCGTTTGACAAAGATAACTCACTTTGTGCCAGTAAAGACCACATATACAAGTGCTAAGTTGGACGATATTTATATGAAGAAAATTGTCTGTCTTCATGGTGTACCCAAGAGTATTGTGTCTGAAAGAGGTACCCAATTTACCTCACACTTCTGGAAGCAACAACATGAATCACAGGGAACCATATTAGAGTTCAGCACAACATTTCACCCTCAGACAGATGGCCAAACTGAGACAGTAAATCAGATTTTGGAAGACATGCTAAGAGCATGTGTCCTAGACTATGGATCTAGTTGGGATGATAACTTTCCGTATAGAGAATTCTCTTACAACAATAGTTATCAAGATAGTATTGAGATGGCACCCTTTGAAGCCCTCTATGGAAAGAAATGTACCACACCCTTGTTGTGGAGTGGTTTAGGAGAAAGAAGTTTCTTTGGTCCTGACATCATTCAAGAAGCCGAGGAGAAAGTTAGATTAATCAAAGATAGATTGAAGATAGCTGAGTCAAGGTATAAGAGCTATGCTGATAACAAGCGTAGAGATGTTTCTTACGAAACAGGAGACATAGTCTACTTGAGAGTATCACCCCTTCGAGGTGTGAAGAGATTTGGAATCAAAGGAAAACTAGCACAACGATTCATAGGACCATTCAAAGTGGTGTCCCTCAAAGGAGAAGTAGCATATGAATTGGAGTTACCAGAAATACTTTCAGCAGTACACAATGTGTTCCATGTGAGTCAGCTGAAGAAATGTCATCCCGGGATATCATAAACTTCTTTGAGTGACAAAATACCCCTAGGAGAGGTACAAATAGAAAGTGACGTAACCTATGAGGAGAAACCCATCAAAATCCTAGAAAGAGACGAGAGTAATACCCATACCAAGACCATCAAGTTTGCAAGGTTCAGTGGAATCACCACACCGAGGAAGAAGCAATTTGGGAACGTGAAGAAGACCTTAGAGAAGATCACCCTCACCTATTTGCTAGCATTTCCGAAGCCCGAGGACGTGCTTCATCTTAAGGGGGTTATCTTGTAACATCCTAGAATATTCAAAAAGATTAAACCAGCATGCATACATATCATCATGACATAGTTACACAAAAATGCATTTAAACAAAAATAAACATCACAAAACAAAACCCTATATGTTTTCACCTCCAAAAATATTACCTTAATGAGCCATGCTAAATTCCCTATAATAGGGTTTATTTTGATTTTTCAAAATTACGAAATCATTTTAAATGTTTAAAACTTTGCAATCTAAATATTCTAAAAAAATTCAAAATGAGTTTGACTCATTCATATAATTTTTTGGGGTTTCTTTTATCCAACAAATGAAAACAGGAAAGCAAAATAAACAGAACAAGAAAAAAGGAACCCATCCCGTTTTCCCTCCCATCCACTCTCCCCCCGCATAGCGGCCCACGGCCAAACTCCTTGTCTACCGCACGCGCGTGCGGAAGAGCAGCATGCAAGCCCAACCGCGCGATCCCTCTCTCTCTCACTGGCCATTGGGCCCCACGCTGACGTTCGTTCCCAACCTCCCTCCCTTTTCACCGCAACCGCGCCCGCACTCCTCCCACGATCGCCACACCCTCGCAGAGCCCGCACCCCCCTAAAACCCCACATGCGCCTCCACCTCCTCTCTGTTTCCCCTCACTCTCCCTGAGAACCCACGCCTCCAAACGCTCGAAATCCCTCGTCGGAGTTTCTCTGGGCCGCCGCCGTATTGCCTCGATTTTGGCCAGGTGAGCAAAGGACCGAGCCTGAGACCCCTCCTTTTGACTCCTCGCGCCGCCGCGCTCCTCTCTGACCATCCGGAAGATTTTCTTTGCGCAACAATTGGCCGCGCTGTCCGTTTCCGCGAGTCACCGGAGCCGCGACGCCTCCGACCACCTCCCCTCGTCGTTCCCAGAAGCGAGAACAAACACCATGAAGCCCAACGTCCTCGCCGTGCCGTGTCGCTCCTCTGCAACCTCTTCGTCGAGAACGAGGACCCCGTATAACAACGCCGGTGATCTACCGGTGCCTAGCACCACCCATTTCCATTCCTCGGCCACGCCCCGCCGGTGAGCCCGCCCCCCTCTATGTTTCCCTACCGTTAGATCTAGTGGTTGCGGATTGATTCATTAAACGAACCGGTATCCTCCAGTGGGATTACGCCGCGTTGCATAGCTCCGTCAGCGCTAGTCAGCCCCTCCCCCTCCCCCCCCCCCCCGGGGTTTAAATCAATTTGAATTCATTTTGAAGATAGAACCTTCTGTCCCATTGTAAATTTGATAGAAAATTAAATATTAATCAAAAAATTGTGAGACTTGAACCTTTAGAAAGATAATTAAATTCTCTACCCAAATAAAAAAAAATATGAGGTGGTCTCTGTAGTTTTGGAAAGATAATTAAATTCTCTACCCAAATTGTGAGACTTGAACCTTTAGAAAAATTGTGAGACTTGAACCTTTAGAAGATTTTGGAGTAGTTTTTTATTTCCAAAAGTACTCATAAACACCAATTAATTTATAGTTTGAGTTCTACAATTCCAATATTGTTAAAGTTGTTGTCTCTGGATTACTTAGAACTTGTAGAACATCATGGAATCAAACAAAACCAAAATTGTATCATGCACACACTTTCTATTTCAAATTTGGTGAAATCAGTAATCTGTCCATAATTCCAATTCTAAAATTTATTTCTGAGTGCAACCAATTGGGTTGCCTTGGTTTAGTGTCCTCTGTCCAGAGACCACAGAGACCAATTTTTACAGAAACTTAAAATTGTGATTAAAATTTAATTAGTCTAAAGATCTACTAATGTACTACTAAATGGGAGTAATTAAATTAATGCATTGAAATAAATCTTAACCATAGCCTTCTGTCAACTAAATAAACCTCACATAATGCCAAACACACCTCAACACTACATCTAATATGTGTAAAACAAAATCTTGCATTCATGCATGGATACATATTTATGGTTGTTCTGTTTGAGTGGTATGATTATGGTGGTGTTGTTATTGCTTGTTTAGATTTTCGAGAAGACCAATACAACACCTGTGATTGTTGTGCTTGTGCTGGTTGCTGCTACCAAGGAAAGTGATGCTCATGTCCTACTTTCGTTTTCAAATGCATTAGTGTGTTCAGTAGTGTGCATGATAGGTGATATTAATATTTTCCAAGTATATGCTATGCTCAGAACACCTAGTAGTGTGTAGCCAACCTGAAACCCCTGCTAGGTACTAGTTTAGCTATACTAGAATAATATCACAACTGTTGCAGCTATTTATTGGGTTGTGGACCTTGAAAATTGAAATTTAACAACCCAATGAAACACCTGGGTGGATTGGTAATTGCTTGGATTATGTTGAGTGGCTACTCAGGGCCATGTCCATGGTGGTTGTCACCTGGCTCACTCCGAGAGACATGGATGTGGTGGTTGTCACCTGAGGGTACACTTGTGGATTGCCACACAGGAATAAAGAGATCTATAGCTGTTGAATGTATAGTTAGCTTCCAGTGAAGCCTTGAGGTAATATGGGCTCTGCCAAGATTAAGTAAGTTGTGGGGGTTCCTCCTATTGTATTGACAAGGGGTGGTAGAATTTTAGGAGCAACAAGTCAATAATGGTATGGATGAATCCCTCTTCCCAAATATCTTGTCTCATTCTTATCTCGGGGAAAATGAGTCTCAAGGTGAAAGTGCACAACCTCTGTAGAGTTAGAAACTAAGATCTTAGCCGTGTCCCATTTATGGGCATTTTGAGCAAACTAGACATAGTTGGTGCTAAAGGATCTCCTCATCTTTCCCGAATGAATTAAAACATGCTAGAAACCTTTTCCTAGAGCACATGGTGTGTCTACCCCTCTGTGCTACCTTTTCAAACTCATGGTGTGTCTACCCATGATGATTTTCAAACTTCATGGTGTGTCTACCCATGATGCCTTTATTAAACTACATTGTGTGTCTACCCATGTTGATTTTAAGATATTTACAAATATTTGTCAAATATAGGACAAAACAGGCTTTATGCAAATAGCCCAGACTCCACCTGCCAAATATCATGTAGCTAGTTATTCCTCAAAACTGCCACCATACAAGTGTCACTTGCCAGTACATTGTTTGTACTGACTTCCTCCCCTGTGGGGGATGCGTATTCCAATGTGCAGGTCATTCGGATGATGAGTAACTATTTAGGATCTCGAGCCTACATTCCAACATGTCTGCATGTGGCACATGAAGAGAAGGAGGCTCATTGAAGATTACTTTCCATTGTATTTGCTTGAACTCTGTTATTTGACGCTAGTCCATGTTGACTATGCCATTTGTAAGACTATTTTGTTTCATATCCATTGGATCAACGTTGTAGCATGATGCTACTGCAATGAATATTTCATTTTTTAATGTATATGCTATCAGTGATCCCGGGAATAGCAGGTTACACAAGTATTCTACCTTTGTGAAAATGTGGGGTACTACAATTTCATGGTGAACTTAGGAAGTAACATGATGAACAATAAAAGTTAAAGTAACAAAAATAACTATTGTAATGAGAACTAATTTTTTGTGTTTTTGGTATAGAGAAGAAAACAAGAAAAAATAAACTAAACTAGGCAAAACAATAACAAAGTAAAGAGATTGGAAGTGAGAGACTTCCCTTGCAGAAATTCTTTTCCTCCCCGGCAACGGAGCCAGAAAAGTGCTTGATGCGTGTGAACACACGTTCGTTGCGAGACCCAAGAGGAAGGTATGAAGAGTGCAGCAGTAAGTTTTCCTCGGAACGAAATCAAGGTTGAATCGACCAGTAGGAGAATCAAGTGACTTCTGAAGGTTGATGCAACTGAGGTGTTAGGGCGCACTACCAATTCAGCAGCAACGTGGAACCTACAGAACACAATCAAATCACTTTGCCCCCACAAAGCAATGAGGTTGCCAATCTCACCGGTTTTTTATGATAACAAATAGGTTAAATGTATGATGTGGAAAACGGTAGGAGAACAACGTGAAAACAATAGTAGCAGTGTGAAAACAGTAATTGTAGTGGTTGTATTATCAGTATGAGAAAATGGACCGGGGTCCACATTTCGCTAGTGGAGTCTCTCCATAAAAGATAGATAACATGTGTGGTGAACAAATTACAGCTGAGAAATTGATATATATTGAAACATGCATGACATGATTATTACTATGTGATTCATGCGTGCATTAAAAAAAGACTCGTAGACCGTCATCCAACTGCATCTATGACTAATAATCCACCCTCATAATACCATTCGAACAAACCTTGGGTATTAAGTTGCAAGCAACAGATAATTTCATTAAGCGAAGTGTGCAGTGTAAACGGTGTAAACATCGTTGTTTTCTCCCTGATGGCAACATCACATCCTCCATCCATCACGTTCCTGTCACTCGAGCACAGATGCAAAGGAGGCATGAACCCACTATCGAGCATAAATACTCCCTCTTGGAATCACTAGCATCTAGTTTGCCAGAGCATCTACTAACAACGGAGAGCATGCAAGATCATTAATAACATACACATGAAGATAATATGATAGATTGATAATCAAGAGACATATAATTCAACATTCATCGGATCCCAGCAAACACAACAAGTAGCATTACAATAAGATGATCTCGATCATGCAGGGCAGATCACGATATATAAACATGAGGAATAAATTGGAGAGAACAACCATCTAGCCACTGCCATGGATCCGTAGTCCAGGGATGAACTACTCACGCTTCCCTCTGGAGGCGGGCATGGTGGTGTAGAGCCCTGCGGTGATGATTTACCCTCCTGGAAGGGTGTCGGGGAGAACTCCATAACCCTCCCGGTCTCAGGTTGACGATGACGGAGGCCTCTAGTGCTTTTCGTGGAAAACAGGTAAATTTTTAGGGTTAACTATCCGAGGGAAAAAAATAGGCGAAAGGGCGATGGCGGTGGGCGCCCGAGCGGCGCACACCACCTGGTGGCGCGGCCAGGGGGCGCGCCGCCCTATAGTGTGGCCCCCCTCCGGGTATCTTCGGGAATTCTAAGACATTTGGGCTTCAAATTTTCCAATTCCGAGAATATTTCTAGAACAACTTTTCTAAAACTAAAAACAGCAGAAAACATGAACTGGTTCTGTGGAATCTTGTCAATAGGTTAGTCCCAGAAAATCGATAAAAATGACATAAAGTGTATAGCAAACATGTAGCAAATAACATGAAAACAACATGGAAGATCATAACTTATAGATACATATATGACGTATCAACACGCGCCGCGGAAATTATTCTCGCCTCCGGTGATGCGGCCGGCCGACTGGAAGTGAGGGTCTCCCTCTCTCAGCATGGATTGGGATTGAAGCGTTGGGGAATTTATCCTCGGTTGCTCTCCATTATCCGACAGGTTGACCTGGTTGGTTTAGCGATGGCTTCCTTCGTTGGCCCATTTGCTACATGTATACTGGGTCATCACGAGGCCATGCTTATTTGTTGAAATTGCTTTGTATATTTCATCTTCTTGTAGATTAATGTTGTAACAACACTTCTAGCAGTGATTTTACTCCTGCTTTAGACTGCTATCTGTACATATATATCAGTACTATTATTAGTTCAAGTACTATATCTATCACTGAAAATGTGTGATGTAATATATTTCCGTATGTGCACGTGGAGATTTTATTATATTCACCGTTTAGAATTGAGTTTATTTTTCTTGCAAACAAATAAATATCAACTCGCCACCACTCGAGTATAAAAAAATCCTAGAAGGCACAAAATTGACTTAATTCAAACCGAATTGATACACAACATTGTTAAGTGGCTAACTCAAATTTATATATGGGATCACAAAGTAACATGGAATCTTTTGCATTGCATTATGTGCAGATTATCCACCACTATTGTGAGGTCTAGATTTTGTCAATATTGACATTATGATTGACTTCAATGTGCTCTCTCATATATTTAAATTAATTCATAACATAAGGTACTGAGATCAAGGCATCTACTAATTTTAATTAGATTATGCTTCTTAGTATTGTGAGACAAACTCCATTTTGGTGATATATGATACGTCATAAATGTATCCCTAATTTTTGATGTTCCATGTTGCACTAGTAGGAAAACCCCTACCAGTGACGAACAAAATTGGCCTACGGCTGGCGAAGCGTTGTTCGCCAGCGCTAGCTCGCCAGTGGTAGCGGGTTACCGCTGGCGAACAGCGCTTCGCCAGCGGTAGTACATGTTACCACTGGCGAACCGTGCCTTGTTCGCCAGCGCTAGGTTTGCCAGTGGTAGCTATGTTGTTCTCCAGCGGTAGCTCCCAGCTTCGTCAGCGGTAGTGTTTGCCAGCGGTAGCTGTTTGGTTCGCCAGCGGTAAGTCTCCCAGGTTTGTATTTTTATTATTATTTTCATATAACAGTTTGTATATTCTGATATATTCTGGTATTATACTATACAGGTCCAAATACATTCAATTTATGTAATTTATAAAGTACACACATATAAATCACTCTTAGATACATATGCATCCATCCATAACGAATTTAACACATCGATAACGAAATTAACACATCGATAACACATCGATACATATGCATCCATATCCCACTGGTAGAAAATAGGCCTATAGTCCCGGTTCGCCAGGGCCAGTAGTCCCGACCGCGCAACCGGGACTAGCTATGCGCGACTAAAGACACCCCCTATAGTCCCACGGGCTTACGGACCGGGACTAAAGGCCCGTCCACGTGGGCGGGTGGCGGAGCCGGGGGGCGGAGGACCTTTAGTCCCGGTTGGCCATCTGAACCGGGACTAGACTTTATTTCGTTATTTGGGTTTCTAATTATTTTTCACACCACTTTTTCTCTCCCTTTTTTTTCACTCCCTTTTTTCATTCCCTTTTTTCACTCCCTTTTTTTTTCAGAATTTGTATTATTTGCTTAGTGTCTAACTACAATTATCTCTAGTCAAATTAGTTACTCATGGTCAAACTTCCCGCTCGGTCACCCATCCTCCCACTACTCTAGCACTAGCACGCTTAACTTCCGAGTTCCATACCGTCCCGCATCCAAGTGTTTTGCACGCATGTATGTGATAGTAGTATCATATCAATCTTATTAACATGTTGGTCGATGCCACATTTCTTTATTGTTTGAATTTCAAATAAATCTTTTAATAAACAAAAAGTAATGATGTAATTAATAATTTTGAATAAATAAATAAAAATTAACTTTTTAATTTGTATTATTTCTAAAAATACAAATAATATATCAAAAAATTAAGAAAAATAGAACAAATTCATTTTAAAATCTTAAAAATACAAATAATATATCAAAAAATTAAGAACAATAATACTAATTCATTTTAAAATCTTAAAAATACAAATAATATTTCAAAAAATTAAGAAAAATAATACTAATTCATTTTAAAATCTTAATAATACTAATTTTTGGTGAACAGATATATAGAAACTGTAGTTTTCCTGTTTTGTTTTCTTGATGTGTTTTTGTTTTTGCTTGTTTTGAAACGTGTGTTTGACATAATATAGAAATCACAAGTCATTTAAAACTAGGAAACAAAAATAGTTTTATGAACAACAAAAAAGCAAGTGATAATTAAATCACAAGTAAAATAGACATCACAATCATGAATAGAACACAATCATATCACATTCATAACATAGAGTCTTACGATCACAGATAACACAAACATAAGTCTCACAATACTAAGATATCCATTACATATATATACTAAGATACCCATTACATGCATACATATCGAACGCATACATCTATGGATCCGTCGAGTAGATGCGGAACAACTCGTAGGAGACATATGCATCTATGGCTGCATACTTGACGTTCGTCAAGTCCAGTGGGGTCTTCTCCCAATAAAAGTGATTCCTTCGGGGGAAACCAGACTTCATGGTTTCGTAGCCCTCGTGGATCAAGGCAGTTGCCATGCGAGCCATCCCGGTCTTTGGCCCGTTCAATTGGATAAGATCCTGAAGATCAATGTAGTGATCTTCAGGTATCACAATACCCAAGCACATCAACTTCGGACGGTCTTGCGTGATGTCAACGCTGCAAAAGTCATATCCCATGTTGACAAGAAAATCAACAAGGGCCAGAGAATGCTTTGAACTACTGCAACAACAAAAATTTGATACGTGTTAGATATGTTGCAACAAATGTATTCTTCACATGCAACAAACAAATCGAAGATGCAAGATTGTACGTGTGCGTTACCTTGACCATTGGAAGACCAAAACGGCCTCCTTGAACGCAATCTGGATGACGGCAACATCCCGTTGATCCGCCGTATACTCCAGATCAAGCCCGAAGAACCGGTGTTCATCGGGAGAGGCGAAATAGAGATTGGTCAAATACTCAATAGCACCGGGGAGGCTCTCGCAAATGTTGGTGTAGCACACGTCGAGATGCTTGCCGCATAGTGTGGGACCACCATATCTCTCCTAAACTTCAGCCATGGTGGTGTGCTTGGTGAAGATCGAAGAGATGGAAGACACAGAGAAGAGAGGAAGAAACAGAGAGACTCCGACGCGCACTGTGGAATGGCGCCCTTCTGCCTCGCTCGCGAAATAAAAACCGCCGCGCGGGAGGCGAGCAGTTTGATCTTTAGTCCCGGTTGGCCACGCCAACCGGGACTAAAGGACCAATAGTCCCGGGCGGCCAGGTCAACCGGAATTAATACCCTCCACGCGCCTCAACGCGCTTCCCAACCCGCGACGTATGACCTTCTGTCGCGGGTCTCCTCCCGACCCGGGACTAAATACTCATTAGTCACGGTGCGCAACGTTTGGGGACTGATGTGGGCGTATGGAAGGCCTTTTTTCTACCAGTGTCCATAACGAATTTAACACATCGATAACGAAATTAACACATCGATAACACATCGATACATATGAATCCATCCTTTCTCATAAGTATGAATACACATTGATCTCCATAACACGTTTAATTATGTCGGAAGATTTCGAACCCAAAATATAGCCATCTAATTAGTTTAACGATTACAAAAGTATGACATCTATACAACGTACGCGCGATATAGAGATCAATGGCAAACAAGACTATATATGCGGTCCGCCTCCGCTTTAGTTTCCGCCTCCGCTTGCGATCTTTCGCTATGGCCAGCGCCGTCCACTTCTTCATCTCTCTGTAGACCAAGATAAAAACATTAGACCGATAAAGGAAATCACAAGTTCTTATTAGGAGCAATTCGTACCGAACCGAATACATACCGTCGATCATTTCTTCTTCGTTGTTGTTGTGATCTTCTGTTTCTTCACCGGAGGGAACAGAAGAACACCTTCTAACGAGTTGAACGGTCTCTCGTCAGCCTGCTCCAGTACACATCGGCGCAACTCATCGTTAGATGGTGGGGAGTTCCAGTGGAAGACCGAGTCTTTAGTTACTACGTCCCTATAGATGATGTAGCAGATTTTGCGCTGGAGGCGACCAAAGTTTTGTCTGAATTCAGCATCAGAACATTCGACGATGCTCCGAGACCATTTGTCCACAGCAGACATGTATTGTAGACTGTGTTGGTCCTTCACGATCTCTGTCATGTGTTGGAGGAGGTACCATGCCTCCATATGGCCGCCTGGCGCCTGCTTGCGGCAGGGAAACTCAGTTTTGTGTCTGAACACATATTTTCCTTGAATTTGTTTGATCCTGTCGCAGTATCCTTTCGCCCTGATGTAGCCGTCCATAGCATGATTGAGAACAGACTTGATGAGGGAGTAGTTCTTCTCCTTCATCTTACTCCCGGAGTCGAGATATACTGCGTGCGCGTCTCTCGGGTAGAGCATGATGAGGGTGCCGGATTTGGTTCTGCGCAAAACAGGAGTCCATATATATAATCCTCAAAAATTGTATATGCGCAAACTAATGTAAAGATGGGAAATATAACTTACTCGGGAAAGTAAGGCACGAGTGTGATCCTCTTGTGTGTATAATTAGTGAGCAACACTTGTTCGAGATACTTTGTCGCTTTTGCCCTACCCTTGGGGTTGCTCAAGTACATGTCGTGCATGTAGTAGGGGTCTGCTAGCCCGATGTTTTTGACATTCTCTATGGATAGCTGATGCGCCAAACTGAGCGTAAACAGACGGACGATTGACGAGTGGAGGGATTTCATGTGGAACATCCGGAAAATGTCGTCAAATCTCACGATGATCTTGTTTGCGTTGCCTTCAGTGACAAATCCCGCCGTAGATGGCACATTTGCGACCAAAACCGGCAGCGTTGGATTTTTCTCTTTCAGAAGCATCTCCTCCATATATAGAATACCGTCATGGACGCTACGCATATCACCTGACAGCAAGGAGACCAACCTCGGCGGAAGCATCGGTTTGCCCAACTCATGGATCTGATGCCAGTCGGTTATGGGTATCCTGTCCAATACACGTCCTGTCTGCGGCTTAGACTTGGTCCCTTCCACCGGTTGGCTCATCGATGCAATAGCATAATTCTTCTTAGTTCTTTTCCGTACCGTCTTCTTAGGCTGAGTTTGATGAAATACATCCGCTACCGCCTCTTTGAGGGCATCCTGGCTGATGACTTCTTGCTCGGGGACTGCCGGTTCTTGAGAAGAGAAAAGACGCTTTGTGCATCGATATTTATCCGCTTCCTCCGCTGGCAAGAGAAGTTGATCAAGATCATCTAGGCCGGGCGCCCCCTCGTAAGGATCATCGACGAGGTAGTCATTGGGGTTCTCATCTTCAGCATCGTCGCCGTCGTGTTGCACAGACTTTGCAGGTGAGAAATCCTTGTGTTGGCTCGGGTGCCCCGACCCCTGGACCGGTGTTGGAGTGTTGACATGAGTACTTTCCAAACGAATTAGTGATTTCGGCCAGGTCAATGGCCAAACCAAGCATTGCTCTAGGTTCAACTCGCTGTCGGCTGCGGGTGGTTGGTTCGGAGGATCGAGAGCACCGCAACCAGGGAGCACCCGACTTAATGTCACTCTGAACACATCCTCGGGCATACGAACGCCGTGGGATACGCGGTTGAGAGGTGTTATGATTTTTCCTTTGGCCACGTCCTTTAACTCGCCGTTCACATGAAGGAGCAATGTGCATCCCGTCTCGTCGGCCTGCGAAACGTCGCGCGATCGTTGTTAGAGACTGAGGCCGTCACGAATCAAGCCATAATATATAATTAAGCAGTGGACGTTGAATTACCATGAGGGCATTGAGCTCGGACAAGGGGGATGGACCGCTAAGTGCCGGCGGCGGCGTTGAAGAGACGTGGCGGGGCGGCGACGGATCTTTGCGACCTTCCGACTGAGGGTTGGGGGCCGGCTCGTTCTGCGCAGCAGGCGCCACGACGGGGGCCACGTTCTGCGCAGCAGGCGCCACGACGGGGGCCATGTTCTGCGCCGCTGGCGGCACTATTTGGGCTATGTTTATCTCGGGGAGCGGCCCTTGTCCTCCACCTGCCATCCACGGCGCTAAGGACTGAGCGACGGACGCACAGATGGTAGGGAGGAGCTCATTGAGCCTCTCGTTCACAAGCTCGTCGACCGTCTTCTCCAGGGCCTTGTTCCGCTCCTTTCTCTTCTCCTTGGTGTCCGGGTAGTAGTGCGCATGCCGATGACCCTTTCCGAGGCCATGCACATGGCCACGATGCGGCTTCTTGTCAAGGGGCACTCCCTTCATCGCGTTAAGCGCCCTAATGAAAGGGGTGTCATACGGGTCCTTGTTCGTCGTCGCCGAGGACCCCCCGTCAGATTGAGATAGGCGTTCTTTTTCTTCTTCCTCGAGATACTTATTCTCGAGCATCTTGACCTTCTCGTTCAACACAAGATCACCGGGATTTTTGGGATCTTCCCTATAATGGGCCCTGACAAAATTTCTCACCTGCGGGTCGGTGATCTTGTCAAACGGGTTCGGCCCTTCTCTCTTCGCATCCTCCTTAGCCCAGACTTTCTGCTTCCCAAGGTAACCCCGGCTTCCGAGATTGTGAGGGCCAATGTTCTTTTGTCGCTGCTCTTTCCCCCATTTACTCAGCGCCACCCTTTCCGGTTTGAGTTCGTCGATCTTGAATTGGGCCAAGTCTTCCTCGGAAATGGAGGGCCACATCTTATGGATCTCATTGAAACCCTTACCCTTCGCAATCATCTCCCGCAAACTAGATCTCCAAGTCGTAAACGCCTTGGTGAACTTTCCCAGTGCTAACGAGTTGACCAGATTCTTCTTCAGGTCCAGGTTGTCGTTAGGATCCGGGAACTTGTACCTCGTGTGCGGCTTCTCAATCAGCAGGGCGGCCATAGCCTTGTTTTCTTTATCTCTGAGGTGCTCCATATTAACGTTGCCGAAGTCTCGAGCTATGCAGCCTATCTGGTTTCCATAGCCCTTAGAGTAACTCTCCGGCTCGAGGGGAGCACCGCTCTTGGGGTCCACTACCGTGAACTCTTCCCGGATGGTGGCGAGCATGTTGTGCCGCCTTTCTTTGCGCTTACGCGACGCCTCGCTACCGGAGGCGGTATCCCCGGTGCCACTACCGGTTTGATCACCTTCTGCGTCCGATGTATCGGTGCGTGGCTCTAGCTCCTCGCGAACGGTTTCGTCCATCTCGTCGTCTGCATCGTCGCCCTGCATCTCTAGATCCGGGTGCGGATCTACAGGTCGTCCTCCGGCGCTAAGCATGGAAAGCCACGCATCGTCGTCCCCGTGTCCGAGACCAGAACCACCCGCCTCGTCGTTGTGAGCCATATCTAATGAAGGAGAGAAAACCCGAAATAAGTTCAACAAATCCTACAATTTAGACGATGTATACCCCATATGAGTCCAAATTTCTCGGACACTCTAAGTTGTGATATTTTTAGCAAAGATCATGCCAAAATTCACAGAAAATTTAGGCACGACCTTTGCTAAAAATATCACAAATGGAGTACCCAAATTTGCCGGAACGGAAATTAATCAACATTCCGGCAAATAGGGACTCACGTGGGGTACCTGCACATAAAATCCCACCCCTCATCCACACGAAGGTGGGCACATATCCATACGAAAACACCATCTCCACCATCCATCACCACCACCCATATCACCACGCCATCCATCACAACTCCATCACCACCATCCATACACACCATCCATCACCACCAACCATCACCAACCATCAAAAATTGCTAACAATTGAGTACTAAGAGAAAACACTAGGTAAATAAATTGCTAACAATTTCATGCATAAAAAAATGCAAGTGTGATTAACACCGTAAGGTGATTTCATCAGGAAGCCAAGATTCATTAGGAAATCACAACCACAACATTAACACGCTAAGGTGATTTCTACACACATCCTAGCAAGGGATCTTGCTAAATTATGCACAGAAAGTGGGCTGGGATTTATTTCCCTCAGTCTGGCATAGGGATGCTATGCTACACACATCCCTGGGAGTTTTAAAAGTGCAAGAAAAGCATCTGTTCTTATTAAATTTGTGCCTCAGCCTTTGCATCACATGCTTGGCCAAGAAAACAAGAAAAGACCTGTTCTTATCAGTTTAAACATCCAAATCTGTCCAGAAGATAAAGCCAACAAAGAAATCCTATGAAAGCTCACCAAAAACAAGAATGCTAGGAGTGCACACCCTAGACATATGATCTGGCAAACAAACCTAGCATCTTTGTGTTGAGAGTGCAATCTGGTTCTCATATTTGGCATCCAGTTCCAAACAATAAATGCCTCAGTTTTATCATCAATGGCAGGGGCAATAAATTGAATAGTATCTATTCCTCTCAGATAATAGCTCCAGGGGCAAACCAACAAGCATGAGTAAACTGTTCTTATCAGATAATAGCTCGAGTACCACAATTCACAAACAAATAGGCGAACAAAGTTTTCCAACTCGATCAAAAGCAGGTAGTAATCTGCTAGGAAAAATTCCCAGTAATCTGCTAGGAAACAAATCCATGGAAAGGCTTGAATCAACATAGGCATCAGGTGGTATCACTAGGAAAAAATCCCAGTTTCTAACAGCAGGTTATAGCATCAGTACACACACACACACACTTAATCAGGGAGCAATTAACCACATATAGTGGCAACCACATATGCATGCTTCAGTACACACACACACACACACTTAATCAGGGAGCAATTAACCACCAAAAGCATGTTGTATCATCACTTGATCAAACCAAAAAGAGAAACAAAATACACTAAAACACTACTGCTCAACTACTACAAGTTACTGGATCATCATAGACAAAAAAAGAAAAGAAAAACATTACCTGTTTCTTGCAGAACAAGGGTCGAACACCTGCCGTGCAAGGTTGAAGAGAGGGCAGCAGCAGGCAGTAGGCCGGCGGCGCCGCTCTACGAGGCAGTAGGGGCGGCGCAGTGGAAGAGGAGGGAGACGTAGGAGAGGTGGAGGCCGGCCGGCGTGGCGTCGATGGCCGTGGAGGGGCGGCGCGGTGTGCAGAGAGAGGGGGAGGGCCGATGGAGGGAGGGATAGGGGCGCAGTGGTGGTGGAGGGAGTGGAGGGGAGGTAGGAGAGTGGTAGTGGAGGGAGTGGAGAGGGACGGAACGCGCGGTGCGCCGGAGACAGACGTGCGCGCGATTGAAATCGAGATTGAAAAACGGCTAAGTCCCGCGCGGCCCCCTGTGTACCTCTCTGTGGGGGCTTACCGCTGGCGAACGAGGCTGTTGGTTCGCCAGCGCTATCCTACCGCTGGCGAACAAAGGTTTGTTCGCTAGCGGTAACATAGCGCTGGCGAACCAATAGCCACGTTCGCCAGCGCTACCTTTTTTATTTATTTTTCTTTGAAATGATTTACTTTATTATTTTTTCTTAATTTTTCTTGAGAAGCATTACTGTTTTATTTTTTTTATTTCTTTGAATTGATTTATTTTTGTTATATTTTGTTTTTCATTATTTCCTTCATTTTTTCTCTTGTTTTCTTTTTGTTTTTTATTGTTAAACAAATAATAATGTTTTATTTTGTTTTCTTTATTTGTTTAAATTATTCAAAGACATTTCATTTATAATAATTTAAACACATTACAAATTAATTTCAAACACATTACAAATAATAATGTTTTATTTTGTTTCCTTTATTTGTTTAAATTATTCAAAGACATTTCATTTATAATAATTCAAACACATTACAAATTAATTTCAAACACATTACAAATAATAATGTTTTATTTTTTTCTTTATTTGTTTAAATTATTCAAAGACATTTCATTTATAATAATTCAAACACATTACGAAATAATAATGTTTTATTTTGTTTTCTTTATTTGTTTAAATTATTCAAAGACATTTCATTTATAATAATATAAGTCCACACATTTGAAATACAGAACAAGGTACATTAAATTTATAATAAGTGCACATCGATATCAGACCAGTTGATCCATGCATATACATAGTTTCGTCGCATACAATTGGAAAACAGATATATACATAGTTTCTCAGTGTTTGATCTTTTTTCTTTTTTTGGTCGTAGTTGTATAATTTAACCCCACATTATGACTTCTTCTTCTGAATGGAAGACCTTGCCTAGGTAGCGTTGTTCTGCTTCTTCTTGTTGTGTATGTTGCATGACTATCATCATCATCTTCTTGATCATCGTCAATATTTGGGTCACCGAACGTGTCGAACTCGTCCTCGTCAACGACTCCATCCATTCCGATGATATTTCTTTTCCCTCTCCTCACGACAACACGGCTAGGCCTTGCGGGGTCTGTTATGAAGAAGCATTGGGACACATGCTTAGCCAATACCCATGGCTCATTTTGCGCTGTGACATTCGCGCTTGATGAGGTTCTGGCTTCGGGAATAACCATGGTTGTAAAGTATTGGTCTTCTTTTCTGACGGTCGACATCCTAGCCCATCTGACGCGGAACATAGGCACCTTCTCTCCAGAGTAGTTAAGCTCACATATCTCCTCGATCCTTCCGTAGTATCTTAACTTTTTGTCACCGGTGTAGGATTCCATCGTTACCCCTGAGTTTTGATAATCGGAAGTTTTGTCTTTCTCCTCTATGTAGAAAGTGAACCCGTTGATATCATATGCTTGAAACGTCGCTAGGTTGGGAGCTGGGCCATGTGCCAAGGCGTACAATAGTTTATTTTTCGTACAATCCCTTGGCGGTGGATTAGCGGCGATCACATCTTTAAACCAACACAAGAAAGTGGAGTTATGCTCTCTGATTATTTCTCCTTCGGTCCTCCGCTTGCCTTGTTCACTGTACTTTTTCATAATCGAGCTCTTGTGTTTTTCCACCCAAGTATCGACCATGTCAATGTGTTGGAGAGCTACTAAATTTGCCCTGTTAAAGTCGGTGCGTCGACAAGCCCGATCCACATGCACTTCTCTACGTCCATTTTTCTGACCTACTCCATCGAGCTTGCCAATGTGCTTGTTTCTGGGCAGACCAACAGGGTCCTCCATGTCCATATGATTCGTGCAGAAAGAGATGCACTCTTCGGTGAGAAAGCCCTGAACGATGCTTCCATCCGGACGAGCTCTGTTGCGAACATATCCTTTGATGACCCCATTCATCCTTTCAAACGGCATCATGTTATGCAGGAATAACGGCCCGAGATGGATGATATCGTCCACGATATGGACCAACAGATGAACACATATGTCAAAGAATGATGGTGGAAAGTACATCTCAAGCTCGCATAGTATCACGACAATCTCTTCCTGCAGCCTTGAGATCTGCTTCCCCGTGATCGACTTTCGAGATATAACGTCGAAGAAGTTACAGAGGCCAAACAGGGTTTCTCGGACGTGCTTGTCCATTATTCCGCGGATCGCAACCGGAAGTATCTGCGTCATCATCACGTAACAGTCATGAGACTTCATCCCGCTAAACTTTTGTTTCTGCGCGTCGAGGAATCTTCTTATTAGCCCTGTGTAACCGCTAGGGACTTTGACTCCGAGAAGGCACATCATCAATTTTGTGATCTCGTCCGGACTAAGAGTGAAGCAGGAGGGGGGGCAGTAATAGTGATTCCTCTTAACCCTTTTGGCCTTGCGACCCTCTGTCTCCTCATCACACGATTGATCGCCGTCGTCATCATCCGCGCGTTCCCCCTGAAGATCTACCCTAATACCAAAATATTTCAGGTCGTTTCTTGCTTTCACCCCGTCTTTGGTCCTCTCCGGAATGTTGAGCGGCGTGCCAAACAAACTTTCAAACACATTATTCGTGATATGCATCAGATCAAGGCAGTGAGGCGTATCGAGAATGGGCCAGTATGGCAAGTCCCAAAACACCGACCTCGTCTTCCATACATCCAGAAGCGGTTTTGGTGCCTTTTGCTTCTTTCCCGGCTCTGGGCATTCCTTCCAATCATTCCAGCAACTTGTAGATTTCTTCGCCGCACCTCTTACGTGGAGGTCCACGGAGCTCATCCTCACCGTTAAAAAGGTATCCTCGCCTTCTCACGGGTCTTTGTTGGGTAGCCACCTTCGATGGCCAACGAAAACTGTTTTCGAAGACCCAGGATCTTTCGGAAGTTGCATAAACGTGGGGTCATCCATGCACCTCACGCAACCGTTATGTCCGTGGCACACCTGGCCCGCCACATATCCGTAGCTGAGTAGGTCGTGAACCGTACAGAGTAAGACAACTCTCATTGGGAAATATTGTTCACCGAAGGCGTCCCATGTGTTCACCCCTTCCTCGGCCCATAGCGTGTCCAGCTCATCTTTAAGCAACTTCAGGTATAGTTCGGCCCTTGAATTAGCATACTCATGTGAATATACTTCCTCTTCATGCACAAACAGGGAGGGATGTTGTACATCCATACAAACACGGGCCAGGTGTTATGGGCGCTGCTCTGGTTGCCAAACGGATTGAGTCCGTCGGTGCTCACACCCAACCTGATGTTCCTTGCCTCCGCCCCGAACGTTGCATATTCACAGTCAATTGCTTTCCATTGACTTGCATCTGAAGGATGTGTCAGAATTACTTTTTCACTCCGATTTGGATCTTTCAAAACTTTATTCCTCCTTTTCGCGTGCCAGCGCATGAGCTCTGCTTCCTTGCGGTCCGCGAAATACCGTTGCAGACGGGGAATGAGCGGAAAGTACCACACGACTTTTCGAGGAGCTTTCTTCTTCCCTTTCTTGTATCGAGCGGCGTTGCAAACTGGACAAATGGTTTTGTTCGCGTCCTCTTTCCGATAAATGTAGCAATCGTTGATGCACACATGGTATTTTTCGTGAGGTAAATCAAAGGGGCACACGACTTTCTTGGCCTCGTCGCAACTTTTAGGACAGGTGTTGCCCTCTAGAAGGACATCGTGCCAGTATTGCAGGCTTGCATCGACGCTTATGTCGCTCCATTTGTATCTCGCCTTCATCTGTAGAACATCGAGGGCCACTCTCAGGCGGGACTCTCCCAGACCGCAGCCTGCATACAACGGTGTCTTCGAGTCTATCTCTAGTTGCGCCAGCTTTGATTGCTCTCTAGCAGCTGATATCAAGTTAGTCGTCTTTCTCAAAAGCAGTTCTTTCAGATGAGGGTCACGCACAACTTCCGTTAGGGGTGTCCCTGTGTCCTCGTGATCTTCTTCCACGTCTTGTTCAGCATCTTCTCCAAGATCATGTGCGGGGTCATGAGGCTGATCTTGGTCCTGTTGTAGTTCTAGTCGATCGTTGTTATTCTCCTGTTGCACATCATTTCCTACCACCACCGCCGCCCCATGGATTTCATCATCTTCATCATCACTTACCCACTGACTGTTATACCTATCCATGAAACCATACCTGATTGCCTCGAGAAAGGAGCTCGCAACAAAACGAGAGCTTTTTGATAGCCCGTTCACTCGACTGAGCAAGTCTCCGGTAAAGGGATTGAGCAAGCCCCCTAGTTTGCACTTTCGACATGGACATCGTATCTTCTTGCGGCCATTTTGTAACATGTCTTCTGTCGCGTGTCTCAAGTAACTATTCACGACACATTCACTCTTAACGACCACAATTATATGTGGCCTGCACGAGAGCGCGCCAATATAATTAATATTAGAACCAAACATAATATATATATATATATATCGATATTCACGAAAAAAATCGGCATGACCTTCCTACAAATTGGAGGTTAGAGGAGTGCCAAAGTTTGCCGAGACGGAAATGAATCAACATTCCGGCAAAGATGCATGATTCGGTTCCTTAGGTTCCTATTCATATCATATCATACATGCCGCCTTTCTATCTACATGAATTGTACCGAAAATGTACGTTGGGTTATGTTGGGTAAAAGTCCTGAAGCCAGAAGAGAACCGTCGTGCATTCCGGAGCTGCATGATTCGATTCCTTAGGTATTCCAATAAGACCCAAATAGAAGAACATATACTGAAGCATCACAAAACAGTTGCTATACGCCAAGTAAACATTTAAGTCAACATAAAAATTTCACGCTAGTGGTATAGTCGTGTATATGCACATGTAACTGCTTAATGATATTATGTTCAAATATTTTACATGTTTGACAAAAATATATGAATGATACTTCCAATACATACAAGTGGGTAGTTCAATAACAGCTACTTCCACATACCAGATAGCCAAAATAACTTCACAAAGAACATCTTTGAAGCACAATTCATGTGCTTTTGTACTGTCCAGATGGTAAAAGCATATAACTAAAAGTAAACTTCACTTATTTATTCGTCTGAACTACTTTGTGGGAGTGATCACTTTTTTTTAGCAAGAACTGTAGGATAACACCACAACATATTCATTGAAAAGGAGTAAAAGGAACTGTGCATGTAGTTACAAAGTTACAAAGCTAAGAAAATAAAACAAAGCTATGCTATGTTGCCAATCCATTTTGACAAATCTAAAACATGTTAAGCCTTCACTCTATGCGTATTCATGGTGATTTCATGAACAAAACATCTCTTCCAAGACCTGAAGGAAGGCTGGATATTCTGAAAGATTGCCTCATTTCATTGCTTCCATATATTCCCTTGTTAAACTTTATTCTAGCTTGAGCAAAGACTTGCTCAAAAGAATTCCTAGCTTCCCACTATATTTGAAGATAGCCGACACACATTAATTTGCATATCTCTCTGAATATTCTCCTCATATCCAACAATGTTTCAAAACATGCCATACCCCTCCAGTTACAATTCTGCTTATCCTAATGGCGAACAATAAACGGAAAACAATTCAAGATATGGTTGCTATTGACTTTACCTATTTTTGCAAGACTGTACTTAACTTATGAACATCATATTTTAATTTGGCATATGCCACCATAGTAATTATTCTTTTTAAGGCACAAGCAGGCATGCTCAATCCACTCGAGAAATCAACGAAAAAAGAAATCAAGTGCTAAGGTGGATCGAAAAGAAACCGAGCAGAATATTTTCACCTTCCAAAACAGCTTTGGAGGTTGCTTCTTGCTCACAGAAATCATGTTTTTCTTCCGGCAGCTTGCAGGCTTCCACCGTCCAAACAATACATGCTTGATCCACGTGGATATTCATTTTGTCGACAACATCAGAGACACTCCGCATGGCCTCCATGGAGTTGTGCGGGCACACCTGCATCGCGGTTGCTCCCCGCCCCAGTTCGACCATGGGATAATGTGCAATTCAAATGGTATACATACCTTGAGTAGTAACAAAGAGGTGACCACAAATCATGTCTTATTGTAACACACAACCCTGACTATCAAAATAACAGTAAACCTTTTTTCAGAAAAAATATGGAATCAAAGAAAATAAAATATATGGATTTACCGTTTTACATCAAAGACACTTTAAAAAAATAATTAAGCTGCTCTAAAAAATGTTATGAACGGAGATAATGTTATCATGTACAACTCAAGCTTAATAAAGGACAAGAGCTATTGTATGTGTACCTGCAAGATAAGTGTGCCATAGCATATAAATCAGATGAACTGATCATAAACATATTCTAAGTGCACGTAGGAAACAGTTGAGATTATATTTCGAAGCATCCCTGAACAGCTCCAGCACAATAACTTGTGACTGATAATAAAGTGAAGAGATATCTCCAACCTAGCGAATATATTAGTTGAAGCCTGCAACCTGCATTGTCACCCATAAAAACAAATCACATGAGGGCTTCTGTCGTCAATGCAGGATCATGTGACCCGTAAAAAATTGTATGACAACATATGCTCAAAATTATCCACTCTTAGTTCAGCATATATGCACTTCAAAATAAATCATGACAGACTCAAGAATGATGAAGCACTGACAAATCAAGATACAACGAAACCTTCCCGCGAGAATTTCAAGTGAAGAACATATTAAGAATCAGACACTTGCAGCAGATTCTGAAGAGCTGTGCTACCATAACATACTCAAAAGCTCCATCGAACGGTGGTAATATGTATAGGCAATCCAAATGATAAATTAAACTATGCAATGAGCGGTAAAAGGTTAATTTAAATGGTTGAATCCAAATGATAAATGAACAAAATTTACCACTTACTTTTGTCATTGGATCTTGTCAGAATTAGCATGGTACTTTGGCCGCCAGATCAAGTACTCAAAACGTCAAAGGACTATGTACAAATTTTGAAAATTATGATGAAACAGCTCTTCGCATAGCTCAAGAAGTCAAGTGTCCACTGTATATCTCAAGAACGAACTGAACATTCCTACAGTATCATCACAGAAACAGCCTGCAAGTTCCACTTAGTACATCAGCATCGATTATTCTCTTTTGTGCAGCACTACTCATTATAACACTCGGTATTGTTGAGAGCGAAAACAAGGTACCTATTCAGCTGCATCTAAATGCAAATTAGTACTAACCAACTGTGAAGAAACATCAATAAACCAAGAACACAAACAATTATTAGTAATTAACCAGCAATGGTGGTCGCAAACTTACACTGGAATAGTTGTAGTAGAGGATGGCATCGTCGACGTCCGTGCCGGCAGTGTTTGTGTCACGCTCGATAGGCCTCCGCGCTCGGACCTTCTGGGGTCACGAAGAACGGCACGCGAGGTGGAGGACAACAGCGGCGCTCTCCGTCGACGGGAAGATGGAGAGGTGGAGGCCGCGCCCGTCGGCGCTGACTGTCGGCAGTCCGATGCGGAGCGCACGAGAGTCGGTTCGGCGGTGGGAGTATTGCAATGGTAGGCAATGAAGAACGGCACGCGAGGTGGAGGACAACGGCGGCATGGCTCGATCTAGTCGGGCGCAGGCGACGGAAGATGTGATGTAGCGAGATCCAATCCCCTCGATTGGGGCCATTGGGGAGACTGCGTGCTAGGTCTGGTCAGTTCGTGCAGTTCTCGGCGCTACGATTACTTGGGCCCACATGTCGGCGCTGGATGACTTGAGACGGCGAGAGGTTGGACGACAGGGCGAGAAGGGCGCGTTTGACGAAACGGACGACGTGTCGCTTCGCGGGGCGAAGACGGAACGAATTCAGATAACCGTCGACCATATAGTCATACGACACCAGCGTGACATAAAGAATACCACCGCGGAAGATAGTGCTCCAGACCATCCCCTCGGTCGCCGTCCATCTACTCTCTCTGTATTCCATGAGCATCTCTGTATTTTCAGCTTCCTAAGATATACACATGTGAGCTCTCATTCTCTCCCGGTGAATGAGCTGTGGTGTGAGGAGTGCTAATACCGACGCAGTCTCCGCTATTTATAGAACCAAACGATGTGCAGACAGAGTCTAAAATATCTAGGCCGTTAATTACCGCCTTGCCGACAGACCCTCCCACGCTGGCATGCATGCAGAACCCATGCAGGAAAACCAGGATGACTAAGCCACTACCACAGTGCCACGTTGCATTCTCATGATTTCATGTACTACACTGTACTACTATATGGTACGACCTGGATGTATCCACGCTGACTCCAACTCGTTTCCTTACTCTAGTACAAGCCACGTACCAACTCTTCCTGGCCAAAACACCTCAGCTTGCTAGTGTTATCCATGCATGCGCATGTACTACTTCAGCTACTAACCAGCTTAGCTAGCTAGTTCCATCGACAAGCAAAAGTAGCAATTCACTTAATTTCTCTAATTTTATTGCATACACGAGTTAACACAAGTTAAATACTAGATATTAGCAACAAAATCAAGCTGATTAAATGCCAATTATTTTCAAGCTCAAATTAATTATTCTACCAAATTCCGGGATATTACAATGTTAGTCTTATTAATAATGTTAGAAAGAAACATTTGGGGAGAGTTGATGATGTTGTTATCATGGTTAATAATAATCTTGTCCCCGTTAATTTTGTTGTTTTGAATATTGAATGTAATGCTTCTTGTCCAATTGTTTTGGGTAGACCTTTTCTTAGAACTATTGGTGTTATTACTAGCGTGATGCCCGTGCTTTGCAACGGAGTATGTATGAGAGTGATATCCCTTCATTTCCATCATGAATTGTTGCATGGGTTTTTCTCTTACCTCACCGGTGATGCTATGTCTTTCATGCCTCTTTGTTTGCTTCTATACTCTACACCGGCTCCATCCATGTGATGAAAATTCATTAAGTCGAAAAAAGGTTAATATAGTATAAAACTGAAACAACACAAGTTTTCATCTAGTAAGGATGCAAATTTTCTACCAGGAGAGAAATTGTCGTTAAGTGCCTGTGAAATTTCCATGTCTAAAATACCATGGAGACGGAAAGTTTCAGGTAAACAATTAACAAAGATTCATCGGATTGGGATAGAATAAACAGTGTTAAATTACTTACCCTGTTCGAGCATGCATCAACTCATCCATCAGGTTCGCAACCTGAGATTTACAAGAAGATTAGCTCAACGTCAAACAGCAGAACACCAATCAACCTTTGTTAAATCAGCAACATCCCTTATTCAGCAATCCAGGGTTCGTTGAATAACAATTAACACCCAAAATGCTTAAGAAGAGGACATATCATCGTGCCTTTTTTGTACTGGTCAAGGAGGTCACGACCATGACAAGCTCCACTATTAATTGTACAATTGCCATGATCTGGACGGTGGTTTCCATGGAACTGCTCCGATTTCGGCAGGATGAAAATCAACAAATATGGCTTGAGCAGCGCAACGAACCGTTTGACGCGACAACAGTCTTCCCAGAACTCGCCCTGGAGGTGAATGCCGAGCAAGAGCGGGGACGTGAACGCTGGGTCCTCCACCAAGCCCAGTGTAACATCCCAAGTATGAAAAACAGCCTTACAATGTTTGCTTTTTGTTTAAATTTAGTTTGCATCATTCCATCATGAGTTTTGCATTTGTTTTCAATTGTTTTCCATTTGAATTTTCAAACCAAATTTCAAATCCTTGTTTCATACTTGTTCTGTTACAATTTTCAAATGAAACTTTCAAATCAAAACATCCAATTGTTTCCAATAAACTTGAATTTCCAAACTTTAAACTTGCTTAAGTTTCAATAATTCAATTATAGCAAATTTCACCCAAATTCATTTGAATTTTCAAACAGCAACAGAATTTAAAATTTTGTAAAACAAAAAGTTGCACATCTGGGCTTTTGTAAATAACAACCTATAAAAATTATCACCAAATTTTAAAACCCCCCAAAACCCTTCTTTTCTCCCCTTTTCTTCACTTTTCTTTTTCTGCAAAAAAAAATAGCAAAAAAAAAAAAAAGAGGGGGAGGGCAGGCCAGCCCAATTGAGCCAGCCCACCACATCCCCACGAGCCCATGCGCCCCCCACCTTCTGTCGTCTTCCTCCTCTGTACGGAGACAGAGGAGGAGCGACCTCCCCCACCTGCAGCACCTGCTCCCTCCTATTTCTACCCCTCTCCCCTCCAAACCCTAGCTTTCCTCCACCCTTCTTCCTCCTCCATCCGCCGCCGTTTCCTTCTTCCCTCTCCCTTCCCTTTCTCCTTTGTTCCCTGAACCCGAACAGAAAAACCACCGTCAGAACCCCTCCGGGCGTCGCCTCCATGGTCCTCCTCTCGACGAGCTGACGGCGGGAATGGAATCCCCACGTCTCCTTCATCTTCTACGCGGGAGATTCGGGGCCGGAACGGCCTAGGGGCGCCGCGAGCTTCCCATTTTCTTCCCCGTCGGTCACCCTGTCGCCATCGACCGCTGCTTCCTCGACGCTCGGGCCCTCGGTGAACCTCTCCCCTCTCTCCCCTCTCTCCTCTCTCTCCTCCCCTCTGCCCCGCGGGCGCACGCCCAGCGCCCCGGCGCGCCCACGCCGGCGAGCACTCGCCGTTCGTCGCCGTCGTCACATGTTCCCAATCGGGTTCAGTTGCCTGAACCTTGGTTCAGTTTCGTCAGGCCCCGCACCGTTACCTCAAAAACCCAGCGCCCCTATACCTATCAAAAACCGTTCCGCACCCCACTGGTTGCAACCGTGCGCGCGCATCCAGGAGGGCCTGAGTTCGAATACCCCCCGGCGCAAAGCCACCCCCTTTTGCCTCCTTTTTTTCTTTTTATTTCCCGATTCCAGTAAAACAGATCTGGATCTTTAATTGAAAAATCAATAACAAATTGAATTTTGATCCAATTTCAACGATTCAAGATTCTGTGGATTCAGAATCTTGTGCTCTTTCCATTAGTAACAAAATTGCAACATGTTTCTGTAATAATTTTTGCACTAAATAATTAAATACAGAAAATGCAATAAAATTTTGAAACTTTGGAATTTCATAACTTGAGTTCTGTTCATCCAATTTGAGCAAACTTGGACTCTAAAAAATTTTCTTAACAAACTCTACACAATGGTATTTTATTTGGTCACAATTGAATTAAATTTGAACATGTTTCCCTCCGTTTACTAAAAGGGGTAGAATAAAAATGACTATAAAAAATTGCATAATAAATTCAATAATGATCCAAAAATTATGTTTAATAGCTCAAAATGTTCAGTGAAACATTTGCTACATGTTTTCAACCTTTTCAATACAATTTGTTTACTGTTTTTCATAATTAAAAGTGGTGCAATAATTCAACACTTTAATTAAACCTTTTAAATTGCAAAATTCATAACTTGGGCAATTCAAATCCAATTCCAACATGTGAAATATGTTTTCCATGCAAAATTGAATAAGCTTACCAAATATAAACTTTGTTTTCTGTTTTGAATAAATTAAATTGCTGAAAACAACTATTTCTTATTTAATGCAATTAAAATTGTCAAATTAATAACTTGCTCATTTTAATTCCTTTTTCAACAAATGAAATATGTTTTGCATCTAAAATTTTGTGTTCTTTCCAAATATGAATTTGGTTATCTGTTTTGAACAATTAAAATGGGTGAAAACAACAAATGCTTGTGTAACTCATTTAAGAAGCCAAATTTCATAACTTAATAAATAAATTTCTAAACTTGATAAACAACATATCAAATTGAAGCTAATGTTGTTTTCTTATTGTTTTCTTCATCCATGCATCATTCTAATCAACTTTCAAATGATGGTTAATTGTAGATCATTTAATTCAACCTTAATTCATGGGCTTTTCCATATGCAATCCAAATTGCATATGGGCCCATTTAATTATGTTACCATGTCAACTAGCTTATCTTTGATGCATCAATTAAATTGTCATGCATCATCCCATGTTTGTGCATTATGCCATGTTATTGATTGTTCGTCTCTCTTCGTTGTTTGTTTGCTTCTTCCCGAATAGACGACGACGTTGAGACAGACGAGGTTTACGACACTACTGCAGAGGAGTTAGCCCAGTACCAGGCTACTGAGTTTGCAGGCAAGTATTCACTCACATGAACCATTGTGTCCTTTCCACACTGGATATCGATACTTTCCGTTGTCTATCCTGCTAGCCTTAAGATTCGTTGCTTGTGTTCCAATCCTATCACATGTTATCCTGTAATGTCGCACCCGGACTTCTAGAGGATACTCACCGTACGAACTGAAAAGTATTTTGATTGGATTACGGGGCTTACCGGCACCCGCAGCTCTTACGAGTAGGCCAACACTTATGTGTGACAACCAATCTTTTACTATTCACCGTCGATGTAAACTATCCCGTAGAAATCAGGACGCTACCATTGACGTACTTCATACCATACACACATGGTACGTCAACGGCTTTGAACAAGATGATAACATAACATATCACTAAGACACAAAAGATTGAAATAAGTTGCAACTGGCCCTCACTAGGGCAGAGAATAGCAAATACAATCATCCAGAGGACACATGTCCCAACATAACATCATTACAACTCAGCGGAAGCATTCAAAGGGTCTGAGTACAGACAAATCCAAATAGGCTTAAGAAGCCGGGAATGAAAAGAAAACGGAGCCCATCCACGATGTCTCGGATCCTGCCCGGGTCCGCTAACTACTCGTCAGCAGCCTCGTCAAACTCCACGTAGTAGCCGTCACCTGGATCCTCGTAAGCGTAGTCTGCGGAAACAACAGCCCCAAAGGGGTCAGTACATAAACGTACTGGCAAGCAAGACTCACAGTTCACCCAAAGTGTAGCCCGTCAACACCAAGCACAGATGCCTTGGGATCAACGGAAGAAAAGGGGTATAAAGATGCTGCAACTGGCTGCACTAATCAACTACAGAACATACTACAACTTCCGGTGTAACAGAAAGAGATAAGATAGTGTGTCGTAACCAACTATAGCTAACCACCAAGCAAACCCATCCTGGATCTCGCCCCTTATCCAAAGAAGCAATCCGAGGATAACTCACACAGTTGGGTTAATGATGGATCAAGTTGTTGTGTCGATAAGTCTATTACTAGTCAAGTTTATCATTAGTTAAGTGTAAGTTGTTCTGAGTACTTGTTAGCCAGTACTTTCACCAAGTCAACCATAACCGCGAAAAACACGGCTTCTCGAGAAGATTTATCCCTGCAGGGGTGCACCAATTTGGCCGTACACGTAAGAATAACCCGCCAGATGGGAAGGCCTTTCCCACCAAGCGGGGCACTCAACACAACTCAACTCTTCTTCGCATCAAGCCCAAAGCACCACGTGCTGTGCGTGCGCGGCTAATCGAGCCCCCCGAAGAAAAGGAGGACCCTCATAGCACTGGAAGACCACGCCGCCCTAAATGCCGACTACAAAAATTCCACCCTGGCCTCGGGTTCGTACCTGCATATGCGTGCATCAAATGGAAAGCCCGAACTAAGTGTGGTGATTTGGACGAGATGCGAATCGAATCAAATTGAGGGGGGCGCCCATACACGCTTCCCACATGCGGATAGTGCGCTCATCATGGATCAGTAGACAAGACCCTTTTCCTATTAGGGTCGACACTAGCAGGCCTCAAAACCACGCCGGGCCTCCTGCCGGTGCCTTATCAGCAAATTATTATTACCTCAAATTAACAGGTTGTTGTTTAACATCGAGCCCCAGAATATAACAGAATATAATAACAGAAAGTAACGGATAATAGACTCGAGCAAAACTACCCTAAGCGTGCTAGTAAGACACGGGCCCAAGAAACGGGGTTTTAGGACTGGAGGTGTGGCAATATCAGGGTTTAGGGTATCATGTGATAGGTTCGTAACAGAAGCAACGATACATAGGGCTAGCAAATATAGACAACGGAAAGTATTGGTAACCAATGTTGAAAGGAACACAATGGTTCATGTGAGTGATAACTTGCCTGCAAACCCAGTAGCCGGGTACTGAGCTAGATCCTCAGAAGGGGTGTCGTAAAGATCGTCGGTATCAACGTCGTCGTCTATCCGAGAAGAAGCAAACGGACAATACAGAAAGATAGACAATCAATATCATGGCATAGTGCACAATCATGGGATGATGCATGTCAAGTTAATAGATGCATCAAAATAAACTAATTGACATGGTAACACAACCTAAGTGGACACATATGCAATTTTGAGTTGCATATGAAAAGCCCATGGATTTTGGTTGGATTATTTGTTTTCACACTAATCAACAGGTGAAGGTGGGTTAGTATGATGCATGCATGATGATAACAACAAAATAACAACAATAGATGCCAGTGGTAAAAGAATAAAACAAGTTTGGAAAATATTGATTAAGTTGGGAAAGTTTGGTTACTTAAACATGTCACACAAACAATTGTTGTTTTCATCAAGTTAAAGTGTGCAAAACAACTAACAAAATTTATATTTGAAAAGAACATCAAATTTTAGTTGGATTACATGTTTCAAATTTTGAAATAGGAGTTAGGATGAATTTATTATGACTTAAGCAAGATTAAACAAGTTTTGAATGAATTTAAAACAAGCATGAATTTTATTTGAATTTTATTTGCTCAAAACATAATTTCAAACTCATATTTGAAAAGTTTATACTTTGGTGGTTTCAAAACATAATTTGCATGTTCAAAAATATTTTATATTGAGCAAGTTATGATTTTATCAAATTTAAATGAATTAAATAAGGATTAAATTATTTAGGCAATTTAAATTATTCAAACCATGAAACAAAATTTATATTTGAAAAGGTTATTCAAAATATCATGGAAAACATATTTTATTTGCATTTATTGGATTAGGTATGAATTAGTTATGGAATTTACAAATTTGCATTCGAATTATTTGAATTCAAATTTGATTTGCATTTTGAAAATTCAAAATAGTACACAAGTGGCATAGATGGATAGACAATAAAATTTAGAACAATAAACATATCTAACTTTTATTTTTTAGAGTTATATATTAAAAGTTATTAACCAATTAAAATTTAGGGCTAAACTGTAATTAAAAGGTTCTATTTTTGAAAACAGAAAAACGCAGAAACTTTTGTTACGCACAGCTAGCCAGCCCAAGCCACTGCAGCGTGGGCCTGGGGGGCCAGCGTGGCGTGCGACGCGCGCGTGGCAGACACGGTGGCTTACAGGTGGGCCCTGCCACTCCGCTGCGGGAAAAAAGGTGGTTTTTCAACTGCGGCCGCGGGGAATCGATCCCACGACCGCGCGCAAGGAACAACGCAGTGCAACCACTGCGTTGCTGCTTCAGCTTTGTCAGTAACGGGGGCAAAAACAGGTTATAGTTCAGATCTATCTAACTGAATTTTTGCGCGCGCTGAAACTGAAGCTAACTGACAGAGAAATGATCATTGCTCGCCGGCGGGGAGACAACGCGGCCGTGCTCGATCTGAGGGGTGTGTGCGTGTGCTGGATGCGGTGGACGTGCACGGTACCGTGGTGGATGCAACAGAGGGAGATATGGGATGAGGCAGCACGATGGCTCACCGGAAAGGTCGCGGTTGCAGAGCTCGGGCAGACGGCGGCGACCGCGGCGTGGACGAGGACGGCGGGGAAGATCCAGGGGGTCTCCGTGAGCGCCCGGGTGTCCAAACGGAAGAGGCAGATGTGGGCTTTCGATTTTTGGGTCTAGGTAGGGGAGTGGAAAGCCATGGCGACGGCGCGGTGAACGGATTCAGTCGAGGTTCTCCGGTGAGGGGTGACAGAGAGCGGGAGGTGGCCGGGAGAGGGGCAGACGGCAGCGGCGCGAGGGGGAAAATAGCGACCTAGGGTTAGGGGTAGGTGCGCGGAGCCCTAGGGGGTATAAGTAGGGAGTACGGGGGCGGGATCACCGTCGGGTGGCGTTTCTGTCGCGGTGGCACCGGCGGATGAACGCCGTACTGCGGGAAGAAGGAAAAGGAGCGAGGGAAAAAAAACGAAGCGTTTTCTTCATTTAAGTGGCAGGCTGGGCCGCGCGCGGTAGGAAAACGAGGTGGGCTGGGCGCAGCCCACCCTCTGGCTGGCGCCAAAAATTGATTTAAAATTTTATTTCTCCTTTTTTTTTTGCTGAAATAGAATTTGGAAGAAAATGATGGGTTTTAGGTTAGAGAAAAATTTGGAAAAATTAGGGGAAGTTTAATAGGCCATTGCAAACAGCTGCTAAGTTTTATTTTCAAAAGTTTGAATATTTACTTGCTGTTTGAATTTAAACCAATTTTAGGTGAATTTTGTTATTAAGAGATCATTAATAAAACAAACCTTTTAAATAGGGTAACCCCTATGTTAAATTATAAACCATTGATCAAAATTGTGTTATAATTTGCATGGATTCAATTGGTTGCTGTTTGATGCTTGAATTTGGAATTTTAAATGTGTTTGGAAATTAAATGATTGGTTTAAAACCATCATTTTAACAAGTGATCACGATGGAATAAAATGAAACCAATTGGTTGTTATTATTTGTGATTTTTATTTAAAATGTTGTAACAGAGCAAGTATGGAACCATTGTTTGAATAAGGTTTGAATTTGAGTTGTGAAAACAGTGGAAAACAAATGCAACAATTTAAGAAACAAATGCAAACAACAAGGAAACAATATGATGACATGATGCAATACTTTAATAAACATGCAACAAACATTCTAAGGGGATGGTTTTCATACTTGGGATGTTACAAAACGCCCCCCCTTGAAGGAATCGCGCCCCGAGATTCCTACTGAGAAAGGAAAAGGTCCAGATACTTCTTGCGAAGATCCTCTTCGGTCTCCCACGTTGCCTCTTTATTGGAATGATGCGACCACTGCACTTTCAAGAACTTGGTGCTCTTGTTGGGAGTCTTACGCTCGGTCTCATCGAGAATACAAACAGGGTGCTCCTCATAAGATAGATCATCTTGCAGTTCAATGGAATCATGATCAACTGCACGATCTGGATCTTTGAAACACTTCTTGAGCTGTGACACGTGGAACACATCGTGCACCTTGGATAGCTTTTCTGGAAGTTCAAGACGATAAGCATTTTCTGCACGCCTTGAGAGAATGTTGAAAGGACCAATGTATCTTGGTGCCAGCTTTCCTTTCACACCAAAACGATGAGTGCCTCTGAGGGGAGTTACACGGAGATATGCCTTGTCACCAGGTGCATAGATCATATCCTTGTGCTTGCTGTCATAATAGCTCTTCTGACGAGACTGGGCAATCCTGAGATTGTCACGAATGATACGAACTTTCTCCTCGGCTTCCTTAACAATGTCAGGGCCTAAGAGTGAACGTTCACCAGCTCCAGACCAATTGATTGGACTCCTGCATCTGCGGCCATAGAGTGCTTCAAATGGTGCCATACCTAGGCTTGCCTGGTAGCTGTTGTTGTAGGAGAATTCAGCATATGGAAGGCAATCCTCTCATTTCATGCCAAAAGAGATACCACATGCTCTGAGCATATCCTCGAGAATCTGATTGACTCTTTCGACTTGCCCCTGAGACTGAGGGTGATAAGCTGTTCTGAACAGAAGTTTGGTGCCCAAAGCTTCTTGAAAGCTTTTCCAGAAATGAGAAGTGAATATGCTTCCACGGTCTGAGCTTATTTCCAATGGAACACCATGAAGAGGAACAATCTTTGCTGTGTAGAGCTCTGCTAACTGGCTAGCTGAGATAGTTTCCTTGACAGCAAAGAAGTGAGCTACTTTAGTGAGACGATCAATAACAACGAAGATTGCATCGTTGCCCTTTTTGGACTTTGGAAACCCAGTAACGAAGTCCATTTCAATCATGTCCCACTTCCACTCAGGAATTTTCAGAGGTTGGAGTAGACCGGCTGTTTTCTGATGGACTGCCTTAACACGTTGACAAACGTCGCATTCAGAAACGTATTGAGCAATTTCACGTTTCATGCCAGGCCACCAATACAGTGTCTTAAGATCCTGGTACATCTTTGTACTTCCAGGGTGGATGGAGAGAGGAGTTTCATGAGCCTCCTTGAGAATAACATCTTTGAGACTTTGAACTTGAGGAACTGCAATGCGTCCTTCAAAGAACACAGTTCCTTTGTCATCAACTGAGAAAGACTTGAATTTCTCCTTGCCTTCCTTGATGTGCTCAACCATCTTCTTGATTTCAGTATCACGAAGTTGTTCAGAACGAATCTTGTCCTCGAGAGTTGGACTGGCTGTCAAGCTAGCAAGGTAGCCTTGAGGAACAAGACCAAGGTTCAGCTTCTGGAATTCTTCATGAAGTGGAGGTTGGCTTTCCATGATCATGAGATTATTGCAATAGGACTTGCGACTGAGAGCATCGGCCATAACATTAGCCTTGCCTGGAGTGTAAGAAATGGTGAGATCAAAGTCTTTAATCTTTTCAATCCATCTTCTTTGCCTGAGGTTTAGATCTGGTTGAGTGAAGATGTATTTCAGACTCTTGTGATCGGAAAAGATTTCCGTTTTGTTACCCAACAAGTATTGTCTCCATTTCTTGAGGGCAAACACAACTGCTGCAAGTTCAAGATCATGTGTGGGATAGTTTTGCTCATGTGGGTTCAACTGACGTGAAGCATAGGCCACAACTTGACGTTCTTGCATAAGAACTGCACCTAGACCTTGGAGAGATGCATCGCAGAATATCTGGAAAGGTTTGGTAGTATCGGGGCCAACCAGAACTGGGGTGGAAGTGAGTTTAGTCTTCAAGAGATTGAAACTCTCATCACACTGTGGAGTCCAAACGAACTTCTTGTCCTTCTTTGTGAGATCAGTGAGAGGTTTCGCAATCTTGGAAAAGTTTTGGACGAAACGACGGCAATAGCTAGCCAAGCCAAGAAAGCTTCTAACTTGTTTTACCGTCTTAGGAGGTTTCCAATCAACAATTGCCTTAACCTTTTCCGGGTCAATGGCTATGCCTTTGGCAGAGATGACATGACCAAGGTAAGCAACTTCTGGAATCCAGAACTCACATTTGGAGAACTTGGCATACAGACGATGCTCGCGAAGTTTCATGAGAGTGAGACGAAGGTGTTCTCCATGCTCTTCCTCGGATTTTGAGTAGACTAGAATATCATCGAGATATACCACAACGAACTTGTCGAGGTATTCATGGAAGACAGAATTCATGAGTCTTGAGAATGTCGCCGGTGCATTGGTGAGACCAAAGGACATGACGGTGTATTCATATAGACCGTACCGAGTGGTGAAAGCTGTTTTTGGAATATCTTCCTTTCTGATCTTTATTTGATGGTAACCCATCCTCAAGTCCAACTTTGAGAATATTGAGGCTCCAGTAAGTTGATCAAAAAGATCATCGATACGAGGAATTGGATACTTGTTCTTGATGGTTTTCTCGTTGAGAGGACGATAGTCAACCACGAGTCTTTTTGTTTGATCCTTCTTGGCAACAAACAGAGTTGGGCAACCCCAAGCGGAGGAACTAGGCTGAATGTAACCTTTCTCCATGTACATATCGATTTGCTCCTTCAACAATTTCAGTTCAGGAGGAGCTATCTTGTATGGATGCTTAGAGATTGGAGCAGTACCTGGTTCAAGCTCGATCACGAACTCAACTGCTCTGTCCGGAGGCATCCCTGGCAACTCTTCTGGAAAGACATCAGGGAATTCACAAACCACCGGAACATTTTCAAGCAGAGGTAGAGGTTTAGCATCCAGGGTGTACAGCTGAACAGAACTTGATTCACTTGGAGAATAGACTATCTGGCCGGAAGGGTGGAACAGAGTTATTGACTTCTTAGCACAATCAATCGTAGCTTTATTGGCCTTCAACCAATCCATGCCAAGGATGACATCAATGTCAGAATTGCCAAGCAGAATGAGGGAAGCAAGGAATATATGGCCTCCAATCAAGATCTGATTCTCATGACTGATCTTGGAAGTTTGCATAGTTGCTCCAGGGGAGTTTACTACTAGCGGGGAACCCAAACCAACAAAAGGTAGCTTAACTGCTATCGCAAAGATCTTTGACACGAAAGAATGCGATGCTCCGGTATCAAACAACACTTTAGCTTGGTTAGAGTTTACGGGGAATGTACGGAGAACGACGTCAGCAGCTTCCTCAGCTTTGTCGGCCTTGATATGATTCACCCTCGCGGTCCTCCCGACAGGCCTATTGTTGGAGTTGAAGGCTTTAGCCGGGGGAGCACGAACCATTGCCTGGTTGGTGTTGGGGCGAGGAGGTGGTGGAGGTAGCTGCCTCTGAGTGCACTTATCAGCATAGTGTCCAGTCTGCTTGCATTTGAAGCAAGTGACGACACGAGGTGCATCTGGCCTTGGCTGCCCCATTGAGAACCTCTCAGCCTGCATCTGAGCTGGGTTGGGTGGGCGGGGACCAAAGCCTGGAGAAGCTTGGGCATATGGAGCCCTAGTGACAGCACTGTTTGGCACCCAGATGCGGCGCTTCTGCGGAGGGGTGGTCATGTTGGAGGAGGAACCACCCTCACGCGAGTGCTTGCGCGACTCTTCGAACGCCTTGCGCCCATTCTCCTCATTGAGCGCGGTGTTCACGAGCTCCTCGAAGTCCTTGCACTTGATGTTGGTGAGAGCGTACTTCAGTTCCGGGTTAAAACCTCGGCGGAACCTTGCCATCTTTTTGGCCTCAGTGGACACCTCATCACCAGCATAACGAGCGAGGCGATTGAACTCATTCTGGTAGCCAATGACGTCCAGCTTGCCCTGCTTAAGAGAGCAGAACTCTTGACGCATCCTTTCCATGAGACCATCTGGGATGTGGTGCTTCAGGAAGGCATCCTTGAAACAACCCCAGGTGATAGGATATCCAGCTCTCATGGTCTGGTAATTCTCCCACCAGGTAGCTGCCTGACCCTTCAGTAGGTAGGTGGCATACTTGACTTTATCCTCCTCAGCAACGTGAGCAATGTCCAGAGCCCTGGCCATCTCCCGGATCCAGTCATCAGCATCCAGAGGCTCCCGTGTTGCCACGAAAACCCTCGGCCCCAGACTCAGAAACTCCTTGATGCTGACTCGCGGAGCATTCTGGTTGTTGTGCTGGTTAGCCTGGATCTGGGCCATCTGAGTCACGACCTGAGTCATCTGAGTCAACAGCTCTGTGAGCGGAGGTGGTTCAGGCGGGTTGCTCCTTGTTGGCGACATCCTGAATAGACATGCATTTTAGCACAACAACAGAAAAGGATAGACTTGGTAACCGAAAGAGAGATTATTCCGACGCATGAATAGATAACCAACAGGTACATCATCACATGTTCAAATACATCAGAATATCCAACACCCCAATACATGGTTCAAAAGCCAAAGGATAACTAAACATAGCTATGAATGGATACATCGGTACTCCCATGCTCATCACGCAGGACGGCGGTGAGTAGTACGACGAGAGATACGGTGAGGAGGAATCCCACGGAAGTAGGTAGAACGACGATCCACGTAGAGCGGGACTGCTCTGAGAGCGACTCTCGGTGTGGTGAAGTAGAAAGCGTCGTCTCCCTGTGCTCCAAAGCGTGGAATCCCAGCGTAACCAGCTCCGAGGCTGAGGAGTGGACCTCTGATCGGCTCGTAACCTCCTGCATCTGGCAAACTACGTCCAATTGTCTGATGGAAACGTGCAAAGCGCTCATCTCCAACAAAGTCTGTGGTGTACGTAGCCAGACGAGTCAAAGCAAGGTAGAGCTGCTCCCTGACTGAGGCCAACTCCTGAGAAAGTGTGGTGGCAACAGCGTCACTGTGCCTCACAAACTGAGCGGTGGTGTGCAGCCTGGTGTTATCATGCTCGTAGACATCCAGGTTGTCGTAGAGGGTGAAGTGAGCTCCCGCTGACGTGATGTAACCACGGGGGATGTGGCGATAGATAGAATCGTCAAACCCCCAGTAGTTAGCACGGAGGACGGTGAGACTCACGTAAGCTGCCTGCTGCACGGCCATATCCACTGTGGAACCTACTGCCTCGTAGCGGTGGACAACGCTCATGCCATCATCTGACAGAATGTAGACAATAGACTGCTAGTAGGTCTGGTCAAACTCTCGCTGCTGCTCGTAGACCTGGTACTCTGGTGCCCAATGGAACCCCAGATAGGTGACCATGTCTCTCAGCATCTCCGGATAACCGGCGGTGCTCTCACAACGAGTCATCCGAACCACCTGCGGAAAGAACCTGAGATCCATCTGCAGATGATCGGGGAAGTTTTGATTAGACGCCGGTAGAAGAACTGAAGTGGAAAGCAACAACAAGGTTCAACGGACGAAAAGGATGTTGAGAAGAACAGGATATCGAAGCAACAACGGGAAACACGAGACCAAAACTCCTGAGGTACTACGGAAAAACCCATCCGGGCTTCTAAAGGATCAATATCTACTGCTTAAGGGATAGAGGATTTGCTTCCGGGGCTTACACGCCTCCGTTCTCAATCATGAGTAGGCAACATGATAAATCATGTTACAACCACCTCCATTCCTATGGTCTAGAGATATAACTATCCTTGAGAAACCAGGATACGTGAAACCCTAACTTGAAAGTTTAGGTGAGAAGGGAAAACAACGTTGCACTTCCTTACCAGAAAAGGGTGGGTGGGTGGGAAAAGAAGAAAAATGGCAGAATTCCTACTCTCACGTTTCATTTTTCCTATATAGCTACAAAATAGTTTCTAGACTCAACTGCGACCAGTAAAAGGGATCCTACAGGCAGACAGGCTCTGATACCATTTGTCGCACCCGGACTTCTAGAGGATACTCACCGTACGAACTGAACAGTATTTTGATTGGATTACGGGGCTTACCGGCACCCGCAGCTCTTACGAGTAGGCCAACACTTATGTGTGACAACCAATCTTTTACTATTCACCGTCGATGTAAACTATCCCGTAGAAATCAGGACGCTACCATTGACGTACTTCATACCATACACACATGGTACGTCAACGGCTTTGAACAAGATGATAACATAACATATCACTAAGACACAAAAGATTGAAATAAGTTGCAACTGGCCCTCACTAGGGCAGAGAATAGCAAATACAATCATCCAGAGGACACATGTCCCAACATAACATCATTACAACTCAGCGGAAGCATTCAAAGGGTCTGAGTACAGAAAAATCCAAATAGGCTTAAGAAGCCGGGAATGAAAAGAAAACGGAGCCCATCCACGATGTCTCGGATCCTGCCCGGGTCCGCTAACTACTCGTCAGCAGCCTCGTCAAACTCCACGTAGTAGCTGTCACCTGGATCCTCGTAAGCATAGTCTGCGGAAACCACAGCCCCAAAGGGGTCAGTACATAAACGTACTGGCAAGCAAGACTCACAGTTCACCCAAAGTGTAGCCCGTCAACACCAAGCACATATGCCTTGGGATCAACGGAAGAAAAGGGGTATAAAGATGCTGCAACTGGCTGCACTAATCAACTACAGAACATACTACAACTTCCGGTGTAACAGAAAGAGATAAGATAGCGTGTCGTAACCAACTATAGCTAACCACCAAGCAAACCCATCCTGGATCTCGCCCCTTACCAAAGAAGCAATCCGAGGATAACTCACACAGTTGGGTTAATGATGGATCAAGTTGTTGTGTCGATAAGTCTATTACTAGTCAATTTTATCATTAGTTAAGTGTAAGTTGTTCTGAGTACTTGTTAGCCAGTACTTTCACCAAGTCAACCATAACCGCGGAAAACACGGCTTCTCGAGAAGATTTATCCCTGCAGGGGTGCACCAATTTGGCCGTACACGTAAGAATAACCCGCCAGATGGGAAGGCCTTTCCCACCAAGCGGGGCACTCAACACAACTCAACTCTTCTTCGCATCAAGCCCAAAGCACCACGTGCTGTGCGTGCGCGGCTAATCGAGCCCCCCGAAGAAAAGGAGGACCCTCATAGCACTGGAAGACCACGCCGTCCTAAATGCCGACTACAAAAATTCCACCCTGGCCTCGGGTTCGTACCTGCATATGCGTGCATCAAATGGAAAGCCCGAACTAAGTGTGGTGATTTGGACGAGATGCGAATCGAATCAAATTGAGGGGGGCGCCCATACACGCTTCCCACATGCGGATAGTGCGCTCATCATGGATCAGTAGACAAGACCCTTTTCCTATTAGGGTCGACACTAGCAGGCCTCAAAACCACGCCAAGCCTCCTGCCGGTGCCTTATCAGCAAATTATTATTACCTCAAATTAACAGGTTGTTGTTTAACATCGAGCCCCAGAATATAACAGAATATAATAACAGAAAGTAACGGATAATAGACTCGAGCAAAACAACCCTAAGCGTGCTAGTAAGACACGGGCCCAAGCAACGGGGTTTTAGGACTGGAGGTGTGGCAATATCAGGGTTTAGGGTATCATGTGATAGGTTCGTAACAGAAGCAACGATACATAGGGCTAGCAAATATAGACAACGGAAAGTATCGGTAACCAATGTTGAAAGGAACACAATGGTTCATGTGAGTGATAACTTGCCTGCAAACCCAGTAGCCGGGTACTGAGCTAGATCCTCAGAAGGGGTGTCGTAAAGATCGTCGGTATCAACGTCGTCGTCTATCCGAGAAGAAGCAAACGGACAATACAGAAAGATAGACAATCAATATCATGGCATAGTGCACAATCATGGGATGATGCATGTCAAGTTAATAGATGCATCAAAATAAACTAATTGACATGGTAACACAACCTAAGTGGACACATATGCAATTTTGAGTTGCATATGAAAAGCCCATGGATTTTGGTTGGATTATTTGTTTTCACACTAATCAACAGGTGAAGGTGGGTTATTATGATGCATGCATGATGATAACAACAAAATAACAACAATAGATGCCAGTGGTAAAAGAATAAAACAAGTTTGGAAAATATTGATTAAGTTGGGAAAGTTTGGTTACTTAAACATGTCACACAAACAATTGTTGTTTTCATCAAGTTAAAGTGTGCAAAACAACTAACAAAATTTATATTTGAAAAGAACATCAAATTTTAGTTGGATTACATGTTTCAAATTTTGAAATAGGAGTTAGGATGAATTTATTATGACTTAAGCAAGATTAAACAAGTTTTGAATGAATTTAAAACAAGCATGAATTTTATTTGAATTTTATTTGCTCAAAACATAATTTCAAACTCATATTTGAAAAGTTTATACTTTGGTGGTTTGAAAACATAATTTGCATGTTCAAAAATATTTTATATTGAGCAAGTTATGATTTTATCAAATTTAAATGAATTAAATAAGGATTAAATTATTTAGGCAATTTAAATTATTCAAACCATGAAACAAAATTTATATTTGAAAAGGTTATTCAAAATATCATGGAAAACATATTTTATTTGCATTTATTGGATTAGGTATGAATTAGTTATGGAATTTAGAAATTTGCATTCGAATTATTTGAATTCAAATTTGAATTGCATTTTGAAAATTCAAAACAGTACACAAGTGTCATGGATGGATAGACAATTAAATTTAGAACAATAAACATATCTAACTTTTATTTTTTAGAGTTATATATTGAAAGTTATTAACCAATTAAAATTTAGGACTAAACTGTAATTAAAAGGTTCTATTTTTTAAAACAGAAAAACGCAGAAACTTTTGTTACGCACAGCTAGCCAGCCCAAGCCACTGCAGCGTGGGCCTGGGGGGCCAGCGTGGCGTGCGACGCGCGCGTGGCAGACACGGTGGCTTACAGGTGGGCCCTGCCACTCCGCTGCGGGAAAAAAAGGTGGTTTTTCAACTGCGGCCGCGGGGAATCGATCCCACGACCGCGCGCAAGGAACAGCGCAGTGCAACCACTGCGTTGCTGCTTCAGCTTTGTCAGTAACGGGGGCGAAAACAGGTTATAGTTCAGATCTATCTAACTGAATTTTTGCGCGCGCTGAAACTGAAGCTAACTGACAGAGAAATGATCGTTGCTCGCCGGCGGGGAGACAACGCGGCCGTGCTCGATCTGAGGGGTGTGTGCGTGTGCTGGATGCGGTGGACGTGCACGGTACCGTGGTGGATGCAACAGAGGGAGAGATGGGATGAGGCAGCACGGTGGCTCACCGGAAAGGTCGCGGTTGCAGAGCTCGGGCAGACGGCGGCGACCGCGGCGTGGACGAGGACGGCGGGGAAGATCCAGGGGGTCTCCGTGAGCGCTCGGGTGTCCAAACGGAAGAGGCAGATGCGGGCTTTCGATTTTTGGGTCTAGGTAGGGGAGTGGAAAGCCATGGCGACGGCGCGGTGAACAGATTCAGTCGAGGTTCTCCGGTGAGGGGTGACAGAGAGCGGGAGGTGGCCGGGAGAGGGGCAGACGGCGGCGGCGCGAGGGGGAAAATAGCGACCTAGGGTTAGGGGTAGGTGGCGCGGAGCCCTAGGGGGTATAAGTAGGGAGTACGGGGGCGGGATCACCGTCGGGTGGCGTTTCTGTCGCGGTGGCACCGGCGGATGAACGCCGTACTGCGGGAAGAAGGAAAAGGAGCGACGGAAAAAAAACGAAGCGTTTTCTTCGTTTAAGTGGCAGGCTGGGCCGCGCGCGGTAGGAAAACGAGGTGGGCTGGGCGCAGCCCACCCTCTGGCTGGCGCCAAAAATTGATTTAAAATTTTATTTCTCCTTTTTTTTTGCTGAAATAGAATTTGGAAGAAAATGATGGGTTTTAGGTTAGAGAAAAATTTGGAAAAATTAGGGGAAGTTTAATAGGCCATTGCAAACAGCTGCTAAGTTTTATTTTCAAAAGTTTGAATATTTACTTGCTGTTTGAATTTAAACCAATTTTAGGTGAATTTTGTTATTAAGAGATCATTAATAAAACAAACCTTTTAAATAGGGTAACCCCTATGTTAAATTATAAACCATTGATCAAAATTGTGTTATAATTTGCATGGATTCAATTGGTTGTTGTTTGATGCTTGAATTTGGAATTTTAAATGTGTTTGGAAATTAAATGATTGGTTTAAAACCATCATTTTAACAAGTGATCACTATGGCATAAAATGAAACCAATTGGTTGTTATTATTTGTGATTTTTATTTAAAATGTTGTAACAGAGCAAGTATGGAACCATTGTTTGAATAAGGTTTGAAATTGAGTTGTGAAAACAGTGGAAAACAAATGCAACAATTTATGAAACAAATGCAAACAACAAGGAAACAATATGATGACATGATGCAATACTTTAATAAACATGCAACAAACATTCTAAGGGGATGTTTTTCATACTTGGGATGTTACATGTAACCCTGATATAGCCTATCCTCCACACCTATAACCCCGTTGCTTGTTGTCTGTGTGTTACTAGCATGCTTAGGGTTGTTTAAGCTCGAGTCTGTTGTCCGTTATTTCTGTTACCATATTTATTATGTTCTGGGGGCTCGATGTTTAAACAATAACCTGTTAATGTTTGAGGTAATGCTAATTTGATGATAAGGCACCGGCAGGAGGCCGGGTATGGTTTTGAGGCCTGCTAGTGTCGAACTCAGGAAAAGTTCTTGTCCTCTGGATCCATGTTGAGTGCGCTAACCGCATGTGGGAAGCGTGTATGGGCGCCCCCCGCAACTCTGATTCGATTCGCATCTCGTCCAAATCGCCACACTTAGTTCGGGTTTTCCATTTGATGCACGCATATGCAGGTACGAACCCTCGACGCCAGGGTGGAACTTTTGTAGTCGGCATTTAGGGCGGCGTGGTCTTCCAGTGCTATGAGGGTCCCCCTTTTCTTCGTGGGGGCTCAATTAGCCGCGCACGCACAGCACGTGGTTCTTTGGGCTTGATGCGAAGAAGAGTTGGGTTGTGTTGAGTGTTTCGCTTGGTGGGTTTGATCCCCGTCTGGCGGGATATTCTTACGTGTACGGCCAAATTGGTGCACCCCTGCAGGGTTAAATCTTCTCGAGAAGCCGTGTTGTCCGCGGTTATGGATGACTTGGTGATAGGGCTGGCTAACAAGGGTTAGACAACTTACACCTAATTGATAATAATTTGACTAGTAATAGGCTTATTGACCCAATAACTTGAACCTTCACTAATCCAACTGTGTGGGTTATCCTCGGATTGCTTCTTTGGATAAGGGGCGAGATCGAGGATGGGTTTGTTTGAGGTTAGTGGTAGTTGGCTCCAATGCGCTATCTTATCCCTTTCTTTTAGCCGGATGTTGTAGCGTGTCTCTGTAGTTGGTTAGTGCAGCCCGCTGACGCACCTTTGTATCACCTATCTTCCGTTGATGCCAAAGCATCTGTACTTGGTGTTGCCGGGTACACTTTGGTATCTTGTGCGTCTTGCTTGCCAGTACTCGTCTGTACTGACCCCTTTGGGGCTGCGTGTTCTGCAGACTACGGCTCCGAGGATCCCCATGTTGGCTACTACGTGGCGTATGACGAGGCTGCTGACGAGTAGATAGCGGACCCGGGCAGGATCCGAGACATCGTGGATGGGCTCCGTCTTTTCGTTTCCGGCCTCTTAGGCCTATTTGGATCTTGTCTGTACTCAGACACTTTGGATGCTTCCGCTGTGATGTAATGATGACTTGTTGGGACATGTGTCCTCTGGATGATGGTATTTGCTATCTCTGCTCTAGTGGGAGCTATTTGCCACTTATTTCTATTTCTTTGTGTCTTAGAGATTTGTTGTGATATCACTTGTTCAAATGCCGTTGACGTACCATGTGTGTATGTTATGAAGTACGTCAATGGAAGTAGTCGGATTTCTATGGGATGGTTTACGCAGACGATGAATAGTAGAGGATGGTTGTCACACGTTTACGTGTTGGCCTACTCATATTGAGATGCGGGTGCCGGTATGCCCCGTAAGCCATTTATCTACTGTTTAGCGGGCTGTGAGTATCCTCTAGAAGTCCGGGTGCGACACCCAGCTCCCAACCATCGCCATAGTCCAAGGAGTATGCAGCGGGCGACTGCGCCGACACCTTTTTCTTCCGCTAGGAGATGGTCGAACGGGCAAGATAGGAGCGGTGGAGAATAGATGGGGCGCGGTGGTGTTTCCATGCAGTTAGACTTTGAGGCATGTTGTGTGTTCTTTTTTCCATCGTGGGCTGCTCTAGTGTTGGTATATCTGGACCATCTTATTTCGATTATTGTGCGGTCAAAATTGAGGAGACGAACCACGCATGTGGAACGGTTATTTAGCGTGAGCGTGCGGGACGGGAGCGGACGACGTACTGCAATCACGGACACCACCGCTAGCACTTTAATAGTAAAGATTGATATGAAAGAGTGGAATATTAAATTTCAATTCGCACTCAAGAAAGGTATGGAACACTTTCCTAGAAATAGAATGGAGTTGCCTTTTTATTCTATTATTCGAACAAATTACAATTTGGATGCTTCTTCACTTGAGAACACGTGAATCCATTTTTCTGGGCCTAGCTAAAAGACGTTAAAGAAAATCACTTCTTGGTAGATAACCCATGGTTTTATCTTTGCTTTGTTTTTCTCTTTTTTTTTAGTTAAAGGGTTGTATACTTCTGTAGAAACTCCTTTGTACCTTTATTTTCATGTATTAGTTGTGCCAAGTAAAGTTTCTAACGAAAGTTGGAGTTGGTTTTGGATTTTTGCGCAGGAAACAGATTTTTGTTGTTCACCGTAAACAATCGTATAATTCACAGAAAGATGATAATGACCTGAAACTTTTTGTGCTTACTCCTCAGCTAATACCGGAACTTTTTCGTTCTTTAATTTTTTTATTTGAGCAACGTAATTGCCCCGAAAAAATTGTCTTTACAAACTGTTCTGGTTTTGGCAGATTCTGCCATTTCTCTTCCATTGCTCTTTTACGATGTCAAGTGGATTTCTCTGCTTCATGAAACATCAGTGTTTGTACCTAATGTTTATCAATGGCACTTGTGCCCATACAGAAACCATGAATTTTTATTGTTGCACTAACACTCCAATGCGAATTACTCTTTGAGTGTGGCGTGAAGGAAGTTTTCAAGGGTGAAGAGAAGAGGCTGATATAATGTGATCAAGAAGAGTGCAAGGTCAAAGATTGCGGATTCCCGTGTGGTTCATCCCATAAAATTCAAAGAATACTCAAGCGTCTAAGGAAGCGTCTAAGCAGAGTTCGTCTAAGCAAATTCGGTCACATCGTATGAATTACTTGGAGCGTCTGTTTGTTTTTCTTTTGTTTTCCTTTGTTTTCTTTTGTTTTCCTTGCTGAAATAAACATCATTGGAACCTATCATCGTTTTTTGGGAGAGAGACACGCTCCGCTATTTCATTTGAGTACTCGTTATGCTCGTATTCTTAGTTTTCTTCTAGCTGCTGCAAAGTTCCTGTTTAGCTTTTGTTTTCGTGCATCTCTTATTCAGAAATGTTAGTTTTAGTAGAGTTATGTGAGCACTATCATGATTGATTGATGTATCATTTAGAGATTTTTTGTTAAAACATACTTTGTATGGTGCTTGTTGGGAAAAGAAACTGCTGCATGTGGTAGAATTTATAACGATGCAAATACAATCATGTATAGAATGTGGCTTGACTTTTTCATGTCATGCTAGATGTTATTTAAAATCTAAAGCCTAGTGGTTATTTTTGTACCATGATTTGTCTCAAATAGATGAGAGTGTTTAATGTCCCATTGAAAGAATCATGAGTTGATCTTGTCATATTGAAGCATAAATTTGTGGTGTTCTCCTTTGAATGTTTTATTTGGTTGACTTGGCGCATGCTTACACCATGTTTATGACTACAAACTAGTCACTTCTAGCCTCTATGATCATTTAGGTTTTGAACTTGTAGTATCACTTATGCTTTGATTAATGACGTTTTTGCTAGCCTCCACATGTACTGAGTATGAGCTCTACTCGTGCATCCAACTCCCAAAAACCAAAGTATGCCAAATGTGTCCACCATACCTACCTACATGTGGTACTTAACCGTCACTCCAAAGTAAATTGCTCATGTGTTACCTTTAAAACTTTCAAAATTACTCCTATTTTGTGTTCCTGTTTTAGCTCATGAGGATGTAAATAGAGAATTTTTATCTCACTTGTTGATTGTATTTCATACTCTGGACTAGTGCTTCATCCTCTTATCCAATTAATAGAAGAGCTGGCAGCAGGGTGCCCAACCCCAAATTAATACATAAAAATTGTCTTCACTATTTGTTGCACCTCATTTATCAGTCAAATCATAATTGTGTAAACAAAGGAGAAAGAGGAATGACCTTCTACACCAGTTCCGTCCTTCAATGGGAGCCCCTCTTGTGAAGTCTATTTGGCTTGTGACGTACTGTATTTTATGTTTATTATTCGTTGACATAAGCATACACTTCTCTAAAAATAGACACTCCTTCATGGTATGTGATTGTTGACAGACACCCAGGATTCGGTTAGCCATGGTTTGTGTAAGAAAGGTTGGGAGGAGTGTCAAAAAATGTATACCTCTGTTTAATAAAATAAAAATCTCTAGCACATGAGTGATCTATGCTTCCCTCTGCGAAGGGTCTTTCTTTTACTTTTATGTTGAGTCTCCATCTTCTAACTTTATGCACAGTTGAGAGAGCATAGTTTCCACTCTGAGTTTAGTATGCATTTGTCCCAGAAACATTATTAGTTGCTTCATGATGTGTTATTACTTGCTCTCAAATTATTTGTTCTAGTCTTCCTCTTAAACTTTGAAGGTGTCCAGAAATTTATGTTTTGCCCCAATCTTAAGGACAAGCGAAATATCACTTTGCTATGTTTTTTCTATACTTGAAACAAACGTATAACTTTCAATGTATTGTCATTTATGATCTTTTATTTGTGTTACTTCTCATGATGCAAAGTGATTGCTATGTTTTATTGCTCTAATTATATCTATCATGATTGTGTCTAACGTACTATGATCTCAGCTTACATATGCTTTCACAATATGGATGATCAAGTTTATGTTGGTAGCATGTCACCTAGAAATTATGTGTCTTTATCGTTTACCTACTCGAGGACGAGTAGGCACTAAGCTTGGGGAAGTTGATACATTATTTCCTACATGTTTGCTATACACTTTATGTCATTTTTATCGATTTTCGGGACTAAACTATTGACAAGATGCCATAGAGCTAGTTCCCTATTTTGTGTTGTCTTTTGTTTCAGAAAAGTTGTTCTGGAAATATTTTCGGAATTGGAAAATTTGAAGCTAGCAAGTCTTAGAATTCTCAAATGTTCCACGGAGTCCCGAAGAGGCCCGGAGGGGAGCCACAGGGGGGCACACCATAGGGCGGCGACCCCCCTCCGGTCGCGCCTCGGGGTGGTGTGGGCCACTTGGGCATCCAACGCCATCGCCATTTCGCCTATTTATTCCCCATGATACGTGATGTGTTGTCGTACCTTATACTGCAGGTTGCAGCCATGCACAGCCTGGGTTAGTAGTGCTCATGCTACTCCCTCGGTCTAAAATTAATTGTCTCAAAATTGGACAAAAGTGGATATATCTAGACATATCTTTAGTGTTAGATACATCCACTTTTGTCCAACTTTGAGAAAATTAATTTGAAATGAAGTGAGTACATAATAAGAAGATGGCAGAACAAGGAACTGTTGGAATTTATATGGGCTTCACCCATCTAGCCCAACTAAGCCCAATAAAATTGTGAAAACTTCATGGCTCATTAATGAATAATACAAGTGGAGAGCAGGACTAAAGTCGAGTCCCACATTGCTAGTTTGGAGATGATGGCACCACCTTATAAGTTAGCACATTCTAGCTCATGAATGAGTTGGTGAGACAAGAGGAGAGGTGTGCCACGCGCACGCTCCTCCTCCGCCGCCCGTCTCGCCACACCTCGCCTCGCCTCGTCACGACGCGTCGCGGGTTGCGGGAATGAGCCGAGCCGAGAGCGTTTATTTTGCCAATTGGGAAAACTTAATGAGTCATTAATTTGGTAATTAACGGACGCGTTCATGCCTAAACCGTTTCCACTTCTTTTGAATCGTCGAACCGAACAGACTCAGATGTGGAGTTACGCCCACGTCTCTCCTAGCCCACAGTATAAATATGCGCATACGGTAAATTCTAGCCGACACTTCGTCATATGGTTTCGCACCGTTCCGAAGCACTGCACCGCCAATCAAGCCTTCTCCATCCCTCCTTTCGTCATGCACTGCGACAAGGGACAGCAGACCTCCGGAACCCCGCCTCTTGCGATCCTGTATGGGAGAGGGGTGATCAGATTTTTGGGGAGTGCACTCGCGCAACTGCTGACGGCGACCTCTTCATCAACAAAGATTTCTTCCCTGACCTTGGCAACCTCTTCATCAACGACATGGGCGACAACATGGACAACACCGCAGCCATTGCCGCTGCACCGTACGTATCTCTCTCCTTCCTATACGAGATCCTACGGCAATTTCTGTGTCTTGCTTTTGCCGTAGATTGTACCATAGATTGGATCTATTTATCTACTGTACTAGATATTTGCATGCTTACTTTATTTTCTACTATCGTAATTTCGGTGATGCTATTTCGGATTAAATCATATGCTAAATTCTAATATATTCAACAATCCAAAAACCTTATTGTAGGTAATTTCTTGCACCTCCTTTTATTGCGTCAACAAGGCCAAACTCTTTCAAGGGTGTGGACTATAAGAGGTGGCGCATGAGAGCAGTGCTCTGGTTTCAAACCTTGCACAGACATGCGGCCACCAAGGGCAAGCCTGAGGGCGATCTCAATCCAGCACAGCTGGATTCTTTGGAGAATATGGACACTATGTTTAAAATTGCGCTCTTCGGTATTATTGATGATTCCATTGTGGGTCCCTATATGTCGTTTGATTACGGCAAAGACATGTGGGCTGCCCTCGAGGCCAAATTTGGGGATGTTGCCGGCGAGCTGAACGTCGTGGAGCAATTCTATGACTACAGGATGACTGATGACCATTCTGTTGTTCAACAGTCTCATGAGAAACAGTCACTCGCTAAAGAACTTGAGCATTTTAACTGTATGTCACCGGAAAAATTTGTGGCCGGAGGCATTATTTCCAAGCTTCCATCTTCATGGAGCACCTTTGCTACTTCTTTGAAACACAAGAGACAGGAGTTTTCCCTTTCGGATCTCTTGATGTGGTAGAGAAGGCGAGAGCAAAGGATACACGTGCTCGGGTTGCTGAGGTAGGTTCTGCTGCCCATGTGGTACATAAGAAACACTACCCACCCAACAAGCCTAAATGTAACAAAAAGAAATCCGAGTGTAAAGGTAAACCCGATAGAAAGTTTAAGCCGTCACACTCTACCAACTTCAAGAAGAGGAAGGAGTCATGTCACGTTTGCGGTGAACTTACTCATTTTGGCTCCAAGATTGCCTAAACGTTATGAGTTGCAGCATGATACGTCATAAACATATCCCTAATTTCTGATGTTCCAAGTTGTTTTCATGTTATTTCCCACATGTTTCCTATACACTTTATGTCATTTTTATCGATTTTCCGGACTAAACTATTAACAAGATGCCACATAGACAGTTCTCTTTTTTCTGTTGTTTTTAGTTTCAGAAAAGTTGTTCTGGAAATATTCTCGGAATTAGAAAATTCGAAGCCCAGAAGTCTTAGAATTTTTGAAGGTTCCATGGATTCCCGAAGAGACCCGGAGGGGGGCCTCAGGGGGCCCACAACATAGGGCGCCCCCTGGCCGCGCCATGGGGTGGTGTGGGGGCCTCAGGCCTCCACTGCCTTTGCCCTTTCGCCTATTTAATCCCCCAAGGCATAAACCCTAGATATATTCCACTTCTCCCTGAAAAACAGGTGAGGACGCCGTCATCGTCATCCCGAGATCAGGAGGGTTCTGGAGCTCTCCTCGGAACCACGATGGGAGGGAAATTCATCACTGGAGGGGTCTACACCACCATGCCCTCCTCTGAAGTGATGCGTGAGTAGTTCATCCCTGGACTACGGGTCCATAGCAGTAGCTATATGGTTGTTCTCTCCACTTTGTACCTCATGTTTAAATCTCATGAGCTTCCTAACATGATAAAGATCATCTTTATGTAATGCTACATGTTGTGTTTGCTGGGATCTAATGAATATTGAATGCTATGTTTTTTGATTATCAATCTATCATGTTATCTTCATGCTTATGTTATTTATGATCTTGCATGCTCTCTGTTATTAGTATATGCTCTGTCCAAGTAGATGGTAGTAACTCCAAGAGGGAGTATTTATGCTCGATAGTGGGTTCATGCCTCCTTTGCATCTGTGCTCGACTGACATAAACGTGACAGATGGAGGAGGTGATGTTGCCATTAGTGAGAAAACAACAATGCTTTGTCTAAGGATGATGTTATTGTTTAGATTACACACTTTGCTTACTGCAATTATCTGTTGCTTGCAACTTAATACCCAACGTTTGTTTGGATGATATTCGGAAGGTGGATTATTAGTCATAGATGAAGTTGGATAACTGTCTATGTATTTTGTTGTAATGCCCGCATGAATCACATAGTAATCTTTCTGTCTTGCATATGCACTACGGTGCAGCCTTCATTTCTGTCAATTGCCCAGCTGTAATTTGTTCACCACACATGTTATTTATCTTTCACGGAGAGACACCAGTAGTGAACTGTGGACCCCGGTCCATTTTCCTCATACTGATAAATCACCTACTTCTTTCATACTGCTCTCATACTGTTCCTATTGTTTTCATACTGTTTTTCACACCATACGTTTAACCTCTTTGTGTTCAGCAAAACCGATGAAATTGACAACCTCACTGCATTGTTGGGGCAAAGTGATTTGATTGTGTTGTGTAGGTTCCACGTTGCTTCTGAACCGGTAGTACGCCCTGCCATCTCAGCTGCTTCAACCTTCTGAAGTTACTCCTTCCTCCTACTGGTCGATTCAACCTTGGTTTCTTTCTGAGGGAAACTTACTACTGTGCTCTTCATACCTTCCTCTTGGGGTCTCCCAACGAACGTGTGTATCGTGCGCATCAAGCAAATTTCTGGCGCCGAGTCCGGGGAGGAAGAGAAATTCTGCAAGGGGAGTCTCTCAGTTCCAATCTATTTACTTTGTTATTGTTTTGCTTAGTTTATTTTATTTTGTCTTGTTTGTTTCTCTTTATCAAAAACAAAAACAAAAATAGTTCTTATTCTAGCTGTAGTTATATTCCTATTTTAATCTTGTTAAAATGACTACTCCTGAGAACACTAAGTTGTGTGACTTTACTAGCACCAACAACAATGATTTCGTTAGCACACATATTGCTCCACCTGCTCCTACTGCTGATTTTTCTGAGATTATGCCTGCTTTGTTAAACCTTATTATGAGAGAGCAATTTTCTGGTTGAACTATGTGAGATGCAAAAATATAAAGATGTAGATGGAGATATTATTAAACTGAAATTGATTCCTTTATCTTTGAGAGGAAGAGCTAAAGAATGGTTGCTATCTTTGCTTAGAAATAGTATTAACTCTTGGACTAAGTGTTAAGATGCTTTCATTGGAAAATATTATCCTCATGCTAAGATTATTTCTTTAATAAGTATCATTATGAATTTTAAGCAACTTGATAATGAGCATGTTCCTAAATCTTGGGAAAGAATGAAATCTTTAGTGAAGAATTGTCCCACTCATGGACTGACTACTTGGATGATCATCCAAACCTTTTATGCAGGACTGAATTTTTCTTCAAGAAACCTTCTGGATTCAGCTGCTGGAGGAACCTTTATGTCCATGACTTTGGGGGCAGCAACAAAGCTTCTTGATAATATGATGGTCAATTATTCTGAATGGCATACTAAGAGAGCTACAACCGGTAAGAAGGTAAATTCTGTTGAAGAAACCTCCTCTTTGAGTGATAGACTTGATTCTATTATGTCTATGCTTGTTAATGGCCATGCTCCTATTGATCCAAACAATGTTCCCTTAGCCTCTTTGGTTGCTCAACAAGAGCATGTTGATGTTAACTTCATTAAAAATAATAATTTCAACAATAATGCTTATAGAAATAATTTTGGTAGCAACAATTATAGGCCATATCCTCCTAATAATGGCAATGATTATGGTAATTCTTATGGTAACTCCTATAACAGCAACAAAAGTGTGCCCTCTGATCTTGAGAACATGCTTAAGAATTTTATTAGTACACAAACTACTTTCAATAAATATGTTGAGGAAAAATTTGGAAAATTTGATGTTCTTGCTTCTGAAGTTGATAGCCTTGCTCTTGATTATGATTTTCTGAAACTAAAGGTTATGCCTCATGATGTTAAAGAAAGTAAAACTTTAAAGTCCATCCAAATTTGAATTGATGATATTGTTAGAATGTTAGCTGAATTGCATGCTAGATGGGAAAAGAAGATGAAATAGTTAGAAAGAATAATATAGCTAATGTTTGCACCATTACCACCACTAGTAAAACTGAAGCTTCTCATTCTGTAAAACCTTATACTGTCAATGGTAAAGTAATTGGTGTTGGAAACACTCCCACTTCTGCTATTAAAAATGAAAAACTGCCTGAAACTGCTAAAAATGTTAGTGATGAAAGTGCTGAAATTTTTAGAAACATGGGAGATAAAAGTCCCATTACCTTTGCTTAAAATAATCTTAACTTTGATGATTGCAACATAACTGAAGTGATTAAGTTCTTACAAAAGCTTTCTGGTTGTTCTAATGCTAGTGCTATGAATATGGCTTTCACAAAACATATAACATATGCTCTCATGCAAATTAGATAGATGAATTAAGATGTGAAGCATCTATCTCTAGGAAGCTAGATGATGGTTGGGAACCTATTATTAAAATGGAAGTGAATGATTTTGATTTCAATGCTCTATGTGATCTTGGTGCTAGTATCTCTGTTATGCCCAAGAAAAACTTTATGATATTCTTGATTTACCACCATTGGAACCTTATTATTTGGATATTCGTCTTATTGAGAATGTTAGAAAGAAACCTTTCGGGAGAGTTGATGATGTTCTTATGATGGCTAATTCCTTTAAGTTATAAGCTCCATGGGCTAGGAGCATTCTCAGCGATCCTTCCTTGCGTTGTGTCTCTTGTTGGGCTCGTCGTTGGTCGGGTGGGCCTCTTCGCTGCATACCTGTGCGGCAGAGCTGCTATGTGATACGGCTACATGTGGGCTGTTTCTTCTTCTGCCTGCGCTGCGGTGCAGCTGGCCGATGGTGGGATGGCCCTGTACACGCGTTCGGCTATTGCTGTGAGGGGACGGTCAACGGACTACGACGGTCGATTTGGTGACCATGCTTTTGTGACAAATTTGTCACTGGCTTGATTTTTTTTACTCTTTCCAGTTGTGGATCGGTTCAGCTCAGTCAAAGCGAGCAAATTCGTGCTGCTCACCTCCGCTCCTCTGGGATTAGATCTCGATGTTGGTGGGGGTTAATGGTGGCCTTCTCTCCATCCGCATCATGCTCCTCTCTTAGATGCCGGTTGCCGGTATTTTGTTTGGTGGCTGAGGCGCCCGGCCTAGCTGTGGGACGGCGCATCGTGTGGAGGACGACACGACAGAGCGGCGTGGATTCATCGGCCAAGTCACGGATGGCCGCGGAGCAGCCTGACGCGTCGAAAAAATTAAGCTCAGTGGCTCAGGCAGCCAAGTGCAGCCGATGAGCGGCCAACTCGCAGACGAACGGCGCGACGAACGGTTCGCGTCCAGCGGCTCCGGCCACCAAGTGCGGAGGGCGGCGTGGGCGCTCCGACTCCGGCGACTAGGTCACTGAAGGCCGCAGGCGCGTTGGACGGCTCACGCGTGGCGGCTCTTGCGGCCAAGTGCGACGGACGACATGGGCGCAACGGCGACCAAGTCGGACAGCCCGCGCATATCCTGCGCCCAAGTACTGCGGATGGCCTGGGCGCATCGACTCCGGCCGCCAAGTCGCAGGCAGCTGGCTCGCATACATCGATGACCGAGGGCGGCGAATAGCACCGGTGCAGCGACTCCGGCGGCCAAGTCGCAGACGGCCACAGGCAGAGAGGCGAGGTGGGTCGGGCGCAAGCAGCCGAGGTTCTAGCAGTCATGTAACAGACGGACGCTGCCATGTCAGTGTTTGTTGCATGCTGCTCGTGGAGTTCAATGTTGTTGTTGTTGTTTCTCCTCAGTTTTGGGTGATCATCCTGGTACTAACCGCTCCTTTTCCTTGGTCGTTTGTATGTCTTCATGTTGGAGCAGGGGTTCCACCATATCCTGCTTCCTCACAAGGAGAAGAATTATTACATGATCCAAGTATGCTGGAGGGGAACTCAGGCTAGGGCCGGTAAAGCTTTGCGCCCTTTCTCTTAGCTATAGCTGTTGCTATATATGTATATATATATATATAGGTATGTACGCCTTTTGCTTTATTTTAAGAATCATCAAGAATATGTAGTGTCCAATATTTATATTTAGATTTTCTATCAAATTGATGCTCGATGACACAGAATGATGTTTTTCACTACACCTGAATTTTCAGTTGTGATGCGTAGGCATATGTATGACACGAGGTTGTACCATTTCTATCGGTACTATATTCTGTGATGTTTATTTTGCCTGGAGTAATGAAGATCATATGAAGACGGACACTAAAGATTTCCGTTTCTAGGAATATAGCAAGTTGAAGTAAAGCTATTAGGTGCAGTATATTTAAATGAAGTCATCTGGACATGTGCGTCCGCGATAACATTTTAGGGAAAAGGAAGTTCATTTATTTATTAGGTTCATCTCTTTCTCATTCATTCCTCTAAGTAAGTGGCTTGCCTCGTGTCAAGAGTATGCTTCAACTTAATCAACTAGCACTACTTTGTAATGATTACATTCATGGTTGTTTTCTTTATGGCCAATGTTTCTGTTGTTGGTAGGAAGGTTGTTTCCTTTATGGCGAATGTTTCTGTTGTTGGTAGGAATGGAATACTGATGCCACATGGTGGGGAAGGTTGATATGATTGGGAGGATGAATATTACCTTACGTGCACTGGTATAGCGGCTCTATGTGTTCGGCTGCGCGGCTATGAACATCTCTTTAACCCGAGCCGCTTTTGGTTCTGATGAAAATAATCCGCCCAATGATAGAATCTTTCAAGAAACCTTGCCACTATCTCATGTTATTTTCTTTATAACGATTAAAGATAGTATTATATTCAAATGAAATCCAATATTTAATAGTAAAGTGGTGCATCTACAGAACATAGAATTTGGCAAATAGGCAAGTCCTCTATACTCGAGGATTCCTCTCTTGTCTTTCTTGATTTGGATTTTCTACTGATCACTATCTTTTTCTTAGTTGTGGTTGTGGCTAAAACATCACTAATTTGTATCTATTTTTCCTCTAAATGTTATTGCTGAAATTTTCTTAGACAATATTTGGTGCATGAATCACAAAACACTATTGCAGTTACATGGAAATTCATGTGTGCAGTTCAAGAAATGAACTCAAAAAAGTTCTTCTCTATCTTTCTAAACATTTCAAGGAAGAACATATTTGCATATTTTATCACTTTCTTATATCATAGTATGGTTAGTTTGGATGTACGAAGACTTAAGTTTGTTGTCCCATCTTTCCCTTTTCCGTTTAATGGGATTTTTCCTTTATAATTTATCGTTTGATTTGGTTATATAATTCTAAGCACATAAATTTGAATTGCGACGGACGACATGGGCGCAACGGCGACCAAGTCGGACAGCCCGCATATAGCATATCCTGCGCCCAAGTACTGCGGATGGCCTGGGCGCAGCGACTCCGGCCGCCAAGTCGCAGGCAGCTGGCTCGCATACATCGATGACCGAGGGCGGCGGATAGCACCGGTGCAGCGACTCCGGCGGCCAAGTCGCAGACGGCCACAGGCAGAGAGGCGAGGTGGGTCGGGCGCAAGCAGCCGAGGTTCTAGCAGTCATGTAACAGACGGACGCTGCCATGTCAGTGTTTGTTGCAAGCTGCTCGTGGAGTTCAATGTTGTTGTTGTTGTTTCTCCTCAGTTTTGGGTGATCATCCTGGTACTAACCGCTCCTTTTCCTTGGTCGTTTGTATGTCTTCATGTTGGAGCAGTGGTTCCACCATATCCTGCTTCCTCACAAGGAGAAGAATTATTACATGATCCAAGTATGCTGGAGGGGAACTCAGGCTAGGGCCGGTAAAGCTTTGCGCCCTTTATCTTAGCTATAGCTGTTGCTATATATGTATATATATATACTGTTAATTTACCTATATATATATATATATATATAGGTATGTACGCCTTTTGCTTTATTTTAAGAATCGTCAAGAATATGTAGTGTCCAATATTTATATTTAGATTTTCTATCAAATTGATGCTCGATGACACAGAATGATGTTTTTCACTACACCTGAATTTTCAGTTGTGATGCGTAGGCATATGTATGACACGAGGTTGTACCATTTCTATCGGTACTATATTCTGTGATGTTTATTTTTCCTGGAGTAATGAAGATCATATGAAGACGGACACTAAAGATTTTCGTTTCTAGGAATATAGCAACTTGAAGTAAAGCTATTAGGTGCAGTATATTTAAATGAAGTCATCTGGACATGTGCGTCCGCGATAACATTTTAGGGAAAAGGAAGTTCATTTATTTATTAGGTTCATCTCTTTCTCATTCATTCCTCTAAGGAAGTGGTTTGCCTCTGGTCAAGAGTATGCTTCAACTTAATCAACTAGCACTACTTTGTAATGATTACATTCATGGTTGTTTTCTTTATGACCAATGTTTCTGTTGTTGGTAGGAAGGTTGTTTCCTTTATGGCGAATGTTTCTGTTGTTGGTAGGAATGGAATACTGATGCCACATGGTGGGGAAGGTTGATATGATTGGGAGGATGAATATTACCTTACGTGCACTGGTATAGCGGCTCTATGTGTTCGGCTGCGCGGTTATGAACATCTCTTTAACCCGAGCCGCTTTTGGTTCTGATAAAAACAATCCGCCCAATGATAGAATCTTTCAAGAAACCTTGCCACTATCTCATGTTATTTTCTTTAGAACGATTAAAGATAGTATTATATTCAAATGAAATCCAATATTTAATAGTAAAGTGGTGCATCTACATAATTTGGCAAATAGGCAAGTCCTCTATACTCGAGGATTCCTCTCTTGTCTTTCTTGATTTGGATTTTCTACTGATCACTATCTTTTTCTTAGTTGTGGTTGTGGCTAAAACATCACTAATTTGTATCTATTTTTCCTCTAAATGTTATTGCTGAAATTTTCTTAGACAATATTTGGTGCATGAAACACAAAACACTATTGCAGTTACATGGAAATTCATGTGTGCAGTTCAAGAAATGAACTCAAAAAAGTTCTTCTCTATCTTTCTAAACATTTCAAGGAAGAACATATTTGCATATTTTATCACTTTCTTATATCATAGTATGGTTAGTTTGGATGTACGAAGACTTAAGTTTGTTGTCCCATTTTTCCCTTTTCCGTTTAATGGGATTTTTCCTTTATAATTCATCGTTTGATTTGGTTATATAATTCTAAGCACATAAATTTGAATTGCGACGGACGACATGGGCGCAACGGCGACCAAGTCGGACAGCCCGCGCATAGCATATCCTGCGCCCAAGTACTGCGGATGGCCTGGGCGCAGCGACTCCGGCCGCCAAGTCGCAGGCAGCTGGCTCGCATACATCGATGACCGAGGGCGGCGGATAGCACCGGTGCAGCGACTCCGGCGGCCAAGTCGCAGACGGCCACAGGCAGAGAGGCGAGGTGGGTCGGGCGCAAGCAGCCGAGGTTCTAGCAGTCATGTAACAGACGGACGCTGCCATGTCAGTGTTTGTTGCAAGCTGCTCGTGGAGTTCAATGTTGTTGTTGTTGTTTCTCCTCAGTTTTGGGTGATCATCCTGGTACTAACCGCTCCTTTTCCTTGGTCATTTGTATGTCTTCATGTTGGAGCAGGGGTTCCACCATATCCTGCTTCCTCACAAGGAGAAGAATTATTACATGATCCAAGTATGCTGGAGGGGAACTCAGGCTAGGGCCGGTAAACCTTTGCGCCCTTTCTCTTAGCTATAGATGTTGCTATATATGTATATATATATATATATATATATATAGGTATGTACGCCTTTTGCATTATTTTAAGAATCATCAAGAATATGTAGTGTCCAATATTTATATTTAGATTTTCTATCAAATTAATGCTCGATGACACAGAATGCTGTTTTTCACTACACCTGAATTTTCAGTTTTGATGCGTAGGCATATGTATGACACGAGGTTGTACCATTTCTATCGGTACTATATTCTGTGATGTTTATTTTGCCTGGAGTAATGAAGATCATATGAAGATGGACACTAAAGATTTCCGTTTCTAGGAATATAGCAACTTGAAGTAAAGCTATTAGGTGCAGTATATTTAAATGAAGTCATCTGGACATGTGCGTCCGCGATAACATTTTAGGGAAAAGGAAGTTCATTTATTTATTAGGTTCATCTCTTTCTCATTCATTCCTCTAAGAGTGGCTTGCCTCTGGTCAAGAGTATGCTTCAACTTAATCAACTAGCACTACTTTGTAATGATTACATTCATGGTTGTTTTCTTTATGGCCAATGTTTCTGTTCTTGGTAGGAAGGTTGTTTCCTTTATGGCGAATGTTTCTGTTGTTGGTAGGAATGGAATACTGATGCCACATGGTGGGGAAGGTTGATATGATTGGGAGGATGAATATTACCTTACGTGCACTGGTATAGCGGCTCTATGTGTTCGGCTGCGCGGCTATGAACATCTCTTTAACCCGAGCCGCTTTTGGTTCTGATAAAAATAATCCGCCCAATGATAGAATCTTTCAAGAAACCTTGCCACTATCTCATGTTATTTTCTTTAGAACGATTAAAGATAGTATTATATTCAAATGAAATCCAATATTTAATAGTAAAGTGGTGCATCTACAGAACATAGAATTTGGCAAATAGGCAAGTCCTCTATACTCGAGGATTCCTCTCTTGTCTTTCTTGATTTGGATTTTCTACTGATCACTATCTTTTTCTTAGTTGTGGTTGTGGCTAAAACATCACTAATTTGTATCTATTTTTCCTCTAAATGTTATTGCTGAAATTTTCTTAGACAATATTTGGTGCATGAAACACAAAACACTATTGCAGTTACATGGAAATTCATGTGTGCAGTTCAAGAAATGAAGTCAAAAAAGTTCTTCTCTATAATTCTAAACATTTCAAGGAAGAACATATTTGCATATTTTATCACTTTCTTATATCATAGTATGGTTAGTTTGGATATACGAAGACTTAAGTTTGTTGTCCCATCTTTCCCTTTTCCGTTTAATGGTATTTTTCCTTTATAATTCATCGTTTGATTTGGTTATATAATTCTAAGCACATAAATTTGAATTGCGACGGACGACATGGGCGCAACGGCGACCAAGTAGGACAGCCCGCGCATAGCATATCCTGCGCCCAAGTACTGCGGATGGCCTGGGCGCAGCGACTCCGGCCGCCAAGTCGCAGGCAGCTGGCTCGCATACATCGATGACCCAGGGCGGCGGATAGCACCGGTGCAGCGACTCCGGCGGCCAAGTCGCAGACGGCCACAAGCAGAGAGGCGAGGTGGGTCGGGCGCAAGCAGCCGAGGTTCTAGCAGTCATGTAACAGACGGACGTTGCCATGTCAGTGTTTGTTGCAAGCTGCTCGTGGAGTTCAATGTTGTTGTTGTTGTTGTTTCTCCTCGGTTTTGGGTGATCATCCTGGTACTAACCGCTCCTTTTCCTTGGTCGTTTGTATGTCTTCATGTTGGAGCAGGGATTCCACCATATCCTGCTTCCTCACATGGAGAAGAATTATTACATGATCCAAGTATGCTAGAGGGGAACTCAGGCTAGGGCCGGTAAAGCTTTGCGCCCTTTCTCTTAGCTATAGCTGTTGCTATATATGTATATATATATATACTGTTAATTTACCTATATATATATATATATATATATATATATAGGTATGTACGCCTTTTGCTTTATTTTAAGAATCATCAAGAATATGTAGTGTCCAATATTTATATTTAGATTTTCTATCAAATTGATGCTCGATGACACAGAATGATGTTTTTCACTACACCTGAATTTTCAGTTGTGATGCGTAGGCATATGTATGACACGAGGTTGTACCATTTCTATCGGTACTATATTCTGTGATGTTTATTTTGCCTGGAGTAATGAAGATCATATGAAGACGGACACTAAAGATTTCCGTTTCTAGGAATATAGCAAGTTGAAGTAAAGCTATTTGGTGCAGTATATTTAAATGAAGTCATCTGGACATGTGCGTCCGCGATAACATTTTAGGGAAAAGGAAGTTCATTTATTTATTAGGTTCATCTCTTTCTCATTCATTCCTCTAAGTAAGTGGCTTGCCTCTGGTCAAGAGTATGCTTCAACTTAATCAACTAGCACTACTTTGTAATGATTACATTCATGGTTGTTTTCTTTATGGCCAATGTTTCTATTGTTGGTAGGAAGGTTGTTTCCTTTATGGCGAATGTTTCTGTTGTTGGTAGGAATGGAATACTGATGCCACATGGTGGGGAAGGTTGATATGATTGGGAGGATGAATATTACCTTACGTGCACTGGTATAGCGGCTCTATGTGTTCGGCTGCGCGGCTATGAACGTCTCTTTAACCCGAGCTTTCTGATAAAAATAATCCGCCCAATGATAGAATCTTTCAAGAAACCTTGCCACTATCTCATGTTATTTTCTTTAGAACGATTAAAGATAGTATTATATTCAAATGAAATCCAATATTTAATAGTAAAGTGGTGCATCTACAGAACATAGAATTTGGCAAATAGGCAAGTCCTCTATACTCGAGGATTCCTCTCTTGTCTTTCTTGAATTGGATTTTCTACTGATCACTATCTTTTTCTTAGTTGTTGTTGTGGCTAAAACATCACTAATTTGTATCTATTTTTCCTCTAAATGTTATTGCTGAAATTTTCTTAGACAATATTTGGTGCATGAAACACAAAACACTATTGCAGTTACATGGAAATTCATGTGTGCAGTTCAAGAAATGAACTCAAAAAAGTTCTTCTCTATATTTCTAAACATTTCAAGGAAGAACATATTTGCATATTTTATCACTTTCTTATATCATAGTATGGTTAGTTTGGATGTACGAAGACTTAAGTTTGTTGTCCCATCTTTCCCTTTTCCGTTTAATGGGATTTTTCCTTTATAATTCATCGTTTGATTTGGTTATATAATTCTAAGCACATAAATTTGAATTCTTTGGTTTCATTCGATTTCGTGCAATTTAGAAACATCAAACTTGAACTCTCATATGTTGTTTTTCAGATGTAACAAATAGTATAGTTATATAGTCAGCAATTGCTAATATAGTGAGTGGAGCCTATTCTTCAAATTTACCACTCAATTTTCATATATCATTTTGAAACCATGGATATACTTTGATAGATGAAATTTCCCTTCATCCAGCTTTTAGCAAACTGAAACAAGAACAAAATGGGATAGTAGTCTAACAAAGAAGAAAAGGTACTAATGAGTCACTTGTATACGGGAAAGGAACTATCAATATTATCTATATGGAAATTTTAAATATTGCAATAGACTTACCTTATGTGCTCCTAGATTCTATGTTCCAGTTTACTAATGCTAATATCTAATTATGAGGTAACACTATCGAAAGTCAAAAAGATCCCAGCCACAGTCGACCAAACTAGGGTTTCCAGGTCATAGTACCTCTAGATTCAGGCCTACTCCCATGTTGGTTGCTCTTTATTTTTCCTTATATGGTTGAAGAGTGGACTCCAATTTGCAATATCTATGATAGACAATGTGATCCTTAAATACATCCATATCGTGTTAAAGGAACTAATGACTAACTATTGTGGTTGCAGGTCGAATGAAGACAGAACAAATCAAGCTGGAAGCTTGAAATCTGTTGTTTAGTTAGATTTATCGATCTTCCCAAGAACCTCCTCTTCTTTTTTGTGTTCTTTTGCAATGTCAATAAAAGGTATGACTTGCCATGGACAAGGGCCGTTGTTCCATCTAAAAAACTCATATCTTGGAAATATTCTCATAACCATCCATTCAAGTGAACCAAGCAGTCCCCTATTCACATGCATATGCTCATACGTGATGTTAAATTGTAACTTTGAGATGTCAATTTTTTATCAGTGCTCTAATGACCGCGCTTAGTGGAGCGTGCTGTTTTGGCGGGGACCTCGCCTGCCCCGTAAAGACCACATGTGGCCGTTATGTCCACCGATACCCAAATCGTGTCCTTGTGTTGTATCACACTGTATTGCAGCCGAGACCTTTTCAGAGCTGCTTGCCCCACTAAATGCATCAATGGAGATATGAGAATGTTGAATCCTAGTTGTGTCCCAAATCAAGATGATGACTGATGCACCAAACATGCCAGGTCGTGTCACAACGCTAGGCAGCCGGCGCGGCGAAGCACGCTTTTCGTCTAGTAATAATCTTGTCCCCATTGATTTTGTTGTCTTGAATATTGAATTCAATGCTTGATGTCTACACACGCTTCTATTCTTGTAGACAGTGTTGGGCATTCAGGTGCAGAGGTTTGTAGAACATCAGCAAGTTTCCCTTAAATTGATCACCCAAGGTTTATCAAACTTAGGGAGGTAGAGGTCAAAGATATCCCTCTCAAGTAACCCTGCAATTAAGATACAAGAAGTCTCTTATGTCCTCAACACACCCAATAGACTTGTCAGGTATATAGGTGCACTAGTTCGGCGAAGAGATAGTGAAATGCGAGTAATATGGATGGTTATAAGTAATAATAACAATCTAAAATAAATATGGCAGCAAGCAAACATGTAGCAGAACATGCGGAAAACGGTGTTTCAATGCTTGGAAACAAGGCCTAGGGATCCTACTTTCACTAGTGGACACTCTTAACAATGATCACATAATTGAATAAGTAAATATCTTCTCTTCACTATGCTACTCTTAACCCTCTCCGGTTGGATAATGAACATTAATCATTGCGTAGGGTGCAGAAACTATTCCTTAAAGTAAGCATTCACATGTCTAGTTAGCCCTACACACTGTCAACTTGAGCGCCCTAGAAGGTACTAGACAAACACCACAATTCATAGAGGAGACACACACGATGTGCACACTGTCACCTTCACACCGCGGGACAAGGTGACTCCAAAGTTGTAACATCCCAAGTCTGAAAAATAGCCATTAGAATGTTTTGCTCTCTGTTATTTTATGTTTTGCATCATGGCATCATGTTGATTGCAATTGTTTTGCTTGTTTTCCTTTTTTTTTCCTCTGTTTTCATTTGTTTTCCAACTGTTTTCCTTTGTTTTCCTTTGTTTTCTATTTGAATTTCAAACCAAAATTCAAACCCTTTGTTTCATCCTTGTGATGTTACAATTTCCAAAATGTTATTTCAAATAAAAACAACCAAATTGTTTTCTTTTTATTCCATAATGATCACTTATTAAATTGTTGGTTTTAATCAAACAATTAATTCAATCAATTAATTCCAAATCATTTCAAACTCAAATCAAATCTTCAAATCAGCACCCAACTTGAGTTTATGAAAATCACCAAACAATTATACCCATTTAATCAAATTAAACCATAGGGGTCACCCTATTAAAATGTTTGTTTTCATTAATGTTTAATTAATATTAAAATTCACCCAATTTTGGTTTTATTAACAAACAGCAATTAAATTTGAAAACTTTGGAAAACAAAAGTTAGTTTTGAGTTGCTATTTGAAAAACTAAACTAACCATAATTTTTCCAAAATTTTATTAACTTAAAACCCCATCCTTTTCTTCCATTTGGTTTTATGCAAAAAAAATAAAATAACAACAAAACAAAATAGAGAAGGGAGAGAGAGAGCACAACAGCCAGCCCATCTATCTCCCCCAACCCATCTACCTCTTTTGGCCCGTACCCCCCCTACTTTGTCTTCTTCCTCCTTGTACGACCTCCATCCAAACTATCCACGTGCAGAGGAGGAACCACCAACGGTGGAGCTCCTTCCCCCTCCTCCATAAGACCTAGCCCTGCCCTAGGGTTCCCTATGCCCTTCCCCTCTCCTTCCTCTTCCTCTCCCCAGCCGCCATCCTCTTCCTCCAATCCATCTCCCTCATCTCTGTAGTTTTTCCCTCTGTAACTGAACACCATCACCACCCGAAAATGCCTCCTTTTCCACCAGCGATCACCGGAGCTCCGGTCCTTCTCCGGCCAGGGAGGGGGCGGGAATGGAACCGCCCCGAACCCCTCTTCCTCCTCCACCCTCCGGCACGGGCCAGGAGGGCTCAGGTCGCCGGCGCCATCCCCTCCATGCGCCGCCAACCTCCCTGTCCGCCTCCCTGCATCGACTCCCTGCCGACCGCCTCCTTCCTGCCGCCCAAGGTGAGGCCGCCCCCATCTCCCGAAGCGATGGTTTTCTGTCCGCCATGGTTCAGTACGTGCAGGAATTTCAGTTACACAACCCGACACCTACACCTTATCCACCCCCGATTTCCTTCCTATACACAAGCCAGCGCACCACCCAAGTGGTCAACACCCCTTGCGCCTAACCCACAGGTGCTGGGTTCGATCCCCCCTCCCCACACCTTTTTAATCTCTGTTTTTTTCTTTTTCTGCCCGCAGCTCAGAAAAATAGATCTGATCAATTACTTCTAAATTCCATATAAAATTGAATATCACTCCAATTTGAATGATTCAAAATCCTGTGGCTTCATAATTTTGTGCTCCTTCTAGTAATGTCAAGTTTGCAACATATTTCTGTAACAATTCTTGCACTAATTAATTAATTACTGAAAATGCAATAAAATTTGGGAACTTTGGAATTTCATAACTTTAGTTCTACTCATCCAAATTAAGCAAACTTGGTCTCTAAAAATTTGTCTTAACAAAATCTACACATTGGTATTTTATTTGGTCACAATTGAATTAATTTTGAACATGTTTTCCTCTATTTACTAAAAAGGGCAGAATAAAACTATTTATGGAAAATGGCATAATAAATTCAATAATCACCCAAAAATTATGTTTGATAGCCCAAAATGTTCAATGAAACCTTTGCTACATGTTTTCAACCTTTTCAATGCAATTTGTTACTGTTTTGAATATTTTAAATTGGTGCAATATTTGAAATCTTGTTTAATTCATTTAATTTGGCAAAAACCCTAACTTGGGCATAAAAATTCCAAAGTCCACAAACTAAATATGTTTTCCAATCAACTTTTCATGTACTTTCCAAATATAAATTTTGTTTGCTGTTTTGAATAATTTAAATTGCTGAAAACAACTGTTTCTTGTTTATTGCATCCAAAATTGCCAAAATAATAACTTGCTCATTTTAAATCCAATTTCCACAAATGAAATATGTTTTCCATGCAAAATTAAACCACCTTTTCAAATATAAAATTTGTTTCATGTTTTGAATAATTAAAATTGGTTAAATGATTTAAACCTTGTTTAAATCATTTAATATTGTTAAATTCATAACTTGATCAAAACAAATTCTTTTGGGACATATAAAATATGTTTTCAAACCATAAAAGCATAACCTTTTCAAATATGAATCTCACTTAATGTTTTGAACAAATAAAAATTCAAATAAGTTCATGTTTGAATTAAATTCAATTAAATCTTGTTTAACTTGTTTAATTCATAAGTAATTCATCCTAAATCCTTTTTCAACAAGTGAAACATGTATTCCAACTAAAATCTTGTTTTCTTTTCAAATATAAACTTTGTGATCTATTTTGAACAATTTAACTTGATGAAAACAACAAATGCTTGTGTGACACCTTTAAGTAACCAAAATTTCTTAACTTAATAAATGAGTTTCTAAACTTGGTAAACCTTATTTCCAATTGCTTCTATTGTTGTTATTTTGTTGTTTTCCTCATCCATGCATCATGCTAATTCACTTACACATGATGTTTATTTGTAAAACAATTAATTCAACCATAATTCATGGGCTTTTCATATGCAATCCAATTGCATGTGGGTCCATTTAATCATGTTGTTAACTTGTCAACTAGTTTATTTCTATGCATCAATTAAATGGTCATGCATCATCCCATGTTTGTGCACCTATGCCATCTTATTGATTGTTTATCTGTCTGCATTGTTTGTTTGCTTCTTCTCGGATAAACGACGACGTTGAGACCGACGATACTTACGACACCCCTTCTAAGGAGTTAGCTCAGTACCAGGCTACTGGGTTTTGCAGGCAAGTTATCACTCACATGAACCATCGTGTTCCTTTCAACATTGGATTCCGATACTTTCCGTTGTCTATTCTGCTAGCCCTATGATTAGTTGCTTCTGTTACGAACCTATCACATGCATCCTTTAACCCTGATATTGCCTCACCTCCATACCTATAACCTTTTGTTTGAGCCCATGTCTTACTAGCATGCTTAGGTTGTTTTGCTCGAGTCTGTTACCCGTTACTTTCTGTTACTATTTCATTATGTTCTGGGGGCTCGATGTTTAATCAATCAATCATGCTAATGTTATATGCTAAATAATAATTTGATGATAAGGCACCGGAAGGAGGCCCAGGGTGGTTTTGAGGCCTGCTAGTGTCGACCCTAATAGGAAAAGGGTCTTGTCTACTGATCCATGATGAGCGCACTAACCGCATGTGGGAAGCGAGTATGGGCGCCCCCCTCAATTTGATTCGATTCGCATCTCGTCCAAATCGCCACACGTAGTTCGGGCTTTCCATTTGCTGCATGCATGATCTTGCGAGCCCAGGCCAGGGTGGAACTTTTGTAGTCGGCATTTAGGGCGGCGTGGTCTTCCAGTGCTATGAGGGTCCCCTTTTCTTCGTGGGGCTCGATTAGCCGCGCACGCACAGCACGTGGTGCTTTGGGCTTGATGCGAAGAAGAGTTGGGTTGTGTAGAGTGCCCCGCTTGGTGGGAGGCATCCCATCTGGCGGGTTAAAAGCATCTGTGCTTGGTGTTGACGGGTTACACTTTGGTGAACTGTGAGTCTTGCTTGCCAGTACGTTTATGTACTGACCCCTTTGGGGCTGTGGTTTCCGCAGACCGACGTTTCCGAGGATCTACATGGTGGCTACTACGTGGAGCATGACGAGACTGCTGACGAGTAGATAGCGGACCCGAGCAGGATCCGAGACTTCGTGGATGGGCTCCGTCTTTTCGTTTCCGGCCTCTTAGGCCTATTTGGTTCTTGTCTGTACTCAGACATTTTGAATGCTTCCGCTGTGATGTAATGATGATATGTTGGGACATGTGTCCTCTGAATGATTGTATTTGCTATCTCTGCTCTATTGAGAGCTATTTGCAACTTATTTCAATCTTTTGTGTCGTAGAGATCTGTTGTGATATCACTTGTTCCAATGCCGTTGACGTACCATGTGTGTATGTTTTGAAGTACGTCAATGGAAGTATCCTGATTTCTATGGGATAGTTTACGTCGACGCTGAACAGATAGGGGTTGGTTGTCACACATACGTGTGTTGGCCTACTCGTAAGAGGACGCGGGTGCCGGTAAGCCCCGTAATCCAACCTACTACTGTTCAACGGAACGGCGAGTATCCTTTAGAAGTCCGGGTGCGACAAATGGTATCAGAGCCTGTCTGCCTGTAGGATCTCTTTTTACTGGTCGCAGTTGAGTCTATAAACTATTTTGTAGCTATATAGGAAAAATGAAACGTGAGAGTAGGAATTCTGCCATTTTTCTTCTTTCCCCACCCACCCACCCTTTTCTGGTAAGGAAGTGTATCTTTGTTTTCCCTTCTCATCTAAACTTTCAAGTTAGGATTTCACGTATTCTGGTTTCTCTAGGATGGTTATATCTACTAGACCATAGGAATGGAGGTGGTTGTGACATGATTTATCATGTTGCCTACTCATGATTTAGAACGGAGGCGTGTAAGCCCCGGAAGCAGATCCTCTGTTCCTTAAGCAGTAGATATTGATCCTTTAGAAGCCCGGATGGGTTTTCCGTACTACCTCAGGAGTTTTGTTCTCGTTTTCCCCGATGTTGATATCCTGTTCTTCTCAACATCCTTTTCGTCCGTTGAAATCTTGTTGTTGCTTTCCACTTCAGTTATTCTACCGGCGTCTAATCAAAACTTCCAAAATATCAAGTCTATCTGGCCAGAAAGGTTGTTGTTGTTGTTGATTCCAGGCTATGAGAGCTGGCATTCCTATCACCTGGGGTTGTTTCGAGGAAGCATTCCGGAATCACCACATTCCAGATAGTCTATTCTCCAAATGAATCAAGTTCTATCCAGCTATACACCTTCCATACAAAACCTCTCCCTTTACTCAAAAAATGTTCCGGTGGTTTGTAAATTCCCTGACGTCTTTCCAGAAGAGTTGCCAGGAATGCATATAGTCTTGAACTTCCAGAAAAAACTATCCAAGGTGCACGATGTGTTTCACGTGTCACAGCTCAAGAGGATCTTCCCAAGAAGTATCCGGACCTTTTCTTTTCTCAGTAGGAATGTCGGGGCGCGATTCCTTCAAGGGGGGGCGTTTTGTAACATCCCAAGTCTGAAAAATAGCCATTAGAATGTTTTGCTCTCTGTTATTTTATGTTTTGCATCATGGCATCATGTTGATTGCAATTGTTTTGCTTGTTTTCCTTTTGTTTTCCTCTGTTTTCATTTGTTTTCCAACTGTTTTCCTTTGTTTTCCTTTGTTTTCTATTTGAATTTCAAACCAAAATTCAAACCCTTTGTTTCATCCTTGTGATGTTACAATTTCCAAAATGTTATTTCAAATAAAAACAACCAAATTGTTTTCTTTTTATTCCATAATGATCACTTATTAAATTGTTGGTTTTAATCAAACAATTAATTCAATCAATTAATTCCAAATCATTTCAAACTCAAATCAAATCTTCAAATCAGCACCCAACTTGAGTTTATGAAAATCACCAAACAATTATACCCATTTAATCAAATTAAACCATAGGGGTCACCCTATTAAAATGTTTGTTTTCATTAATGTTTAATTAATATTAAAATTCACCCAATTTTGGTTTTATTAACAAACAGCAATTAAATTTGAAAACTTTGGAAAACAAAAGTTAGTTTTGAGTTGCTATTTGAAAAACTAAACTAACCATAATTTTTCCAAAATTTTATTAACTTAAAACCCCATCCTTTTCTTCCATTTGGTTTTATGCAAAAAAAAATAATAACAACAAAACAAAATAGAGAAGGGAGAGAGAGAGCACAGCAGCCAGCCCATCTATCTCCCCCAACCCATCTACCTCTTTTGGCCCGTACCCCCCCTCCTTTGTCTTCTTCCTCCTTGTACGACCTCCATCCAAACTATCCACGTGCAGAGGAGGAACCACCAACGGTGGAGCTCCTTCCCCCTCCTCCATAAGACCTAGCCCTGCCCTAGGGTTCCCTATGCCCTTCCCCTCTCCTTCCTCTTCCTCTCCCCAGCCGCCATCCTATTCCTCCAATCCATCTCCCTCATCTCTGTAGTTTTTCCCTCTGTAACTGAACACCATCACCACCCGAAAATGCCTCCTTTTCCACCGGCGATCACCGGAGCTCCGGTCCTTCTCCGGCCAGGGAGGGGGCGGGAATGGAACCGCCCCGAACCCCTCTTCCTCCTCCAACCTCCGGCACGGGCCGGGAGGGCTCAGGTCGCCGGCGCCATCCCCTCCATGCGCCGCCAACCTCCTTGTCCGCCTCCCTGCATCGACTCCCTGCCGACCGCCTCTTTCCTGCCGCCCAAGGTGAGGCCGCCCCCATCTCCCCCTCGCTCGCCTCCCTCTACTCCCTCTATCTCCCCCACCTCGCAGCAGCACCCCCACGGCGCCCCCTCCGGCCGGCGAGCAGCAGCGATGGTTTTCTGTCCGCCATGGTTCAGTACGTGCAGTTACACAACCCGACACCTACACCTTATCCACCCCCGATTTCCTTCCTATACACAAGCCAGCGCACCACCCCAGTGGTCAACACCCCTTGCGCCTAACCCAAAGGTGCTGGGTTCGATCCCCCCTCCCCACACCTTTTTAATCTCTGTTTTTTTCTTTTTCTGCCCGCAGCTCAGAAAAACAGATCTGATCAATTACTTCTAAATTCCATATAAAATTGAATATCACTCCAATTTGAATGATTCAAAATCCTGTGGCTTCATAATTTTGTGCTCCTTCTAGTAATGTCAAGTTTGCAACATGTTTCTGTAACAATTTTTGCACTAATTAATTAATTACTGAAAATGCAATAAAATTTGGGAACTTTGGAATTTCATAACTTTAGTTCTACTCATCCAAATTAAGCAAACTTGGTCTCTAAAAATTTGTATTAACAAACTCTACACATTGGTATTTTATTTGGTCACAATTGAATTAATTTTGAACATGTTTTCCTCTATTTACTAAAAAAGGAAGAATAAAACTATTTATGGAAAATGGCATAATAAATTCAATAATCACCCAAAAATTATGTTTGATAGCCCAAAATGTTCAATGAAACCTTTGCTACATGTTTTCAACCTTTTAAATGCAATTTGTTACTGTTTTGAATATTTTAAATTGGTGCAATATTTGAAATCTTGTTTAATTCATTTAATTTGGCAAAAACCCTAACTTGGGCATAAAAATTCCAAAGTCCACAAACTAAATATGTTTTCCAATCAACTTTTCATGTACTTTCCAAATATAAATTTTGTTTGCTGTTTTGAATAATTTAAATTGCTAAAAACAACTGTTTCTTGTTTATTGCATCCAAAATTGCCAAAATAATAACTTGCTCATTTTAAATCCAATTTCCACAAATGAAATATGTTTTCCATGCAAAATTAAACCACCTTTTCAAATATAAAATTTGTTTCATGTTTTGAATAATTAAAATTGGTTAAATGATTTAAACCTTGTTTAAATCATTTAATATTGTTAAATTCATAACTTGATCAAAACAAATTCTTTTGGGACATATAAAATATGTTTTCAAACCATAAAAGCATAACCTTTTCAAATATGAATCTCACTTAATGTTTTGAACAAATAAAAATTCAAATAAGTTCATGTTTGAATTAAATTCAATTAAATCTTGTTTAACTTGTTTAATTCATAAGTAATTCATCCTAAATCCTTTTTCAACAAGTGAAACATGTATTCCAACTAAAATCTTGTTTTCTTTTCAAATATAAACTTTGTGATCTATTTTGAACAATTTAACTTGATGAAAACAACAAATGCTTGTGTGACACCTTTAAGTAACCCAAATTTCTTAACTTAATAAATGAGTTTCTAAACTTGGTAAACCTTATTTCCAATTGCTTCTATTGTTGTTATTTTGTTGTTTTCCTCATCCATGCATCATGCTAATTCACTTACACATGATGTTTATTTGTAAAACAATTAATTCAACCATAATTCATGGGCTTTTCATATGCAATCCAATTGCATGTGGGTCCATTTAATCATGTTGTTAACTTGTCAACTAGTTTATTTCTATGCATCAATTAAATGGTCATGCATCATCCCATGTTTGTGCACCTATGCCATCTTATTGATTGTTTATCTTTCTGCATTGTTTGTTTGCTTCTTCTCGGATAAACGACGACGTTGAGACCGACGATACTTACGACACCCCTTCTAAGGAGTTAGCTCAGTACCAGGCTACTGGGTTTTGCAGGCAAGTTATCACTCACATGAACCATCGTGTTCCTTTCAACATTGGATTCCGATACTTTCCGTTGTCTATTCTGCTAGCCCTATGATTAGTTGCTTCTGTTACGAACCTATCACATGCATCCTTTAACCCTGATATTGCCTCACCTCCATACCTATAACCTTTTGTTTGAGCCCATGTCTTACTAGCATGCTTAGGTTGTTTTGCTCGAGTCTGTTACCCGTTACTTTCTGTTACTATTTCATTATGTTCTGGGGGCTCGATGTTTAATCAATCAATCATGCTAATGTTATATGCTAAATAATAATTTGATGATAAGGCACCGGCAGGAGGCCCAGGGTGGTTTTGAGGCCTGCTAGTGTCGACCCTAATAGGAAAAGGGTCTTGTCTACTGATCCATGATGAGCGCACTAACCGCATGTGGGAAGCGAGTATGGGCGCCCCCCCTCAATTTGATTCGATTCGCATCTCGTCCAAATCGCCACACGTAGTTCGGGCTTTCCATTTTCTGCATGCATGATCTTGCGAGCCCAGGCCAGGGTGGAACTTTTGTAGTCGGCATTTAGGGCGGCGTGGTCTTCCAGTGCTATGAGGGTCCCCTTTTCTTCGTGGGGCTCGATTAGCCGCGCACGCACAGCACGTGGTGCTTTGGGCTTGATGCGAAGAAGAGTTGGGTTGCGTAGAGTACCTCGCTTGGTGGGTTTGATTCCCGTCTGGCGGGTTATTCTTACGTGTACGGCCAAATTGGTGCACCCCTGCAGGGATAAATCTTCTCGAGAAGCCGTGTTTTCCGCGGTTATGGATTACTTGGTGAAAGTACTGGCTAACAAGTACTCAGGACAACTTAAACCTAATGATTAACAACCTTACACCCAATGATTAACAACTTGACTAGTAATAGGCTTATTGACACAATAATCTGAACCATCATTAATTCAAATGTGTGAGTTGTCCTCGGATTGCTTCTTTGGATAAGGGGCGAGATCCAGGATGGGTTTGTTTGGAGTTAGCTATAGTTGGTTACAATACTCGATCTTATCCCCTTTCTGTTAGTTGGAAGTTGTAGTTCTCTGTAGTTGGTTCGCGCAGCCAGTTGCAGCATCGTTTTTATCCCCTTTCTTCCGTTGACCCAAAGCATCTGTGCTTGGTGTTGACGGGTTACACTTTGGTGAACTGTGAGTCTTGCTTGCCAGTACGTTTATGTACTGACCCCTTTGGGGCTGTGGTTTCCGCAGACCGACGTTTCCGAGGATCTACATGGTGGCTACTACGTGGAGCATGACGAGACTGCTGACGAGTAGATAGCGGACCCGGGCAGGATCCGAGACTTCGTGGATGGGCTCAGTCTTTTCGTTTCCGGCCTCTTAGGCCTATTTGGTTCTTGTCTGTACTCAGACATTTTGAATGCTTCCGCTGTGATGTAATGATGATATGTTGGGACATGTGTCCTCTGAATGATTGTATTTGTTATCTCTGCTCTATTGAGAGCTATTTGCAACTTATTTCAATCTTTTGTGTCGTAGAGATCTGTTGTGATATCACTTGTTCCAATGCCGTTGATGTACCATGTGTGTATGTTTTGAAGTACGTCAATGGAAATATCCTGATTTCTATGGGATAGTTTACGTCGATGCTGAACAGATAGGGGTTGGTTGTCACACATACGTGTGTTGGCCTACTCGTAAGAGGACGCGGGTGCCGGTAAGCCCCGTAATCCAACCTACTACTGTTCAATGGAACGGCGAGTATCCTTTAGAAGTCCGGGTGCGACAAAAGTTCATATTAATAAAACACTTGAGTACCACAATAGATGAAGAGTAACATCTACTTTTTCAACTACATTACAAAGCTCACGATCACATATAGATCACATCATGGGAGAGAGAGATGAACCACATAGCTACCGGTAAATCCCTCAGCCTCGGGGGAGAACTACTCCCTCCTCATCATAGGAGACAGCGGCGATGGAGATGGCGGTGGAGTCGATGGAGATGGCTTCTGGGGGCACTTCCTCGTCATGGCAGGGTGCCAGAACAGGGATCTGTCCCCCTATACTTGGGTTGACGATCACGGCTGCTGCGGAAGGTTTCGTGGAATTTCGCCGATTCTTCTAGGGTTTATGCATCGAGGGGTATATGTGGGCGAAAGGGCGATGCCGGTGGGCCACCAGGGTGGCCTCACCACCCCCAGGCGCGGCCAAGGGGGGCCTGCACCTGGCTATGGTGAGGGCCCCTGTTGCCCGTCTTTGACCCGTCTTCGGACTTCTGGATGCAACCAGGGACAATAGGAATTTCGGGATTCGTGGGGTCCAATTCCAAGAATATTTCTAGAACAACTTTTCTGAAATAAAAAACAGCAGAAAACATGGAACTGGCACTTGGCATCTTGTTAATAGGTTAGTCCCGTTAAACGTGTAAAAATGCTATAAAGAAGGGAGAAAACATGTAGCAATTGACATAATATCAACATGAAACATCAGAAATTATAGATACCTTGGAGACGTATCAAGCATCCCTAATCTTAGTTCCTACTCTTCCTCGAGTAGGTAAACGATAAAAACAAATAATTTCTGAGGTGACATTCTACTAACATAAACTTCATCATCAAAATGTAATGTAAAAGCATATCTAAACTGGGATCATAGAACTTAAACACAAGCATGATAAATAGAACTTTAATAATAAAGCATAGCAATCACTTTGCATCATGAGAAGTAACTCAAATAAAATATGATGAATAATAATGCAAAGAAAGATATACGTTTGTTTCAAGTATAGAGAAAGCATGGCAAGGTGATATTTCACAAGTCTTTAAGAGTGGGGAAAAACATAAATGCCAGGACACCTTCAAAGTTTCATGAGGAAGACTTGACAGGGGGATGCTAACCCGGTAGGCCAAGCTCCAAGGAATAACCCGGCTCAAGGGATGATGTGCAGGATCCGGCTAAGGATAGGGAAACTTGTGAAGGCCCAAGCTTGTAGGCCCAATGACCTGGATTGTGGGTTACTAAGGCAAGTTAGGGTTAGTGCGCCGTGTCCGGGTAGGATTCAGGGTACGCCTTGTAGGACAAGCCAGGGGGTACGGGTGCTTTATAAACCGACCCCCGGAGGTAGTTTAGACAGAGATCTAAGAACCCTAGCAATATCGTGTGATATCGAGTATCCAGTGTAAACCCTAAATCGAGTTATTGTATCGAGAATAAAGATCCGGCGACTTCGATTGCCGGCTGTCAGATCAAGTTGTACCATGTCTTCTCTTGAGCTAAACCCTCTCCCGAACGCCTGTGTCGACTTGCCCCAAGATCAGTTACCCCTGGTAACATCTACCGTGATTATCCCACGACAGTTGGCGCCCACCGTGGGGCCTGCGTCCAAAGGTGTCTACATCACGGGAGAAGCTCGGAAGGGCATGGAGAATCTTGTCATCGGCGAGATCTACATCGACCACGAAGGAGAAAAGGTGGTGGACGATTCCGGCTGGGGGCCGGAGTCGGATCACCTCGAAACCGGATCCGTCGTGACAATCGGCCGGATCAGCGTCTTCATCGGTATGGTATGTGCTTCCAATTCGGTCCCTGACAACGTTGGATCTGATTCTATGCCAGGAAAAGCCACGTCTATCCGATCAGATGATGAAGAATCAACGGGAACGACATATCCGGCAGAAGAACCCATCGCGGAGTGCGAACAGCCGGAGGAGCCGGCATGGACCCCACGCGACCGGGTCCAAGGAGAAGGTGACACCGGGTCTATCCTGGATCTACTGGAAAACCGGTATGAGGAGAACGGTGAGGAGGAACAGCCTGAATTTACACCGGATATCGCGCGCCGAGTTGCAGTCTATGCAGCCCCCTCGGCCAACCAAGGAAAACACAGCCGCGGCATCAGTCGGGGCGGCTCAGGCAGTGGCCCAGCAACAGGGCGCGGTTAACGGAGACCCGGTCTTGACCCGGGTCGATGGAGAGTCAGCATCGGTCACCAGTCGCGCAGCAGATGAGGAGCAACACGCCAACATGTTCGGGTTTCAAGCCAACCGGACACCAGGGGCGGGTCCCTCGAATCGCGTCACCCGGCCCTGTTCGATAATAATTTGATTTTGGATCCTACAGTCCTCGCCACGGTTATCACCCCAGAAAACGCGGCAGAGCGTGTTAGAGATCTGGACGTGGCTCGTCGTGCATTGGAACAGCAAAGAAGGCAAGTGGAAGCAGATAGACAGGGGATGGCCACCCGACGGCGCGAGCTAGACGCGTTGGAAACCGGCTTCGAGAGGAAACGTCCAGGATACATCAAAGGCACCACACCAGGTTGCCAGCAACGGGCGGGGTTATTAATCCGGCTAATTTATTCGTCACGCCTCAGGACCAACCGATACCAGTGGTGAACCAGGGAACCGCACCCCAACAGACGACAGCAGCGACACATCCGGCGAATGAACGGACCGGGTTACCCCCCACGCAAACTAGAGTCACAACGGCAACGATCTACTGCCGCCGCCACCATCACGATTCCGCACGCCAGCCGGCCACTACAACAATCCTATGGACAACGTATATGCGGCGACACTCGCATTGAATCAAACACCTGTGGGAGAGTCGCCCCATGCAGAGAAGACTCGGCAAGCCATCGAGCTGTTGCACCACTGCGGTGGCACAGCAAGCCAATTACCGGATCACAGAAGCGGTATGCACGGGACGCCATACGTCAGCCAGCAGCAAGGGAATTTACAAACGAGTTCAGCGCGGCGGAGGGAAGAGCAGCAGCAAATGCCGCCTCCTCCCCGCGCTCAGGCAGCATCAGTAGCACAGGCCGTCGTGGACAGTTCTAGGGCTCGGAGGGCCGCGGCCGGGTCTGCAGCGCATGGACCTCCCGCAGCACCGCGCCCAGACGCGCCCCCCGCGGCATCACACGTTTCTAGAGCAAGGCCGGCTTCAACCATTCTTGCGGGACCCAAGTGTCTCTCGGACAATATTAGAGCTGAACCTTACCTGGAAAAGTTCAAAGAGCCAGGGAAAGTAGTGAATGATGAGCCAACCATGGATCCCGAAACATGGCTAAGCAGTTACGAGATGGCAATGTCAATCCGCAACGCGTCGAGAACCTCCAAGCCAAGTTCATGTATCTGATGATGTCGGAAGGAGCAGCAAAAATTGTGGTTCACCAATCTACCAGAGGGATCGATCAAGTCTTGGGAGGAATTGAAGACCGCGTTTATCAAGCACTTTCACGGGACCTGCAGGAAATTATTCACTATTGATGATCTAGAGCGATGCGTCCAGAAGAAGGGAGAATCGGCGCGCAGTTGGGTGCACCGGGTTATGGAGATACTTCACTCATCCACGGATATCCAGCCCAAGGATGCACTACAGGCCATGGCAAAAACATGCAAGTATATACCTTTAGTGCAAAAGTTAACTCGCATGAAGTCCAGTCGAAATGCGTCGGAAGTCACAATGGGAGAGTTGATGGATGCGTGCAACAAACACGCTGCGACAGATACTACAGAAGAAGAAGCTGATGACAAGAAGACAAAAGCAAACACAAGCGGTAATGGAAGAACCGGCAACGGAAACAGCGTCAGGAAACAATGGAAATAGCCAGAACAAGCGCCCCTTCGAAGGAGGCTCCGAGTTTGTCGCCAACACCGAAGCCGGGTCTTCAAGGCCAAGAGCAGAAGGAAATTTCAACGGAGGTAACCACCATGGAGGAAACTATCAAGGTCCACCAAGGCCGGGTAACAATTGGGACATATTCAGGATGGCATGTCCGAAGCAAAGCAGGAATGGCAGGCCAGCCTAACCACTCCCTAGAACAGTGCGCCGATTTACAAAGATGGAAAAATGAGGAAGTGCACAGAGCTATGCGAGGTGCAGGGGCGGGGGAGGAGGACCGGGTCCAGGGGCAAACCCGGGCAACGGCCCACCCCCAGCTGGTAACCCGGCGGCTGGAAATCAAGGTAATAACCAAGGGGGGGGCAGGAGGCTTCCAGGCTAACCCCAAACAATTGGGTCAATATCATGTGCATACCACAGGAGGCTCTAACAAGGACAAAAGATACTGAAGCAAGCAGTCAACTCAGTTTCGTTAGCCGTTCCGAGATACTTGAGATGGTCAGAACAGGAGGTAACATGGAGCAGAAGGGATCACCCGGAAAGAGAGGAACACCCAGGAGTCTTGGCACTAGTAGTCGCACCGCAAGTTAATGGGTACGAACTAAAGAAGGTTTTAATGGATTGTGGAAGCAGCATCAATATACTGTATTGGGAAACCTTCCTACGCATGGGTCTCAAGGAATCTCAACTGCAAAAAAGCTCAACAGTTTTTCATGGGATAGTGCCGGGTCATTCAGCATGCCCGAGGGAAAAATCGCATTGGAGGTAGCTTTCGGAGAATCAAAGGATAACTATCGAATGTGAGTGGCTCACCTTTGAGGTAGTGAAATTAAGCAGCCCCTATCACGCGCTGTTTGGAAGGCCGGCTTATGCCAAATTCTTGGCTAGGGCCGTGTTACGTATATCTACAGCTAAAAATCCCGGGTCCCAAGAAGACCATACCATACATGGAAATCGAGATATAGCAGCTGAATGTGACGAAGGAGACGCAGCAATGGCCGAGCAGGCCTGTAGAAAAGAAGAACTCAAGCACTACCGATCTCAAGCAGACCCGGAGGATATAGCCACATCAAAAAGGCCGAGTACTGAAGGCGAAAGAACAAAATCCAAGGCAACGCAAGATGCTAAAATGGTGGCCTTAATCGAGGATGATTCCCCCAAGCGGCCCGCTGTAAAGGAAGAAGCCACACGGCCGCTTACAACCAGCCAGGTCATTGGAACACCCCACCCGGGTTGGCTAGCAAACCCGGTACTCATCAGGAAAAGATCCAACATATGGAGAATGTGCATTGGTCAAGCCAGACCGGGACCAGCGCTTATGAGGAACTAAACAATGTAACGGGCAGCAGGTTTCAGACGCGCTCTTTTCCTACCCAGGGTACCTAAGGGGACTGGAAGGTTTTTAATGAGGCGGCCTGCTGATCCAAAATTTCTAGTATCAATAAAGAGATGGTTATCAAGTCCTATATCATTACACCCTGATTACAAGTAAGTAGTATCCCTGCGACATCGATAATTCAGTATCATCAAAAGCATCGATTGCATGTAGGTCTTGGGGGTTGGTTGCTCAGGTAACCAACCACTAACCCGAATGACCCGGCATAGATAGCTATAAGTTATAAGGGCCGATTACTCGCAAACGAGCACGGCTGCAATCTTATGACTGGGCAAAGAAGCCAACTTTTCTTGACTTATCTTACTTAAGCTTGATGTGACTCGCACTAAAGTGGCATGATTCGTTCGCTTACGATTACAATCAGCCATGGAGCCCAATGGGACTTGCCTGACACTGTTCTCGTATGGATGTAACAACATGGTATCCACGCGAAAGCCGGCTTACAGTACAAGATAGTTAAAAGGGTCATCTAAACCACAAGTTTATGCAGAGTACAAGGCTAAAAGCCGGAAACTCAACAATTATCAAGCATAACTTCAGTACTTACACGGAATGGCTTTAGGTTTGCGACTCGGTAAAAAATAATTTGTTCTCTCAGAAAGGCCACACCCCCATTACTCGAACTTTGGGTCATGGGGGCTGGGGGACTTCGAAACAGAAACAAACTACTTGGCTATCGCAGTTCGAAAAACCTCACCATCCGAGTCTTGGGGACTTAAAGAAAAAGCCCACGTATTAAAACTCCTGGTCTCGGAAAACCGAGTCTTACAAAGGGAGGTAAAAAGAAAGCTGGGTATCAAGAACAAGTTCAAAAGAACAGACAAAATAGCACGATTATCAAAGGGCAGGGAAAGCCGCAAAAATATGTCACCGAATAGAAGTACATTACAAGTTATGGCATCGGTATCAGAAGTGCACAAGCGCACCATTGGCAGGATAAATAGTTCAAATGAAAAGGTCCCACGTGATTAAGGTATTATGACATCATCACCCTACTCGGCCTCCTGAGTGCGATCTTCCGGGTCTTGCTCCTGGGCCTGCTGCTTAGCTTTCCTGGCAGAACCACCCGGACTCACCGCGCCAGGGCGGATGGGCGGAAGGACGGACGGTGTAGAGGCGGATGGCCCTGATTTTAACTCGGCCTCCCTCTTCGCGGTTGCCTCCTTCTTTTTGGCCGAGTGATCAGCCCACTTCTCCAAGAGGTCCAAGGGCGGGGGTGCTTCCTCTGTGATAACTTTGCCATCGGCGTCATACGCAGCCATTAGCGTATTCAGGTCCAAGCTATCGGCTAAAGAGGTAGCCGAGGGGCGCACTGCTGACTGAATGGCCTTGAAGTCCTTAGGCGTAAATTTGGCACCATCCGCCTTAAACTCGGGAAACCCGGATATTATCTTCGCCGGGTCAAGCTTCGGAAAGTAGGCTTTGGCCAAGATCAACGCCCGGGTTATTCCAATTCGGCAGGACGAACGTTTCCAAAGTTCAATCCAGCCAGGCACAGTGGAGCAGGCTTGGACAAGATTCTCTTCACCCGGATAGGCTTCTGTGGGCCAATGTATGGCGTCCAATATAAATTTTGTGCCGGCAAAGAAAGTCCGGAGCACAGTCTTCAGGGTCCTAGCCTTGGCAATAGTATCTTCCTCTGGAGGTGCAAGGTTGGCACCTGCAGTTGAAACAGAAGCAAGAAGGCATCAGTAACCCAGAGTGGTGCATAACAAGAAGCATGAAGTTAGTCGGCAGACAAAAACTTACTCAGTAAGATCTGGTAAGTGTCGGTGATTTGATCCGATAAATTCTTCAAGTCGGTCCGAGCGGTGTGGCACTTCTTCTTATATTTGGAAACATCCTTCTTCAAAGCTTCCATGTCATCCTCAAGGATTTCCCGTCGTTTTATCTCGGCAAGAAGACGTTGTTCGGTCTTCAGTAAAGTTTCATCAGACCGAGTTATCTGTGCCTGTAAGTAGAAAGGAGGGCAAGCATTAGTGGGATGTTATGATAAGATAAATTTGGCGTGAAGTACCAAGCATAACTTTTGCAAGTCATACTCGGAACATGGGGACTAGATATGCAATATGAGATGACAAGCGCTTTTACCTGGTGCTCTGCAGCCATGCGCTCTAAAATATCGCCCTCTGAAGCCTTCATGGTGAGGAGCGTGTTCATCAATTGATCAAAAGTATCTTTACCCGTATCAGAAGACCCGGGGCCTTGGGAATTCCGAGAAGAGGTTTTCTTCTTAGAAGGAGGCGGAACCCGGGTCATTTGTGCATTGGAATCCGACACTCCTTCGGCACCCAAGGTTGTGGCTTTCTTCTTCTTGCTCGCATGGGAAGCAATTGGATACTCGGTTTCTTGGGCGTCCGGTTTAATCGGCGAGGTTTGCTTTTCACCGCCAGACACGACAGTAGTCTTATCGGCCGGGCTCCCCTGACCCGGGCCCTCGTCTTCCATGCCCTCTTGGTCGCTAACGACGACCGTGGCCCTGTAAATGTTATCAAGAAGCAGTTAAAATACGCGGTCAGGAAAGGGTGGTGAAGTGTGGAAGAGCGTCCGGAAGGGGATCTTACCCGGTGTTCACCGCGAAGTCACAAGGAAACCCGTCATCAGACTCGGGAGAGGCTGAAAATTGTCAGGTTAGATGTCATATAAGAATAGTTCAAGGGGAATGTGCCGGCCGAGAAAAGATAGAATAATTACCAGCCCGCCGAATGGGGGTCGAAGAAATACCCGGGTTGATGACCTTGTCACCCGGGTTATTTCGAGTTGACCTACGCTTGATCATGGGCGACTCCTTCAAGAATGGCCAGTGGAATAATGTCAAAATAACTCAGGTATATCATTAAGGTGACGTGAATTGAATGCGAGGAGGGGATATGAAACCTTGGAAGGGGCCTCTTGAGCTTTTCTTTTGGATCCGGCTTTGGTTGCCGGTTCCGGTTCGTCCTCGTCGCTGGCAGATTCTACTTTGCCATCCGAGTTTTCTTCCTCATCATCCTCTTGTTCTGAAATATCATCAAAGTTATGGTTGAAAATGAAGGGGTTATGACGAGTTCGAAGGAACCAGATAGAATTCGAAGAGTACCTTCATCCGAGTGAACGGCCTCTTGCTCCTCTGGACTTTCGGAGCTAGGGGAGGCGTTGATTTTCCAAAAGTCGTCATTAGCCTGAAAGGTGTTAATACACAGGTTACCAACTGTATCAAGTGGAAAGAATGAAAGTAAGGGCGTTAGAGTCGGACTTTTACCTCAGGGGCGGGGTTTTCAAGCGTGAAGGGCTCTAACCCGGATATGTTCCGGATTACCTCGAGCTTTTCCGTCAAAAAACCTTTGATGGTTTTATGGGTGTCGCCAGGTGCGAAGATGTTATCGGAGTATCGGAGCGGATCGGAAGGTTCTCCTGAATACTCGCACATCAACTTGGTGCGGATGGAGTTGGGCTGAATCCTAAAATCGACCCAGGTCTTTACTAGATTGAGCCCGATGAGGCCCTGGGCTGTAAGAGTAGCAATTTTGGCTAGCAAGGGTTGAATTGCCTCCCTATCCGAGTTAGGGGCGAAGGCGCTAAACTTATCGGAAATATCAAGAAGACCCTCCGAGTAACCCGGCAGTTTCTTTTGGCTGGGTGGGGAAGTGTCCTGGCAGTAGAAGTACGAGAGCTGCCAATGCTTGACATGGGAATTGAGGGTGAGGGGTGGCATTAGAGAGTTTTTGCGGCGTTGGATCGAAACCCCGCCGCAAGTGAGAAGCGCCCCATCACCGCTTTCGCGGCATGGTTTGCATTGAAAAAGCTCAATGAAAAGAGCTAGACTTGGCGGAGTGCACAAGTAGGATTCGGAGAGGACAATAAAATGGGAAATATTTAGCACAGAGTTGGGTCCGATATCAAAGACACGAAGGCCGTAGTGGCTAAGTATGTCACGGAAAAAGGGGTGACCCGGTGGTCGAAAACCCCGGGTCACGTGATCCACGAAACAGATTACCTCATCTTTGGTAGGGGTGGGCCGGGTCTCCTTACCCGGTACCCTCCATTGGATATTTTCCTGGGGAGGAAGAATTCCCAGTTCCACCAGCTCCTCCAACTTGGCCTTTGTGACCATAGACCGCGCCCAGTTGGCGGAAATGGTGTTGGTGGCTTTGGCCTTGGTTGGGGTCTTCCCCTGTTTCTTGGGAGCCATATGGCTGGCCTGCAGAGCACAAGGTAAGAAGGAAATTAAGACATGAAAGTTGCGAGCCGGCTAAGTATAGGCCGGACAGCATTGAGGTATGAAAAGTTACGGGAGATCCGGGTGTTAGCATGCAGAGCAAAGTTTGAAAGTTTCCGGGTATCAGGCATTGTGGTGAAATTTATGGGATCTAAATGTTGAAGGAGCCTTTTTAATACAATGGATGGCGGCTTAAGTTCCAGACGTGAATAAAAGTAGCTGAAAAGGAATGGTCTAGCCGGGTGATTGATGCGAAGGCGGAAAATTTGGGTGGTTCGAGCCTAGATTGGAAGTTTTATTTTTGGATTTGTGGCAAGAATAATGATTGTGGGTAGTAGGGGAGCGGATTGGAGCATGCGCTTTGTCTTGAGTGCGAGCTAGAAGAGTTTATGGGTATTCTAATTCGGCCTAGTCAAGAAATCCGAGGCGGACCGATCTGGATCTAATCTGAGGAAAAAATCAAAGGTTGAGAGGGCAAATTGATAGGTGCAAAAGATTTACCGGAGGAGATCTGAGGGAAGCCTTGCGGAGGCAGATGGCGCAGGCTTGGTGTCCCTTCGCGGTTCTTGGTGGGCCGGATGAGGATTCGCCGGCGGATCTTGGCGGCGGCGCGGGGCGAATGGTGGCGGAGCGTAATCTCCGGGCGATGGGTTCCGGTGACGAGCGCGGGATTTCCGTGGTGGCGCTCAGGGAGAAGGAGAGCTCAGAGGGAGAAAGGAATGGAATGGAGGAAATGAGCCGTTAGGGTTCGGGTCACTCCTAAGGGGCTTTTTTATAGTGCAAATGGATAAGCTCGGTTTGGTGAGTGGAAGCCGAGAATGGAGGGGGTAAACGGCTATTTATTTAAAGTTTCTGCGAGATGTGCGCCAAGTATTGAGCAAAGCATCCGGATAAAAGGAAGAAGGGGATTCGTCCCGTGATGACGGGATTGGTTATCGAGCATAGGATCTTGGAGTTATTATTATGGTTTGGACCCAGAAGTTTGAACCAAGGTGTTTGGAGGGAAAGCTGAGGTTATTGCATGGCCGCCAAGGAGCAAGGCCTAGCTGAATATTAAAACATCTTAACCCGATCTTCATATACCCGTATGATCGATATCTTTGCAGGGAATAGCAAGCGCTTCAAGGAGATCCGTGAAGCCCAGGCTATTCTGGGGACTACTGACAGGGGGATGCTAACCCGGTAGGCCAAGCTCCAAGGAATAACCCGGCTCAAGGGATGATGTGCAGGATCCGGCTAAGGATAGGGAAACTTGTGAAGGCCCAAGCTTGTAGGCCCAATGACCTGGATTGTGGGTTACTAAGGCAAGTTAGGGTTAGTGCGCCGTGTCCGGGTAGGATTCAGGGTACGCCTTGTAGGACAAGCCAGGGGGTACGGGTGCTTTATAAACCGACCCCCGGAGGTAGTTTAGACAGAGATCTAAGAACCCTAGCAATATCGTGTGATATCGAGTATCCAGTGTAAACCCTAAATCGAGTTATTGTATCGAGAATAGAGATCCGGCGACTTCGATTGCCGGCTGTCAGATCAAGTTGTACCATGTCTTCTCTTGAGCTAAACCCTCTCCCGAACGCCTGTGTCGACTTGCCCCAAGATCAGTTACCCCTGGTAACATCTGCCGTGATTATCCCACGACAAGACTAGAACAAATAATTGGAGAACAAGCAATAACACATCATGAATCAATTAATAATGTTTCTGGGACAAATGCACATAAAACTCAGAATGGAAAAAATGCTCTCTCTACTGTGCATAAAGTTAGCAGATGGAGACTCAACATAAAAGTGAAAGAAAGGCCCTTCGCAGAGGGAAGCAAGGATCAACTCATGTGCTAGAACTTTTATTTTATTAAACAGAGGTATTAAAAACTTGACACTCCTCCCATCCATCTTACACAAACTATGGTTAAGTGAATCCTCGGGTGCCTCCCAACAATCACATACCGTGGAGGAGTGTCCATCTTTTAAGAGAGGTGTATGCTTATGTCAACGAACTGTAAACAGAAAATACAATACGTCACAAGCCAACTAGATTTCACAAGAGCGGCTCCCATATGAAGGACGCAACTGGTGTAGAAACTCATCCCTATTTCTCTTTTGTTTATGCAATTATGCTTTGACTGATAAATCAAGGGCAAAAATAGTGAAGAGAGTTTGTGTGTATTAATTTGGGGCTGGGCACCCCGCTGCCAGCTCTTTTATCAATTGTATAAGCGGATGAAGCCACTAGTCTAGGGTGTGAAATCCAATCAACAAGCGATATAAATATTCTCTATTTACGTCCTCATGAGCAAAAACAGGAACACAAAGCAGGAATAGTTTTGAAGGTTTTAAAGATAACACATGAGCAGTTTACTTGGAGTGGCAGTTAAATACCACATCTAGGTAGGTATGATGGACACAATGGGAAAACTTTTTGTTTTAGGGAGTTGGATTGCGCGAGTAGAATTCCATACTCAGTATAGGTGGAGGCTAGCAAAAGACTGGGAGCGACAAATCAAGAGAGCATAAGAGCCATAATCATGCATAGCGACATAAACATCATATATCAAAGCATAAGTGGTACCACAAATTCTAAAACTAAATGATCATAGATGATATTAGTTACTGGTTCATAGTCATAAACATGGTGTGAGCTTGCGCCAAGTCAACCCAATAAAATATTCAAAGGAGAATACCACAAATTTATGCTTCAATATGACAAGAACAACTCATGATTCTTTCAATGGAACATTAAACACACTCATATATTTGAGGCTAACCAGTCTACTCAAAAAACCACTAGGATTTAGAACTAAAATAACATCTAGAATGATATTAAAAAGTCTAGCCACAGTCAATTCAAGCTTCTACTTGCACCGTTAAAAATTCTACCTCAAGCAGCAGTTTCGTTTCCCAACAAGCACCATACAAGACATGCTTTCACAAAAATTATCTACATGCTACAGCAAAACAACATGAGAGTACTCACATAACACTACTAAAAGTAACATCTCTGAACGAGAGATGCATGAAAACAAAGGCTAAACGCAGTACTAGCAAAAAGTGAACACACAGAAAACAATAAGAATGAAAACTAGAGTGTTCTAAGCAATGAAAACAAAGTGTGTCTCTCTCCCACACAAGTATGATAAGATCCAACCATAAACTGCAGAAAAGAAAAATAAACCAAACTGAAAGCAAAAATAAAAGACGCTCCAAGTAAAACATATAAGATGTGACCGAATAAAAATATAGTTTCACTAGAAGTGACCTGATAATTGTTGATGAAGAAGGGGATGCCCAAGGCATCCCAAAGCTTAGATGCTTGAGACTTCTAAAAATATGCTTGGATATACCACCGGGGCATCCCCAAGCTTAGGCTTTCACTCTTCTTGATCACATCATATCATCCTCTTCTCTTGACCCTTGAAAACTTCCTTCACACCAAAACTTCTCACTATCTTCATTAGCAACGTTAGTGCAAATTGAAATAATAAATTAACATGGTTTAGTTTCAACACAATCCTAACACTCATAAACACATTAGCTACTTTCACGACTTTTTTAAAACTATTTTTCTCAAAAGAACACCAAAAGAAAGAGATTAAGAGGCAAATGCAATTATTAACAAAAATCTGTCAAAACAAAATAGCAGGTAAAGATGGATCTTTTAGAAAATCCTATGTTGCTCAAATAAAAAAGTGGTCAACTAAGAAAAGTTGCGTATATATCCCACGATTACGCACAAAACAACTCAGGTCATTTTGAATTTTCTGTGATTTTATACTAATTTAACAGTGGACAGCCAAAATCTGTTTCCTGTGCAGAAATCCAAAATATAGTCTCAACTTTCCACTAGAGGCTTTACTTGGCTCAACAAAGACACAAAAGAAAAGATACAGCAGGGTTTCTTAGGAAATAGACAAAAACCAGGTGCAAAGCACACAGAAAGAAATGACGGAAAACTGGTTGAAAATGGAGAAATAAAACGCGTTGTCTCGCGGAAGCGCTTTCCTTTTAATGCCTCTCAGCTAGGCACAATGATTTTTAAAAGATGCTCACATAAGAATAAGAGTTGAAGCACAATAAGAGAGCATCAAGAAGAAAATATAAAACACATTTAATTCTAACCCACTTCCTATGAAAAATAATCTTGTAGAAAAACAAGTCAACGAAGCACAAAGTGACTAGCATAGGAAGACAAAATAAGTGCAACCTCAAAAAATTCAACATAAAGAGGGGAAACTTAATATAGTTGAGTTGCATAAAACCATGTTTCCTATCTCATAATAACCTTAAGTAGAATCATGAATAAAATTAACAATATAACTATCACATAAAACATTCTTACCATGAGCCACATGCATTAAAGAATTAATACTCTCCACATAAGCATAGTCATTCTTATTAATAGTAGTGGGAGCAAATTCAACAAAAGAACTATCATTATTATTATCATCACCATAATCATCAAATATAGGAGGCATATTATAATCATAATTAACTTTCTCCTTGATAGCAGGTGGACCGAAAATATCGTATTCATCATTGTAATCATCATATATTGGAGGCAAAGTGTAATCAAAGAAAATTTCCTCCTCAAAACTTGGGGGACTAAAACATCATATTCATCAAAACCAACTTCCCCAATCTTAGACTTCTCCATAGCATTAGCAATAATGGTGTTCAAATAATTCATACTAATAACATTGCTACTAGCATGCAAATAAAGCTCCATAGATTTTTTAATTTTCTCTTCAAACACTTCATGTCCTAACTCAAGATAAAGATTATAAAGATCTCTCATATTTTTGTTGTTTTCCATTAAGCCTAACTAGTGAAAACAAAAACAAGAAGCAAGTAAAAATAAGCCTAACTAGTGAAAACAAGAAACAAAAAGATAAAATTGCAGAATCTAAAGGAAATAACTCCGAGCACTCACACCCGAGGATGTGAGTACCTTTTACCTTACCTCCCCGGCAACGGCGCCGGAAAAGAACAACAACAACAACAACAACTCCGAGAACTTCACGTCTACGCACGCTTCTATTCTTGAAGGCAGTGTTGGGCCTCCAAGTGCAGAGGTTTGTAGAACAACAACAAGTTTTTCTTAACTGGATCACCCATGGTTTATCGAACTCAGGGAGGTAGAGGTCAAAGATATCCCTCTCAAGAAACCGTGCAATTAAGATACAAGAAGTCTCTTGTGTCCCCAACACACCCAATATACTTGTCAGGTATATTGGTGCACTAGTTCGGCGAAGATATAGTGAAATGCGAGTAATATGGATGGTTATAAGTAATAATAGAAATCTAAAATAAATACGGAAGCAAGCAAACATCTAGCAGAACAGGCGGAAAACGGTGTTTCAATGCTTGGAAACAAGGCCTAGGGATCTTACTTTCACTAGTGGACACTCTCAACAATGATCACATAATTGAATAACTAAATATCTTCTCTTCACTATGCTACTCTTAACCCTCTCCAGTTGGATAACAAGCACTAATCATTGCGTAGGACTGCGAAATGCATTCCTTAAAGTAAGCATTCCCATGTCTAGCTAGCCCCACACTGTTAACTTGAGCGCCCTAGAAGGTACTAGACAAACACCACAATTCATAGAGGAGACACCCACTATGTGCACACTGTCACCTTCACACCGCGGGACAAGGTGACTCCAAAGTTCATGTTAATAAAACACTTGAGTAGCACAATAGATGAAGAGTAACATCTACTTATTCAACTAGATTACAAAGCTCACGATCACATATAGATCACACCATGGCAGAGAGAGATGAACCACATAGCTAACGGTAGATCCCTCAGCCTCGGGGGAGAAATACTCCCTCCTCATCATAGGAGACAGCAACGGCGATGGAGATGGCGGTGGAGTCGATGGAGATGGCTTCAGAGGGCACTTTCCCGTCCCGGCAGGGTGCTAGAACAGATTTGTCCCCCGAAACTGGGTTGACAATGACGGCGGCTGCGGAAGGTTACATGGAATTTCGCTGAATCTTCCAGGGTTTATGCATCGGGGGGGGGGGGTATATGGGCGAAAGGGCGATGCCGGTGGGCCACCAGGGTGGCCTCACCACCCTCAGGCGCGGCCAAAGGGGGCCTGCGCCTGGCTATGGTGAGGTCCCCCTAGTGCCCGTCTTCGACTCCTCTTCGGACTTCTGGATGCTTCCGGGGGAAATAGGAACTTCGGGATTCATGGGGTCCAATTCCGAGAATATTTCCAGAACAACTTTTCTGAAATAAAAAACAGCAGAAAACAGGGAACTAACACTTGGCATCTTGTCAATAGGTTAGTCCTGGAAAACGTGTAAAAATTCTATAAAGAAGGAGGAAAACATGTAGCAATTGGCATAATATAAATATGGAACATCAGATATTATAGATACGTTGGAGACGTATCAATGCTTCTTGTCCAATTGTTTTGGGAAGACCTTTTCTTAGAACTGTTGGTGCTATTATTGATATGAAAGAGGGGAATATTAAATTTCAGTTCCTACTCAAGAAAGGTATGGAACACTTTCCTAGAAAAAGAATGAATTTTACTTTTGATTCTGTTTTTCGAACAAAGTATAATTTGGATGCTTCTTCACTTGAAAAATACTTGATTCCATTTTTTTGGGCCTGGCTCAAAGGCGTTAAAGAAAAGCACTTCTTGGTAAATAACCCATGGTTTTATTTTTTCCTTGTTTTTTTCTGTTTTCTTTGAGACAGATGGTTGTATACTTCTATAGAAACTCCTTTTTATATTTCTTTTCATGTTTTAGTAGTGCCAAGTAAAATTTCTGACGAGAGTTGGAGTTGATTTTGGATGTTTGCGCAGAAAACAGAATTCTGCTGTCCACCGTAAAAAATCGTGAAAACTCGAGGAAGATCAGAATGACCTGAAATTTTTTATTCTTATTCCTCAGCTAATTCCACGACTTTTTGTTCTTTAGGTTTTTTGATTTGAGCAACGTAAGTGCCTCGAAACAATTTGTCTTTACAGGTTGTTCTTGTTTTGACAGATTCTACCATTTTTCTTGCATTTGCTCTTTTGCGATGTCAAGTGGATTTCTTTTCTTCAAGAATCAGTGGCAGTAGCTAATGTTTAAAAGTATCAATAGCACTTGTGTCATACATAACCCATGGATTTTTATTTGTTGCACTAACCCTCTAATGCGAATTACTGTTTGAGTATGGTGTGAAGGAAGTTTTCAAGTGTCAAGAGAAGAGGTGATATATGTGATGAATCAGAGTGCAAGGTCAAAGCTTGGGGATGCCCCCGTGGTTCATCCAAGCATAGTTTTAGAAAAATCGAGCATCTAATCTTGGGGATTCCCAAGGCATCCCCTTCTTCATCAACTATCCATCAGGTCACTTCTCGTGAAACTATATTTTTATTCGGTCACATCATATAAAGTTTACTTGGAGTGTCTATTTATTTTTCCTTTGTTTTCTTTTGTTTTCCTTGCTGCAATAATATCATTGGACCTAGCATCCTTGTTTGGAAGAGAGACACGCTTTGCTTTTTCGTTTGAATACTTGTTATGCTAGTATTCTTAGTTTTTCTTCTAGTTACTGCAAAAATTCATGTTCAGCTCTTGTTTTCATTGCATCTCTTATTAAGAGCTGTTAGTTTTAGTAGTGTTATGTGATTACTATCAGTTTGCTTGCTGTATCATGTAGAGAATTTTTCTTAAAACATACTTTGTATGGTTCTTGTTGGGAAAAGAAATTGCTGCTTGAAGTAGATTTTTTAACGGTGCAAGTAGAAGCTTGTATAGACAGTGGCTAGAACTTTTTCATATCATGATAGATTTTATTTTAGTTTTAAAACCTTGTGGTTATTGAGTAGCATGATTAGCCTCAAATAGCTGAGAGTGTTTAATGTGCCATTAAAAGAATCATGAGTTGTTCTTGTCATATTGAAGCATAAATTTGCGGTATTCTCCTTTGAATGTTTTATTTGGTTAACTTGGCGCATGCTCACACCATGTTTATGACTATGAACCAGTAACTAATAGCATCTATGATCATTTAGTTTTAGAATTTGTGGTACCACTTATGCTTTGATTAATGATGTTTATGTCGCTATGCATGATTATGGCTCTTATGCTCTCTTGATTTGTCGCTCCCAGTCTTTTGCTAGCCTCCACCTATACTGAGTATGGAATTCTACTCGTGCAATCCAACTCCCTAAAACAAAAGTTTTCCCATTGTGTCCACCATACCTACCTATATGTGGTATTTAACTGCCACTCCAAGTAAATTGCTCATGTGTTAACTTTAAAACCTTCAAAACTATTCCTGCTTTGTGTTCCCGTTTTTGCTCATGAGGACGTAAACAGAGAATATTTATCTCACTTGTTGATTGGATTTCACACCCTATACTAGTGGCTTCATACGCTTATCCAATTGATAGAAGAGCTGGCAGCGGGGTGCCCAGTGCCAAATTAATACACACAAACTCTCTTCACTATTTTGCCCCTTATTTATCAGTCAAAGCATAATTGTGTAAACAAAAGAGAAAGAGGGATGACCTTCTACACCAGTTGCGTCCTTCATATGGGATCCGCTCTTGTGAAATCTAGTTGTCTCGTGACGTACTGTGTTATCTATTTACCATTCATTGACATTAGCATACATCTCCCAAAATATAGACACTCCTCCATGGTATGTGATTGCTGGCAGGCACCCGAGGACTTGGTTAGCCATCGTTTGTGTAATATGGATGGGAGGAGTGTCAAACTTTTAATACCTCTATTCATAAAATATAATATATAGCACATGAGTGATCCATGCTTCCCTCTTTGAAGGGCCTTTCTTTTACTTTTATGTTGAGTATCCGTTTTCTAACTTTATGCATAGTTGAGAGAGCATTTTTAGCATTCTGAGTTTTATGTGCATTTGTCCCAGAAACATTATTAATTGATTCATGATGTGTTATTGCTTGTTCTCTAATTATTTGGTCTAGTCTTCCTCATGAAACTTTGAAGGTGTCCTAGCATGTTTTGCCCCACTCTTAAGGACTTGCAAAATATCACTTTGCCATGCTTTCTCTATACTTGAAACAAACGTATATCTTTGTTTGAATTGTTATTCATGATCTTTTATTTGAGCTACTTCTCATGATGCAAAGTGATTGCTATGCTTTATTATTAAAGTTCTATTTATCATGCTTGTGTTTAAGTTCTATGATCTCAGCTTACATATGATTTTACATTGTGATGATCAGGTTTATGTTGGTAGCATGTCACCTCAGAAATTATGTATTTTTGTCGTTTACCTACTCGAGGACGAGTAGGAACTAAGCTTGGGGATGTTGATACGTCATAAACTTATCCCTAATTTATGATGTTCCATGTTGTTTTCATGTTATTTCCCACATGTTTGGTATACACTTTATGTCATTTTTATCAATTTTCCGAACTAACCTACTGACAAGATGCCACAGAGCCAGTTCCCTGTTTTCTAATGTTTTTAGTTTTAGAAAAGTTGTTCTGGAAATATTCTCGGAATTGGAAAATTCAAATCCCGGAAGTCTTAGAATTCCTGAAGGTTCCATGGAGTCCCGAAGAGTTTCGTAGGGGCGCCTCAGTGGGCCCACACCATAGGGCGGCGCGCCACCCCTAGTCGATTCGTGGGGTGGTGTGGGGCCCCGAGGCCTCCAACGCCTTTGCCCTTTCGCCTATGTAGCCCCCCCGAGGCATAAACCCTAGATATATTCCACTTCTCCCGGAAAAACACCCGAGGCCACCGTCATCGTCATCCCGAGATCGGGAGGATTCTGGAGCTTTCCCCGGCACCCTGCCGAAAGGGAAAATCATCAACGGAGGGGTCTACACCACCATGCCCTCCTCCGAAGTGATGCGGGAGTAGTTCATCCCTGGACTACGAGTCCATAGAAGTAGCTAGATGGTTGTTCTCTCCACTTTGTACCTCATGTTTAGATCTTGTGAGCTGCCTAACATGATCAAGATCATCTTTATGTAATGCTATATGTTGTGTTTGATGGGATCTTATGAATGTTGAATGCTATGTCTTTTGATTCTCAATCTATCATGTTATCTTCATGCTTATGTTATTTATGATCTTGCAGACTCTACGTTATTAATAGATGCTCTGGCCAAGTAGATGCTAGTAACTCCAAGAGGGAGTATTTATGCTCGATAGTGGGTTCATGCCTCCTTTGGATATGTGCTTGAGTGACATAAACGTGACGGATGGAAGATGTGTTGTTGCCATCAGGGAGAAAACAAAAAAGCTTTGTCTAAGGATGATGTTATTGTTTACATTACACACTTTGCTTACTGCAATTATCTGTTGCTTGCAACTTCATACCCAATGTTTGTTCGGATGATATTAACAGGGTGGATTATTAGTCATAGAAGAAGTTGGATAACAGTCTATGTATTTTGTTGTAATGCCCGCATGAATCACATAGTAATCTTTATGTCTTGCATATGCTCTACGGTGCAGCCTTCATTTATGTCAATTGCCCAGCTGTAATTTGTTCACCACACATGTTATTTATCTTTCACGGAGAGACACCACTAGTGAACTGTGGACCCCGGTCCTTTTTCCTCATACTGATAAATCACCTATTGCTTTCATATTGCTCTCATACTATTCCTACTTTTTTCCACACCATACGTTCAACCTCTTTGTGTTCAGCAAAACCGGTGAGATTGACGACCTCGCTGCTTCGTTGGGGCAAAGTGATTTGATTGTGCTGTGTAGGTTCCACGTTGCTCCTGAACTGGTAGCGCGTCCTGCCATCTCAGCTGTTTCAACCTTCTGAAGTTACTCCTTCCTCCTATTGGTCGATTCAACCTTGGTTTTTTCTGAGGGAAACTTGCTATCGTGTTCTTCATACCTTCCTCGGGGTCTCCCAACGAACGTGTGTATCATGCGCATCACAGCAGCAGGAGAACAGTGGCAAGACCGCCAATGTTGTCATGGCCGGCACCGAGATGAAGGATACTGGGTACGGTATAATTCCTACTATTCTTTCAGTTTGTCATTTACCTGAATGGTTAGTTGAGACAGGTGGCAATGTACATGTTTGTGCTGATGCTTCCATGTTCTCTTATTATCAGGTCAGAGGGACTTTCCCCGTGTTGATGGGGAACGGGTCACATGCTATTGTTCGTGGTGTTGGTACGGTTGATCTAAAGTTTACTTCGGGGAAGATCGTGCGACTAAAGAACGTTCATCATGTGCCCTCCATCAATGAAAATCTCGTCAGCGGTTCACATCTATGTCGAGATGGTTTTAAGTTGGTTTTCGAGTCCAATAAAGTTGTAATTTCCATGTATGGAAAACTTATTGTTAAAGGCTATGAGTGTGGAGGCTTGTTCCGTTTATCCTTCTCAAATATTTGCACCTAAGTTCTTAATCATGTTTGCCACGATAATGGTTCCAATGTTTGGCAATCATGACTTTGTCATATTAATTTTGGTTGCATGATGAGATTAGCAAATATGAGTTTAATTCTGAAATTCAGTACTATTAAAGGTTCCAAATGTCAAGTGTGTGTTCAAGCTAAGCAATCTCGCAAGTCTCATAAGACTGCGGAGGCGAGAGACTTGCCACCACTAGAACTTATGCATTCTGATCTTTGTGAGATGAAAGGCGTATTGATAAAAGGTGGAAAGAAATATTTCATGACACTTATTGATGACTCCACTAGATATTGTTATGCGTATCTTCTGAAATCTAAAGATAAAGCTTTAACTTATTTCAAGAACTATAAGGCCAAAGCTGAGGACCAACTTGATCGTAAAATTAAACGGCTTAGGTCTGATCGTGGTGGAGAGTATTTTTCCAACGAGCTTAATTCGATTTGTGCGGAACATGGAATTATTCATGAGAGACGCCTCCCGACTCAGCTCAGTCAAATGGGGTGGCTGAAATAAAGAACCGAACATTGTCTGATTTGGTTAACGCCATGTTAGATACTTCGGGTCTCTCCAAGGGATGGTGGGGGAGGCGCTAATGACTGCATGTCATGTACTAAACCGAGTTCCCGCGAAGAATAAAACCATTACTCCATATGAGGAATGGAAAAGGAAAAGGTTGAAACTCTCCTACCTATGTACTTGGGGTTATCTGGCGAAAGTTAATATACCAATTCCGAAAAAACGCAAGCTTGGACCAAAAACCGTAGATTGTGTTCTTCTAGGCTATGCTTTTAATAGCATTGGTTATAGATTCTTGATAGTAAAATCTGAGGTATACGACATGCATGTTGGTACGATTATGGAGTCGAATGATGTGACTTTCTTTGAGAACATATTTCCTCTGAAGGATATGCCTAGCTCATCAAATCAGGAGAAACATGTTACATCTAGTCAGGAATTAGTTGAGATTCCTGAACCCACCATTCTGATAGAACATGTTGAGAATCCCGAGGAGGATGACAATGAAGTTTCCGTAAGGAGCACGACATAGAAGATTGCAAAGTCCTTTGGCAATGATTTCATTGTGTACCTCGTGGATGACACACCTAGGACCATTTCAGAAGTCTATCCATCTCTTGATGTTGGCTACTGGAAGGAGGATGTCCATTGCAAGATGGATTCCATCTTTGCTAACAAAACCTGGGAAATCACTGATCGTCCTTATGGGTGAAAACATGTAGGTTGTAAGTGGGTATTCAAGAAAAAGCTTAGGCCTAATGGTACAATTGAGAAGTACAAGGCAAGACTTGTGGCCAAGGGTTATACCCAGAAACAAGGTGAAGACTTCTTTGATACTTACTCACATGTGGCTAGACTGGCCACTATTCTTTTGCTACTTTCACTGGCTGCCTCGCACGGTCTTCTCGTTCATCAAATGGACGTTAAGACTGCTTTCCTTAATGGGGAGTTGGATGAGGAAATTTACATGGAGCAGCCAGATGGTTTCGTAGTACCCGGCCAGGAAGGCAAGGTGTGCAAGTTACTGAAGTCATTATATGGCCTCAAGCAAGCACCTAAGCAATGGCATGAAAAGTTTGAAAGTACTTTGACTGTTGAAGGCTTTGTTGTAAACGAAGCTGACAAGTGTGTGTACTATAGCTATGGTAGGGGCGAGGGAGTTATTGTATGTTTGTATGTCGACGACATATTGATCTTTGGGTCCAATCTTGATTTTATCAAGGAACTTAAGGATTTCTTATTTCGTTGTTTTGGGATGAAGGATCTAGGAGTAGCGGATGTTATCTTGAACATCAAGATGTTGAGAGATGATAATGGTGGATCACACTGCTTCAGTCTCACTATGTGGAAAAGGTCTTGAGTCGCTTCGGGTATAGTGACTGCAAGCCATCTTCAACTCCATATGATGCTAGCGTGTTGCTTCGAAAGAATCGACTGATTGCTGGAGATCAACTTAGGTATTCTCAGATTATAGGCTCGCTTATGTATTTGGCTAGTGCCACAAGGCCTGACCTCACTTTTGTTGTGAGAGAATTGAGCCGGTTTGTATCCAATCCGGGAGATGATCATTGGCATGCGGTTGAAAGAGTTATGCACTATTTAAAAGGCACCGCGAGCTATGGAATTCACTATACCGGAAACCCAAGGGTTCTGGAAGGATATAGTGATTCTAATTGGATATCTCATCCTGATGAGTTTAAGGCCACTAGTCGTTATACTTTTACACTTGGTGGTGGCGTTGTTTCGTGGAAGTCTTGCAAGCAGATCATCTTAACGAGCTCAACTATGGAAGCAGAACTCACAGCAATAGACACAGCCACTTTTGAAGCAGAGTGGCTTCGTGAGCTCTTTATGGATTTGCCTATGGTTGAAAAACCAATACCCGCAATCCTAATGAGTTGTGATAATCAAACTGTAATCATCAAAGTGAACAGTTATCCCTGAATTGCGAAGTCAACAAGACCTGTGAAGAGTAGATTGAAATCTGTCAGGAAATTGAAGAACTCTGGAGTTATTGCGTTGGATTATATCCAAATATCTATAAACTTGGAAGATCCCTTCACAAAGGGTTTATCACGTAATGTGATAGATAATTCATTGAGGGAGATGGGTTTGACACCCACGGTATGAGTTGTCCACAGCTGTAACTCACTCTATGTTATCGGAGATCCCGTGAATTAGAAGTGGAAGACAAGTTGTTGGTCAGCTGAGAGGAGAGTATCCTCATATTTTATCCCACCCCGTGAAGATGCAATACTCTCCTAATCTGTATGGTAGGTTGACATTTGTATTAATGTGTTCCAAGTAGCTTATTTGTGTAAGCAGAGATGTGTCCTACAGAACATCTCCTAAGGAATTCACCTATATGAGTTTGAGTGTCAAATATCGCAGTCTATGAGAATTGGGTGTTCTCTAATAAACTCATGAAAGGCCTTAGGAGTATGACGTATACGCTCCAACAACGAGGAAGCCTTACGGCAGTCTAGTATCGGTTCAGACGTTGTGTAAAACTGGTATCACCGAAATTTTGTAGTTCAAGGCGTAGTCAAATATTCAAGTTATGAACTAGTGTAACATAATATACTAAGTGGAAGTTCAACTTAACAGTCTCCACTAAACACCGGTATGTAAACAATATTTTGGAACTGATATTATGAGATGTGCTAATGACACTTTATGGGGGATTCTTGGAATTTATATGGGCTTCGCCCATCTAGCCCAACTAAGCCAAATAAAATCCTGAAATTGTCATGGCCCATTCATGAAAATACAAGTGGAGAGTGGGACTAAATGTCGCACCCGGACTTCTAGAGGATACTCACCGTACGAACTGGACAGTATTCTGATGGGATTACGGGGCTTTCCGGCACCCGCGTCCTCTTACGAGTAGGCCAACACTTATGTGTGTGACAACCCATCCCTACTGTTCACCGTCGATGTAAACTATCCTGTAGAAATCAGGACACTACCATTGACGTACTTCATACCATACACACATGGTACGTCAACGGCTTTGAACAAAAGGATAACACAACATGCCTCTACGACACAAAGATTGAAATAAGGTAGCAAATGGCCTTCACTAAGGCAGAAATAGCAAATACAATCATCCAGAGGACACATGTCCCAACATAGCATTCATTACATCATCGGAAGCATTCAAAGGGGTCTGAGTACAGAAAAAAATCCAAATAGGCTTAAGAAGCCGGAAACTGAAATAAAGACGGAGCCCATCCACGATGTCTCGGATCCTGCCCGGGTCCGCTAACTACTCGTCAGCAGCCTCGTCAAACTCCACGTAGTAGCCGTCACCTGGATCCTCGTAATCGTAGTCTGCGGAAACCACAGCCCCAAAGGGGTCAGTACATAGACGTACTGGCAAGCAAGACTCACAGTTCACCAAAGTATAGCCCGTCAACACAAGCACAGATGACTTGGGTTCAACAGAAAGAAAGGGGTGTATAAGATGCTGCAACTGGCTGCACTAACCAACTACAGAGATTCTATCACTTCCAACTATCAGAAAGGGGATAAGATCGAGTATTGTAACCAACTGGAAGATAACTTCAAACAAACCCATCCTGGATCTCGCCCCTTATCCAAAGAAGCAGTCCGAGGATAACTCACACAGTTGGATTAAGATGAAACAAGTTATTGTGACAATAATCCTATTACTAGTCAAATTGATAATCATGGGGTGTGAGATTATGAATCATTAGGTTTAAGTTGTCCTGAGTACTTGTTAGCCAGTACTTTCACCAAGTTAACCATAACCGCGAAAAACACGGCTTCTCGAGAAGATTATCCCTGCAGGGTTGCACCAATTTGGCCGTACACGTATGAATAACCCGCCAGATGGGATGCCTCCCACCAAGCGGGGCACTCAACACAACTCAACTCTTCTCCGCATCAAGCCCAAAGCACCTTGGGCGCATGGCTAATCAAGCCCCGAAGAAAAGGGACCCTCATAGCACTCTAAGACCGTGTCCCCCTATATGCCGACTACAAAAGTTCCACCCTGCGCTGGGCTCGCAAAAACATGCATGCGGCAAATAGAAAGCACGAACTAAATGAGATGATTTGGACGAGATGCGAATCGAATCAAATTGAGGGGGGCGCCCATACTCGCTTCCCACATGCGGGTAGTGTGCTCATCATGGATCAGTAGAAAAGACCCTTTTCCTATTAGGGTCGACACTAGCAGGCCTCAAAACCACACAGGGCCTCCTGCCGGTGCCTTATCATCAAATTATTATTAACAATAATAACATTAGCATGATTGATTGATTGATTAAACATCGAGCCCCCAGAACATAACATAATGAAATAGTAACTGAAAGTAACGGGTAACAGACTCGAGCAAAACAATCTAAGCATACTAGTGAGACACTGGCTCAGACAATAGGGCTGTAGGAGGGGTGGTGAGGCAATATCAGGGTTAAAGGATTCATGTGATAGGTTCGTAACAGAAACAACTACCACTAAGGCTAGCAATAATAGACAACGGAAAGTATCGGTAACCAGGGTTGAAAGGAACACAATGGTTCATGTGAGTGATAACTTGCCTGCGAACTCAGCAGCCTGGTACTGAGCTAGATCCTCAGAAGGGGTGTTGTAAAGATCGTCTGTCTCAACGTCGTCGTCTATTCGAGAAGAAGCAAACAAACAGAACAGGAATGTAAACAATCATTATCATGGCATTGTGCACAATCAAGATGATGCATGACAAGTTAATGGTTGCATCAAAATAAACTTAGCTAACATGATAACACAATTTATATGGACCCCTATGCTATTTTGAGTGGCATATGGAAAAGGTCCATAGATTAAGTGGAACAAATGAATTACAATTAATTATTATGTGAAAGTTGTTATCATGATGCATGCATGATGGTAACAACAAAATAACAATAAATAACAATAATAGATGCAAGTGATAAAAGGATTTAACAAGTTTTGGAAATTATTTATTAAGTTTAGAAATTTTGGTTACTTAAACATGTCACACAAACAATTATTGTTTTCATCAATTTAAAATGTGCAAAACCATTAACAAAATTTATATTTGAAAAGAACATCAAATTTTAGTTGGATTACATGTTTCAAATATTGAAATTTGAATTAGGATGAATTTATTATGAATTAAACAATATTAAACAAGTTCTAATTGAATTTAAAACAAGTTTGAATATTATTTGAATTTTATTTGTTCAAAACATAAATTCAAGTTCACATTTGAAAAGTTCACACTTTGATGGTTTGAAAACATATTTTGCATGTTCAAAAATATTTTATTTTGACCAAGTTATGATTTTTAACAAATTTAAATGAATTAAACAAGTATTAAATTATTTAGGCAATTTAAATTATTCAAACAATGAAACAAATTTTTATATTTGAATAGGATATTCAAAATGGTATGAAAAACATATTTTATTTGCTTTATTTGGAATTAGTATGAATTATTTATGAATTATTGCAAATTACATTTGAATTATTCAAATTTGAATTTTAAATGTATTTGGAAAATTCAAAACAGTGCACAAATGGAATAATTGGATAGACAATAAAATTTTGAACAGAAAACATATATAACTTTTATTTATTAGAATTATAGATTAAAAGTTATTAAGGTTTAAAGTTTGGGTTTTTACTCTGCCATTTAAAAAAAAAAGATTTGAATTAAAACTGGGCGTGCAAACTTTTGTTACCGTGCAGTGGCCTAGCCACAGCCACTGCACGTGGGCCGGGTGGGCCAGCGTGGCGCTGCTGCTTGCGTGGCCACAGGAGTGCATGACATGTGGGCCACGGATGTCAGTACGGAAGAAACAAAAATGTTGGGAATTTATGCGGGCGCGGGGAGTCGATCCCTCGACCGCGCGCTGCAAGCGCAAGCACTGAACCATTGCGCTACTGCGCGTTCCTTGTCAGATAACAGGTACGCACTGAGGATATGGCTTCAGTCGCGATTCTGAAACTCTGACGAACGAATGTTTGCGCGACACTGACAGAACGTCGTATCTAATCGGCGGCGATCAACGGCAACAGGCGCTCGTGCTGGTGATGGATGGAGGCGTGCGAGCGCGGTACTAGAAGCGGGAGTGACAGAGGGGGAGAGAGGAAGATGGTGGATGCTCACCACCGGCGTAATCGTGGCAGAGGCTCGACGGTGACGCGCTGATGACGACGGCGGTGACGAGGCGGTCGAGGACGGCGGCGCTGTCTCCCTGCTCCTCCGTGCGAGCTCAGGTGTCCAACGCGTAGAAGGGATGGTGGCGGTGCGGTTCCAGTAGGTGGACAGGGAGGGGAGAGGCTAGGTGGGTGGCGCCATGGCGATGTTCAGAGGGTTGTCGCCGGCGAGGGATTCAGAGGTGGGGGGAGAGCGACGAGGAGGAGAAATTGGCGGCGCTGGCGATGGGACAGGGTCCTAGGTTTAGCCTAGGGCTGCGCTCGCTGCTCGAGGGGGCTATATAGGCGCCTAGGTGCTCTCCTGGCCGTCGGCGCGGCCGTACTGCCGCGGTGGCGCCGCGGATGGCCTGCCGTACGCCAGACAGAAGGATCGCACGAATTGCGACGCGGTACGGGGGGAGTTAGGCGGGCTGGGTCGCGTGCGCGCTAGGCTAGGTGGGCTCGGCTGCTGTTAGCTGCCGCGCGCGCTGCGGTTTTGCTCCTTTTTATTTTTCCTTTTCTGTTTTTTTTTTTTGTAGTGTTTGCTTTTGGAAGAAAAGAGAGGTTTTAGTTTTAGGAAAAAATTTGGAAAAATTTGGGGAAGTTTAATAGACCAAATGCAAACATTTGGTAGCTTTTATTTTCAAAAGTTTAAATGTTTGCTTGCTGTTTGAAAATTAAACCCAATTTAATGAAATTTTCAATATTAATTAATATTAGGAAAACAAAGCATTTTCAATAGGGTTACCCCTAAGTTTTTAAAATGATTTAAAGAGTACAAATGTGTGGTGAACTTTATGGATTCAAAAAGGTACTGATTTTGAGAATTGGTTTGAATTTGAAATGATTTAGAAATTACTGATTGAATTAATTGATTGGATTAAGGGTTTGATTAAAACCAACAATTTAATGAGTGATTAACAAGGAATAAAATGGTTGTTTTTATTTGTTATTTTTATTCCAAGAGTTGTAACAGATCAAGTATGAAATAACCATTTGAAATTGTTTAAGTTTGATTATGAAAACAAGATAAAACAAATGCAAACAAATAGTAAAAAATGCAAACAGAAATAAAACAAATGCAATGAGATGATGACATGATGCATTGCTTGAATTAAAACAAGAAAACAAAACATTCTAAGGGATATTTCATACTTGGGATGTTACAAAACGCCCCCCCTTGAAGGAATCGCGCCCCGAGATTCCTTACTGAGAAATGAAAAGGTCCGGATACTTCTTGCGAATATCCTCTTCGGTCTCCCACGTTGCCTCTTTATCGGAATGATGCGACCATTGCACTTTCAAGAACTTGGTGCTCTTGTTGCGAGTCTTACGCTCGGTCTCATCGAGAATACGAATAGGGTGCTGCTCATAAGATAGATCATCTTGCAGTTCAATGGACTCATGATCAACTGCACGATCTGGATCTTTGAAACACTTCTTGAGTTGTGACACGTGGAACACATCGTGCACCTTGGATAGTTTTTCTGGAAGCTCAAGACGATAAGCATTTTCTGCCCGCCTTGAAAGAATGTTGAAAGGACCAATGTATCTTGGTGCAAGCTTCCCTTTCACACCAAAACGATGAGTGCCTCTGAGGGGAGTTACACGGAGATATGCCTTATCACCAGGTGCATAGATCATATCCCTGTGCTTGCTATCATAATAGCTCTTCTGACGAGACTGAGCAATCCTAAGATTGTCACGAATCATACGAACTTTCTCCTCGGCTTCCTTAACAATGTCAGGGCCTAAAAGTGAACGTTCACCAGCTCCAGACCAATTGATTGGACTCCTGCATCTGCGACCATACAGTGCCTCAAATGGTGCCATGCCTAGGCTTGCCTGGTAGCTGTTGTTGTAGGAGAATTCAGCATATGGAAGGCAATCCTCCCATTTCATGCCAAAGGAGAGACCACATGCTCTGAGCATATCCTCGAGAATATGATTGACTCTTTCGACTTGCCCCTGAGACTGAGGGTGATAAGCTGTGCTGAACAGAAGTTTAGTGCCCAAAGCTTCTTGAAAGCTTTTCCAGAAATGAGAAGTGAAGATACTTCCACGGTCTGAGCTAATTTCCAATGGAATACCATGAAGAGGAACAATCTTTGCTGTGTAGAGCTCTGCTAACTGGCTAGCTGAGATAGTTTCCTTGACAGCAAAGAAGTGAGCAACCTTAGTGAGACGATCAATAACAACGAAGATTGCATCATTGCCCTTTTTGGACTTTGGAAACCCAGTAACGAAGTCCATTTCAATCATGTCCCACTTCCACTCAGGAATTTTCAGAGGTTGGAGTAGACCGGCTGTTTTCTGATGGACTGCCTTAACACGTTGACAAACGTCGCATTCAGAAACGTATTGAGCAATTTCACGTTTCATGCCAGGCCACCAATACAGAGTCTTGAGATCCTGGTACATCTTTGTACTTCCAGGGTGGATGGATAGAGGAGTTTCATGAGCCTCCTTGAGTATGATATCCTTGAGACTTTGAATCTGAGGAACTGTAATGCGTCCTTCGAAGAACACAGTTCCCTTGTCATCAATTGAGAAGGACTTGAATTTATCGTTGCCTTCCTTGATGTGCTCTACAATCTTCTTGATTTCAGTATCACGAAGTTGTTCAAAACGAATCTTGTCCTCGAGAGTTGGACTGGCTGTCAAGCTAGCAAGGTATCCTTCAGGGACAAGACCAAGGTTCAGCTTCTGGAATTCTTCATGAAGTGGAGGTTGGCTTTCCCTGATCATGAGATTATTGCAATAGGATTTGCGACTGAGAGCATCGGCCATAACATTAGCCTTGCCTGGAGTGTAAGAAATGGTGAGATCAAAGTCTTTAATCTTCTCAATCCATCTCCTTTGCCTGAGGTTCAGATCTGGCTGAGTGAAGATGTATTTCAGACTCTTATGATCGGAAAAGATTTCAGTTTTGTTACCCAGCAAGTATTGTCTCCATTTCTTGAGGGCAAACACAACTGCTGCAAGTTCAAGATCATGAGTGGGATAGTTTTGCTCATGTGGGTTCAACTGACGTGAAGCATAAGCCACAACTTGACGTTCTTGCATAAGAACTGCTCCTAGGCCTTGGAGAGATGCATCACAGAATATCTGGAAAGGTTTGGTAGTATCTGGGCCAACCAGAACAGGTGTGGAAGTGAGTTTAGTCTTCAGGAGGTTGAAACTCTCATCACATTGTGGAGTCCAAACGAACTTTTTGTCCTTCTTTGTGAGATCAGTGAGAGGTTTGGCAATCTTGGAAAATTTTTGGACGAAACGACGGCAATAGCTAGCCAAGCCAAGAAAACTTCTGACTTGCTTTACCGTCTTAGGGGGTTTCCAATCAACAATTGCCTTAACCTTTTCCGGGTCAATGGCTATTCCTTTGGCAGATATAATATGACCAAGATATGCAACTTCTGGAATCCAGAACTCACATTTGGAAAACTTGGCATACAGACGATGCTCGCGAAGTTTCATGAGAGTGAGACGAAGGTGTTCTCCATGCTCTTCCTCGGATTTTGAGTAGACTAGAATGTCATCAAGATATACCACAACGAACTTGTCGAGGTATTCATGGAAAACAGAATTCATGAGTCTTGAGAACGTTGCCGGTGCATTGGTGAGACCAAAGGACATGACGGTGTATTCATACAGACCGTAACGAGTGGTGAAAGCTGTCTTAGGAATATCTTCCTTTCTGATCTTCATCTGATGGTACCCCATCCTCAAGTCCAACTTTGAGAATATTGAGGCTCCAGCAAGTTGATCAAAAAGATCATCGATACGAGGAATTGGATACTTGTTCTTGATGGTTTTCTCGTTGAGAGTACGATAGTCAACCACGAGTCTTTTTGTTTGGTCCTTCTTGGCAACAAACAGAGTTGGGCAACCCCAAGCGGAAGAACTAGGCTGAATGTAACCTTTCTCCATGTACATATCGATTTGCTCCTTCAACAATTTCAGTTCAGGAGGAGCTATCTTGTATGGATGCTTAGAGATTGGAGCAGTACCTGGCTCAAGCTCGATCACGAACTCAACTGCTCTGTCCGGGGGCATCCCTGGCAATTCTTCTGGAAAGACGTCAGGGAATTCACAAACCACCGGAACATTTTCAATTGCAGGAAGAGGTTTTGCATCAAGGTTGAACAGCTGAACAGAACTTGATCCATATGGAGAATAGACTATCTGGCCTGAAGTGTGGGAGAGAGTTATTAACTTTTGAGCACAGTCAATTTTTGCTTTGTGGGTCTTCAACCAATCCATACCCAGAATGACATCAATGTCAGAATTTCCCAGCAACATGAGTGAAGCAAGGAATATGCGACCTCCAATTAGGATCTGATTGTCCATGCTTATCTTGGAAGTAATCATTTTAGTTCCCGGAGAGTGCACATAGATTTGATTGCTTAGTGGAACCAGTGCTAAATTGTACGTTGTAGCAAAGATCTTTGACACAAACGAATGCGATGCTCCAGTATCAAACAACACTTTAGCTGGAATAGAGTTTACGGGTAATATACCGAGAACGACGTCAGCAGCTTCCTCAGCTTTGTCGGCCTTGATATGGTTCACCCTCGCGTTCCTCCCGACAGGCCTGTTGTTGGAGTTGAAGGCTTTAGCCGGGGGAGCACGAACCATTGCCTGGTTGGTGTTGGGGCGAGGAGGTGGTGGAGGTAGCTGCCTCTGAGTGCACTTATCAGCGTAGTGCCCAGTCTCCTTGCACTTGAAGCAAGTGACGACACGAGGAGGACCTGGCCTTGGCTGCCGCATTGGAATCCTCTGACCCTGCATCTGAGATGGGTTGGGTGGGCGGGGACCAAAGCCTGGAGAAGCTTGGGCATTTGGAGCCCGAGTGACAGCACCATTTGGCACCCAGATGCGGCGCTTCTGCGGAGGGGTGGTCATGTTGGAGGAGGAACCACCCTCACGCGAGTGCTTACGGGACTCTTCGAACGCCTTGCGCCCATTCTCCTCATTGAGCGCGGTGTTCACGAGCTCCACGAAGTCCTTGCACTTGATGTTGGTGAGAGCGTACTTCAGTTCCGGGTTAAAACCTCGGCGGAACCTTGCCATCTTCTTGGCTTCAGTGGACACCTCGTCACCAGCGTATCGAGCGAGACGATTGAACTCGTTCTGGTAGCCGAGGACGTCCAGCTTGCCCTGTTTGAGAGAGCAGAATTCCTCACGCATCCTTTCCATGAGACCATCTGGGATGTGGTGCTTCAGGAAGGCATCCTTGAAACATCCCCAGGTGATAGGATAGCCAGCTCTCATGGTCTGGTAGTTCTCCCACCAGGTAGCCGCCTGACCCTTCAGTAGGTAGGTGGCATACTTGACCTTATCTTCCTCAGCAACATGAGCTATCTCCAGAGCCCTGTTCATCTCCCTGATCCAGTCATCAGCATCCAGAGGCTCACGTGTTGCCACGAAAGCTCTCGGCCCCATGCCCAGAAACTCCTTGATGCTGACTCGCGGAGCATTCTGGTTGGTGTGCTGGTTAGCCTGGATCTGGGCCATCTGAGCCACGACCTGAGTCATCTGAGTCAACAGCTCCGTGAGCGGAGGTGGTTCAGGCGGGTTGCTCCTTGTTGGCGGCATCCTGAATAGACATTCATTTTAGCACAACAACAGAAAAAGGATAGACTTGGTAACCGAAAGATAGATTATTCCGACGCATGAATAGATAACCAATAGGTACATCATCACATGTTCAAATACATCAGAATATCCAACAGACCAATACATGGTTCGAAATACAAAGGATAACTAAACATAGCTAGGAATGGATACATCGGTACTCCCATGCTCATCACGCAGGACGGCGGTGAGTAGTACGACGAGAGATACGGTGAGGAGGAATCCCACGGAAGTAAGTATCACGACGATCCCTGTAGATAGGAACTGCTCTGAGAGCAACTCTCGGTGTGGTGAAGTAGAAAGCGTCGTCTCCCTGTGCTCCAAAGCGGGGAATCCCAGTGTAACCCGGACCAAGGTCGAGAAGTGGACCTCTGATCGGCTCGTAACCTCCAGCATCTGGCAGCGGAAACCCAGCTGGCTGAGTGAAACGTGCAAAGCGCTCGTCTCCAACAAAGTCTGTGGTGTACGTAGCCAGACGAGTCAACGCCAGATAGAGCTGCTCCCTGACTGAGGCTAACTCCTGAGAAAGTGTGGAAGCAACTGCGTCACTGTGCCTCACGAACTGAGCAGTGGTGTGCAGCCTGGAGCTATCAGACTCGTAGGTATCCAGGTTGCTGTGGAGAGTGAAGTGAAATCCCGCTGCCGTGATGTAACCACGGGGGATGTGACGATAGATGGAATCATCAAACCCCCAGTAGTCAGCACGGAGGACGGTGAGACTCACGTAAGCTGCCTGCTGCACGGCCATATCCACTGTGGAACCTACTGCCTCGTAGCGGTGGACAACGCTCCTGCCATCATCCGACAGAATGTAGACGATAGCCCGGTAGCAGGTCTGGTCAAACTCTCGCTGCTGCTCGTAGACCTGGTACTCTGGTGCCCAATGGAACCCCAGATAGGTAACCATGTCTCTCAGCATCTCCGGATAACCGGCGGTGCTCTCACAGCGAGTCATCCGAACCACCTGCGGGTAGAACCTGAGATCCATCTGCAGATGATCGGGGAAGTTTTGATTAGACTCCGGTAGAGAACTGATGTGGAAAGTAACAACAAGGTTCAACGGACGAAAAGGATGTTGAAAAGAACAGGATATTGAAGCAACATCGGGAAACTCTTGACCAAAAACTCCTGAGGTACTACGGAGAACCCAAAACACGTGAAATCCTAACTTGAAAGTTTAGGTGAGAACAGAAAACAACGTTGCACTTCCTTACCAGAAAAGGGTGGGTGGGGTGGGGAAAGAAGAAAAATGGCAGAATTCCTACTCTCACGTTTCATTTTTCCTATATAGCTACAAAATAGTTTCTAGACTCAACTGCGACCAGTAAAAAGGGATCCTACAGGCAGACAGGCTCTGATACCATTTGTCGCACCCGGACTTCTAGAGGTTACTCACCGTACGAACTGGACAGTATTCTGATGGGATTACGGGGCTTTCCGGCACCCGCGTCCTCTTACGAGTAGGCCAACACTTATGTGTGACAACCCATCGCTACTGTTCACCGTCGATGTAAACTATCCTGTAGAAATCAGGACACTACCATTGACGTACTTCATACCATACACACATGGTACGTCAACGGCTTTGAACAAAAGGATAACACAACATGCCTCTACGACACAAAAGATTGAAATAAGGTAGCAAATGGCATTCACTAAGGCAGAAATAGCAAATACAATCATCCAGAGGACACATGTCCCAACATAGCATTCATTACATCAGCGGAAGCATTCAAAGGGGTCTGAGTACAGACAAAATCCAAATAGGCTTAAGAAGCCGGAAACTGAAATAAAGACGGAGCCCATCCACGATGTCTCGGATCCTGCCCGGGTCCGCTAACTACTCGTCAGCAGCCTCGTCAAACTCCACGTAGTAGCCGTCACCTGGATCCTCGTAATCGTAGTCTGCGGAAACCACAGCCCCAAAGGGGTCAGTACATAGACGTACTGGCAAGCAAGACTCACAGTTCACCAAATTATAGCCCGTCAACACAAGCACAGATGACTTGGGTTCAACGGAAAGAAAGGGGTGTATAAGATGCTGCAACTGGCTGCACTAACCAACTACAGAGATTCTATCACTTCCAACTATCAGAAAGGGGATAAGATCGAGTATTGTAACCAACTGGAAGATAACTTCAAACAAACCCATCCTGGATCTCGCCCCTTATCCAAAGAAGCAGTCCGAGGATAACTCACACAGTTGGATTAAGATGAAACAAGTTATTGTGACAATAATCCTATTACTAGTCAAATTGATAATCATGGGGTGTGAGATTATGAATCATTAGGTTTAAGTTGTCCTGAGTACTTGTTAGCCAGTACTTTCACCAAGTTAACCATAACCGCGGAAAACACGGCTTCTCGAGAAGATTATCCCTGCAGGGTTGCACCAATTTGGCCGTACACGTATGAATAACCCGCCAGATGGGATGCCTCCCACCAAGCGGGGCACTCAACACAACTCAACTCTTCTCCGCATCAAGCCCAAAGCACCTTGGGCGCACGGCTAATCAAGCCCCGAAGAAAAGGGACCCTCATAGCACTCTAAGACCGTGTCCCCCTATATGCCGACTACAAAAGTTCCAACCCTGCGCTGGGCTCGCAAAAACATGCATGCGGCAAATAGAAAGCACGAACTAAATGAGATGATTTGGACGAGATGCCAATCGAATCAAATTGAGGGGGGCGCCCATACTCGCTTCCCACATGCGGGTAGTGCGCTCATCATGGATCAGTAGACAAGACCCTTTTCCTATTAGGGTCGACACTAGCAGGCCTCAAAACCACACAGGGCCTCCTGCCGGTGCCTTATCATCAAATTATTATTAACAATATAACATTAGCATGATTGATTGATTGATTAAACATCGAGCCCCCAGAACATAACATAACGAAATAGTAAACTGAAAGTAACGGGGTAACAGACTCGAGCAAAACAATCTAAGCATACTAGTGAGACACTGGCTCAGACAATAGGGTTGTAGGAGGGGTGGGTGAGGCAATATCAGGGTTAAAGGATTCATGTGATAGGTTCGTACAGAAACAACTACCACTAAGGCTAGCAAGAATAGACAACAGAAAGTATCGGTAACCAGGGTTGAAAGGAACACAATGGTTCATGTGAGTGATAACTTGCCTGCGAACTCAGCAGCCTGGTACTGAGCTAGATCCTCAGAAGGGGTGCTGTAAAGATCGTCTGTCTCAATGTCGTCGTCTATTCGAGAAGAAGCAAACAAACAGAACAGGAATGTAAACAATCATTATCATGGCATTGTGCACAATCAAGATGATGCATGACAAGTAATGGTTGCATCAAAATAAACTTAGCTAACATGATAACACAATTTATATGGACCCCTATGCTATTTTGAGTGGCATATGGAAAAGGTCCATAGATTAAGTGGAACAAATGAATTACAATTAATTATTATGTGAAAGTTGTTATCATGATGCATGCATGATGGTAACAACAAAATAACAATAAATAACAATAATAGATGCAAGTGATAAAAGGATTTAACAAGTTTTGGAATTATTTATTAAGTTTAGAAATTTTGGTTACTTAAACATGTCACACAAACAATTATTGTTTTCATCAATTTAAAATGTGCAAAACCATTAACAAAATTTATATTTGAAAAGAACATCAAATTTTAGTTGATTACATGTTTCAAATATTGAAATTTGAATTAGGATGAATTTATTATGAATTAAACAATATTAAAACAAGTTCTAATTGAATTTAAAACAAGTTTGAATATTATTTTGAATTTTATTTGTTCAAACATAAATTCAAGTTCACATTGAAGAAGTTCACACTTTGATGGTTTGAAAACATATTTTGCATGTTCAAAAATATTTTATTTTGACCAAGTTATGATTTTTAACAAATTTAAATGAATTAAACAAGTATTAAATTATTTAGGCAATTTAAATTATTCAAACAATGAAACAAATTTTTATATTTGAATAGGATATTCAAAATGGTATGAAAAACATATTTTATTTGCTTTATTTGGAATTAGTATGAATTATTTATGAATTATTGCAAATTACATTTGAATTATTCAAATTTGAATTTTAAATGTATTTGGAAAATTCAAAATAGTGCACAAATGGAATAATTGGATAGACAATAAAATTTTGAACAGAAAACATATATAACTTTTATTTATTAGAATTATAGATTAAAAGTTATTAAGGTTTAAAGTTTGGGTTTTTACTCTGCCATTTAAAAAAAAAGATTTGAATTAAAACTGGGCGTGCAAACTTTTGTTACCGTGCAGTGGCCTAGCCACAGCCACTGCACGTGGGCCTGGGGGGGCCAGCGTGGCGCAGCTGCTTGCGTGGCCACAGGAGTGCATGACATGTGGGTCACGGATGTCAGTACGGAAGAAACAAAAAGGTTGGGAATTTATGCGGGCGCGGGGAGTCGACCCTCGACCGCGCGCTGCAAGCGCAAGCACTGAACCATTGCGCTACTGCGCGTTCCTTGTCAGATAACAGGTACGCACTGAGGATATGGCTTCAGTCGCGATTCTGAAACTCTGACGAACGAATGTTTGCGCGACACTGACAGAACGGCGTATCTAATCGGCGGCGATCAACGGCAACAGGCGCTCGTGCTGGTGATGGATGGAGGCGTGCGAGCGCGGTACTGGAAGCGGGAGTGACAGAGGGGGAGAGAGGAAGATGGTGGATGCTCACCAGCGGCGTAATCGTGGCAGAGGCTCGACGGTGACGCGCTGATGACGACGGCGGTGACGAGGCGGTCGAGGACGGCGGCGCTGTCTCCCTGCTCCTCCGTGCGAGCTCAGGTGTCCAACGCGTAGAAGGGATGGTGGCGGTGCGGTTCCAGTAGGTGGACAGGGAGGGGAGAGGCTAGGTGGGTGGCGCCATGGAGATGTTCAGAGGGTTGTCGCCGGCGAGGGATTCAGAGGTGGGGGGAGAGCGACGAGGAGGAGAAATTGGCGGCGCTGGCGATGGGACAGGGTCCCAGGTTTAGCCTAGGGCTGCGCTCGCTGCTCGAGGGGGCTATATAGGCGCCTAGGTGCTCTCCTGGCCGTCGGCGCGGCCGTACTGCCGCGGTGGCGCCGCGGATGGCCTGCCGTACGCCAGACAGAAGGATCGCACGAATTGCGAAGCGGTACGGGGGGAGCTAGGTGGGCTCGGCTGCTGTTAGCTGCCGCGCGCGCTGCGGTTTTGCTCCTTTTTATTTTTCCTTTTCTGTTTTTTTTTTGTAGTGTTTGCTTTTGGAAGAAAAGAGAGGTTTTAGTTTTAGGAAAAAATTTGGAAAAATTTGGGGAAGTTTAATAGACCAAATGCAAACATTTGGTAGCTTTTATTTTCAAAAGTTTAAAGGTTTGCTTGCTGTTTGAAAATTAAACCCAATTTAATGAAATTTTCAATATTAATTAATATTAGGAAAACAAAGCATTTTCAATAGGGTTACCCCTAAGTTTTTAAAATGATTTAAAGAGTACAAATGTGTGGTGAACTTTATGGATTCAAAAAGGTACTGATTTTGAGAATTGGTTTGAATTTGAAATGATTTAGAAATTACTGATTGAATTAATTGATTGGATTAAGGGTTTGATTAAAACCAACAATTTAATGAGTGATTAACAAGGAATAAAATGGTTGTTTTTATTTGTTATTTTTATTCCAAGAGTTGTAACAGATCAAGTATGAAATAACCATTTAAAATTGTTTAAGTTTGATTATGAAAACAAGATAAAACAGATGCAAACAAATAGTAACAAATGCAAACAGAAATAAAACAAATGCAATGAGATGATGACATGATGCATTGCTTGAATTAAAACAAGAAAACAAAACATTCTAAGGGATATTTCATACTTGGGATGTTACACTAAAGTTTAGTCCCACATTGCTAGTTCGGAGAGGATGGCACCACCTTATAAGGTGAGCCATTCTAGCTCGTGTATGAGTTGGTGATGCAAGAGGAGAGGTGTGCCAGACGCGCGCTGCTCCTTCGCCGCCCGCCTCGCCTCGTTACAACATGCTGCGGGTTGCGGGAATGAGCCGCGCCGAGAGCGTTTATTTGCCAGTTGGGAAAACTTAATGAGCCATTAATTTGGTAATTAATAGGCGCGTTAATGCATAAACCGTTTCCTCTTCTTTTGAATCATGGAACTGAACCGACTCGAACGTGGAGTTACGTCCATGTCTCTTCCAGTCCACGGTATAAATACGCGCATACGATAAATCCTAGCCGCCACTTCGTCATATGGTTTCGCACCGTTCCAAAGCACTGCGTGGTGAATCAAGCCTTTTCCATCCCTCATTCCGGCGTGCACCGCGAGAAGGGACGGCAGGCCTCTGAAACCCCGCCTCTTGTGATCCTGTACGAGAGAGGGGCGATCAGGTTTTTGGGGAGCCGCACTCACGCGAACGCTGACGGCGACTACTTCCCCAACAACGATTTCTTCCTCGGCCTCGGCAACCTCTTCATTGACGACATAGGCGAAAATATGGACAACACCGCAGCCGGTGCACCGTACGTATCTCTGTATCTCTCTCCTTCCCATCGAGATCCTACTGCAATTTCTGTGTCTAGCTTTTTCCTTATATTGTACCGTATATTGGATCTATTTATCTATCGTACTAGATATTTGCATGTTTACTTTATTTGCTACTCTCATAATTACTCTGATGCTACTTCGGATTAAATCATATGCTAAATTATTAATATATTCAACCGGAATATCGGTACAAAAATGAGCATATCCAGCATTAGTATATCAAGGATGGGCTTTCTTGTTCACCGTTGAGAAATAGACAAAACCAAATTACTCTTGCTCCCTCAGTTCAACATTACATGACTTCTATTTGTCCAGATATGGACGTATCTAGACACTAAAACATGTCTAGATGCATCCATATTTGAATAAAATTGAAGTCATGTATTGTTGAATGGAGGGTGTACAAGCAGCTACAGCCTGTAGTCCATGAGTCAAAGAAAGTAAGAAATTTTAAAAGATTTGACCGCGCAAGTAAACCAAGCTGGTGCAGTAAGTTATGATAGGCAAACGCTGACCAAGCTCCAGGGCCCTTCAGTGTGACATTACGTGCATCCACTCAACTACAAGGTGAAATACTTGAGATATGCCATGGGCGGATCAATGTGGCTCCCGACCATGACCCATGCATGCCACCTCAACCCTCATCCCATTCAAATAACTCAGGTAAGGAAAGCTTATGCAACTAATGCGTTGGGTTGACTACCTTTTAGGTCTGACATCAAGTTTCAAGATCATCATTTACCAAAGAGGTATTAGCATGGGAGGTACAAATACTTGCAAGGTGGGAGCAAACTCATACAGCAAGTTGAAAATGTGGGTGTGGAGGTACAAAACCTTGTCAAGTTGGAGCAAACTCATACAAATCGAATCAAATGGCGACATTTTGCAGCCACGTTGGCGCAGAGGTGGCGTTCTAATTTAGCAGAAACCCCCCCCTAAAGAAAGTAAGTGACGCGTTTAGGTCCTTTTTTTGTATCTGCTCGCGAAAAATTGCATCGCACCCCTTCGTCTCTGTCGCATTTATTGCTTGGCCCCGACCCATTTAATTCCACAGTTAGAGGAGCAGAGCGAGGCCTTCCTCGACGTACTCGCGATCGTCGCGTTCTCCTCCTCGCGGCATCGTTCTCGCAGGCGGCGACAATGGAGGGCGACCCCGTGTATCGGCGATTGGACATGGAACCTCCAGATTACGGTGCCTCTCCTCTCCTTTCCATCTCCTCTCCCTCTCCTCTCCTCTCGTCTGGAACTGTCTCCGTTTGTCCGCTTGGGGGTGGGTATAGTTAGGGTTCTAGCTCGCTATGATTCAGATGGCTATGGGTGAAGAAATCGATGAGATTCGTATTGTAGGTAGCTAGTCTTGAAGAAATTTCTATTCCTTTACGAATCATGAACCTTTTTGGTGAAGAACAGGGTGGTTCCGCTGATTGTGTGTGCGGGATTGTGAGGCCAAATCGAGGTGTTGTAGTTAGTATGGCTAGTGTTTTGTTGATGTTTAGGTCCTAATAGATGTTATAGAACCATTGGAACTTCAATCGGTTGATGCCCTGTTTTGGCCTGTTTGAGTCAATTTATCTGAATGTGCACAAAGTCTGCTCCTTTAGTCTGTTTTTTTACTTGGTGTAGTTTGCAATGCAGGTGATGATCCAGACATATTCACTGTAGGAATAGAACACAATGGATTCTTTACAGGGGTGCGTGATGACATTGATTACACTGATGGCACCTTGGATTTCTTTGATTATTGCCACACTGACACCTGGTCACTGCTATGGATTCATGATTTCATTAAGCAGTTAGGCCATGTAATTGACAGAAGAATGCATGTGTATTGGTGTCTGCCTGGTAAGAAACTGAATGATGTTGTTGTGTGCATTGAGAATGACTCTGTCATAGTTGAAATGATTAGAGCAGTGAAGAAGGAGAAGGTACTCTGCATTTTGGTTGATCACACTGATTTTCTGCATCTGTTAAGGCTTGATTGCATTGTGAACTTGGGGGCAGCTGTAACAGAGCAAGATAGAGTGGTAGAGGTAGCAGATGAAACTCCAAGAATTGGGAGGGATGATGGCAATGCAGACTCATCTTCTGTTGTTTCTGCAGCACAGTTCATAAGATGGAGCAATGGCAGTGAAGCTCGAGATGTAGAGGATGTGGAGACAGATTCTGATTTCTATGACAGTGATTATGATGTAGAAGATGGTGATGATGACATCTTTGAAGCTAATGTGGACAAGGAGTTGAATGATCACAATGAACTACTGGCCATCACAGAACATGAAGATGATGCAGGCTTAGAGCATGAAGATTTGAGTCTGACACAATAAGATAACACTTGGTTCCATTACATAATAAGATAGCACTTGGTTCCATTACATAATAAGATAGCACTTGGTTCCATACATAACACATAACATAACTAGAGATTACTAGAGATAACACATAACAAAGCATGACACATGAAGATGGAGTCTCCTTCAAAGTCCATTGGCTTGAAGAAGGAGCTGATGCTTTTTTGTTCCAAGGCCAAATGCTCCTGCCTCAATCCTGTCCACTAACACCTTCAGGAACCCATCTGAATTTCTCCTAAACCAAAACATTAAAACCTCTCCCTCTTGATAGGTCTGGTCATCCACAACATACATCCATTCTGAAGTCATGATGGCTCTCTTGGCCTTGTCAATCTTAATCCTGACATAAGCAGTCTTCTTGTTCTTGTTAAAGAACATCTTTATGTCAGCTCCAGTCTTTGTCAGGTACTGCTTCAGATATGTCTTGGTGTACTCCTTGTTGAAATACTACAGTGTACAAAAGAAGAGTGGAATTCAGTCAACTAATTACAAGAAAAGTGGAATACAGTGAACTAATTACAAAAAGACAAGTGAAATACATACCATCTTCCCTTTTCCTCCTGCTGCAACATGAGCACCTGTAACAGTGAAAACATAAAGAGGAATTCTTGGTTCCTTCTCTTCACAAATGCTCTTCAGAATGACAACTTGTTCAGGAAACAAGCCACACGATTGGGGTACACACACCATGCATCAAATGTGTCTTCCTCACCCCATTTTGGCCCTATAATGTAGCATGTGCATGTCAACAGAGGAGTACAAAAATAGGGGAGTACAGAGTACATCTAATCAACAGCAAGGGACCACTCCAAACTAGTACATAAAAGCCCTTATTTGGACATACCTTTGATAGTCATTTGTAGGTCCTTTTCCATCTGGCATTCCTCACAAGAAACTTCTGAACTATCAACAGATTGATCATCTGATATTTCTATCACATCAACAACCCTAGCAGCAGCCATTGACCTAGAGGCAAGGAAGGAACGGATTCAGAAACCAAAACAACAAAATCCATTCAGCACCCAGTAGATCTAAGAGATAAGGACTGAAATTCTGGTTATTCCTACCTTGATGACAGGTCCAGCCACTGGTTTTCGCCATCGAGGAGCTCCTGTCGCCGGTGAGAGACTCAATCGCCAGAGAGGAGGTGGGTGAGGAGTTAAGATGAGGAGTGACTGAGTGCGGGGACGGTTCCACAGCCAGTAAGTGCGATTTATTACATGGGAACTGACAGGTGGACCAACATACTAGTAAATGCATTTTGTCTGCTATGTTTTGTACCATGAAAAAAATCACCTAAAATCACTCAAATTACAAATATTGACTTGCAAATATTTTCTTCACAAACCATTTTATTTAGGTCATCACAAAACATTGTTCAGATAACAAGGTTCAGATAACAAGGTTCACTTTCATCACAAACCATTTGACATACATTCAGGTCACTAACACTGAACCTGAATATTGCACTAACACAGATCTTTCAGACAAACATTCACTGCAGCAGAATTTTACCTAAAACTAAACCTAACACAAATACAACAAAGCCAAAGATAGCAGTCATGTACTTTCCCTTAACTTCCTTCATCTCTGCATTTTGAAGTGCAAGTTGCAGTTGCAGGTTCTGTACCACCATGTCACCTGCAACATGGTGCTCTAAGTCCATTTCACTTCCTTCATCAGTGGATGCAACTACATCCAATTCTTCAGTTCCTGCAACGTTGCCTCCACCCTTGAGCCGCCACACTTCATCACAGAGATCTCCAATAAGATCACTGAAGAATTTGGGAATTTCGGCATCATGCCACTTCACAAATCCACAGCCACCTCGCTATTCCAAATTAAATAGCAGGACATGTCACCATTGAAGCAGACTGAAGGAAAATCGAGCTCCCACTGAACACTTCAAATGCAGAACAACGAAATCCAGAGAGCACACACAGAGCGAAATGCACGCAGAGCAATCGAGCTCACCTTAGCATCCACACATGCATAGTATCGTCGCCCAGGTTTTAGCTTGCTCCAGGAGATCCAGCGCGGCGCCTTCCGTCGTGGATCGCAGCGGCAGTACACCGGGGGCTCGTACGCCATGGCGCCCTCGCGATACGGCACGGGGGACCTCCCATCCCCGCCCCTCCTTCCACTAGCTCGCCGAAAACTGGGAGCTGACGACCCCGTCGACCATGACATCGCCGCCGTGCACCGCGCCGCCTCCTAGGGTTACGCTACGCTACTCCGGTTCTCTCCTTCGAACAAGAGAAAGGGGAATAAATGGGTCGGGGCCAAACAATGAATGCGACAGGGACAAAGGGGTGCAATGCAATTTTTTGCGAGCAGATAGATAAAAGGACCTAAACGCGTCACTTAATTTCTTTAGAGGGGGGTTCTGCTAAATTGGAACGCCACCTCTGCGCCAACATGGCTGCCAAATGTCGTCGTTTGATTCGATTTGTATGAGTTTGCTCCAACTTGACAAGGTTTTGTACCTCCACACCCACATTTTCAACTTGTTGTATGAATTTGCTCCCACCTTACAAGTATTTGTACCTCCAATGCTAATACCTCTTTACCAAAACACGATCCACGGTAGGAAACTCGGCAAGCTATCACACAGGGGTGGTCAGCCACCTGGGCCTGGTTGTCCGAAGAGCGGGCATCAGCAACAGCAGAGGAGCATAAAAAGCACTTCTTCATAGTTTCAGAACCAAGACAAAAGAGAGTATCACATGTACCCCTCTGTCCCAAATTAATTGTCTCAAAGTTGGACAAAAAATAGATATATCTAAATCTAAAACACGTCTAGATACACTCACTTTTGTCCAACTTTGAGACAATTAATATGAGACGGAGGGAGTACAAAACTAAATAACTAGTATATTCTTCATCGCTGGAATTAATTTTCGGGTGATTGCTGATAGTTTTACTCTTTTTTTTAGATAAAAGGCTTGAAGCCCAGTTTTGAATTAACAAAACTCGATAAGTCAGATCCATATAAATGCTGGGCATACAACTTCGCCAAATAAACGACCACAAACATGGACGTTACATGCTGAGGCATACAGCTTCGCCGAACTATAAGAGCAACTACGCATAACATAGGCTAGCCACGCGGACTAGGAGCTACGGGGAAGCGACAAGAGTCGTGAGCAGTTTTGAGAACTCCCACGAGGTGTCGCGCCTCCTCCCTGTCTTCAGACTTCAGTGCCGGGGTCCAGAGCTGTAGGAAGATCAAACATTTAAAGATGATGTCAGCAGTATGCTTAATAATAATGCCCTGAATTGCGTGTTTGTTTATAATATGCCAGAGCGCCCAAGCTAAAGCTAGAAAGAAGATCCAAACAAGTCTACGGAAGCCTCCCCACCCCAGGGAGGCAAGGATAAGATGGAATTGCGCAAAATTAGCATGTGACCAAGAGCACCCCAGCACCTGCCTAACCACACTCCATACAAACTTAGCTAGCGAGCACGAGAAGAAAATATGATCCGCACTTTCCGGGGCAGCGCAAAGGGAGCAATTTCCATCTGAAGGGCCGGAGCGGGTAGCAATTTGTTGGCCAGTCGGAAGCCTGTTAATGATGAGTTTCCACGCGGAGATTTTGATCTTAAGCGGGAGACGGGCGTTCCAAAGGTCGTCGGCGAAGGCCACAGTGATCCCCCGAGAGAGTGCGGCGTACATGGATTTAACCGAGAAGGCTCCGGAGGGTTCTAGGGACCAGGAGATGGTGTCAAGGCCTTCAAGAATGGGCGTGGAGGTAATCACTTTTTCGAGGTCGGCCCACTGAGCGAGGCCATCATTGTCAAGCGACCTACGAAAGCGGCACCCAGTGCGTAAGACCGACGCAACCGAAACCGCTGGATCGTCACAAATGCTAAAGAGGAGGGGGAAACGGAGGCAGAGAGGGCCCTCTCCGTGCCACCAGTCAGTCCAGAACCTGGTTCTAAGACCGTTATTGAATTTATGCTTGGCGCCAACCTTGAACAAGTGCTTTATCTTGTGGAGGCTCTTCCAGAATTGCGATCCCCCTAGGGGAGCACGAGAAGATGTCTCCGGAGGTGGAGTATTTATTACGGATGATAGTCGCCCAGATCGAGTTATCCATCTGGTAAAGTTTCCAAATCCATTCGAGAAGAAGGGCCTCATTCATCTTACGGGAGTTAATCAGCCCGAGACCCCCAAAATCCTTTGGGCGGCAAACTGCCGGCCAATTCACAATATGGTACTTTATCTCCGGCCCGGATCCTTCCCAAAAGAATCGCGATCGGACAGAGTCAAGTTGTTTGTGGGTGTCGAGGTGTAGGAGGAACAGGCCCATAACGTACATGGGTAGATTGTCAAGGCAGGCATTGGAGAGGATCAGGCACCCCCCTGAGGAAAAAAATCTCCCCATCCATAGTTCAATCTTATAGGCCAGCTTCTGAATAAGGAAGGCCCATTTCTCCCTGGTCAGCTTCGAGTATGAGATGGGGAGCCGGAGGTACATGAAAGGGAAGTTGCCGAGCTTAGAGTTAAGCATTCTAGCAACCCTGACTTGCTCGACGATGGGTTGATTGAGAACGATGACTTCGCTTTTGTGATAATTAGTCTTCAGCCCTGACATGTTATCAAAGCACATAAGCAGGAACTTGAGGTTGGCGATCTCCAAATCTCCCCCCACCCCCGGATGAGGATGATCGTGTCGACGGCATATTGGAGATGCGTGATGCGACCAGGGAATAGGTGCGGGACCACCCCTCTAACATGTCCTGCAGCATTAGCCTTGGTAAGAATAGCAGATAGACCTTCTGCCACGAAGTTGAAGAGGAGGGGAGAGAGGGGGTCGCCCTGACGGACCCCACGTTATTTCTAAAAAAGGGGCCCATCTCCCCGTTGATGGAAATGGCCGTCTGTCCACCAGAGACGAGCTGAGAGATTCGATGAATGTATCCTGCTTCGAACCCTTTTCGGCGAAGGATCTCGAGAAGGAACTCCCAGTTCACTCTGTCGTAAGCTTTCTCGAAGTCGAGTTTAAGAAAAATTCCCCCAAGCTTCTTGGACTTTAACTCGTGAACAATCTCGTGGAGGGCGAGAGCCCCGTCTAGAATAAAGCGACCTTTGATGAACGCCGTCTGGTTAGGAGAAATGCTTTTGTGGGCCACCGGATCGAGGTGAGAGGCAAAGGCTTTGGCAATGATCTTAAAGATCACATTTATTAGTGCTATGGGCCAAAACTGTGAGATACATTCCGCCCCCGGAATTTTTGGGATAAGAGTCAGGACCCGGAAGTTGAGGGGGGAGATATCTACTCGGCTTAACATAAAATCGTTGAGGATATGGAGAACCCCGTGCTTAACCAAGTCCCAACACTTCTTGAAAAACGGGACCGGAAACCCATTCGGCCCCGGAGCTGTATCCGATTTCATGTCCTTGACAATTGCTTCTAGTTCGTCTTCCGAGAAGGTGATGCAAAGTGAATCATTATCCCTCTGAGACACCTGTTGGGCCCCTGCCCAAACGTCGTGATCAAGCCTACAATTACGCTCCTCAGAGGAGGCTAGGAGATTCCTATAGAAGCCGTAGATATGGTCTTGAAGCTCCTGCTTCCCTGAGATGGTTGACGTCCCATTGTCAGCACGGAGGGAGGAGATAAGGCATTTTATACGCTTCCCATTGGCGACAGCGTGAAAATAAGCGGTGTTAGCGTCCCCCTGTAGAGCCTACTGGACCCTACCGCACTGTCTCCAGTACTCTTCTTCGAGACTATAGATGTGCAGCGGTTGCTCCTCTAGATGGCAATGAAACGCCCATGCTTCGTCGTCTAGGCCCTGAGAGTCGTCCTGGAGGTCGAGATTTTTAATGGCTTCCAGCAACGAGGTCTTTTTGAGGCGGGCGTCCTTGCCAAGGTTATGGCTCCACCCTCGGAGAACTTGGTGCAGTTTCCGGCTCATGAAATTCCACCAGTCGACGATGTCGCGTCCCCGCACTTCCTGAGCCAACCTGTCCCAGGTGGCTAGAAGAAGAGGCCGGAATTCAGGGAGCTCAAACCAGCCTGTCTCGAAGATGAACCTATTGCTACATATCGGGGCGCCCTCGCCCGATTCCAGGAGAAGTGGCATGTGGTCAGAGCCTATGCAGGGGTCTTCTACCAAAGACAGCAGAGGGAAAATAAGGTCCAGCGCCAGAGAGATGAAGACCCTATCTAAGACACAACGCACCGGGTTCAGCCTTTTGTTCGTCCAAGTGTACCTGGCGCCCAAGCGCGGGACATCGCGCAAACCCCAGTTGGCGATGTGAGCGTTGAAGAGCGCCAGCCTAGGCCAGTCAATGTTGTCGTTTCTCTTGTGTGGGCTGTCACGAATAAGGTTGAAATCTCCTCCCATAACCACAGGGACGTAGCAGGCCGCAAGTTTGGCGAAGATCTCGTCGACAAACATAGCAGAGAGGGAGTGGTCAGCGGGACCATACACATTGATGATTTCGAGTTTTTCTTTGGACGATTTGTGGAACACAAGCAGGCTCTGGAAGAAACGCCCACAATCCATGGAGTCAACTTCAAACATGCTATCACTAACCCCTAAGAGCTTCCCCCCGGATTTCCCGTTGGCAGGAGACCAGTTCCAGAAGAACTGCATACCCCCAACCAGGTTACGCAGCTCCGTATCCGAGAAAGATTGCCTAATCGTTTCCTACAAGCATACGACATCTATCTTGTGCATCCGGATCAGATCTTTAATAAGGGTTCGTCATCCCGGTGCACCAAACCCTCTAATGTTCATAATTAGGGCACACATTAAGACACCGGAGAGGAGACCCGTGCTTGGCGGGTGGTGGGCTTGGCATTTTTATTGTTAGTGCCCTTGGCTTGGCGCGTGTCGCACCCGGACTTCTAGGGGATACTCACAGTCCGTTAAACAGTAGATAAATGGCTTACGGGGCATACCGGCACCCGCATCTCAATATGAGCAGGCCAACACGTAAACGTGTGACAACCATTCTCTTACTATCCATCGTCTGCGCAAACCATCCCATAGAAATCCAGATACTTCCATTGACGTACTTCAAAACATACACACATGGTACGTCAACGGCATTGGAACAAGTGATATCACAACAGATCTCTACGACACAAAAGATGTAAATAAGTTGCAAATGGCTCTCACTAGAGCAGAGATAGCAAATACAATCATTCAGAGGACACATGTCCCAACATATCATCATTACAACACAGCGGAAGCATTCAATATGTCTGAGTACAGACAAGATCAAAATAGGCCTAAGAGGCCGAAAACGAAAAGACGGAGCCCATCCACGAAGTCTCGGATCCTGCCCAAGTCCGGTATCCACTCGTCAGCAGCCTCGTCATACTCCACGTAGTAGCCACCATGGGGATCTTCGGAAACGTAGTATGCGGAAACCACATCCCCAAAGGGGTCAGTACATAAACGTACTGGCAAGCAAGACTCACAATTCACCAAAGTGTAACCCGTCAACACCAAGCACAGATGCTTTGGGTTCAACGCAAGAAAGGGTGATACAAAAGATGCGGCAGCTGGCTGCGCTTACCAACTACATAAACATGCTATAACTTCCGGCTAACAGAAAGGAGATAAGAGAGCGTATCGTAACCAACCTACCAACTAACTCCAAACAAACCCATCCTGCATCTCGCCCCTTATCCAAAGAAGCAATCCGAGGATAACTCACACAGTTGGATAATGATAGTTCAAGTTATTGTGTCAATAAGACTATTACTAGTCAAGTTAGCATTAGTTAGGTGTAAATTGTTTTTTTTTCGAGGGTATGCAATTGCATACCTGATTTTTATAGCAGGAAAGAAACAGTACAAGAAAGTCCGACAGCACTCGTTACAAACAACGCGGCTGTCGTACACACTCCACCCCACTCCTAGCTAACTACTCCCGAAGTAGGGCTCCGACTCCTGCTCCTGCATGCGTCCAGCGCAACATTTCTTCCAGCACCCGTTGAGCCAGGACCTCCTCGCAACAGATTTGGCTTTGGTTATGGAAAACTCTGGCGTTGCGCTGTTTCCAGACCATCCAAGTTACCAAAACTATTAGGGAATCCACCTGCTTCTTCTGCTTGTCTCTGAAACTCGCTCTAACTGAGAGCCACCAACTTTCAAGTGTGTCTAACTCAGAAGGCATAAGAATCTGAATACTCAGACGGCTTGCATATCTCCACCACACTTGTTTGGTGAAAACACAGTGTACAAGGATGTGGTCTGTGGTCTCGATCTCTTGCAGACACATCTTGCAGACATCCGGATGGTCCTGCAGACCGTGCCTAGCTCTCCTCTCAGAGGTCCAGATTCTATATTGGAGTGCTAGCCATAAGAAGATTTTGCATTTCACAGGTGCCCAGCATTTCCACACTCCGTTTGCTAAGGGGAAGCGTGTTTGTCCCTGCAATAAAGCCTTGTAGGTGGAACTCGCATAATATCTCCCAGAATCCGCGACAGGCCAACTGAACTCATCTTGTATGGTAGCATCCCGAGGCACTTCCTGGATGGCTAACCACAACCTCACGCCCTGAAGGCACATAGCTTCGGACCAAACCCCCCTGACATCCGCAATCCAGCGATTATCCGTCAATGCTTCCGCCACTGTTCTAATGTTGACAGTTCTAGTAAGCACCGCGGAAGTGAGAAGAGGGGCTAACTCCTGGATTGCCACCCCTCCAATCCATCTGTCTTTCCAAAAAAGCGTTCTCTTTCCGTCCCCCACCTTGATTTTAACGAGACTGTTGAACACTTCTGCTGCAAGCGTATCCTTCAACATAGGCAGCCCGCTCCAAGGTCTTGAAGGATCCGTCCTTCTCAGCCACTCCCATCTGACTCTTAAGGCTAACCCTTGAGTCTCCAGATTCTTTATTCCTAACCCCCCGAAGCAGTAGGGTTTGCAAACGTTCTCCCATGCCACAAGGCATTGACCACCTCTTGCATGCTCCGAACCGGCCCATAGGAGCCCCCTCATCCATTTGTTGATTTCCTCCAAAAGCCAACAGGGCGCCTCAGCCACCAGCAATTGGTGAACTGGTCTAGCTACAACCACTGACTTGACCAGAGTTAGCCTTCCCGCTCTTGCGATCATCCCGCTCTGCCAAGAAGGTACACATCTCAGAACCTGGTCCAACAAGGGTTGCCACTCATTCTTAGTAAGTGGTCGTAACGCCAATTGCAGACCAAGATATTTGATAGGGAATTGGGCGATGCTGCAACCCAGTGCCTGTGCGACCAGCTCTTCATCTACCTCCTCTCCTCTGATGAGAGTTGCCGAAGTTTTTGCGTAGTTGACTCTGAGGCCAGAGGCCTCTCCGAATAGATGTAAGATATTCTGGACCACTGCCAACTCAGCCTCAGTAGGTTTAGCAAAGAGGACCATGTCATCTGCGTAGACAGAGAGTCTCTGTGTAGCGGTGCAGCGCGCCAAAGGAGAGAACAGACCTTCCTCAACTGCTTTCCCAATGGCGACAGACAAAACCTCCATGGCCAACACAAACAACATGGGGGAAATAGGGTCCCCTTGTCTCAAACCCCTGGCATGGATGATACGCTTGCCTGGCACCCCATTGACAATCACCTTGGTGCTTGAAGTTCTCAGCAAGATTGCAATCATTCTGCACCACCAAACGCTGAAGCCTTTCTGTCTAAGGACTTCCACTAGAAAGGCCCAAGACAGTGTATCGAAGGCTTTAGAGATGTCTAGCTTCAGCAGAACTCCCTTCTCCCTCCTAGTGTTGATCTTGCGAGCCAACTGTCTCACCAGGATGAAATTATCATGCAGACTCCTGCCTTTGATGAAAGCTGACTGATTAGCACTTACCAGCTCTCCAAGTTTGGTCCTCAAACGGTTGGCAAGCAACTTGGAGAACAGTTTGGAGAAGCTGTGAACCAAACTGATAGGTCTATAATCCCCAGTCTCTAAAGCATCCTGCTTTTTGGGGACTAGGGTGATGAGTGCTCTATTAAGTCTAGAGAAGCCTCGGCTGTCGCCAACCGCCAATTTCTGGAGACCAGCCATAATGTCGGCTTTTATTATGTGCCAAGCTTTCTGATAAAAGGCCCCAACAAAACCGTCCGGCCCTGGAGCTCTATCCGGAGGTAGCTCCTTGATGATAGCCCAAACCTCTTCCTCGGTGAAAAGACCGTCCAACTCTTGCAGATCCTTAGGTAAGACACCAATGAAGTCTAAGTCCAGAGTGTGCTCCCTAGTCTGCAATTTCCCCAACAAGTTTTTGAAGGCATGAAAGAATGCTGCCTCTTTCTCAGCTTGGTCAGTGACAAGCCTCCCCTCCACTCTGACTGCCGGTATAAAGCTCTTCACTCTTCTGCCATTAGCCACCGCATGGAACAATCTGGTATTTGCATCACCCTCTTTTAGCCATCTCATCCTAGATCTCTGCCTAGCCATGGTGCGCTCTAGGGAAGCAAGACCAAGGATCGCCAGTTTGAGCGTGCGTCGTAGCCAGATCTCTCCTTCAGACAGCTGCCTCCTATCCTGAGCACTTTTCAGACGAAAAATGATAGTGTTTGCAATAGCCAACTGGATTTTGATGTTTCCCACCTTGCGTTGCCCCCAAGCCTGAAGGTGAGAAGCAAGATTCCTGAAAAGCGCGTCAAGCCGCTTAAAAGGGTCCACGATCGCCTCGTCGCAAACCCAGCCCTCCATCACGGCCTCTTCAAAACCCTCAAGCTTTAGCCAGAACATCTCGAATCTGAATCTCCGTTTGGGTTTAACTGCTGCGCTCAACGAGAGGTGAAGAGGGGTATGGTCCGAAACATTACTCGAAAGAGCCTGCAAGATGCAGTCTGGGTAAAGGATCCCCCAATCAACCGAAGCGAGAGCTTTGTCAATTCTAGTCATGGTTGGCGTTTCCCTCTCATTTGACCAAGTGAACATCCGGCCATGCAGGTATAAGTCACGTAACTCGTGCAGATTCGCAAAATTCCTGAAACGATTCATCATGTTTCTGTTTAGATTTGCATTATTTTTCTCAGCTGCCGATAGGATCATGTTGAAGTCACCGACAATGATCCAAGGGCCAGGGCAAATCGACCGTCTTTCCGAGAGCTCCTGAAGAAAGAGGATCTTATCTGCATCTGATTGTGGCGCATACACCACCGACATCCACCAACTCTTATTGTCTTTAGTTGTAATCTCCCCGGTCAGCGTGTGGGAGTCTTTGCTGACATGGGTGAAACTAAGAACTGTCGTGTCCCAAGCCACGATTATACCTCCTCTAGTCTCCAAGGCCGGGAATGTACTCAAACCCATCAAACTTTTGCCCAAGGCACTGAAGGATTACAAAGCGGTCGACAGTTTGCAATTTAGTCTCCTGTAGACAAACTAAATTAACCTCCAGAGACTCCACGAAGTCCCTCACCGCGTTTTTCTTTGCCGGCTCATTTAAACCCCGAGGGTTCCAACTCAAGATGTCAATGTTTGGCTCCATAAAGATTGACATCAAAAAACTCCACTCCTAAGACAAGGTCAACCCCAATCAGTGCGCACAGACCACTGGGGTGCTCAACTCCTGCAACGTCCCAAAGGGAGGCAACTCCTTCCCAAAAATCGAAGCCACGACACGTAGGTGCTCGTCCTTCATGGGTGAGTCAAAGAGGTCCCTGAACTGCTGCAACGCAGCTTCGTCCACCACCATGTTGTCGGGGACTACTCCGAGGGCCTTAAGGAGGACGTTCTCTGCTGCCGAAGCCTTTTTAAGAGGCTTGCTAGCCGGGCCAGGCATGCTAGAACTGCGGGTGTGCCTACGCGGGGTACAAGGGACCAAATCCGGCCTCGAGGTCTCAACCTCTCGCAGAAGTGGAGGTGCCAGCTTTTTAAGCATGTTTGCACAGAACGTCTTTAATCTGCTGAACTGCTGGAGCTCAAGAGGTGGTGTCTCACGGATGGTGACAAACGGATCCCTGGAGCCTGCTTCGTCAACCCCTCCAAACTCGGTCGGACCCGACGCATCAGACTCTGAATCTGCGTGGGTTGAAAGTGACACCTCGAAATACTCCTCTGCCTCCTCTGAACTAGCTGGGCAAAACTGACGGGGAACAAGGGAGCTGGTGACATCCGTGACGGACTCGTCAGTGGAGCAGTCGCTGAGGGAAATAGCGGCGGTATTCTCTATGGGTCCCACCAACTCAGATGTGACCAAGTTAATGTTGCAGTCTACCAAGGTACTAGCGGGGGCCACCACCAGTTTGGCAGCACTCGCGAGCTGTACAGCCACCGATCCCTCCTGACCAACACAGCGAGCTGTACTAGCGGGGGCCACCACCAGTTTGGCAGCACTTGCGAACGGCACAGCCTCGGGATCCAACCGCGTTGCCTCCTTGGGAGTTAGTCCCAATCCCTCATCCGGGCCCACCTTGGAGGCGGTAGCACCTGGGGGCGAAGGAACCAGCGCTCCAGCTCCACGTGGTGAAACCACAGCCGTAGCTGCTTGATCCACCGAGTCGGTCCTGACGCGCAAGGAAATCCCGCGCTCTCGGGAACCGTCTCCAGCCACACACAACTCGGTTTGAACTGGTCTTGCCAAGGGATCCGCGCCAGGGCCCACCACGCTTTTCCCTTTCTCTTTAGCAGGCGCGGCAGGAGCAGAACCAGCCAACGGATTCGCCCCTTTCTCCTGCAGCGGGCCCCTGCTTTCTCTCTGCACCCACGATTGCTGTTGGGGAGGACTTGCTTTTCGCACCGGCGGGTTGGGAGGCGACAGCTGGCGAGGTGAGATGGGCGTCGACGCAGGACGGGCCCCACCAGAAGCAGCAGAATCACGTGCACTTTCCACGCGGTACCCCAACATTGGTGGTAACCTCCACTCCGCCTGGGCCGGGCCACCAATCGGAACCCCGCGCGTGCCCCACGATCGCTCCGTAGGCCCGGACACCTCAGAACGGGAGTCCCGCACACCTTTTGACCAAGGCAGCTGGCGCCACCGCCGGCTTTCTTGCTCGTCTGAGCTCCGCCGACCCTGATGCAAGCCTCCGGCGACAGGAGTAACGGCGGTCACCGGCCTCTCCGGCCTAACCACTTCCTCCACTCCATCGAGGTGGATGAGCACACGATATTTGAGAGTCTCCAGAACGTTGCCGTCCGCCACCGGCGTTGAGCTGCGGGGGCTCAGAGAGCTCAAGGACGAGGGCGGCGATGGTGTGCGATCCCCAATGCCCGCCGGCTCCGGGATAACCAAAGTGCGCGCCGTTGGGATTGAGGAGAGCTCCGAGGTCCAAGCCGTCAGCTTTAGCAGTGCCAAATCCTCCCGAGAACCGGTCTCCGGCGCAAACTCTCCGACCAAGCAAGCTGTGCCGATCAAGTCCTCGACAACCTCCACCGTCCAGGCGTGCGGTGGCACCCCTTCGATGATGAGGCTAACTTTCTTCTCCATGCTCCCTTTGGCAGCTTGATCGAACCTACTCCATGGCCGGAAAAACAAGGTGAAACCGTCGCACAGCAGGAATGGCCTCGCCGCGACCCTATTCATGCTCTCCTCGTTGGCGAATGACAGCAGGAAGTCCGCCGGTTGGAATGAATGGACCGAGACCTGCTCAAAGGACACGCCAAGCAACGCGTCGAGCGCCGCGTAGACTTGCTCGCTTGACACAATCGGCCGAGCCCCTCCGACGTATGCCACCATGGCGTGGCGGAGCCGATGCTCCAGCTCCCGCATCCCCGGCGAGCGCCGCACTACGCAGAGCGGTGCTTCCGGTTCAGCCACGCATGGTGACGACACGTGCGGCATCGCGCCCCACGCCGGCATCGGCATGACCCGCTGCGCGTCCACCGCCGGAGTGGCCCAAGCTCGGGGAGGCGACAATGGCCGTCGCGCAGCCGAGGCTGCATCGACGCCTCTGTACGCCCCACCCTCCCCTTGCCTCAGAGGCGCGGACGGCAGCACGACGCCGGCCCTCCTTGCCAAGAGCTCGCGCCGGAGCGCGTCCTCGTCGGACGCCGGGCTTCGCGGCCTGCTGCAAGCCTTAGCGCCGTGCCCTTCCTCCCAGCACCTGTTGCAAACCGTGGGGTTCGTGCAGCTTGCCTTGACGTGTCCTGGCCGATAGCAGTTGAAGCACAGGCCAAGAAGCTCCGGCGGGACGGGGGACCTCGGCGGCGGCGGCGCGGCGAGCGCGGCTTCCGCAGCTCTCTGCACCTGCTTCCTCTTCCTCCAGAGCGCCTTGCGAGAAGGAGCAGCTGGGGCCCAAGTCAGGCGCTCTTTCACGGTTCGACCCGCCGTGGGCTCAGCCGCCAACGGAGCTCGCGAGGTCGCCTCCTCTCGGCCGCCCGACGCCGGCGAGTCAGCATCCGAGGACAAGCCGAGCCCGGAAACCACCGGTCGTCCCATCGAGGCCCGCGAGGAGGAAGAGCCCGCCCCAGGGCTGCTCAACGCGACGTCGCCGCGCTGGCCAACTCCGGCCAGCTGCAGGCTAGTCCGTGCGGCGCACGACATGGGGGCGCGCTGTGGGTGGACGCCGGGGCCGGAGTGGCCGCCGGCGTTGGAGAGGGAGGGGGGTTGGGAGCGAGCGAGAGCGGGCTAGAGCGAGAGGGTGAATTCTTAACCCCGGGGAGATATTCTAACTAGTCATTAGGTGTAAATTGTTATGAGTACTTGTTAGCCAGTACTTTCACCAAGTCATCCATAACCGCGGAAAACACGGCTTCTCGAGAAGATTTATCCCTGCAGGGGTGCACCAATTTGGCCGTACACGTAAGAATAACCCGCCAGATGGGAAGGCCTTTCCCACCAAGCGGGGCACTCAACACAACTCAACTCTTCTTCGCATCAAGCCCAAAGAACCACATGCTGTGCGTGCGCGGCTAATCGAGCCCCACGAAAAAATGGGACCCTCATAGCACTCTAAGACCACGCCGCCCTTAATGCCGACTACAAAAGTTCCACCCTGGCGCCAAGGGTTCGCACCTGCACATGCATGCATCAAATGGAAAGCCCGAACTAAGTGTGGCGATTTGGACGAGATGCGAATCGAATCAAATTGAGGGGGGCGCCCATACACGCTTCCCACATGCGGTTAGTGCGCTCATCATGGATCAGTAGACAAGACCCTTTTCCTAATTAGGGTCGACGCTAGCAGGCCTCAAAACCACGCCGGGCCTCCTGTCGGTGCCTTATCAGCAAATTATTATTACCTCAAACATTAACAGGTTGATTGATTAACATCGAGACCCAGAACATAATAGAAATATAGTAACAGGAAGTAACGGACAACAGACTCGAGCAAAACAGCCCTAAGCATGCTAGTAAGACACGGGCAACAAGCAAAGGGGTTATAGGTGTGGAGGTGAGGATATATCAGGGTTAAAGGATAACATGTGATAGGATCGAACAGAAGCAACGATTCATAGGGCTAGCAGAATAGACAACGGAAAGTATTGGTATCCAATGTGGAAAGGAACACAATGGTTCATGTGAGTGAATACTTGCCTGCAAACTGAGCAGCCTGGTACTGAGCTAGATCCTCAGAAGGGGTGTCGTAAGTATCGTCGGTCTCAACGTCGTCGTATATCCGAGAAGAAGCAAACAAACAACACAGAGAGACAAACAATCAATAACATGGCATAGTGCACAATCATGGGATGATGCATGACAATTTAATTGATGCATCAAAATAAACTAGTTGACATGGTAACATGTTTAAATGGACCCATATGCAATTGGATTGCATATGGAAAGCCCATGAATTAAGGTTGAATTAATTGATCTACAATTAAACAACAGGTGTAAGTGAATTAGCAATGATGCATGGATGAAGAAAACAGAAAGAAAACAACAATAAATACCATTTGAAATGAAGTTTACCAGGTTTGGAATTTTATTTATTAAGTTATGGAATTTTGGTTCCTAAAGGTGTTACACAAGCATTTGTTGTTTTCACCCATTTTAATTGTTCAAAATAGATAACAAAGTTCATATTTGGAAAATACACAAAATTTTAGGTGGAATACATGTTTCCCTTGTTGAAAAAGGATTTGAGATGAATTAGTTATGAATTAAACAAGTTTAAACAAGATTTAAATGAATTTAATTAAAGTTTGAATTTAATTGGATTTTTATTTGTTCAAAGCATTAAACCAAATTCATATTTCAAAAGTTTATACTTTTATGGTTTGAAAACATATTTTATAAGTTCAAAAGGAAATTAATTTGACCAAGTTATGACTTTAACAATATTAAATGATTTAAACAAGGTTTAAATTATTTAACCAATTTTAATTATCCAAAACATGAAACAAAGTTTAGATTTGGAAAGGTGGTTTAAGTTAGCATGGAAAACATATTTTATTTGTTGAAAATGGATTTAAAATGAGCAAGTTATTAATTTGGCATTTTTAAATGCATTAATTAAGAAACAGTTGTGTTCAGCAAATTAAATTATTCAAAACAGCAAACAAAGTTGATATTTGCAAAGTATATGAAAAATGGGATGGAAAACATATTTAGTTTGTTGAATTTGGAATTTTTATGCCCAAGTTATGAATTTTGCAAAATTAAATGAATTAAACAAGTTTTCAAATATTTCACCAATTTAAAATATTCAAAACAGTAAACAAATTTTATATTTGGGTAGATAATTCAATTTGGTATTGAAAACATATTTAAAAAGTTGAAATTGGAGTTGGAATGATTTAGTTATGCATTTTTAGAGTTTTGGTATTATTCTGCCAATTAAATAACATCCAGGGACTTGGAAAATATTTTCAGGGGCTAAGATAAATATTGGCAGGGACCTGTGTGTGATTCTATCAAGTTTCTGTATCAAAATAAAGAAATTAAAAAGTGTGGTTTTATTTGCGGGAGGGGGAATCGAACCCCAGACCTCCTGCTGTGCGCGCGGTGGTGGTAACCACTGCGGTGGTGCTCTGTTGCTTGGCAGGTAAGGCAGCGGGGGGGGGGGGGGTATAGTTCAGTTAGGCGCTAACTGAACTTGTGTTTGCAGGTTCGCTTCTGAACTCGACGGAGGCAGGCAGCCGGCGGCAGCTCGCGGCTGCTGCGGCTCGCCGTGGTCCGCGCGGTGGTCGTGCGTGTGGGCGTGCAGTGGGTGTGGTGCGCGCGGGTGTGGAAGGGAGGAGGAGAGGGAGGAGAGACGAGGGGGGCGCTCACCTCGACCAGTCGAGTGGACAGCGACGGGGCGGAGCAAGGAGGTTGGCCGGCGGCGAAACGATGATGGCGGCGGCGCACCGGTGGCTCCCAGCCACCGGGGAGACGTCGAGGGGGAAGCTGGGTTCGCGGGGAACCCATTCCCGCACTCGTACTGCGGCTAGGGGGGCTAGGGCGACGGTGATCGCCGGAGGGGGAAGGTGGTGGTGATCGGGTGGTGAGGGTTCAGAGGTTGTGGGTACAGAGAGAAGAGAGCAGAGGGGAAGGAGAGAAAATGGAGGCGGGGGAGAGGGAAGAGAGGGGGAAGGTAGGTCTAGGGCAGAAGGGGCCTCGGGCTAGGGTTAAGAGGAGGAGGGGGGCATCGGCCGTTGCTGCTCTGCTGCTGCTACGTGGGTAGCTCCAGATTGCAGCCGTACGAAGAAGAAGATGAGCGAGGGGGGGTATGGGCCTGAGGAGAGGATGGTGGGCTGGGCCTGCCCCTCTCTCCCTTGCTGTTTTTTATTTTGGTTTCTGTTTTACTTACTTTTTTTTTGCTGAAAAGTAATAGAGAAAAAGGAAGAGTTTTTAGGGTTTAGAAAATTAGGTAAAATTTTGTAACAATTATTTGTATTGTAACAGCAACATTGCAAAGTTTAGTTTTTCCAAAAGTTCAAATATATTGCTGTTTGGAATTTGTTTGAAATTTGATGAGATTTTAATATTAATTGATTAATTTGAATTAAGCAACTTAAAAGTTTTAAATTCAAGGTTATTTGAAACAAGTAATTGATTGGTTTTGTAAGTTTCATAATTTCAAAAATGGTTGCTGTTTGTAAAATGCAATTGAATTTTGAAAGGGATTTGAACTAAGTGAGTTTGCTATTAAATGAATTATGGAAACTTAAACAATTTGATGGTTTGAAATTTATAGTTTAATGGAAACAATTAATTGGTTTGATTTGAATAACTCATTTTGGAAATTGTAACATCACAAGTATGAAACAAATATTTAAAATTTGGTTTGAAATTCAAATAGAAAACAAAGGAAAACAAAGGAAAACAGAGGAAAACAGTTGGAAAACAAAGCAAAACAAATGCAATGAACATGATGTCATGATGCAAAACATAAAATAACAGAGAGCAAACATTCTAATGGCTATTTTTCATACTTGGGATGTTACAAAACGCCCCCCTTGAAGGAATCGCGCCCCGAGATTCCTACTGGGAAAAGAAAAGGTACGGATACTTCTTGCGAAGATCCTCTTGAGCTGTGACACGTGAAACACATCGTGCACCTTGGATAGTTTTTCTGGAAGTTCAAGACGATAGGCATTCCTGGCAACTCTTCTGGAAAGACGTCAGGGAATTCGCAACCCACCGGAACATTTTTGAGTAAAGGTAGAGGTTTTTGCATCGAGGGTGTATAGTTGAATAGAACTTGATTCATTTGGAGAATAGACTATCTGGCCAGAAGGGTGGAACAGAGTTATTGATTAGACGCCGGTAGAAGAACTGAAGTGGGAAGCAACAACAAGGTTTCAACGGACGAAAAGGATGTTGAGAAGAACAGGATATCGAAGAAACATCGGGAGGACACGAGATCAAAACACTCCTGAGGTACTACGGAAAACCCATCCGGGCTTCTAAAGGATCAATATCTACTGCTTAAGGAATAGAGGATCTGCTTCCGGGGCTTACACGCCTCCGTTCTCAATCGTGAGTAGGCAACATGATAAATCATGTCACAACCACCTCCATTCCTATGGTCTAGTAGATATAACTATCCCAGAGAAACCAGGATACGTGAAAACCTAACTTTAAAGTTTAGGTGAGAAGAGAAAACAACGTTGCACTTCCTTACCAGAAAAAGGGAGGGTGGGTGGGGAAAGAAATAAAAGAACAGAATTCCTACTCTCACGTTTCATTTTTTCCTATATAGCTACAAAATAGTTTCTAGACTCAACTGCGACCAGTAAAAGGGATCCTATAGGCAGACAGGCTCTGATACCATTTGTCGCACCCGGACTTCTAGGGGATACTCACAGTCTGTTAAACAGTAGATAAATGGCTTACGGGGCATACCGGCACCCGCATCTCAATATGAGCAGGCCAACACGTAAACGTGTGACAACCATTCTCTTACTATCCATCGTCTGCGCAAACCATCCCATAGAAATCCAGATACTTCCATTGACGTACTTCAAAACATACACACATGGTACGTCAACAGCATTGGAACAAGTGATATCACAACAGATCTCTACGACACAAAAGATGGAAATAAGTTGCAAATGGGTCTCACTAGAGCAGAGATAGCAAATACAATCATTCAGAGGACACATGTCCCAACATATCATCATTACAACACAGCGGAAGCATTCAATATGTCTGAGTACAGACAAGATCCAAATAGGCCTAAGAGGCCGGAAACGAAAAGACGGATCCCATCCACGAAGTCTCGGATCCTGCCCGGGTTCGCTATCTACTCGTCAGCAGCCTCGTCATACTCCACGTAGTAGCCACCATGGGGATCTTCGGAAACGTAGTCTGCGGAATCCATAGCCCCAAAGGGGTCAGTACATAAACGTACTGGCAAGCAAGACTCACAATTCACCAAAGTGTAACCCGTCAACACCAAGCACAGATGCTTTGGGTTCAACGGAAGAAAGGGTGATACAAAAGATGCGGCAGCTGGCTACGCTTACCAACTACAGAAACATGCTATAACTTCCGGCTAACTGAAAGGAGATAAGATAGCGTATCGTAACCAACCTACCAACTAACTCCAAACAAACCCATCCTGGATCTCGCCCCTTATCCAAAGAAGCAATCCGAGGATAACTCACACAGTTGGATAATGATAGTTCAAGTTATTGTGTCAATAAGACTATTACTAGTCAAGTTAGCATTAGTTAGGTGTAAGTTGTTCTGAGTACTTGTTAGCCAGTACTTTCACCAAGTCATCCATAACTGCGGAAAACATGGCTTCTCGAGAAGATTTATCCCTGCAGGGGCGCACCAATTTGGCCGTACACGTAAGAATAACCCGCCAGATGGGAAGGACTTTCCCACCAAGAGGGGCACTCAACACAACTCAACTCTTCTTCGCATCAAGCCCAAAGAACCACATGCTGTGCGTGCGCGGCTAATCGAGCCCCACGAAGAAAAGGGGACCCTCATAGCACTCTAAGACCACGCCGCCCTAAATGCCGACTACAAAAGTTCCACCCTGGTGCCAAGGGTTCGCACCTGCACATGCATGCATCAAATGGAAAGCCCGAACTAAGTGTGGCGATTTGGATGAGATGCGAATCGAATCAAATTGAGGGGGGCGCCCATACACGCTTCCCACATGCGGTTAGTGCGCTCATCATGGATCAGTAGAAAAGACCCTTTTCCTAATTAGGGTCGACACTAGCAGGCCTCAAAACCACGCCGGGCCTCCTGCCGGTGCCTTATCAGCAAATTATTATTACCTCAAACATTAACAGGTTGATTGATTAACATCGAGCCCCAGAACATAATCGAAATATAGTAACAGAAAGTAACGGACAACAGACTCGAGCAAAACAACCCTAAGCATGCTAGTAAGACACGGGCAACAAGCAAAGGGGTTATAGGTGTGGAGGTTAGGATATATCAGGGTTAAAGGATAACATGTGATAGGATCGAACAGAAGCAACGATTCATAGGGCTAGCAGAATAGACAACGGAAAGTATCGGTATCCAATGTGGAAAGGAACACAATGGTTCATGTGAGTGAATACTTGCCTGCAAACTCAGCAGCCTGGTACTGAGCTAGATCCTCAGAAGGGGTGTCGTAAGTATCGTCGGTCTCAACGTCGCCGTATATCCGAGAAGAAGCAAACAAACAACGCAGAGAGACAAACAATCAATAACATGACATAGTGCACAATCATGGGATGATGCATGACAATTTAATTGATGCATCAAAATAAACTAGTTGACATGGTAACATGTTTAAATGGACCCATATGCAATTGGATTGCATATGGAAAGCCCATGAATTAAGGTTGAATTAATTGATCTACAATTAAACAACAGGTGTAAGTGAATTAGCAATGATGCATGGATGAAGAAAACAGAAAGAAAACAACAATAAATACCATTTGAAATGAAGTTTACCAGGTTTGGAATTTTATTTATTAAGTTATGGAATTTTGGTTCCTTAAAGGTGTTACACAAGCATTTGTTGTTTTCACCCATTTTAATTGTTCAAAATAGATAACAAAGTTCATATTTGGAAAATACACAAAATTTTAGGTGGAATACATGTATCACTTGTTGAAAAAGGATTTGAGATTAATTAGTTATGAATTAAACAAGTTTAAACAAGATTTAAATGAATTTAATTCAAGTTTAAATTTAATTGGATTTTTATTTGTTCAAAGCATTAAACCAAATTCATATTTCAAAAGTTTATACTTTTATTGTTTGAAAACATATTTTATAAGTTCAAAAGGAAATTAATTTGACCAAGTTATGACTTTAACAATATTAAATGATTTAAACAAGGTTTAAATTATTTAACCAATTTTAATTATCCAAAACATGAAACAAAGTTTAGATTTGGAAAGGTGGTTTAAGTTAGCATGGAAAACATATTTTATTTGTTGAAAATGGATTTAAAATGAGAAAGTTATTAATTTGGCAATTTTAAATGCATTAATTAAGAAACAGTTGTTTTCAGCAAATTAAATTATTCAAAACAGCAAACAAAGTTGATATTTGCAAAGTATATGAAAAATGGGATGGAAAACATATTTAGTTTGTTGAATTTGGAATTTTTATGCCCAAGTTATGAATTTTGCAAAATTAAATGAATTAAACAAGTTTTCAAATATTTCACCAATTTAAAATATTCAAAACAGTAAACAAATTTTATATTTGGGTAGAGAATTCAATTTGGTATTGAAAACATATTTAAAAAGTTGAAATTGGAGTTGGAATGATTTAGTTATGCATTTTTAGAGTTTTGGTATTATTCTGCCAATTAAATAACATCCAGGGACTTGGAAAATATTTTCAGGGGCTAAGATAAATACTGGCAGGGACCTGTGTGTGTTTCTGTATCAAAATAAAGAAATTAAAAAGTGTGGTTTTATTTGCGGGAGGGGGAATCGAACCCCAGACCTCCTGCTGTGCGTGCGGTGGTGGTAACCACTGCGGTGGTGCTCTGTTGCTTGGCAGGTAAGGCAGCGGGGGGGGGGGGGGGGGGGGTTATAGTTCAGTTAGGCGCTAACTGAACTTGTGTTTGCAGGTTCGCTTCTGAACTCGACGGAGGCAGGCAGCCGGCGGCAGCTCGCGGCTGCTGCGGCTCGCCGTGGTCCGCGCGGTGGCCGTTCGTGTGGGCGTGCAGTGGGTGTGGTGCGCGCGGGTGTGGAAGGGAGGAGGAGAGGGAGGAGAGACGAGGGGGGCGCTCACCTCGACCTGTCGAGCGGACAGCGACGGGGCGGAGCAGGGAGGTTGGCCGGCGGCGAAACGATGATGGCGGCGGCGCACCGGTGGCTCCCAGCCACCAGGGAGACGTCGAGGGGGAACCTGGGTTCGCGGGGAACCCATTCCCGCACTCGTACTGCAGCTAGGGGGGCCAGGGCGACGGTGATCGCCGGAGGGGGAAGGTGGTGGTGATCGGGTGGTGAGGGTTCAGAGGTTGTGGGTACAGAGAGAAGAGAGCAGAGGGGGAGGAGAGAAAATGGAGGCGGGGGAGAGGGAAGAGAGGGGGAAGGTAGGTCTAGGGCAGAAGGGGCCTCGGGCTAGGGTTAAGAGGAGGAGGGGGGCATCAACCATTGCTGCTCTGCTGCTGCTACGTGGGTAGCTCCAGATTGCAGCCGTACGAAGAAGAAGATGAGCGAGGGGGGTATGGGCCTGAGGAGAGGATGGTGGGCTGGGCCTGCCCCTCTCTCCCTTGCTGTTTTTTATTTTGGTTTCTGTTTTACTTACTTCTTTTTTTTTGCTGAAAAGGAAAAGAGAAAAAGGAAGAGTTTTTAGGGTTTAGAAAATTAGGTAAAATTTTGTAACAATTATTTGTATTGTAACAGCAACATTGCAAAGTTTAGTTTTTCCAAAAGTTCAAATATATTGCTGTTTGGAATTTGTTTGAAATTTGATGAGATTTTAATATTAATTGATTAATTTGAATTAAGCAACTTAAAAGTTTTAAATTCAAGGTTATTTGAAACAAGTAATTGATTGGTTTTGTAAGTTTCATAATTTAAAAAATGGTTGCTGTTTGTAAAATGCAATTGAATTTTGAAAGGGATTTGAACTAAGTGAGTTTGCTATTAAATGAATTATGGAAACTTAAACAATTTGATGGTTTGAAATTTATAGTTTAAGGGAAACAATTAATTGGTTTGATTTGAATAACTCATTTTGGAAATTGTAACATCACAAGTATGAAACAAATATTTAAAATTTGGTTTGAAATTCAAATAGAAAACAAAGGAAAACAAAGGAAAATAGTTGGAAAACAAAGCAAAACAAATGCAATAAACATGATGTCATGATGCAAAACATAAAATAACAGAGAGCAAACATTCTAATGGCTATTTTTCATACTTGGGATGTTACAGCACGTATATGGCGTCCTAGGCAGAACCACCATTCCCTTCCTGGGTCGGCCTTGGCGAGTAGGGCCCAAGGGGGCGAGACCCACCGGGACAGAGACTAGGATCTCAGAGGGCCCCACTGTCGACGCGGCGAGGACCCCAGGGCCCACGATGCCATCAGCTGGGTGGGCCAGATCATTCTAGAACATGGATGAAAGGCCAGAGCCCACGGCCACCTCTCTGGGCGCGGGGGCTGGGATAGCGGCGGAGGACGGACGCAGAGCATCCGCTTGGGCTTCCTCTTGAAGTCTGGTTTGCTTTTCCCTGGTGAGTGCCAGCTCGGCTTGCGCGAGCTCGGTAGCGCAGAACAGTGTGATCACCTCCGAAGGGGGTTGGGACGGCGAGCCTAAGGAAACCCCACAGTCGCGTGCAACAGCTAGTAGATGATCGTCTGAAACAGAGGAAAGAACTGCGAAGTCTCTAGTAGAGAGCGCACCTGCGGAATCGCGAGAAGAGGCGCGGAGGGTCGCGCGGTCGAGGACAGGGGCCTCAGTCATGCCAGCTCCGCGAGCGCTCTTGCGGGAGGAGAGGACTGGGACGGCCTTGCTCCGCATACCCCTCGCCACCGAGGCTGATCGCGCCTTGATCACGCCGAGAGCCGCCGAGGAATCGCCACTGAAGTCGGGCTGAGGGAAGGTCGCCAGGGAAGCCGCCAGCCTTGCTGCGGGGCGGTCTGCGTTGGCCGTGCTGTGACGCTCCCGGCTCTGCAGAGAGTCAGGCCGTCCGCTCGAGGGGGCGGGAGAGAGAGGCTTGTCGAGGCGCGACGAGGACTCCAGGGTGGGGGAGGCTGGCGCATGCGCGCTCAGTGACAGGGAGGTCACTGGAGCCGCCAAAGGCTGCGGCGCCGCGAGCGCCTTCTTCCGGCCGGCACCCGCGAGGAACGACCAGTATTCGTCGATTACGAGGTTTGCTGGAGCCCCCAAGGCAAGAACAGCATGGCCTGGAGCCGCGGCGCAGGACACGCCCGCCGATTTTGACCCTTTTGGCGCAGAAGTCTTCGGGTCCTTTGAGCTAGCTTTATCGTGACGGTCCCGCTTCCCGTCCCACTCTTCATCTTCATCCGAGGACTCGTCGAGGATGTCGTCGTCGTCTTTGCGTGGAGCCGGAGGCGGAGGCGGGACGAAGGACCTCCCTCGGAGCCCTTCTCCACTTCCACCCGCACTTTGTAGCCTTGACCGTTGACACAGAGGAGGAAGGATTCAGGGATTTTCTTCCCCACACGGCACCCGAACTGCATCCTAATGGGCATCTTTGGGTCGTCAAAAGTGGCCTCATCCACAAGCATTGGACGCCCTACGGGCCGTGCGCCTACCCTAAGGCGCCCGGTATTGCGGTAAGGGGGAGGGACCCCATGGAGCTTGACCCATACCTCCTTCAGGACCTCCGACGCTTGTTCATCCATTGCACCCTCAAGAACGATGGCCTTGGCCTTGGAGATAGGCAGACGAAGACCTCCGCTGCGGATGGCCATGCGCAGATTCCCCGCAGATGGGAACACTAGCGCAAAATCAGCATCACTGAGTTGGCGGACTTGCCACTCCCAGGCCTCGTCCACCAACTCCTTGAATTCCTCCTCGACTTGCTTCACAGAGAGCTTGGCGCCTTCAATGAAGACAGTGGAGGAGTTTGGGGGAGCAAGCACGGCCTCGTCTTCGTCCACCTCCAAGCACATGAAGCCGACCCCGTTAAGGCCAAAGCCAGCCCAGTAGGGGTCAAATCGCTCGTCCGCTGCGTTGCACATCGCGGAAGGGTGCCCAGATGAGTTGCACTTGACGCGGTAAGGATTGCTCTTGCAGTCCGCTTGACGGTGGCCCACCTTGCCACAGTTGTAGCAGGTCAACTTACAGGCCTCTGCTGCCTGCGCAAGCTCGCACGATTCTGATGAGGTGCCCGCCCCCGCGGCGAGCCCCTCCTGGATCTTCTTCGCGCCCCCTTGGCGTTCTTGCTTCCTGTCGGGCTCACGGCCGAGTCCGCGCCCACGCGGATACGGGCCCTGGGAACCCTTGGGCGGGCCCTCCCACCGCCGGCCTCCGTCTTGCGAGCGACGGGAAGAAGGCACCCTGCCACCGTAGCGCCGCCTCTGCTCTCCTTGCTCGCGGTCAAGCCGGTCTTGGAGCTCCAGCCGATTCCCGCCGCCCGCGTAGTCCCCGAAGGACCGCTTGCCGCCGCGGCGCTCGTCGTTGCCGCGCTCCATGCGGATCAGGCGAGGGGGGAGGTTGGGGGCGGGGGGAGGGAGGAGGATCTTGGCCCAGAAATGGTAGCTCCGCACGTCTTCGGGAGGGGCTGGGAAACCTACTGATGGATCTAGGTTACGCTGGGGGATCCACCACCAGGTAGTTATGCTCGAGGGGACGGTGGAGATCTCATCTCCCTGATGGACGGATTGGAATGGCCACACTCGTGGACCCCGCACTTGGGCCAGCAGGGAAAGGCGAACCATCCGGGAGCGGCCCATCGCGGCCCGCCAGCCCCACCGAGAGCCCCTCAGCGGAGCGAAACCCTAGCGCTGAGCAGATCGGGGGCGCCGTCGGCGACACCTCCGTCGACAGCGCCCGCGCCGCCGCAAAGAGGGGAACCTGCACCGACCCGACCAGGACCTCCCCAATGATCAGGCCCCTTGCCGTCGGAGAGGGGAGGGGGGGAAGTCATCCATCGTGGGGATGCGGGGCGGAGGGGAACCCATCGCCGACGAGGGAGCACGCGTCGCCGGATCCGCACTGGCAACCACCACGTCGCCCTCCGACGAGGGGGTTGGGTCCGCCGGGCACCGTCCGAGGTGCTGCGGAAGGAAATCACCGAGGCAGCGCGGAAGGGTCGAGGAAGCGCGTGGGGAGGAAGCTTCCGAGCCGCACCGCGAGGAGGATTCGTCATCGCGGGACGACGGGGAGGGCGCCTGCTGCGCCGCCCACAGGAAGGAGGCCTCTCGCCGTTGAGGAGGCCGCCGGCGAGCGTGGCGCGTGGACGGCACGGGCCAATCGCCCACAGTTTTACTCTTGACCCCCTGAACCACTAAATACTAATCGTCTACCAAGTGAATGAACTAGTCTTATAAGAAAAAATAATTCATATGCTAATTGGATAAATTGACCATCTCAATGGCACAATATGAACTCCAACGTTCCATCAGGTATCAAAGAATTGATCTTACCAGGATCCAAATAAGCCAGAAAAACTGGTTCCTCAAGAACCAGGGCTACTAGGGAACCCAGGCCTGCCAGGTGGTCCTCCAGGCGCATACAGATCCATCCAGCCAAGCACTACAGGAAGGAAGTTCAACGCTGAGGGTTTTCCCCCTCGGCGTAGCTCTGTTTACCCTCGGCGTTAGCTTGTGCTGACGGTGACCCTCGGCACTTAACCCTCGGCTTATGTGGTCCTCGGCACAGCACAATACCGTCGGCGTTGCTTCAACCTTCGGCGTAGAAACCTGTGCCGACGGTTTACTTCGCCCCTCGGCACATTCTAACCGTCGCCACAGCAAGTTAACGGGACGGAGAAGACGGCGCCCCAGGAGCAGTGCCGAGGGTGATACCCTCGGCGTTGGTAGCCACGTGGCGAACACTGGGAACTCGTGGTAAGGAGCTGTGCTGAGGGGGATACCCTCGGCGTTGGTAGCCACGTGGTACAGGCTGGCGGCCTGGTGTTAATTCTCAGTGCCGAGGGGGTTACCTTCGGCGTTAATTCTCAGTGCCGAGGGGGTTACCTTCGGCGTTAATTCTCAGTGCCGAGGGGGTTACCTTCGGCGTTAATTCTCAGTGCCGAGGGGGTTTTTCTGCCTCTATTCTTCGCCTAAAAATTCCAGCAAACATATATATACACGAATTGGCTGTAATAATGCAAAAATATTGTGCATAGAGCACATACACAACCATATCACATGGCTAGCATCAAACTTGATAAGCACGTAGTCATAGATGCACAATACACATAATCATCACTACAAGTTCATTACACATAGTTATCACTACAAGTTCATTGCACATAGTCTTTGAGAGAATAATCACACATAGTCATGGGATACATGTCACAAGGCAATCGGTTCATTCTCACTACAAGTTTATTACACATAGTCATCGGATACATGTCACATGGCAACCGGTTCTCAATGGACTTCGAGCACCGATACAAGACACACCGTCTTCGAGAGCATTGTCACTACAAAATGAAAGAACACATACGTTTAGTATCGCAAAATTTCTAAGTCAAAGTTCATGCATTGCAAGTTGAGCAAGGTTAAAGTTTTTGCATAGCAAGTTGTTCTTAGTCCAACTTTTGCATGGCGGATTATTTTAATGAAGTTTAGCATGGAAAATTGTCTAAGTCAAAGTTCATGCATGGTAAATTGTGTAAGTGTTGGTTACATGTAAGAGTTTGCTTCAAACTAACCGAGATCGGCGAGTCAATAGCCAGAATGACTAGGACTAGGACCTCCTGGGTGAACTGGAGTGGTCTCGGGTGTCTCGCGGGGCGAGGCGGAAGCACGACCAAAGGGTGTCTGTGAATGAGCCGATCCCTACATATGTTTTAGCACATTAGTAACTAGCAACTTAGTAGTTCTTTCGTGACTTGTAACTAATACTTAGTAGTTGTATGAAGTACTAACCGGAGTCCCCATGGCAATATGTGCGAGGAATTCAGCCTTCGTAGGCAACATTGGCATCGGTGGTTTTGGTGGAGGATCAACATAAGGAGGCGGTGGAGTACCGTTGATCTGAGCCATATGTAACGCCTGCAAGTGATATTATAGGTCATGCGTGGCCAAGAAAAATACATCATACGAATTGCTTGCAAGTAGCTCGAATGGGCAAGAAACAACCTTATGTCCCGCTTGAATGAGATCATCGCGAGCACCCATTGCAGCATACCATTCATTCATCTTCCGATGAAACTCGCGGCAAACCTCCTCGTAGGCATCATCATAGCGGGGCTATAATTTTACATAATGCATCCCATCAACATACAATGCATGATCAAAAGTCTAAATTTGGATAAAAATGAGAAAAATCTTACATCGCGACGTGGTGCACGAGGTGGCATAGAAGCCACCTTGCCCGTGATAGTTTTGACCCGCGTGAGATTGCTCGTAGAGGGCAGCACCGAATCAAGCATAGATAAGCGTCCATGTGGCCAACCACCCCCTGCGAGCAACACCGCGGCCTCGTCGACCGGCTCCAGAAGTGGCTGAGAATTTGGCCCATGCAAATCCATGAATCTACATTGAGTAAACAATTTGTAAGGAGAAATTAAATCTTAATGCCAATGAATAAACACAGTAGCAATCATCAATAAGCATGGTAGACATTGCGTATGCATGGTGGCAATAAATAACCTGCTCGAGTACTCGATAATGGTCTCACTAGTGGATCCATAGTATGGATCCTCGTCAGCTCGTGGGTCTTTCTTCTTGTGAGCATCTTGCCACACTTGAATGTCATGAATGTCAACGCCATCATTAGCAGCCACCTATAGTGCATAAAACAAATGTTATGCATGGTAGAAGGAACATGCTGAGAAATAGAAGGAGCTTGTGCCATATATATACCTTGTGGTCCTTGTAGCGGTCGAAGGTCCTGTTTCCTTGAGCGTGTGTTCCCCCATGGCCACGATTTTTCTTGTTTTGCATGCTCTTGGCCAAGAACTCCTCATCGCTTGTCCACATATCCACCAACGCGTCCCAAGCATCCCTCTTTCCACAACACCACTTCGGAACACACTAAGAAATGAAAAACGGCTCAAATCAAGAAGAGATGATGCAATTTAGGAAGAACATAACATAAAATGACAATTTACTCACCATTAAGTAATTTTCCACCTCAAAGTTTGCTTCGATATCTTCACTAACAATCTTGTTCTTCAATTTTCTCACGCCTTGTTCGGCGAAGTAGTGCGAGATGCAAGTTTTTCTAGCTTCGTAAATCATCTGTTGTACCTTGCTCCTCGCCATAAGATCGAAGACCTCATCAGACTTCTCCTCAAACTCCTCCTCCACTCTATAATATCCCTGCAATCATGCATAAAACATTTATGGTGAGAATCATAAATTAGCACGATTGGGTAATGAAGCATTAACAGAACTAGACCAAGAAGGTCTTACCCAGAACCTCATATGCACAACTTGTGCCAAGGTAGGCACAAAGCTCTCACCGTCCTCATCGGTCATAAAGCCCGCCGACTTAACGGCCCTATAGTCCTCCCATCTAGTGGCTAACTTCTTTACCTTAGAGCCAGGGCTGATCGGGTAGAGGCCTGGCCAATAGGTCTTCAGCAAAGACGTAAGAATACCAGCTTGAAGACGACGTTTGGCAGTCGACTCATCAAGAAACCTAAAATTCCTGCACATGAATCAAAATATTAGTATGTATCAAAACATATACTATCAACATGAAACAAACCACGAGGTCACCGTATATGATCGAAAGAGATTCACTTACGTTTTTGCCGGCTCAAGGCGGATTTTCTCCGCTTCAGTTCTTGGTGGGTTTGGGAGCCTATTTGGCCCTCGAACCCACAACTTCCCCGGCCTCTCCGTCGTGCTCTCCTGCTGCCTAGAAAAGGGTACCTCCTCCTCCTCCTGCTCCTCATCCTCCTGGTGGTGATGCAAATGCAAATTACAACGCAATTTAAAATAACAGTGCAAATTAAAGTGCAAGTGAATGAAAAGAAGTAGGTGAAATAGGAGAAAAGAGCATACCTCCTCCTCCTCAAGCACCTCGTCATTCTGCTGCTCGTCGTGATGCACCTCCTCCTCCTCCTCCTCCTCCTCCTCCTCGGAAGCTATGGTGCCACTAGCAGAGGGTACCTAAGGAAAACTGGCACTTAGTGGAGGGTATCTAAGGATAGTAGTAATGATAACAGTTAGTAGGCATATAGCAATAAGCACCTCACTAAGGGAGGGCGTCGAAACCCGACAACGTCGCTGAACCCTCTGTGAAGGTGTAACCTCCTCAAGTGTAAGTGCTCGTCCTCGTCCTCGTCCTCCTCCTCGTCCTCCCCCTCGTCGCCCTCCTCCTCGTCCTCGTCCTCGTTCCCGTCCTCCTCCTTCTTCATTGTCAATGTAGCGAAGAGGAGGTCTTCTAGGGCGACTAGTTTCTGGCACATCGCGGCTCTGCCTCAACCTACTTAGCAAGGCTTTTGATGAATTCTTGCTCATGGTTCAATAACCTGCATTGAGAACGAGTAAACAATTAGTAAAGAGCATATAAATGAACAGTAAGCATGGTAACAATTAATCAGCATGATAGCAATTAATAAGCATGATGGAACTAAAATACATAAAGGCCCTCGCCGCTAATCATCATTCTCGTACTCACTATCACTATCACGTGAGAAGTAAGGTAGGCCCTCGAACGGTGGAGGCTCATCATCATCAACATCCTGATGGAGCTTGGAGAGCATATCTATGTCCTTTATATTCACAACTGGCTCACCACGAATTTGTGCATCGTCCTCAAGGTCCTCAAGACCACCCATAAGTACATCAAAGTCTGCACCGTCCTCTTCCTCTTGGTAGAAATATCCCTCATATGTGATGGGATTTATGTTATAGTAATCGTCCTCGTTTGGCATGGGCAACTTACCATGTGGCGACACCTTGAACACAACTTCCCATCCTTGTAGTTCCTTTTTCTGGCATGGGTAGGGCAGGTAATAAACCTGCGTCGCCTGGTGAGCCACAACAAAGACATCGGACTTAGGATAGGTGGTTGAAGGCCTAACTTCCACTAGCCCGATGGAAGGGGTAATCTTTAGTCCACCGACTGGGTCAAACCAATGACATTTGAATACAACAAGAGTGAGATGATGCGGCCCTTTAGCGAATTTCAGCTCTTATACGTGTTGTAACCTTCCATAGTAGTCAATATCTTCACCGGGGGTGAACACTCCGGTATTTACTGTTTTTGCATTTGGCCGAGTGTTTTGATGCTTCTCTGTATGGAAGCGATACCCGTTCACATCATACTTCTCATATCTCTCGAGCGTACGGTCAAAACCTTGGGAAACCCATCTCAATTCATCCATCATATTTGTGTCAGGATCATTTCCCTAAAAGTTCAATCGAAATTGTTTGGTGCATTAGTTTCGTGTAATATAAACTACAAATGTTAAACTAGGTAAGAAAGATGTGTTAGAAATTACTTTTTCCATGAACCAAGCCACGAAATTTTTCCTTCCGGGGCACCCTTTCTTAGAAGAGTATCATACTCCTCTGGGCTAGGATCCCACATTCCGTGCCACTCTTCATCGAGGAATTGTCTAAAAGAAAGAAACACGTATTAGCCAAAACCGGGCTATTAGTTACAAAGTAATATGTTCACCATTTTACCTCATGAAAGGCTCCTCTACTTCCTTAATGTTCATCAACACATAGAGCATGATGTCCTCCCACTCTTGCATCGTCACGGTATACTGCTTTTTACCACCGGACTTGCCACCTTGCCCTTGGAAGAGAAGAAGCTTGGGTTTATAGCTGGGCTCGTCGACATTGTACCGAGAGAGCTTATTATGGAGAGTGGGAACTTCGTTGGGATAATATGTTGTCGTGATAGCTGACACCTCCTCGATAATATATGCCTCAGCTATGCATGCTTCAATCTGATTTTTGTTTCCACATTTCGTTCGAATATGCTTGAATTCTCTCTCAATACAAAACTGCCAACGGAACTGAACCGGTCCCCCCATTACTGCCTCGTAAGATAGATGCAAAATGAGATGTGCCATCGGAGTAAAGAAGCCTGGCGGAAAGATAGTCTCTAGCTTGCATATCAACTCCGGCACTTTCGTACTCAGACGTTTCATCATCTCCTTACATATTTCTTTAGCACATAGCGTGCGGAAGAAATGGCTCAGCTCCGCAAGCGGCCGCCATACACGATCGGGGACATAGCCCCGAACCATCACCGGCATTAGTCGCTCAATCCATATGTGATAGTCATGACTCTTAAGACCATGGACTCTTCCCGTTAAAAGATTGACTCCATTGCTCATATTCGAACAATAACCATCGGGGAACCTAACGAGGTATTTGAGCCAAATGAACACCTCCTTCTTTTGGGGGCCTAGAAGGCAAAAGTCGGCATCTGGCTTGACCCAATTTCTTCGATTGCGCTCCGGAGGCCGCATGTTTAGTTTCTTTCTATCACATAGCGTCTCTTGATCAACTCTAGCCTTGACATTATCCTTTGTCTTCTCAGGAATGTTCAGGACTATATGAAATAGGGACTCCCCAACATTCTTTTCTGTGTGCATCACATCGATGTTATGAGGAAGTTTGAGGTCCTTGTAATAGGGGAGTTGTGTTAAGCCTGCAATGTGAGTCCAGTTGTGCGTCTCACCATATCCCACAAAACCTTTGCCATTGGGATTAGGCTTTAGATCACGTAGCTCGGCACAAACAGCTGCACCGTCGAACGTTGGTATCTTCTTTACTTCCCTCACAACTTTGTCTTTCGTGAAGTGCTTTTTGTCCTCTCTGAATCGATGTCCTCTTGGGAGGAACGGTCGATGCATGTCAAAGGAGGAATATTTGCCACCCTTCTTCAGCCACATGAACTTAAGAGCATGTCTGCACACTGGGCATGGCATCTTCCCATATGTACAATGTCCACAGAATAGGGCATAACCCGGTAGATCATGCATGGAATAGTGGAACCAAACTTTCATGAGGAAGTTTTTCTTCGATGCTCCGTCGTATGTCCATGTCCCATGTTCCCAAGAATGGTGCAAATCATCGATAAGCGGCTGCATGTACACACTCAAATTCTTCCCGGGGTATTCAGGCCCTGGAATGATCAACGACATGAATATGTTCTTTCGTTGCATTACGACGCCGGGAGGGAGATTGAGTGGAATAACAAACACCGGCCAACAGCTGTACGATCTAGCCGACATACCGAATGGATTGAATCCATCGGTTGCTATCGCAATCCTGACATTCCGAGCCTCTTTTGCTTCATCTTTATAAATGGAGTCGAAATGCTTCCATGAGTCACCATCAGCTGGATGTTTCATCTTCTTTTTTCCATCAAACAAATCAGGATATCTCTTCCCATCCTTGTGCCACCTCATCTGTCTGGCAGTCTCCTCACTCATGTGAAGGCGTTGGATTCTTTTTATGAATGGGAGATATCGAAGAATCTTTACGGCGATCTTCGTCTGCTCCATCTGACCGTCCGCACCCTTCACCTCAAGATACCTAGAGGCCCCACACTTGTTACAGTGAGTATGATCCACAAACTCCTTCCGAAACAAAAGGCAACCCTTAGGACAACAGTGTATCTTCTCATAATCCATGCAGAGCGCTTTCATGATTTTCTTCGACTCGTACATGTTTCGAGGCAGACAGTGTCCTTCAGGGAGCATGTTAGCAAATGTTCTCAAATTATTCTCATAGCTTGCTCGGTTCCAGCCGTTCTTAGCTTTATCGGCCAAAAGTTGCGAGACCGCATCCAGCTGGGAGATAGCTGCATTCGGGTAAAGAGGTTTCTTTGCCATGGCCCTCATTTCAAGGAAGGCCTTCGCGGTTGCCTCCGGTTCGTCCGGTTCATCTGTTTCCTCCGGTTCGTCCGGTTCATCTGGATCCTCATCTCGAGGTGGCGAATGTGCCAACTCTGCATACTGAAGATCATAAAGCAAGTTTCCGATGCCATCATCATAATTCCCATTGATGCGCTGGCGCATCACCTCCTCTCTAACACGGTCGCGTTCAGGAAAGTTGATCAACATGCGAAAGTCAGGCATATACCCATTCTGCCAGAGGTGTCTAGTCATGCCCAAGGAACCCTCGCGGTGATTCATCTTGCAGCGAGCACAAGGGCAAAGTGGACGGACCGACTTAGAACCACGGTTTGCGTCCTTCACAAAATATTCAGTTTTCCATTCCCACTCAGCAGTTCTTTCATTAGCACTAATACGACCACTATACATCCAATCATTATCATCCATCCTCTGCTTCAAGAAAAGCTCTTACCCTCAAAGGTTGATCGAGTGGTGAAGAAGATCTGGAACGCTCCTTCAAGAAGCCTTGCGACGGTCCCGGTGTCCACCTCGAAGCATAGCCTGCGCGAAAGAGAAAATTAGGGGGCTTGCGGCATTAGCTGTCTTCCTAAAATCTGAACATGTGCTTGGTATGTACGGGAGAATTTACAATTTGCCCTGCTTTACTTCACACCTCTATAATTTGCCACACTTTACTTTGTATTTTACTATTTGCCACACATTAGATTAATCCATTTACAATTTGCCATATTTCTCGTTTTACAGATTTATTAATTTTTATGAACCGGAATCAGCTCTTAAGCGTGAGATCACTTCTATCTGTGGACTGTGGTTACCTAAATAGAGAACCACTTCTAGGCTTGCTTCTGTTCTAAGACTGCACCTGGAATCGACTGGGACTCATTTTGCACCACAATTCTTTGGGCAAGTGAGTATATCTTGTTTCCTTATACACATAAATACATATAATTAATTGTCTCACTTTATGGTACCACGTGTTATCACCACCCTTAGCGAAATACTCCTATCAAAGCAATTGCAGTTCAAGCAGGAAAGCCTCTGCTTTCAGTGTTAGAAACTTTTATCTGATTGCTACTTGGCTCCGTGCAGTCATGATCTACCAGGTACGAACGGTCATGTCCCCCGTTTTGACCGTTTTCCGAAACCGGCTTTGAAAATTACAGAAAATTCAAAAAAACTCGAAACGATGCAAGATCTTCGCGTGGTGTTCTTATATATGTCCTAGTATCCACCAAAAATAATAAACTTAGAATACGACAATTTGATGGAAAATGTATTCACATAAATGAGCTATCTCGTACGAAGATCCATGGCTTTCGGGCCAAATGACTGATGTTTTGGCCACATCCATGACATAGTTTGTTTAAATGTTCCTATATTCCACATAAAGGTGCATATTGGAACAACTAAGAATGTTCACGAAGAAAGTTTTATTTTTCGTTGAATAAAAATACCATTTTCCCTTTCCGGAGTGTCAAAACCGGCTATTTTTGTGAAGCACATACACAAAATATGTTGCGAAAATGTACAAAGTAAAATTCTAAATATATTATGTCATGTTTGATCTACAAATAACAAACTTACTACCTCTAAATAGCTCAAAATACACCACTTTTGAAAAAGACAAATTTCTGCCGATTCCGCTGAAACCGGGCCAAATTTGCACTACGGGTGCCTCGTACTTTTCTCTTTATTTTTTGAAAAAATCATTTTTAGGTACCCAAGTACCTATTTCGACATAGATAAACCAAGAGTTCATCAAGATTCAGCACCTAGGTACGAACGGTCATGTCCCCCGTTTTGACCGTTTTCCGAAACCGGCTTTGAAAATTACAGAAAATTCAAAAAAACTCGAAACGATGCAAGATCTTCGCGTGGTGTTCTTATATAGGTCCTAGTATCCACCAAAAATAATAAACTTGGAATACGACAATTTGATGGAAAATGTGTTCACATAAATGAGCTATCTCGTACGAAGATCCATGGCTTTCGGGTGAAATGACGGATGTTTTGGCCACATCCATGGCATAGTTTGTTTAAATGTGCCCATATTCCACACAAAGGTGCATATTTGAACAACTAACAATGTTCACGAAGAAAGTTTTATTTTTGTTGAATAAAAATACCATTTTCCCTCTCCGGAGTGTCAAAACCGGCTATTTTTGTGAAGCACATACACAAAATATGTTGCGAAAATGTACAAAGTAAAATTCTAAATATATTATGTCATGTTTGATCTACAAATAACAAACTTACTACCTCTAAATAGCTCAAAATACACCACTTTTGAAAAAGACAAATTTCTGCCGATTCCGCTGAAACCGGGCCAAATTTGCACTACGGGTGCCTCGTAGTTTTCCCTTTATTTTTTGAAAAAATCATTTTTAGGTACCCAAGTACCTATTTCGACATAGATAAACCAAGAGTTCATCAAGATTCAGCACCTAGGTACGAACGGTCATGTCCCCCGTTTTGACCGTTTTCCGAAACCGGCTTTGAAAATTACAGAAAATTCAAAAAAACTCGAAACGATGCAAGATCTTCGCGTGGTGTTCTTATATAGGTCCTAGTATCCACCAAAAATAATAAACTTGGAATACGACAATTTGATGGAAAATGTGTTCACATAAATGAGCTATCTCGTACGAAGATCCATGGCTTTCGGGTGAAATGACGGATGTTTTGGCCACATCCATGGCATAGTTTGTTTAAATGTGCCCATATTCCACACAAAGGTGCATATTTGAACAACTAACAATGTTCACGAAGAAATTTTTATTTTTGTTGAATAAAAATACCATTTTCCCTTTCCGGAGTGTCAAAACCGGCTATTTTTGTGAAGCACATACACAAAATATGTTGCGAAAATGTACAAAGTAAAATTCTAAATATATTATGTCATGTTTGATCTACAAATAATAAACTTACTACCTCTAAATAGCTCAAAATACACCACTTTTGAAAAAGACAAATTTCTGCCGATTCCGCTGAAACCGGGCCAGATTTGCACTACGGGTGCCTCGTAGTTTTCTCTTTATTTTTTGGAAAAATCATTTTTAGGTACCCAAGTACCTATTTCGACATAGATAAACCAAGAGTTCATCAAGATTCAGCACCTAGGTACGAACGGTCATGTCCCCCGTTTTGACCGTTTTCCGAAACCGGCTTTGAAAATTACAGAAAATTCAAAAAAACTCGAAACGATGCAAGATCTTCGCTGGTGTTGTTATATAGGTCCTAGTATCCACCAAAAATAATAAACTTGGAATACGACAATTTGATGGAAAATGTGTTCACATAAATGAGCTATCTCGTACGAATATCCATGGCTTTCGGGTGAAATGACGGATGTTTTGGCCACATCCATGGCATAGTTTGTTTAAATGTGCCCATATTCCACACAAAGGTGCATATTTGAACAACTAACAATGTTCACGAAGAAAGTTTTATTTTTTGTTGAATAAAAATACCATTTTCCCTTTCCGGAGTGTCAAAACCGGCTATTTTTGTGAAGCACATACACAAAATATGTTGCGAAAATGTACAAAGTAAAATTCTAAATATATTATGTCATGTTTGATCTACAAATAACAAACTTACTACCTCTAAATAGCTCAAAATACACCACTTTTGAAAAAGACAAATTTCTGCCGATTCCGCTGAAACCGGGCCAAATTTGCACTACGGGTGCATCGTAGTTTTCTCTTTATTTTTTGAAAAAATCATTTTTAGGTACCCAAGTACCTATTTCGACATAGATAAACCAAGAGTTCATCAAGATTCAGCACCTAGGTACGAACGGTCATGTCCCCCGTTTTGACCGTTTTCCGAAACCGGCTTTGAAAATTACAGAAAATTCAAAAAAAACTCGAAACGATGCAAGATCTTCGCGTGGTGTTCTTATATAGGTACTAGTATCCACAAAAAATAATAAACTTGGAATACGACAATTTGATGGAAAATGTGTTCACATAAATGAGCTATCTCGTACGAAGATCCATGGCTTTCGGGTGAAATGACGGATGTTTTGGCCACATCCATGGCATAGTTTGTTTAAATGTGCCCATATTCCACACAAAGGTGCATATTTGAACAACTAACAATGTTCACGAAGAAAGTTTTATTTTTTGTTGAATAAAAATACCATTTTCCCTTTCCGGAGTGTCAAAACCGGCTATTTTTGTGAAGCACATACACAAAATATGTTGCGAAAATGTACAAAGTAAAATTCTAAATATATTATGTCATGTTTGATCTACAAATAACAAACTTACTACCTCTAAATAGCTCAAAATACACCACTTTTGAAAAAGACAAATTTCTGCCGATTCCGCTGAAACCGGGCCAAATTTGCACTACGGGTGCCTCGCAGTTTTCTCTTTATTTTTTGAAAAAATCATTTTTAGGTACCCAAGTACCTATTTCGACATAGATAAACCAAGCGTTCATCAAGATTCAGCACCTAGGTACGAACGGTCATGTCCCCCGTTTTGACCGTTTTCCGAAACCGGTTTTGAAAATTACAGAAAATTCAAAAAAACTCGAAACGATGCAAGATCTTCGCGTGGTGTTCTTATATATGTCCTAGTATCCACAAAAAATAATAAACTTGGAATACGACAATTTGATGGAAAATGTGTTCACATAAATGAGCTATCTCGTACGAAGATTCATGGCTTTCGGGTGAAATGACGGATGTTTTGGCCACATCCATGGCATAGTTTGTTTAAATGTGCCCATATTCCACACAAAGGTGCATATTTGAACAACTAACAATGTTCACGAAGAACTTTTTAATTGTCTTTACTGACGTGAAGTTCTTCGCCGGGGTGTTGTGTTTGCTGAGATCTTTTTAACTGTCTTTACTGACGTGAACTTCTTCGCCCGGACCTTTTGGCGGTGCACACTCAGCGAAGAGGATGTTGTCCAAGCTTGGTCACCCTCGCCGAGGATTTCATCTGTAGTCTCTACGTAGATGCTCTTTGCCGGGTTGCCCCAAGATTTTGCGCTCGGCGAAGTCGAGAACGCCCAGCGGAGAGTGAATTTCTAGTAGTTTTTGTTGGTTTAGATTTTTTTAGGTCACATATGCATGGAAATCCAAGATTGGACCCAAGAATCCACCGGTAGCCCTCCGTTTCACCAGTAGAGGGAGTTTCTTCTTACACGTCTAGCACTTCTCTAAGTGTAATCGCATGCACCTTAACATGGGCCTTCCACCACACTTTCACATTTATGGTAGGGCCACTTGCAAGTTGTGTGATTCCGGCGCTCCAGCGATCTTTTTCCTGCGAACCCCTAGTATGTGGGCCCAATAGATCTACCCCTACAACTCATTCTACATAAGCGATATATCACTACAAACTAAAAGTAATTATGCAACCAACAATAAAATGCAAGAAAATATTTAAATCATATATATATAGAAGAAAATATATGGGGCAATACGATGGAAAAAAGGAGCAGTGCCGAGGGGGTAACCCTCGGCATTGCTATACAATCTATGCCGAAGGGAACCCCCTCGGCGTTGTTATGCGCCGTGAACGATGCATATCAATTAGTTACGCCGACGGCAACCCCCTCGGCATTGTCCTGGGACGTTAACTTTTTCTCGACGGTGGTCACTAGCGCACGTCGCCACGCGGGCTGTGCCTACGGCCAGGCTGTGCCGACGGTGGCCCTCGGCGTTGCTTTATCTATGCTGAAGGTTATTCTACGCCGACAGTCACCCTCAGTATTGATCGTCTATGCCGAGGGTTTCTCTATGCCGAGGGTCTTTTTGCAACCGTGGGCACTGCACGAGCTATGCCGAGGGTCCCGATATTTCCCCCTCGGCGTTGAAATCCCCCTCGGCATCGTCGCTCGTTCCCGTAGTGAAGCTTAACCCCCGCTACAATAAAAAGGATTGATGATGAATGATGACCTACATCTTCACAAGAACTCACATCCTTTTTGAGAGAACAAACCAATACTTGATGTAGCAGTTTGAGGTGACGAAGAATTAATACCCGCTGGTCTATGTTACTTCCAACTGATGTTCTCTGCTTACTATTGCAGCATTACAAGTACATTTTGAGCTGGTGATAACGGTTCTAGTATTCTGGTTCGGTGATCAGATACATCGACATTACAATTTTCATTTGAAAATACTTTGTTTCAGAGTAGGACTCAATCAACACGTGAATTCCTTAAACAGGGTACAACCTATGCAGAACTACGACACCTGACCAGAAAAAATATATAAAGAATATTTACGCAGAAAATGACGTAAGCTGTCTGCAGGAACGATGAGCTAAAAAGAACATCCTCCATTCTTGACAACATACACAGAAATACAAGGAATCAATTGCAAATGCATCTAGTGCAAGGAATATAAGCATAGACGACACGGAGCATGAGAAAAAAAAATGAAACAGTACTTCCATACCCCGTTCAAAGCCCTGGCCTCAATGTACAGCTGTCCTACAAACTAGAGATAAAAAATCCAACACATATTTCTTGCCCAACATGGCAAGGTAACATCAAGGATCCAATTGCAGGGGCTGAAGTAAGAAGTTGGCAAAAACTAGGCCACCATTTACTAGTGCCAGAAATTGAGCACCAGATTGCATTACTAAGAAGTATACAAGACTACAAGAGAAGAACAAGTCGACACACAGACATAAGGTAGCATGAAGCAACATATATTGACATTAGACTGATACCATGTCCTAATCAATAAATCTTGCAGAGGTTTTCTTGCCCAGAACATGTCAAAGGTAACCAAACTAACAAAACGAAAAGACTAGAGAGGAAACATGAACAGCTACTTGGCAAAAGCATAGCATTCTCGGACACCGAGATGACCATGTCCAAAGTTGGAACAAGATTTGTCGGCAACTTAGGACTTCTGTTGTAATGCCGGTTGAGAATCCGGGATGTCGATGGTGTAGCTGCAGAGAAGGTGGATGATTGTGAAAGGACATTCGGCGACGAGGACAAACTGCTTGCCCTGCTTTAAGAACTCAGAGGCTTCAGAGATGCTCTCTTCTTTGTGGTCCTTGAGGTTGTACTTGAAGATGCGAGCAGACGAACCAAAGTGTTCAGTGTAGTACATGCAGTTTTCCTCAATGCCTGGGAACTTATTAGTATCGACAGCCAAACACCTGCGGTGACCAGTGAAGATGGCAAATTTCTTGATGCTCTGCACAGTCTGGACCTTACCTGTCTCGGTGTTCGCGTCGAGCACAAAGGAGGGTCTGCACATGACGACAAACATATGTGCAACCAAATCCACTACAAAACCCTTGAAGTGGTTTGCATCTCCAGGATAATCACTAGAGAAGAACTTGACAGGATCAAGATTAAGAGACATCAGAAAATCGAATAACTCACAAACCACTTCACTTAACGCTGGGCCACTAGAGATGTGCGAGTAGGCGCATAGGGCCATGGGCGCTACCTTCACTTATCCTTCTTCTTCTTAGTCCAAGAACATTTTTTGAACTTAGCCTTATTCTGCACAATCAACACTTAACTGGCGCCTTTCTTGATATCAGACTCTGCCGTTTTGAGCATCCCATGTAATTCAGTGATACTCTTATCCATACCATGCATATGGTAGTTCGAGATGAACGGACCATACGCATTAGGAAGAGAGTTTAGAATTATATAACTAGCGAACTCTTCGTTAATTGGGAAGCCCAGCCGATCCAGAGACTATGTAACCAATCATCTTGATTACATGCGGACTCAATGGATCACCGTCTTTCAGCTTACAGCCCAGCAAAGCTTGAGAGACTTGATACCTCTCGGTCTTTGCCTGAGCCTGGAACATACTTTTGAGACTTTCGATCATATCGTATGCCTCAACATTTTTGAACTGCTGCTGCAAGTCCGGTTCCATGTGTGCAAGCATAAGACAGCTAATTTCCGTAGACCCATCTCTAGTCTTACGGTAGGCATTCATGACAGCGACAGTCGCATCGTCATCTGGCTCTTTTGGAAGTGGAGTTTCTAGAACGTGTTTTTTCTTGTCATGCTTGAGGACTATCCTCAGATTACGATACCAGTTGGTGAAATTAGTTCCATTAAGCTTATCTTTCTCTAGGATTGACCTTAACGCAAACGCGGACAACTGAGGAAGGTTGCTAGGTGCCATTGATCTACAACAGAAAATATGCAAAACACTTAAGACATGTATTCATAAAAGAGCATGTATATTAAACGCTTTAATACTTATGCTCCCACTAGAACCAACACCCCTCCGATGGTTGCTGAGTGATTCAAGACCTTAAATAAGCAAGCCGACTAGTGAGCTTTAGCATCAACGCTAGCCGACAAGTGATCTAGGTCGGCAACACCTTGCCAATCGTATCCAATATGACTCCTGTTAGGTGGGTGACATCACATGCCCCGGCTCCCAACCTACCTCGCCCCGAGCCCCACAACCGTTGTGATGGACTCGTGTAGATTACCAAGTGCTTCCGCTTGTAAGAGTCCGAATCAAACCCACCTAATCGGAAAGAATTGGTAGCACCTCAATTTTATGAGCCCACTACCAAGAATGTCCGACTTGTGATGGTGCAGCACTGGCGGGGCGACCGACTAGACCTTCTTTGAGGGATTAAAGAATCTACCAACTATCTAAATAGAGGTAAACAGAGACATAACAATAACACCAATAGAGCAATTATAATGTGAAATGGTATGGCTCTCTTCATGGTGATCTGCATCTCCACAAAGCTTGTAAGTCGAATTGTGCCAACTCTTGTCACGTGCCATCTTACTCCATGTAGCCGACTTGTACATCGACTTGCATGCCTTCCAGGTTCTCCAACAAGCTACACTAGCTAGTAAACGAACATTTACATACAGAATCCGACACGCAGGCCGGTATACAATAAAATGACAGCACCTAGGCTCCAGCCGGCTGACAAAAACATGATACGCAGATCATGTATGGATTACACACATCGCATGCACATAAGCCATACCATTCACAACATCCTGCAAAAACAAGTTATGCATAGACACGATATTTACCGGCGTTGCGAAACTCGCAACGACATCTAAGACGCTACGACAGGGCGAAGCCGGCGGTCCTCGCGGGCGGGGATCGAAGGGGCAGCGCCCCTCGCGGGTGCGGGCAGCGCCCGACGATTTCGGAAATCGCAGATCTCATCTGCATTCCAATTATGGATTTCTTCATCGGATAAAACGATTTTACCCGAATCTGATCCGTATTCCAATTCGATCAAACTCTTTGATCTTCGATCACCGCAACTGGATTTATGTGTCACGGTATACCCCGATGGCGGAAACCGACCGGTAGGGGTAAGTTGTTCCACGACCTTAGCAGTATGAGCACGGAAACCTGATCATCCATTAACCTCGAGTACGATTGATCCAATCAACCTTGTACAAAACCGATCTATCTCATAGATCGACCACCAAAACATCACTTAGATCCAATCTAAAGCTAACTATCATATATGTACGGATCTCGGGCCTAATACCAGAAGCTACCGCTCTGATACCACTGTTGGAACGCGTAGAGATAAAACTTTTTCCTACGCGGTACTTCCAAGATCTAGCGGAGGTAGAAGGCCACGAGTATTACCACTAGACGGGCGGTTGCGGATTATCGATGAAGCGCGTCGGGGCAGTGCAGTCCCACGATCCGATCCAGCCGATCCGATCCCTCGAACGTCGAAGTGCTGAACGTACAGCACCCCTGCCGGTATCCACACGTACGAGGAGGAGCTCCGACGGCAGACTGCTAGGTCTGGTGCGACGGCTGGACTGAGTGGGGCTAGGTTCCCAACTCATGGGAGTGGACTAACGAGGAGGAACCCGTTGGGCAACCTGCGCCCCTCTTTATATAGCGAATGGTAGTGGGCTTCACAACACTTGTGGCCCATTCCCTCTGTGAGTCCGACTCACAAACTTAGTCCATTTCTGGTTCGGTCCGACCCGACCAATGTTTGCTCCCACTCTTAAGTGTGCGACCCTGCAGGCTCATGGCGACTTGGACACGATTGGAGTCCGACTCTCAATCGATCAATCGGTAGCGGCTCCTAGCAGAACGTGCCGACTCCCAAGTCCCATTGAGTCATGACGACATACCTTTCAATGTGATATTCATCTTAGTCCCTTTTGCCTGACGATATACCTTGTCGAACTATAGGCGATTTATCGTCATCCCTTTAATAGTTCAACTCTCTTCTCGATCCGTGATATGTGATTCATCTGAGTAACTTCTAGTCAACAAACACAGTTAACACTTAACTGAGTCGCGCATGGCCATGCTTCCTGAATCATATCATTCGAGAGGGCCCAGAGAATATCTCTCCATTTGGAGGGGCAAAATCCCATCTTGATTATCCACATCACGCAGCTTGCTTCTCATTCGACCCGAACTCTGCCTTTATAGCTTCCTTGTAACAGAACATCGTTTGACAGAACCTAAGTCGGTGATCCACAACTCGGATTGTGCGGCAATCTCAGGTCTAAGGATTACATTTATTGAGACATGCAAATGACGACTTGCTCGTTGCATCTCAATGTGGGCCAGTCCGACTGGCTAAACTCTTTAGCCAAGTCCTTGAACGTTGGAATGGCATCACCATGCCCATGACAAGTGGAACCATGTCATCAGCCAACACTCACATTAGTCTAGGGTGTGTGTCCAGCACAACCTAAATGACCAAGGACAATCTAGTATGAACAACATGAATATATAGTTCCACAATCGAATCACATATTCAATGACATATATCAGATGTTCAAAACAAGGACAACTTAATAACTTTATGAATACAGTGGGAATTAGATCATACATGATTGCCTCTAGGGCATATTCCCAACATCATTTTCCCCACTCGCCCCCACTCTTTCTCCTCCAAATAACCGCCGCCTCCTTCGTCTCTGCCGTCAGGAAGAGCACTACACCACGGGAGGGCCTCCTCCTTGCCTTGGATTGCTCCGGGATCTTCTTCCTCCTTCACCTCTCACCATGGATGCGGGTATGTTGCTCTCTCCCTCTCATCTAGTTGATGGATGGGGAATCACTAGGAGCAACATGTTCTTCACATCTAGATGAATGGAGTTAGGTTTTGGAGTAGGAAATCACAAGTACCAACCCTAGAAACCTAGTATGTGAGTATTAGGCATGAATTACCTCGGTTCATAGGGTGTATTTGGTTCATATTCAATACCTCGTTGTTATTCATCCCTAATATTATTCATATCTTTGTTTCTTGGATTTGTGCGTCTTATGAACTTGAGAATTCTCTCTTCAACGTGATTTTCTCTATATCCTTCTTTCTTAGATGCTTCCGGTTCCAAAGGCAAGGGCACTCGCTCCGAGAAGATGGCTAGTCGCAAGGCACCAAGAGTTGATGAGATTGAGGAGACATTGGACCCCTTTCAACCCAAGCGCAAGCCAAGATTCTCGACACCGGAGAAGACATTGCCCCGCAAGGATAAATCCGCTTCTCAACTATCCGAGGGGGTGTTCTTGGAGACTCGTCGCGAGAACCCATATATTGTTGACCGAGACCATTTGATGCCACAGTTCCGGGGAAGGGACACACGGTTCCACACCGTGTTTCAAGCTCAAATCTATCATGATATCCTTATGAGGAAGCCCACGTAAAATGTTACCCCTCAACATGCTATCAACTTTAGCCATATGGAGAGAAATCCCGACTACTTTGGAGAAGCCCTTAGAATTGTTGAGGCATTCGGTCTTATTCCCATTATGCAAGTGCAACAAGATTATGATGAGGGATTGGTTTGCGAGTTCTTGGCCACAGTGCATCTTGCAAATGAAACTGAGCTTCATCTCATCTGGGTGACAAAGGGACATAAGCTCACTATCAAGTGGTCTGAGGTTGGAGTTCTTCTTGGCGGCTACCCGGATCATGGACCTTTTGCTGGAGGCCCCGACTTCGACAATGGATGGTTCCGTGTTCATGCTCCCAATGCTCAATCAATCTCCAAGGATCAACTCACTCCTCTATATCACTGGAAGAAGTTTGCAGTTGGATTTGTCAAGGGCTTCTACCCCACCTATGATATTATTCTTCGCATCTATCGAGAGACTATCAACCCCAAGGCGGGGAACATTGATGAGATCCAAGGCTTCCTCAAGAACTTAATGCTCCTCACTCATGAGAGGCGGCTCTCTGGTATGACGCAGAAACTTGATGTACTTGACTATCTCTGGAATGAGTTGTGGCATGTCATTGTGCAAAGGAAGAATGCTTGCTTTGGGCCGTTCATTATGAAGATCATCTTGCATGTGTGGGACGACAAGTCCCGGAAGATCCAATTGATGACACCCATTGGATCCCAGACACGGAGAAACAATTGCTTATCAAGGATCATACTGAGCCTATTGTGCATCCCACTCATACTAAGCCTATTGTGGATGAAGAAGACAAAGAAGTAGAAGTCGGGCCCTCTCGCCCTCCTCCTTCTGACAGTGCTTTAAAATGGATGGCTAGGGATCTCAAGAAAGTGTTCCGTATGAACAAAAAGATCGAGCAGCATCAGTGGGAAGTTCATTATGCGAAGGAACTCACGAACCGACTTGCAGCACAGGCAGCAAGGCAGCTTCATCGTGATGGAGGGGAAACCGTGGAGTCTCCTGTTCAAGATAGCATCACCAACTGGGACAAGTGGCAAACCAAGGACTCCAAGGGAAATATCACTTAGTGGTCTGGTGAGGAACCTGGAGAAGAGGTCACCAGCTCTCGCCGTCGCGCCCGCCCTCCAAGCAATGACAACTCCTCCGAGTGATTTTTGGGGCGTTAGCATCGGTCTTTTCCCTCTTTTGGTATCTTGATGCTAAAGGGGGAGAGATATCTATCTTAGGAGCGTTTGGGAATTTGCATGGTTTCTCTCTCAAGCCTCTTTCGCTTTACTTATTTGCTTGAGAGAGGAGTTGGTTATTTGAAAACTTTGTTCGTTTAAATTATTTGGTCGTTGTGAACTTCGTTATGTCTTATGAGAGTTTGTGAACCTAGTACCTTAATTCTACCCCTTGTTATGTGCTCCTTATTATGTTTGTTTAGCTATCTGTCTTGTTTAAACCTCTCAACATGGAGGGAGCATATCTCTAGGGGGAGAATGAAAGATCATATTTCGTCCATGTTGTTCATGTTCTAGCTATGCGAATAGTTATGTTGTCATCAATTACCAAAAAGGGGAGAATGAAAGATCATCTTCCGTTTTGATAATTAATGACAACATAACTACCGGTCTAATATCTATTTAGAGAACTTGCAGGTTTTATTTGTTATCTATGAAAATGCCCAGGTTCTTCAAGTACACATCCTCAATGGGTTACAGGAATGATCATAAAGGAAAGGGCTCGAAGAAACAAGTTTGCGATGTTGTTTTTGCAAGCAGGGGAGGCTCCGGTGAAACCACCGGAACCTCCGCCCCGTTCATTTCCCAGCTCTTCCAGGCGCTAGCCTCCTGTGCAACCTCTGGTGCAACCTACGCTAAAAACACCTTCGGGTGCATAAGAGCGGAGGCTGCAGCGGAGCCTTCAGTGCACCTCCGGTGGGCAAAGCCTCCCCCAAAACCACTGGAACCTCTGCTAGTTCCACTGCCCCACTGTGGGGCTGGCCTTCGGTGGCACCTCCGGTGCTACCGCCACTCAAAGTGCCTTCAGGTGCATACGAGCGGAGGCTAGAGGGGAGCCTCTAGTGAACCTCCGGTGGGCGGAACCTCCGCCAACACCACCGGAGCCTCCGCCCAGAAGATTCCAGAATGAAGCAAACGAGCCGCGTGGGTGCACATAAGTGAAGACCACCGGAAACTCCGGTGCTGCGTGGGCTGCTCAACGGCCACATTGGGGAAGGGGTATTTAAAGCCCTTCTCCTACCTCATAAATGCTAAGCTTTCCCCATTCTCTCTCTTGGCCATTAATGAAATCTGCAACCTCCTAGATCTCCCTCTCCAACCACCCAATCACTCTGTAACTTTGTGGAGAGCTAGAGGAGACCTAGATCCGTGATTCCGCCAAGGGAATTGAAAATCCATCCACCACATCCTAGTAGATCTAGAATCCTGCTTGAGGCCTAGAAACCTTAGTAGATCTTGTGCTTGTAGCTTCCACCTTGTTGCAAAAAAGCTTCAGATTGCTTGAGAGCCTCCATCCATCTCGTGGAGTGTCCTCAAGCTCGTGTAAAATTTTGGTCAAAGCCTTAAAGTCGATCTCATAGTGGAAACAAGAATCTCCCTCACCGGAGAAGCTCAAGGATAATAAGGTGTGCACAACCGTGCTATTGAGGAGCGCCTAGGTGGCTCGCCACCTGTCCAACGTAGACGTACTTCTCTTGAGAAGGAACTACGGGAAACATATCATTGTCTCCTTGTTTACACTTGTGGTTTATCTTGTTACCTTTCGTTTTACTTCCGTTGCGTATCTTATCTTGCTCACATAGGTTGCTCACCTAGTTGCACATCTAGAGAACCTTATCTTATCTTTCTTATCCCTAACTAAAAGGAAAAGAAAAGAAAAATTGGTAGTCAAACTATCCCCCCTCCCTCTAGTTGACCATAGTGCACTTTCAGTGGCCCCCTGTGGCGCCTCTCCGGGCCTATTTGGGACTCCATGGAATCTTCGGGAATTCTAAGACTTCCGGGCTTCAAATTTTCCAATTCCGAGAATATTTCCAGAACAACTTTTCTAAAACTAAAAACAACAGAAAACAGGGAATTGGCTCTGTGGCATCTTGTCAATAGGTTAGTCCCGGAAATCGATAAAAATGACATAAAGTGTATAGCAAACATGTAGCAAATAACATGAAAACAACATGGAACATAAAAAATGAAGGATATGTTTATGACGTATTAAGAGGCAGCACCTACGTGGGAGTAATGAATAGATGCCATTCCCCGGGGGGTTCTCTGAACCTTTATATAAGATGTTGGGTCCCAAATTCCTACCTGGGTAGGTTTACAAAACCCTAACCCTAGTCGGTTGTTCAAGTTCTTAATACGCAAGTCTTACGGGTGGGCTGCAGTAGGGCTTGCTGGAAGGTCGGGCTAGCTCCTCATGCTAGGCTTCTGCACCTAGCTTAGACCGGATAGGCCTGTTAGGGGGATTCAGGAAGTATCCCCATGCTAGTAGCCCCCGAGTTCTTATTAGACTCTAGGGAGTCGGGTAAGCATTCAAAGCTTCTTAAAATTCTTGCGGCTAACCAGCCTAAGATTTTTGAAGGAAGTGCAAATCCTGTGTGGGGAAGTGTTGAGTATCAATATGATAAGTATGTTGTATATTAGTTGTTTGCAGAAGGATGTGGCTTAGTCGCTTGGTTCACTCGACGAACCGGGACCAATTAAGTGCACTTGGCAAATAATGTACTGGCCTACACAGATTCGAGTCCCCTGGCTCGAACCCAGATAGGTGATCATTGTGAATCGGGCAACGGAGGACTTATCGAGTCGAACTTAACCTTTATCACGGTACCTACCGCGTCCACCAGGACTTTTCATTATGCCGTCAGCACGGAAATTACCAGTGGAACGCAGCATGAGTGTGATTCCTCTTCCCAAAAGACGGATCCTTGGGTCTTACCTTTGCGTTCGTAGAACGCTGCATCGAGGTGTGCCGTGATAGCTATACGACCCGGGGTTTGAGAATGATTCATGACGTGTTTGTACATTAGAGCACACTCGTGATTCTACCTCGACGGATTAGCGAGTCCTACTTTGCGGTCTTGCTGCACGGAAAGTGGCGAATGTCACTGCTTTCGTAATACTCGAGTGAGGCGAGCCCTTTTCTTCTGGACTTTACGAAAGTGATTTCATGTGCTGGCATTTTGATGACGTCCTAATGCACTCGTCTGCTACTGATGGGACATGACGTAGTGGGACAAGACATGGTGGGCTGATTACCCACAAGTATAGGGGGTGTATCATAGTACTTTAAATAAATAAGAGTGTTGTACCCAACGAGGAGCAGAAGGTGTTAACAAGCAGGTTGCATAAAGATTTCACTGTAAATACCGGCAAACATGTTTTTGGTGGTTTTTTGATATAACAGATAAATAAAGTGCGAGTAAATAAAAAACAGTAGTAATAATCTTTTAAACGTAGCAGGAGCATTACACAAACCAAAAGACATACGTCTATAAGCATAAGTTCCATAAGGACAAGTAAAAGTTGTTTTCTCTTGATCTTGCTTTTTAACAGAAATTTGAGAAAACCCACAATAACCATCAAGAAAACAAAAATGAGTTTTCTTAGACAACCTTTCTAACATTTGATCAATAAAAGGTAAAGGATAATGATCTTTCTTAATAACTTTGTTAACTTTTCTAAACTCAATGCACATTGTGTAAATAACTACTTCTCTTTGGGGAATAAGCTCATCGTTTTCATTTGGCACAACAGTAATTCGTGTTTCTTAGGGACGCAATGCTCAAAACTTACCCATCTACTATCATCAATAGGATAAATAATACCAGCATCAAGGAGTTTCCATACCTCATTTCTTACCAGCTCCTTCATCTTAGGAATTAAACGGCGTTGATGTTCAACAACCGGCTTTGCATCAGGTTCTATATTAATAGCATGCTGACATATAGTAGGGGAAAGCCCTTTCAAATCATCAAGACTATATCCAATAGCTCAACGGTGTTTCTCCAATACTTCTAATAACCTTTCCTCTTCCTTACCTGAAAGTTTAGAACTAATAATAACATGATATGTTTTCTTATCATCAATATGAGCACATTTAAGATTATAAGGTGAAGGTTTTAAATAGAAAACGGGATCCTATCTAGGTGGTAGCATGGTATCTAAGTCTTCCACATGTAAATTGTGTTTCAGCATCGCTGGTTGACGAAGAAGAATATCGTCAATCTCATTTCTTTCTTCCAAAAAGACCTCACTTTCGTGGTCCTCCATGTATTGCTACAAAGCATTTTTTAGGAGCAAGAGCAATAGAGGCAAGCTATTAAACTCTAAAATGTTCATTAGGAAATTCAGTTTCATAAGGAGCTTTAACAAATTTAGAAAAAATAAACACATAAGATTGTCCGTCAAATTTATTTACTATTTTCTCCTTCTTACAATCTAAAACAGCACCACAAGTGTTCAAGAAAGGTCTACCAAAAATGATAGGACAAGTTTTACTAGCAGCTGCACCAAGTACTAGAAAACCAGCAGGATATTTAGTTTAAGCACATAATACTTCTGCATCTCTAACAATACCAATGGGAGAGATAGTTTCTCTATTAGCAAGCCGAATAACAAAATCAACTTCTTCAAGTTCATAAGAACAAATTTCATGCATGATTTCTCTATAAAGCTCATAATGAATAGCACTTGAACTTGCACCAATATCACATAACCATAATAGCAATGATCACCTATCCTAACAGAAAGCACATGAACACTAGTTTTCCTTGATCTACTAGGATATGAAACAATATTAGAAGCATCTTCAAACAGAAGATAATGTGTCCATCTTCTACACTTTCAGTGACAAGGTCCTTTACTATTGCTACTGTAGGTTCAACAGTTATTTGTTCATCAGGTTCTATAGATTTCTTTGTACTTTTGTTAACCACACTAGCTATAATAGAATGTTACTTTACCCTAGCAGGGTTACTTTACCCTAGCAGGGAAATGCATTTTCTCAATATAAGGTTCAGGCACATCGGGATTAACAATATGAACTTCTATATTCCTAGCAGGAACACAATTAACACTATGTTTATAAGGTGCATGGTACTTGTTCCACTCCTTTTTGGGAATATCAAGATAGGAGGCAAAAGTTTTAAAACATTTTGCAAAGATTTGACAGTCAAGGCCATAAAACAACACTAACATTACGAAAATAATCGGTTCCCATAAGATTAATGCGTTCATAATCATAATTTATACCTGATTTTCTTCCTTTGTCATTCTCCCATCCTGATACGGTCAAGAAGATCCCATTTAGCTTCTCCTTTCATACATGAATGATCCAGAACAAAAAGCATCCAATAAATCCTTGTCATGAACACTAGTAGAGAAGTGCCTTTCTATGGAACAGATTCTGTGGCGCACGAATCAGCCATGCGCCACAGAAATATATTTTTGTGGCGCACGGGTGGGCATGCGCCACAGAAAAGAGGCATTCTGTGGCGCACGGGACAGGGGTGCGCCACAGAAAAGAGGAATTCTGTGGCGCACGGGATAGGGGTGCGCCACAGAAATATGCTTGGGCCCAACCCAATCATTGCCCCACTCATATTATGTGGCGCAAGGTGGTTAGTGCGCCACAGAAATATGACATTTCTGTGGTGCACCACTATCCTGTGCGCCACAGAATTCTCATCCCCAAAATTTCTGTCCACACGCACGAACTCCACCCCCCCCCCCCCCCGAACGCCTTTTCTAGTTTTTGACGGAAGAGTTGGCGGTCTAAAAAGCATCAAAAAATAAATCCCTCATAGATGCACGGAGAGTTTAAGGTCTACTTTTTATCAAATTTTGAAATTTGAATTTCGACTTTCTGAGCAAAAGTTTGTTAAAAAAAGTAAAATGGGCATAACTTTTGCATACGATGTCGGAAAAAAATGATCAAGATATAAAAAAAACTAGAGAGAAAAAGGAACCCAACCTCACTCGCCTTCGGCCTGTGAGCTTTTTTTAGAATCGCCAAATTCCAAAAGGAACAAAAGTTATGGCCGTTTGAAGATTTTGACTAGAAAATAAAAAAAAAAAGAAAAAAATTCTGTGGTGCACACCTTCATTTGGTGCGCCACAGAATTGTTGAGGCAGGATTTCGAATCCTGCCTCCTCCCCTCCTCTTCTTCCTCTTCTTTCCCTTCTCCTCTTCTACCCTCCTCCCCTCCTCTTCTTCCCTTCTCCCCTCCACTTCTCCTCCACTTCTCATCTTCCCTTCTCTCTTCTACCTCTCCACTTCTCTCCTCTCCTCCACCTACTACTCCACCTCTCCTCCTCCACCACCACCACCACCACAACCACCACCACCTTCGGCGAGCTCCTCCTCCTCCTCCACCACCACCTCTCCTCCTTCTCCTCCTCCACCACCACCACCTCTCCTCCTCCTCCTCCTCCTCCACCACCACCACCTCTCCTCCTCCTCCTCCTCCTCCACCACCACCACCACCACCACCTCCGGCGAGCTCCTCCTTCTCCTCCCCACCAACTCCGGTGACCCCCATCCTCCACCCACCAACTCCGGTGAGCATCCGACGAGATCCGGCGAAATTTCAAAATTTCGAAAAATTCCCGCGGCCAGATCTGGCCGCCTTTTTTTTTGAAATTCAAAAAAAAAATCTGTGGCGCACCCGTACTTGGTGCGCCACAGAATTGCAAATTTCTGTGGTGCACGGTTGAGGTGCGCCACATAATTGACATTTCTATGGCGCACGGGCAGGATGCGCCACATAAAAAATTTCTATGGCGTGAATTCTGTGGCGCACCCCTCTGGCCCCTAGGTGCGCCACAGAAGTCCAATTTGGTGCGCCACAGAAGACCTTTTCTGTACTAGTGGAAGAGACAGCCTTGCATAGAAAATATTAATAACCATATTAGTGGGGAGCTCATTAATGGGATATTTGAGCATTAGTAACTTAAATATCTACCACGCATGGGCAATACTATCTCCATCATGAGGCCAGAAATTATATTTTGATTTCTATCTTTATGAATCTCACTGGGAGGATAGAATTTAGAATAAAAGAGAGGTACAGTTTCCTCCCATCCAATAGATCAGCCATTCTTCATCATCTTAAACCATTCCGTATCTCCTCGCTTCAGTGATAAAGAGAATAGCTTCCTCTTAACTTGGTCCATTGAAATACCTGCACACCTGTACAAATCGCATACTTTATTTATATAGAGTAAATGATCACCGGTATGGATAGTTCCATCTCCAAAATAGAAATTATCCATAACACGTTCAACAATTTTTATAGGTATTTTTAAAAGGATCCAATTGAGCATACATCGTGTCATCTACTACCATAGAAACTGTAGTAGTACTCCCAAATAGGGAATCAAATGGAGACCTCTCCATAATAAAATAAAGCAGCAGACAAAAATAAAAACAACACACATAGTAAAAGTTTCTCTTACCAATTCCACTTACCAATAGCGCTTCACTCCCTGCCAACGGTGCCAGAAAATAGTCTTGATGACCCACAAGTATAGGGGGTGTATCTTATTACTTTCAATAAATAATAGTGTCAAACTCAACGAGGAGCAGAAGGTGTTGACAAGCAGGTTGGATAAAAGTTTCACTGAAAATAATAGAAAACAAGTTTTTGGTTGTTTTTTATATACCAGATAAATAAAGTGCGAGTAAATAAAAGACGGTAATAATGATTGTAGAAAGTGTCCCAATCCTTTTTAGAGCAATGGACAAGACGGTTGGTCTACTTATGATGTCTAAACATTCTTGAGGACAAATGGGAATTTTGTCAAGTGCTTTTGCTTCATACAGTTGATTAATATTTATTGTTTTGATAGGTGTTGTGTGGGTGAATCTATGCTAATGCATTTCTCTACTTGGACTAATACATACTTGTGATTATACACCTTGCAAGCATCCGCGCCTACAAGAAAGTAATTAAGATAAATCTAACCACAACCTTAAACTCTGGGATCCTACACTCCCTCGTGAATCAGTTTCCTAATGGGGGTTCAGTTTTTTGTCAATCTGGCGACCCCACAATCAGTAGCCAAATACAAAATGCATCCCTCTAGGCCCATAAAGATGAAGTTTCATGTAGTCGACTTTCACATGACACCACTCGAAGAATAGCACCACAACTTAAATATCAAACCATTATATATTACTTCAACATAATTCCACAACTAACATCTCGACTTCTCCCATGTCCTCAAGAACTAAACAAACTTCTCATAAGATATCATATGGATCATGATCATAGGTGATATAACGATGAATAACAATTTGGTCATAAAGTGTAAACACCGATAAATCTCCTAAGCATCAACTACAAACAAGTAATCCACAACGCGAGAGAGATCTAGTGAAGAATAACGATATAGAACCCTAATTGTTACAACGGGACGATGGTGGATGGTGAGGAAGGTGGTACTGGTGGTGATGACGATGACGATGATGATCTTGATGATACCCGGAGCGATGACGGTGACGATGGCGATGATTTCCCCTACCCGGGCAGGAATTTCCCCGACAGATTTCTCCCCGCCGGAGCGCTTTTCTCTATCTGTTTTTTTCCGCCCCAAGGAGGCGGCGGAATATTTTCTCGATGGTTTTTAGGTCTTCGGGTTACCTGGGGATGAAGTACACGAAAGGGGGGTGCCAATGGTGGGCCAGGGTGGCCACACCACGTGACGGCAAGGCGAAGAGGGGGCGCCACCAGGTGTTGTGGGCCCCTAGTGGTCACCCTCTGTCTCCCCTCCTGGCTAGCTCCATCATCTGGCAACTTAAGGACTCTCCGATGTTTCCCTTCTTTTGATCTCCATAATATGGTATCTTGACGGTGCTTTTTCCAGCAGATTTCGGGTCCCGGTGAATTATTCTCCAATAATTGAAAAACATGCAAAATAGATGAAATAACATAACTATCATCTCTAAATACGAAATATATCGAACACTAATAGTGAATTATGATATACAATAGTGATTCAAAATGGACGTATCATGGGACCGCTCTGTCGGATTTTTGACCGGAAACCTGTCGTCGTGCGACGGTTTTCCCGCCTAGTGCGCAGTAAATTAGCGTGTGTGCCTTTAAAGATCGTGCAGGGCAACATCCCATGAGTGCTTCCCCTTCACTCGGCGCATGGCGGTCGGGATTGACGCCACGTGTCCTTCCTTGACAAAGATCAATGTCCTGGAACGATCCGGTCGTAGTATAAAAATGGGGTCTGCGGGGAAAGGTGAATCTTTCCCATTCACCTTTTGAAGGGTACGTTGCATAGAAAACAAAAAAAATTCCTACGCGCGATAAACCCGGAAGGCCAAGATCTAATATATGAGATGAAAGGCAACAGAGAGATAGAGAGTCTTGAGATAACATACCCTTGAAGACTCAAAGTGGTATGAGATAAGATCTCCTTGTTGGCGTAGTCGCTCCTTCACCGATCCCGAGTGAGAAGAAGTGCACCGCAATCTGGCGGTGCCTCCGTAATCGGTCACACGTTCAGCTCGATGAAGACTTCTGTTCCCTCGATCCAGCGGGTAGCGCAAGTAGAGGATCTCCCGAAATTCCAGCAGCACGACGGCGTGGTGGTGGTCAAGAATCCCACGGTCAGGGCTTCTCTAAGCCGGAGACCATGGAATGTAGCAGCGGGTGGAGGGAGAAGGAAGTGGGCAAGTGTGTGTAGAAGAGGGAGCTCTCACCCTCGTTTTATAGGGGAGGGGGAGGCAGCCCAAAGGGGGGGTGCGGCCAGCCATGGGTGCCCCCACCCCTTCCTCTCTTCATGTGAGTGGAAGCCCCACTCACACCCACTCATATTTCCTTTATTTTCCACTTAGAAAATCCAAATGTTTTTCTTTAATTAATAAATAAATAAAATTATTTCTTTATTTATATTTGTTAATTCCATTAACAAACATTTTCATGCAGCACCTTGAATCATTTGTTAATTTTATTAACAACCATTCGACGAAAAACCCCTTGAACTATTTCAATTTCCCCGAAACAATTTTGGAGCTGCCCAAAATATTCTTCCGTATTCCGTATCCTCTCTAACGCTTCATCGAACCTTAAGTGTGTCACCCTACGTTTCGCGAAATATTATATAAATGATCGAGACTCCTCTCCGATCAATAATCAACAGCGGGATCTGGAGATCCGTGATGACTCCTATATATTCAACGATGACTTTCGTGATCGTGTGAACCTTTCAACGTCGTAACGATTTCCCTTTGTCTCGCGATATATTACTTG